>OZ002740.1:124964360-125564360 GCA_963924295.1 Dioctria rufipes
AAACAGGTCTGATAACAGCTCTGATAACAGCTTAACAGCTTTTCAAACAGCTCTGATAACAGCTTAACAGCTTTTCAAACAGCTCTGATAACAGGTAAACAGCTTTTAAACAGGTCTGATAACAGGTAAATAGCTTTTAAACAGGTCTGATAACAGCTTAACAGCTTTTCAAACAGCTCTGATAACAGCTTAACAGCTTTTCAAACATCTCTGATAACAGGTAAACAGCTTTTAAACAGGTCTGATAACAGCTTAACAGCTCTGATAACAGCTTAACAGCTTTTCAAACAGCTCTGATAACAGCTTAACAGCTTTTAAATAGGTCAAATAACAGCTAAACAGCTTTTTATACAGGTCTGATAACAGCTTAACAGCTTTTCAAACATCTTTGTTAACAGCTCAATGCTGCTCGATTGAGGAATTTTGTTAGTGTTTTCAGACTTATGGATATCTGTCGTTTGATGCATCCTATGACTAGATCATACACGAGGGGCTCGCGAAATATCCATGGAAGTCTCGCGGGCTCGAGAATTGATAGACTTTACGTCCCCCCTGGAATACTAGAACATTTCGTTGGCTTCACTCATGAATTGTGTCCGGTCGTGATCTTCTTCTTGTAGGGGCAACCATCACTCCAGTTGAAGGAGAACTGCGTACTGGCTATTCATCAACTCAGAGCAGTTCATCAAAGAGTTCATTGAATTCTGGCACGATTGGCAAGAGAGGAAAGCTGACTTCCTTTTCTTAGTCAACGGTGGGATGTTGGTAAGCTCCAAATTCGATCCTTTATCGAAACGAGTTTCAACCGAACTGGGTATCAAGCTTCCAGTTTGTTGTCCAAAGTATATCGGATGGCAGCTCTTCTCCCAATCGGAGTTGATTCTTTATTTTAATAGAATAAATAAACACTTGGAGCACAAACTTACAAGCACAGCTTGGAGTTTGTGTTGCGCAGTCAATCACGCTGGCTGAGGGAAGGCGAACCTCCAACCGAGTACTTCTTCCAAACGAAAACTTCTGCCAGGCAACTAGATGACGTACTGCTTCTTGTGAAATCGAGTCGACAAGTCCTTAACGAACTACAGTTATCAGAATATATTCGAGATCGATGGCTAGATAAAAACGTGTTATTTATAATAATAATTTAAAAGCTGTTAAGCTGTTATCAGAGCTGTTTGAAAAGCTGTTAAGCTGTTATCAGAGCCGTTATCAGACCTGTTTAAAAGCTGTTTACCTGTTATCAGAGCTGTTTGAAAGCTGTTTATCTGTTATCAAATTTGTTTTGAAAAGCTGTATAGAGTCCCCTGTGACGTAATTGATTAAGGTTATAGCCGCTAAGACACACACTTCTGGATCAAGGTCAAGGACAAAATACCCTTCCGGTTTCAAAGGTGATGCCAGAGGCCAAAGTCAAGCCCACGTGTCAACGTGTTTTCTCACGCTCACGCTCAACCTAGCATTCTGGGTAAAAGGTTCAACCGTCCGATTAAGAGCCCTCTGTAGTAGACAAATATTATTAAAGAATACTTTCAGGAGTTCTGGACTTAGTAGGGAAATTGAATAAAAAGAATAACATATATAAAATATCATTATTGATTTATTATAAATAAAAAAAATATTAACATTTAATTCTTAGTGTGTCATTCTATTGTTGGGCTTCCTTATTTGAATACACCTATAACTATAATATATTCTTTATTTTCCAATAATGTATATCTTAGACTATAATACAATTAAAACAAATTACTTAAATAAATGGAACTATAACTATATGTAATACATTTTTTTTTATTTACAATACACTAGAATTAGGTCATATGTTTTCTGCGGCTGATCCTTGTTGCTCTGATGGAATTCAGTAATGTTTGTCAATGGTAGAGTATCCGTTGTGCTACTAACATTTAATTTTACGGTTGGGCTTCCTTAATTCAAGATAAATTTTTTCTTTCTCACATTCAGGAATATGTGATGCTAATGCTTTAGCCGAATAAAAATAGAACAAACATCTATCGCATATATACAATCTAGCCTTATGTTTTGAAGCTTGTTTCCATGCAAGCCGTGAAAGATATTTAATCCAGCAGAAATGAAACCTGGTACTGTCATCATCATTATCATCATAATCATCATCAGCAGCAGCATCATCATCATCATCATCATCATCCTGCTCATAGTTATTTTGTATCATTAATAGATTCACATGTCGCTTCATATTATGTTTCGTTGGTCTAACTAGAACAGTGGTGAAGGAACGCTCTTTCTTTAGGATGAATACGTTTATTGATATATCGTTCTGGTCTTCAAATTGTTTAATTTGTGAATATGATGAGGTCCTATCGGAGTGAACATTTACAGGATATAGCGCTGATGTTACGGCCCAAGCGAAGCGTGCTTCATCACTATTTTTTACATTGATGCAAGCTTGCTTTAAAGCAATCTCCTTCGGTAGAGGTATATACGAAGATCCTCGGTGCTGTTCAAATTTGTTGATATGTACTGCTAAATGTATAATGGACTCCAATGTCCAGTCACTATCTTTTTTCTGAAACTCATCCAGCTGAGTGAGTATTGAATCCAAAATGTTAACTTTATACCACTTATTTAAATTATCGTCCACATTGATTGGAGTAGTTCTTGCTTGTAAATATTTAATATCGTTTATAACCTCATTGTCACCGATATTCTTAACAAAATCAGCACACAACTTTGTATTAACTTTAATATTGAGATGGCGTTTTAAAATATTCTTAATACGGCGTATAAATAAATGAGCAGCATCATGTATAAATAGCTTAGGATCTGTATGGTTTATATTTACAATAATTCCAGCTCTAATTCTGTCTGTGAATACTGAACTCATTTCCTCCCACTTTACAAAATCACTTTTTCTTACACGCTGAGTAATTTCTCCACCTCGACTGGTGGCTTTCAATAACAATCTCGGTGATTTAGTCTGTCCAATACAGCTCCCCATATGCCGTTTTGTACCACTCTTTTTACTAGAAAAACTTTCATTTATTAGCGCGGTTGACATTTTTTTTATTTGACCTATCGCTGAGGCTCACCAAAACTGACTGATGCCGCCTTCTTTCACAAAAGCCTTAAATTGAAGCCATTCTCAACCTAATGCTTTCATGTTTTTTACCACCCCAATAACCTTCATGTGGTCTATTTTTAGATATCGAATTTCATAACATGCTGCAATGATCACGATTTCCTCTGCTCATAGTATTAACATGTTCTTGACATCGATTCAACGTTTTTATGAATATATTTAAGGCTTGGTAAGGAAGCCGTGAAACTATTTTACTTCAATCAAATAAGCACATATACCACCAATCTAGTGCATAACATACATCGATTCAATCCCCATATCGCCCATGAAAGTTTTTCTTTTACACTACACAACATATTACATTAATGCATTTCAGTGTTGCATACATACATATCCACAGCTGGCAAGTATATGACCAAATCCCGAGTGAGATGGTTTCAAATTGTGGTGTTCACTAAAGCTTCCTAATGGGTTAGAGCAAGACAGATGATAAGAAATAACATGGGATTTTGTTGCCGAACTCTCATAGCCTAACACAGAAAAGGGTCATGGGAGACATTTGCTCTGGATCGCTTTTTGGATGTGAAACACAGAGAAAAAAGTTTATAACTTAAGATATAAAAATAAATACCGAATTTGATGTGAATAAATATTTTGTGAAAAAATTGATTTGCTATAGTTGTTGTTGTTGTTTTTCAGTAAAGGAATTGGGAATCTTACATTTTCAGCTTTCACTATTCATCTACAACATATTCCACATATTACTCACAGCTCTCAATATACTCATCTAAGATAACATATTATACTATATTAATATAATAACTCCACCTTCTTTCGTCAAAACATTTAATTTAATCCACTCCCAACCTAATACTTCCATGGTAAGATTTAAAGATGAATAAATAATGCTTCCATATCCTAATAGACTTATATCATTCCAAATACCCACTCTCCACATCGCGGTCTTCACTATTGAACTTGAAGCACAGCTAATTATAATCTCCCATACAACTTGCACTACTCATCATCATCAAGTGAACCCAAGAGCAGACACTTTCGGTTTCAAAGGTTAAGGTGACGCCAGAGGTCAAGGACAAATTGTTGCCTTCAAGCCCATGTGTCAAATACATATAAATAGTAGTTTCATAACTTGTTTTTTCAGTTGATATTTTGCTCTTTACCCAAACAGATCACTGTTTCTTGGCAAGCTAATTACGCAATAATTTCAACATGAGTTCTAAGGACACTACAAACCTTCTAAAGCCTACGGAAGAAAGGAGTAAAGAATATTCATATAAAGCTAAGTCTACATCTATGAAATCGATGCTTTCCAGAAATAAAGAAGAAAGTTATTCATCCAAAAACGAGTCGACTATCCCCTACCAACAGGTCGAAAAATCAGGATATTCCAACAAAGATTGCAAAAAGTAAAGACGGAGAGATGTTATTTGTGAAAATGGTGCACAAGGAACCTTCTAAAGTCATGTTGGTCTAAAGGCATAAGGAATATTCATTATAAGGATCAGTCTATATCTATGAAATCCTGGCTTTCCTGAGCTAAAGAAAAAAGACCTTAGACTTAAGCTATAATGTAATTAAAACAAATTATTTCAATAAATGGCATTATAACCATAATACAATTTTTATTTACAATACATATTTTAGACTAGACTAGACTTAATATATTTTCTGCGACAAATGTCGCTTAATAGTGATAATTGAAGCAAAAAATGATTATTGCTCACACCGTGTGTCGCTTTCAGCCAAATTTGTTGTTTGCAGATGAACATACTTTCCTCATACAACACCATTTCGAGGAGATAAATGCCAAATACCATCCAGCAAAACTTTTAACTTAATACATAACTTACAGTACCTACTCTCAACCCACCACCACGATCTTCACTATGGACATGGAGAATTATCACATATCCAGCGAGATTGCTGATTAGGATTTTACTGCTTATTCATAGCTCCCATACAACTTCCACTACTCACCTCAGACAACATATCATACCACATTAATATCATAACACAGCGTTCGTCTATTAAAGCTTTTAATTTAACCCACTCTCAACTTAATGGTAAGTAAACAATGTACCTGCCCCCAATAGTATGAAGATAAAATTATCATATTCTTATCAGCTTCATGTGAACTATGATATCGGGGAATCAATCAAATCTCATAACAGTGTGACTGATTGAGAAATTTTATTGAAAATAAAAAACAATTCGTCATAAAGACTTTTCAATACAAACTCCTAGATACAAAAAATAAACATTAATCGCTCAATTTGCCTGCTTTACTCGGCTATATTTGTTTACGCAAGATATCAAATTACCAGCGACCTGGCCACCTTTTCTAATGCTTTAATTTCCATTACTTCTAATGATTTCATGTGTCTTACCATCCCAAGCAGCCGTGATCAATTTTTACACACCTACAGACCACAACTTACGTAATAGTTGTTGTTGTTGTTGTTTTTTTTTCAGCAAAAGAAATTTTCAAGTATATCTTCCACTACTCATCTAAGACATTATATCCCACAGATTAATATCGGTTGTTGTTGTTTTCAGTTAAAGAAATTGGGAATCTTACATAAATCGCTCAATTTGTTTACTTTAATCGGCTGCTGTGTGAATTTGTTTACATTATTCGACTGCGAATTTGTTTACTTTGCTGGACTGTGCGAATTTGTTTATGCAAGGAATAAAATCAGAAGCATTCCACCTGAAGAGCAAAATTACACATTTACTAATTTCCATTACTTATCTAAGTGAGCATATCTACCTACATTCGCCCCAATCAGCTTCGCCTGATCTATTTTTAGATATATGATCATATGGCGCAATCTTGTTTATAAAAAACACCGACAGATTAATATCATCAAATCTTTAATCCACAACTTAGTTTATAGTTGTTGTTGCTTTTTTGTTTTTGAGCTACTAATATTAATTACACCTGAGAAGGTAAGATCGCTAATATCCTCGAACCATAGCCCGTAGAGGATTTCTGATGAAAATTTTAACCCCACTAGTACTAATACTATTGGCATGGACAAAAAATATCCTAGGGCTGGAGAGTGCTGAAAGTAATCTCGTATCCCCAAGCCCGAGATGAGCAACATATGTAAGTACCGACTAATGCCGCTAGGGGACCTTGCTCAAGAAATGGTGCTTGAACTCGAAAGAGCAACTGTTACTTTTCAATACACGCACCCCCAGGACCCAATAATAATAAGAAAACATCAAGCCAAGGTGATATCACGTTGTGAAATTCGAATGATGCTGATATCTACAACAGCACTTGAAAACAACAAAACCAAAATGACGTCATGCTGATATCTAGAACTTCACCGCTAATAAAAGAAAACAGCAAAACCAAGGTATGCTAGTAGTTCCGGCTAATGCCGCTAGGTAACCTTACTCAAGAAATGGCGAGCCCGTAGAGAATTTCTGATGAGAATTTCGTCCCCCCTCCCACCCTTCACCACCTAGAATCCATTGGCATGAACAAAAATAACTTATACGCTAATATCTCGAAAACCAGAGCCCGTAGGGGATTTCTGATGAAAATTTCATTACCCCCGCCCCCCCTCCCTATCCTATACTATAATACCCCCTCACAAACCACCCATCTAGAATCCATTGGCATGAACAAAAATTTCCTACCGTTAACTTTAATTATTACTAATATTAGTTCAAAACCAAAAGCCTACATTTAGGCGCACCACATATCTATCCAAGAACACCGTAGTACCGACTAATGCCACTAGGGCGCAGTCAAGACCAAATCCATCAATAAAGCTTCCCACCCCCTTCAAAAATATATAGAACTGAAAGTGATCTCGTATCCTAAAACTCGAGATGAAAAACTTAGAGGCTACGAGTCTGAGATGAAAAATAAGCGAACTCCAGAAACAAAATTGAAATCCTATGCTATTTCCCTATGCTGGAGAGTACTTAAAGTGGTCTCGTATCCGCAAAGTGGTCTCGTATCCCCAAAGTGGTCTCGTATCCCCAAGATTCGAGATGAAAAATAGGCGCACTTCAGAAACAAAATCGAAATCCTATGCTATTTCCCTATGCTGGAGAGTGCTAAAAGTGGTCTCGTATCCCCCAAAGTGGTCTCGTATCCCCAACAACCAAGACATAAACCAGGACATCCAAGACACAAACCCACATTTAGTATGGAGTTACACCGCCTAGCGACGGTGGCGCCATCTGTGGCGAAATCCTGGAGGCTCAAAAAAGTAGTCCGGTGACGCCATAGTGTAACTACTTATTATAAAAAAGAAGAAGAACAGAATTAAGCAATTGTCATCAACTAAAATGTCGATTAATATTAATTGACAAACTGCCTTTGTGGGGTGCGTGAGTGCACGAGGACAGCCAAATGCTTCTGTTCTTACGTGAGGGCCCAAGGAAGTAAAGTGCTATCGTTAGTAAAAGTAGTCAGATTAGTCTCTGACAGTATTCTGAGCATGCGCAGAAATATAGCAATATGTTAATATAACAAACAATGCAGATTAATCTCTGCAGCAGAATTATTCTTCTGCTTAGGCGTGGGTAGGAGTATTGCAGATTAATCTCTGCGCAGAATTAACCTTCTGCTTAGGTGTAGGAAGGAGTATTGCAGATTAATCTCTGCGCAGAATTAAACTTCTGCTTACGTGTGGGATGGATTATGCAGATTAATCTCTGCGCAGAATTAAACTTCTGCTTAGGTGTGGGATGGATTATTGCAGATTAATCTCTGCGCAGAATTCAAATCTCTGCTTAGACGTGGGCAGGAGAATTGCAGATTAATCTCTGCGCAGAATTAATCTTCTGCTTAGGTGTAGGAAGCAGTATTGCAGATTAATCTCTGCGCAGAATTAAACTTCTGCTTACGTGTGGGATGGATTATGCAGATTAATCTCTGCGCAGAATTAAACTTCTGCTTAGGTGTGGGATGGATTATTGCAGATTAATCTCTGCGCAGAATTAAACTTCTGCTTAGGTGTGGGATGGATTTTGTAATGATAGGATTTTGAGATTATTCTCTGAAATATAGAATTAATCTTCTATAATGAGGTTGGGAATATTCTTGTATTTAGATTAGTCTCTAAACCAGATGAGCTCTGGACCAAGAATGATTTTGTGCTGCAGCTTGTCGGCTTTATATAGCCGCCGCATCCAGTTATGAGCTCTCGCCTCTCGGTGTTGCCCTAGCGACGTTTATTGAATTTGATGAATGAGGCGAAATCAAGTGATTTGACGTAATGTCACGATGTGACATTACAAAATGTAAATATACAGGAGGGATGTATAATTTAGGTAAGTTTATGATATTTTTGTACAATTTTGTTGAAAATAATGATAATTTTATATGTTATAGGTGTCAAAATTATTTATTGGAGTACTTAGACATCCTTGGAGCAAAGTGAGGAAGTTCTTGGTTCAGATAAGTAGTTTCTTTGCATTTATTTTAGAATTAAATTCTTTGTGTCCTTTCTCCTTTTCTTTAGGAAGAAAATATTTCGTCGCGGGAATTAAAAAAACGTCGGTGGGCTTAACAGATAGTCTTGTTTGGAAATTTAGACTGCGGAAAGATTCTCCCATTGCGAGAAATCTAAGAGTTTCTGACAATTTTTCTGCGACTAGAATAGCTTTCTCATCATTGTATCTTCCTTCCTAACATCTTTTTCTATAAATCCAAATATTTTATAAAAACATTCTTCATTCATCCGCAAATAGTTTTTAAAGCCATCGTGTTCGCAATTTAATTCTCTTGTGAGAAATTGGAAGCTTCCGTTTTGTTCCTTATTAGGCCTCCAACTTTTGACCCAGCATTTTCTGTTTTTCTTTTTTTTTTTTTGTATTTTTCTATCTTCAAGCTAGTGACAACGTACAAATATGCAGCTGCAGCTTACAAACTTACAATCGCGATCTTTTCCCCGTCCATTTAAGAAAAGTTTGTCACACGCACCCAATTCAAGGTATATAGATGACAAGGTATTCTCATTAAGATTTTGACACTTGCCCAAGACGTGTTTCGTCCACTAATAAAAAGGAAAAGTAAAACAAAATCTCTGACAGTTCTCTTATGTCAATGATGACAATTAAATAAAGCACGAAACATTTCATATTGTTGTATTTAATTTTCTTCAAGAAAGAATTTTTTGGGATATCTCCGGTATATAGCAAAAGCTAAAAAATGTTCTAATTTGTTATTTCATCACACAACCCATTAATTTTTGGTGACAAGTTTCAAGTCTTGGTTTGACTCATCAACAGGTCCCAAATAGCGAAATTGGGTGATTAGAAAAACAAATGAAAAAATGAAAAAAGAAGAAAGAAATGAAAAGTTTAAGAAAAATAGAAAAAAACAATTTTTTTATTTATTAAAAAAAAAATTTAAAAATTTTTATAGAAACAGATTCATTCGAAGAGAATCGAACCTGTATACGCCACGCAGTGGGCTAAAAAATGAAGAAGAAAAAGGAAGAAGAAGAAGCGTTTCGTGTCAGCAGAAAACCTTCCACTCATCGGTGCAGCTTGGTTTTCTGCCTGCTGCAGACGCTTGAAAATAGATCAAACCGATCTCTTCTCCTATAAACTCAGAATAAATTCTGGGTGTGAATTATATGAGGAAAAAACAGTCCCATACAAGCCCAGGAGGAAAAATAAATAAAAAGAGATTACTCTTTTGGACTTTTTACCGGGTTAAACTTAATTTTGGAGATATCCCAAAAAATTCTTTCTTGAAGAAAATTAAGTTTAACCCGGTAAAAAGTCCAAAAGAGTAATCTCTTTTTATTTATTGTTGTATTTAAGTAAAGTTTTCTTAATTTTCCACAACTAATTTGACATTCAATGATAGTCTTCTTAATGAATTTATTTATACCTAACATAATGTAAATACCTTTGAGTTGAGCGCTTGTAAGAAATGGTTATTTTTTAATGATCTCACACCAAACTCTGGAGTGAAACTGTATAGTACACAGGAGGCTGTATTTCCTCTGTAAGTAAACATGAAGTGCTTTCAAAAATATATATTTTACCTTATGTGCTTAATTGCAATAATGGTAATATGACCCTCACTGTATAAGAAATTTTCGAAAAATGGGAAGACTGCTGTCTATTGCGCTTTGTATTTCTTCCCAATTTTAAAACTTTTACATGCAACGGCTGGAAGCTTAGTTTGTAATTATTTGGAATCTTATATTCATCAAAATAAATTTAATCTTATTATTCCAGATTACGCGTTCCAATTTGAGTATTGTCGTTATCTCTTAAACTGGATCAAGCAATGAAATCCCTCCTGAAGACGGCTATAACCAAAGTTAAAAATGCTGTGAGAATACGTAAGTTTTGCCTTTTGCTTGTATAAAATTATGAAACGGAAACGATGGGAATAAATATGGTATATAGCTAAATACGATTTCTCTTTTTATAGATCCACGATTAAAACAACAAGGAAAAGAAGTACTCTGAAGTATTAGATGAACTGTCGGGATATCCTTACCTCGAGTAGTTGGAGTTGGTGATCAGAGCAGTGGAAAGACTTCTATAGAATCTATTGCCCAACCAAGAATTTTCCCCAGAGGAAGTGGAGAAATGATTATACGAGCACCAGTGAAAGTAGCTCTCTCAGAGGCTCCGTATCATGTTACCGAATTTCGAGACTTAGAACGAGAATTCGATTTAACTAAAGAAAGTGATTTATCTGAATTGAGAAGTCATACATATATAAATCTTGTGGCGTGTTTTGTTTTTCTGAAAGTAAAAGTTTTTTTTTTAATTTTATACACAGAGAAGCCGAAATGAGTATGCGAGCAAAAACAAGTCAGATATGTTCAAGAGAATTTAGAAGAATTTATAAATGCGCTTAATTAAGAAAAATAGTTGCATTATAATTTACCCTTGTTTTTAGGAGTTTATCTTAAAAAAAAAAGAAGAAAAAATGCACCCTACCTGGAAATAATGCGAGTACTACGCAGTCTCTCTCGAGATAAAAACAAAAAATAAATAAAATGTTTACACTAAATCTGTGTGCCGACAAGATACACTCTCCTAATTAATATCAAGTGAAAGTTGCTATTGTTATAACAATTAATTCATTATTAATCTATCCACTTTTAAATTAAATATTTTATTTGATTTGCACTCCATAAATCCTTACAACACCAACTTTTTTTTTTCTTTCTTACCATTACTCGGTATCACTACATGTGCTGATCACTAGGGGAATCAAACACCTCCCATATTTAACCTAATCGTGCCACCGGATTCCTATTTTTGATGTAACAAAAATATTTTTCACGGGCTTAGAATGAATCTAAGTGCTGAATTGGATTTAGTTACAAGTTCACCCGAAATAAATTCTGTAATAATTATTGGCTTTTTAATGTTGATGATGGGATGAGATCGCCCTTTTGAGTTCCAGTCCCCACTAGTTTTAGATTAACTACCTATGAATCGATTGACTTCGAGGAATAATAAAAACAGCATAAGATTGGCATAAATTATATTAGTTTTCAAAGATACAGAAATACACGTTTTGTAATAATATAATATTGTTCATGTGCTATTGAATGCTCTACATACAAAGGAATGACCAAATAAGTAAAATACAGTTGTGCTACTGCAAACAAATATAAATAATTAATAGGTGTAAAATGCTTTGGTTTAGCTACCATCATTGAGATTCTCTATAAATATTTCGTGTTTTTTTATCACTTGCGGAAACAAACGCAATTAAATTAGAAAGTTGCTTGGAAGAGTACATTTTATTATCCTTGTGATTGTATATCCATTTCTCAAATAGATTTGGTCGAAAGTAGTATTAGTATGCATTGATGTATGAATCGAAATATGATCTATGCTCGGACAATTTCAGCCCACAATATCATCTCTAATATAGATATGAAATGTGTGCAATCTCAGTGCATTAAAGCACGCCCTCCTTTCGAACATTTTATCGCATTTGAAAATCTGAATTTAGTAAATAAAGTAAATATAAAATGCACTTAGTAAATCAGCAAGCAGTTAAATTACCCTTCCACAAATAGATGAGTTGAAACGTGTGCCAACTTTTCCAAATTGACTCATAATCCTCGAAATTTCTTCTAGCCTCATTGCAAACGTTTGTATACTCTAAAGGATATAACATTTTGAAATTTTACAGTATCTTTTTATGCAAGACGATTTAAATTTGGTACAAACCTTACTCAATATGTCGATATAAGAAATGTGTTGAACGCTCACATGGTTTATGTCCCATTTAACTTTAGACTTTGTCGACAAGATTCAAAATTCAATAAATTTTGTAGTTCTGCAGTTGGCAATAAATGTTCTAAGTAACATTGCAAAAGCTCAGATTGCTTCGCCATACAAATTCCACTATCAAGAGCAACAGTCCCTTGGCATTTATTGCATCTTTGGGAAATGCATGAAATTTTACGTCTTGCTTTGCGGAGTCGTTTTTGAAATAGTTCTTACAATTAGGCACAGAGCACTTTATAATTTCTAGAAACATTTACTTGTTCTTTAATTTACAAATCACTCAAAATATCTCTGCAATATTTCAATAAAACCGCGATACACTGATAAAGCGAATTTTGACACAAAGCGGCTGATGTGCTGTGACGTGTTTCGTCCACTAATAAAAAAAGAAAAGAAAAATTCAGACAATATGGCGGAATGGGTTTCGTAATGGGAATAACTTGTCTTCTATATACCTTACACCCATGATACAAAGATAACAAGTATGGCCGATTCGAAAGAAATTTTTTGTGTTAGAATAGAATAGAATAGAATAGAATAGAAAAATAATTTATTGAAGTACCTCAGCTTAAGCTACGTACCAACCTTAGGTGAATCGAGTACATATTAGATGATTGGCATAATTGGTATGGTACAAAGTTATTTAGCAAACTAACAAATGAGCAATGAACAGGCTCATTGCGGTAGAATATGATAACAATAATAAAGTTAGATTTATGATGTCAAATAATAGCAAGCATAAAGTGCTCAACATAAAGCTGGAAATAATAAGTGACAGTAACAATAACAACTGTCAATATATTAGAAGTTATTAAGTGTAGAGCGTAGATTATAAAGTATTCAAAAAACTCAAACAATGAAAAACAAAAAAGACGAAAAAGACAAAAACTCAAAAGCTGTGGCAAACTAACTCTGACGCAGTGAACAGACTCACTACGATTGATAGCTACATGCCACTACAGCTAACTAACAGGATAAAGCGGGAAACATAAAACACAAAATAATAAACGATAGAATACGGAATAAGTTGAGTTACTTAAGAGGCCATGAGATATCCCAAAGCAAGCTCCTTGAATTGTTTATGAGGGCCTATTCTTCTGATTGATTCCGGAAGCGAGTTCCAGAGCACAGCTCCCTGACCAAATACGTCTTTAGACCCAAATCGGGTGCGAGTTCTGTGCAGGAAAAGTCTGGTGTTATGAAGGTTGCTCCATGAGGGCGATTGGCTTATACATGTGGGTAGAGACCCGCATCTTGCTTTATGAATGAAGCAAAATATTCTGAGTTCCAGGAGCTTGGGGAGTGGTTCAGGCATGAACAGCTGAACAAGCACTGAGATGTGAGAGTGCCTCCTAAGGAGGAAAATATACCTCACACAAGCTTTCAGAGCTCTGATTAGTTTTTCAGTTTAAGTGGCCTGAAGCGGGTACATGGCTACATCCGCCTGCTAAAAATGTGGCATGATGAGTGAAGAAATTAGCCATTGTCTGATGGGCTGGCCTAGATGTTGTGAGACCGCGTATAGCGAGCGGAACCCATAATAGATACGTGAGCATACCCTGCTGATAAGAGGTCGCCACGAAATATGGGGGTCCATAAGAAGTCCGAGATTCTTGATATGTTTTTTTGTGAGAGGTATAATCAAGTTATGAAGACGCAGATTGGGGAGCATGTCGTTGGTTCTAGTGACATTTTTGCGAATGGGGTATATTATCGCTTGTGTTTTTACTGGGTTGAGAGCCAGACCATTGGATCTGCACCAGTTGGAGATGTCTCCAAGAGTTGTGTTGAGCCCTTCAATCATGGACGGAAGATCTTCCACCTTGGCACCGTCATATATTTGTAAATCAACCGCATAGAGGTGATATTTATGATCACCCAACACTTCCGTGACACTGTTTATGTAGATGGTAAACAAGAGCGGCGTGACAACTGCCCCTTGCGGGACGCCTGAGGTGATATCCCTGGAGGAGGAAAATCGTCCATCGTTATTGATGATCATTGTTCTGTTTGAAAGGTAGTTAGAAATGAACCTGCTAGCAGTGGCACCAAAGCTAAAAGCGTTCGTAAGCTTGGCAACGAGTATGTTATGTGGGCCGGAGTCAAAAGCTCTACTGAGGTCCAGTAGCACATGCACCACTTGTTTGCCCTCATAACAGAGACTGCGAATGTCAGCAGTAACTTTTACTAAGGCAGTGGTCGTGGAATGCTTGTGCCTGAAGCCAGAGTGAAACACTGAAACAATTAGAAATGCTACGGATGCGTGGACGTGAACAGGAAAAGTCTAAACCAACTTCCAGTACATTCGGGCAGACTCGTTAGGTGTGCATATTGTTAGCATCCAATTCATGTCAAAGAGTACTAGTATCCCACACGCAGTGTACCTCAACTCATCAGATGAATCTCACCAAAATGAATAGGCTAAAAGTAGGATAGTTTTGTCAATGAAGAATGTTTTTTGAGTAATAAGTGTACATCTCGCCAAGTCAGATGTTCAAACTGTTATGGTCGTAGCATATTGCATATAGCAATATGCTACACAAAGTACTGAAGCAAACGTGTAAGCCGGCCGCGACGAGCGGAAAATTAAAACGCACCCCGACCGAGAGAAGTGCGTTTCCTCGAGCTCAGAGTGACATTCTGACGGTGACAAAGAAGAAGAAGACACTCGAGGATCATTCTCCGTGGAACACGAACTCAGTGGGGTGGAAGAACGGTCTTTTCTAAGGGTGCAGTCATCTGGAACTCTCTCCCTAGGGAGATTAGGGAATCTGCTTCCATGAGCTCACTCAGCGAAAGGCTTCTTAAAAATTTGAGTGAGACTGGGTTACATTAGATTATTGAGCTCTTTCCCATCCTCTTGGTCTTGCTAGTGCTGATGTGTGCTACCGTGATCCTTTTAGGTATGGTCTTAATGTTATTGTGTTTCCACAGTATTAAAAACTTTTTAGTGTTTTTATGGTTGCAAAGTTCGAGGTTTTGTGGTGTTATCGGCTGTGATTATTCGAACGTCTTCCCTCATTCGATCCTGTGAATATCAAGGCTGATTTACTAATAATTGTACTGTTGCCTGGCTTTATTGAGAGTTGAGTATTCAGTGTGGATGGTGTTGTAGTTTTAATATCTCTTATGACTGGATAGTTTGATTTAGTTCTTTTTGACTTATAGTGAATTACTTTGACTAATATTAAGGTACCTGATTGAGTTACCTGATTTAACTTGTAGGTTTAAGGTTTTCGTATTGAGGAAAAAAAAAAAACAAAAAAAAATATATATATATATATATATATCTCTTATGACTGGATAGTTTGATTTAGTTCTTTTTGACTTACGGTGAATTACTTTGAATACTATTAAGGCACCTGATTTAGTTACCTGATTTAACTTGTAGGTTTAAGGTTTTCGTATTGCAAAAAAACAACTTCTTTAGTACTTGTACTCAGTCACTTTAAGTGTTACACTATTTACTTTATTTTTATTGTTTTATAGAGTTTATGCTTATATTTAATATAAAAAACTACTGTAGATCTATGTACCCACCGTTTTAAGGACGTGGCCTCGGCCAGGGTCTTTCAATAAAATATTTTTGTATTGTATTTGTCTTACTTCTTGAGTAAAGTGACGCGCATGGAAGGTTTCCTGAAAGAAATTGGCATCAATAATTCTCCTCGACATCGTGCTCGAGAGGAATTAAACCCCGCACCAGGAGGTAAATTCGAAAAATATATTGTTAGAATCCTGAGTATAAACTGGGAGTATTGAGATTATCGACAACCGGCCTTACATTTTTCTGCAAGAAACCTACTGATCACGCTAAACAAATTTAAGAGAAATTATTTCTGGAATTGGCAAAAGTCGTCTACTACTGGTATTATCATTTTTCTGCACGAAACATAATTGATATTACCAAATTACCGTGAATCTTTCGATATATGGAATTTGTTGAAATTATCTACTACGAGTATTTTTATGTTAGAAATATGATGGGCTAAAATAATTCGATGCGATTCGCATCGATTGTGGAGATTTTATTAAACCTAGAATTGAATCCACCACTTGGATCTGGGATTATAGGCCGAAGTGCCGGAAATAGAAGAATTAGCTGCGCTGGAACGCCTTTCTAACACAATCTGCAATTAGTTATTGTGATATTCTGGAAGAAGTAACGTGCCAAATTATTTTGCTGTGATATGCCACGGACCGGAAGATTTTTATTCATCCTAAAAGCAATTCCTATGTAGGTCTAAGAATTTGAGTTTTTATTCAGAGACGGAAGAAGTTGCTGTATTTGCTGTGATCGACCATTCTCGACGAATTTGTCGCGAGATTTAATTAGATAAGTAACTAAATTAGTTTAGAGTTATTACGTTTTTTGAAGATTTTTGTTTAACTTTCAATTCAGTCCACCAATTGAATTTGCGACTTTTTAATTGCTTATACAGTAGCAAGCGGACATCCTCGGGGGCGCCTCTGCGATGGATCCTCAACAAATAAACATGTAAGTTGTTGCCTTTTTTTCTTACTTTAGCTGAATGTTATCTAAGGTCTAAAAATATTGTTTTACTTTTACTTTGTTGAAGTGGATTGAAACCAAAGAAGCGAAGAGTTTTTTTTGATAAATTGGAATTTGCCCAGTAACACTTAGGTGAATTAGATAGCTATAGAATATAAAAAGAAAGGAATTTAAGGGGAGGTTACCGTCGAGAGGCATGAAAAATGCATGAATCTTGAATATTCTTTTTTTACATAAAATGAATACTTTTGGAAATGGGTTTTTACGTATTTTATTCTTCTATCAATGTAGAGTAAATTCCAGTTTTATTTATAAATAAAATATTTAAAATGGCGGTTCCAGTTCTCATCAAACAAAGCCGGCGTGTTTTGGTTTGCGCGGGCCGCTCCACATCTCTGCATGTCTGAAACAAATAGCGTTGACAATTATTAAACTAGATAAAATTTTGGGGGCCTTACCGGTTTTCGTTTTCAAACAAACCTCTGAATAACGAAATACCAGCCGTTTGGAAAAAAAACAATTTTTGCATAGTTTTGTTTTTTGCTTCAACGGACAAAAAATATTTCTAAATTAATTTTTGACAAAAATCGTTTCCGTATGGCCCCGAAAATTGAACTTCCTTTCCATTACGCAGAGATTCATGTAAATTGGTTCATCCGTTGAAGCTGTAGAGCGCCCCGATCGCTGAAGATTTTGTTCTCAGAAAAACGCAGTTAAAGTTTAAGTGTGAATGATTAAAAACAAACAATTTGTTTTTTTTTTGCATAAATTACATCCAAATATAGTGCAGAATATGTGGGTAAAGCGATTTTCCATATTCGGAGTTGTTCGGAAATTACAGCGTTTAACAATGGAGATCGCGTTCCAGCATCGGACCACTTCTCTTGCGCTTCGGGTTCTTACATGAGCCCTTTTAATACAAACTCAGGTATAAATGCACAATAGAGAGGCCGTTATATCTCTAAACTCATTTCCTATTTCTAATATAAAACGTTAGTTCCACCCAGAGTGTTCGAATTTTATTGGTGATAATCGTAATTGAACTTTAAACGCGTTTTTCTCAAAACTGCGTTTTTCAAACTGGTCTCCACGATATCTCAAAAACGGTTTGACGGATTGCTTTGAAATTGTAATGGTAGATTCGGAAAAGGTATAGTCATAGAGTAAAACTGAAGTAACGCAAAAACTCCAGTTTTTTTGTTTTTGTAACTAAATAATCAAAAAAAATCACGAAATTTTAAAATAAATTTTCAAAAAAATTTCATTTATAAAATTTTCAATATTTTCGAATGATTCTAGTTCATTCGATAGCTACAGCTTTATAGATTGAAACGCCGTGGTTTTTCGATTTCAAATAAGCCAATCAGCCGGAATCATGGAGAACGTCGACAAACCTTTTTCGACATGGGTGCTTTTGTAGTAGTGTAACACACATTGTGATAAAGATTTGGATTTGAAATTATTCTGACTTACAGTTGAAATGTCAATAAATATATAGTATAAAGTTCAAACTTCTATCCTTTTTATTTTTCGTGAAAAAAATACCAAAGAAAGCTAAAAAAACCGGCTGTCACACGGGGTGACCCCCTTGACATTATAAAAAACTCTGACAACTTATATTTAATTAATCAGCTATTCCAGCACCATACAGAGGCCCTTCCTCTTTCTCTAAGAATTGATTGTGCTGAATCTGTAGGTTAATTTTCTCCATCCTGGCTTTTTTAGCATAGTCGGACATGTTTCCCTCTGCCGCCGCCGAGCGCTTCCTGTCAGTCAGCTCCGCGCAGTTCCTGCTGTTTGCCCCGAGGATGATCCCTAGGGTACTCATTGTTTTCAGAATGGATGAGTAACCTTCATTGAAGATCCCAGCAACTATATATGCGGCTACTTTGATCGTCTTCGCACCGCAATGAAGTATATGGGAACCAGTTTCCATACGCACATGTTGAATTACTCATTGTCATTTTGAGTGTTTCCACCGGTGCATCTTTGCAATAAATCTTCACTGGAAAGAGCCACGTACACTGGTCGAATGGTTACTTGAACTGTTTCATGAAGTGCAGGTTCGTGGTGGAAGTCAGTGAGATGACCTATAGCTTCTGCTACGCGCCACTTGCACCAACTGTTTCCTCCTGGCGGGCAGTTTTCATGTTGAGGTTTGTCATCCGTCGAACGTTTATGGTGGAAAGCTGCCCACACAACCTTTTTCATTTCGTCTACCGAGTTAGAGTGCCTTCTGATAGCTAGTCCATAATATAATGTGAGGTCTTTTATCAATTTGTCAATCAACTTGCCTCCAACCCCTCTTTTTTGTTTTTTTTTAACATCGCGCAGTCGAGTGCCCATCCGCTTTCACACATGACCTATACATTCTTTCTTCTGTACAGTGAGGTCACTATATGAATCACTATCAATCAGAGCACGGAAGGTTTTAGTATCTCCATCGCCAATGTACGTAGCATATTTTACGCTCAGCAGCTCTTCGGTGCGAGAGAACATTCCTATCGTACCATCAACTTCCATCTTACCAGCACTACCGGAATGATTTATGCTGCAAATTTCTTTGTGAGTCTCGTACCAAGTATCATATTCCAGGGTTTCTTTTGCAGTGGACCAATTGCTGCAGCCTTGACAGAATGCAGATTTGACCACCAAATCTACAATTTTGTGCGTGTATTTCCCAATCAACGTTGCGGTACCGAATAACGAAGAAAAATCTCGTTTCTTCCAGGATCCGTCACCAGATACACTCAAATGAGTTTCTACATTTATGCCACCATGTTTTTCTGCTTCTCTTCGTGCACTGCCTTTCGTTGAATGATTTCGAATGTGCTCTTCGCTGCCTGATGTAGGTTGTTGATAAATGTGTAATACGTGCTATGTCCAAAGCCTGTAGATAATTCCATCAACGAAAAGAAAAGATTCATTGAACGTAGCCCAGTTCCTAAAATCCGCATCACAAATATGTATCCACGTTTATTTCGTAGGCAGTATTCACTAACGGGCTAGGAGAGACATGGCGTTGCAGCTTGCACTTGCACGTGAGAAGTAATTTAAAATCAAGTCCACGTTCACACGTGCTGGTAAATTTTATATTCCCGTCACATTCTTTACACTTCAGACACAGAGACAAGAAGTTGAACACAGTTAGAAAATCGATAATAACGTTAATATGGCCAACGTCGACTTCGAAGTCATCATAATTCGCTTCCTTCATTTTCGCAGCTGAAGTGCTAGCAAAAGCATTCTCGTTCTCCATTTTCTCTGCATCGTATGTTAGTTTCGTATTCCATGGATGATTTGGCTGGACACCACCCTGTGATTTCCGAGTGTTCGGCATTTTTGAAACACTGTTACTGTATACAATCGTCGCACAACTGAAAACACGTAGTATATATGAATTTGTTTTGAGAATTCCCGAATTCTCTATTCTACTTATTAATTTTCCGGTAATTCGCAAGTGGAAAAGTAAGAGGAAAAATTCTCAACTGACAGTATTGTCAGCTTTTGTTGTATTTTGCGAAGGTACCTAGATACCTAAGAATTTTCAAATTATCCGCATATCGCATATCCTGGCTATATTTACAAAAACGAATTATGGAAATCCATCCAATGCTTACAGAGAAATATGGATAGAGGTGTCTCAAGGTACATACTCGCTAAAAATTTTAAATCAGGCGAAAATGATCAATTTGGTCGTCTTATAGTACAGAAGAGATGCTATAAAGCTTGTATGTAGGATGAAGTCAGATTTACATTTTGTCCCCTAATTAGATATGTAATTAGTTTTTGAGTCTAAATAAATTTCTAGAATACGAGGATAATTCTGATCTCTAAAATGAAAATTTCCCCAATGAACAAAAAAGAAATTTATCCGCTATGGGATTGAACTCTCATGACATAGGTCTATTCGCCTTTTTTTCCACTGCACTAAATCACACTTTGGTAATAGGTTCTTTAAAAATGTATAAAAACGCACTTTTCCTTTAAACTTAATTTCACAAGCAATTTATTCTAAACCTAGTAATTATTGTTTACAATGTTCGAAAAATACTGTTAGAGTTCAATGTACTATAATTCAAGAAAAGAAAAATGTACAAGACGATTTAAACACAAAAGCAACCGTTCTCGAGATTTCTATAAAGTTTTCGTTTTTAGTATAAAGATTCCGACCGACGTGAATAGAGTTCAAAATTTTAGTGAGTAATCCTCGCTTTCAAATGTAAGGTCAAACAGCTTTTTTGAAAAAGTAGGTACGGTAAAACCAATCATTTTGAAAAGATGAGTTTCATTGGTTACTAACAAATCATATAAGTATTAAAGTCAATTACCATACATTGTACTGTCCGTTAGTAGAACGTACACGCAAATTTGAATTTAGTGAAACTGAAATGGATGCACTGGTAAATTTGGATCAAGGTCAGTGGTCAAATCTCTTATCAAAACAAACACTATTCACTTCGTTTTAACTTCCAATAAACTTTAACATCTTTTTTTAAGATTGCCCACTAATTATATTAAACTCAGATTATATAATGAGGTATTAGGTCAGAGATCAACACACACTATAAAAACACTTATTACCACAGACTTAGAATATACGATTATCAAGAAAAGTTGTATTGGGATAAAACTCAATATATAAGTTTTGGGTCAGAGAATTTTGTATCACACTGAAAAACACTTATTGGCAAAAATAGCAATATAAGATCGTCAATATATATATATGTAAAATTAATCGAATAAAGTCAAATTATGATATTAAATAAATATGCACCAAAAGAGTATAAAATATAAATATATATATGAATAAATGTATAATAAAATAGATATATGATAAATATTATATTGTTACAAGTGACTGGTACTCACCGATCTATAACTTGACGCTTGAGGGTTGGCTTTAAGCTAATGTTAAGACCCTTTGTTCTAACCATGGGTTAAAACAATTCTTTATTCCCGTCGAGAATAATATTCTTTAAGTCAGTCGAGACCCGGGTTAAAGTGTTATCTTATCTTCAGTCGAGACCCGAAATAAGATGCGTTTATTTCCGTCGAGACCAGAAATGATTGTTAGTAAATATCTTAACTTCAGTCGAGACCCGAATTAAGATGCGTTTATTCCCGTCTATACCAGAAATAATTGTTAGTTGTTAAAAGTGATATATCAGTCGCTACCCGATATATATGTTAGTCCCTATACAGCCAACTTACCCCAAGCGATGCCAAGTACAAAAAGAGATCGAAATCAGTCAGCTTGTCGTTTATATAGCCCTTGCTTGCACACGACACCACTGATAGAGTAGCAGCGGCGCATGTTTACAAGAATTGGCAGTGCAGCTGTGATCTTACGGTACTAGCGATAAAATTTGCCTAGCAACGAACAAAAATGCATAGCAACAAGAAATTTAGAGCAACACATGCTGCTATGTTAAATTGAATTAAATTTGCAAAAAATATTCTGTCTATCACGCAGCGAAGAAATTCCCGTTGGATATTACTTGTAATGATGATAATGATGCAAATTGATCGGCTTGACTGATTATATACATGCTTTTGTTAGATGTTTTACCTAATTTTTAGGAAAATTGTAATTAGATTTAATTTATTGTCTTTTCAGAACTTAATTTTAGCATGGTATATTTTAATATGTTCCCTTTTCAGGAATTGTTTTTTATCACGAATCTAACAAATGGAAATAATTTTTATTTGATCTGCTCGTTGAGGTTATAATTTTATGTTGTATTTGTGCAATATATTATGAAGATGGCAAATACATGGCTATGCTGGGTGGTGTACATGTTTTTTGCTTAATAGTGTAACGAGATTTTATCTAGTTAAACAAAAATGAAATCGCTCCAGCCGAGCGGTAGTGAGGGAGCAATTCTACTCCAAGACTTGGAGTCAAAACGTACTTACAGACGAACTCAAGTTCCGATAGTTTGGTCTAGCTTGGTCTTTCCCTCTTATGAGAAAGCTCGCTTGAGTCGTCGGTTCGGTCTCTGGGCGTGCTTCTTCGGGCAAGAAGTCGACCCGAAAACTTTTTAAGCTGCGACAGCAGTTTCGTTCACTTCTCTTGTGTCTTCGCTTAGTTTTGACTGAGACAGTTCTTTGATGACAATCAACGAAGAGCACTGAACTAATAGTGGCACTAAACGATGACCACCATAGGCCGCTTTCGTCGTATAGCCAACTGTTGCTACTTAAATTCTGGTTTATGTTTGTTGTTTACTTCTACGAAATTGGAATTGAATCGTGTTCGCGAAAAGTGAAAAGACAAAATATCTCTCGATAGGATTATTACTTCAACAGTGAAGTGGAACAACTTAGTCGCGAATTTATGTAGAAGGGGGTGTCGAATTTCACCACCAATTCTACGAGTAAAAATCTGTGTGCCGGTAACCTAAAAATCGGGGAATATGTTAAATGTGTGAAAGCTGAAGACCAGTGGTAGTGTTTTATGCAGACTGTCAAGCTTGGGCGGTGTACGCTGTTGCTGGAGGAAGCTGGACTCGGGGATCCTCTGTTTAGAGTTGCCTGTGAAATTAGAGCGGGCTGTCGGTGGAGGCTTCCCAGGGACACTTCCTTACGTCTTCAGTCGAGTTCGAGCTCGATTCTAGAAATCAGTACTTCGATCTGACCAAATAGCATACAATAGTAGTACACGGGAAACTAGGGCAATTGTGCCGTCGGCACTTCGCGGTCTAAGAATCTGTGTACAGCAAAATGTCGAAATAAATTTCCTGCTTGTGGGCTAAAAATAACTGAAACTGTAACAATAAAACCAGAAGTTATTCCTCGTAGACTATGGAACCAAATTTTGCACTATAGCAGACAAAACTTTTCCGCGAATTTTCTTGAACCAGAGGTTAATGACTCCACTTTGTTCAAACACGACGGCTATCAAATCACTTGTTGAAATTAATTTTCCACTTTCAGGTTCTTTTAAGATATGTGGATAAAATTTGTACTATAGCAGACAACTTTTTCGCGAATTTTCTTGAAGTAGGAATCAATGACTCATCTTTATTCAAACACGAAGGCTATCAAATCACTTGTTGAAATTAATTTTCCACTTTCAGGTTCTTTTAAGCTATGTGGATAAAATTTGTACTATAGCAGACAACTTTTTCCCGAATTTTCTTGAAGTAGGAATTAATGACTCATCTTTATTCAAACACGAAGGCTAGTAAATCAAACTGTTGACATTAATTTCCATTTACACGTTCTTTTGTACTACGGGGATGAAATTTGCAATATGAAGTAGGAATTAATGACCTATCTTTGTTCGAACAGGTTCGAAGGTCAGTTACAAATCAAACTGTTGAAATAAATTTTCCACTTATAGATTCTTTTAAGCTATGGGGATAAAATTTTCACTATAGCAGAAAAACTCGCGAATTTTCTTGAAGTAGGAATTACTGACCCATCTTTATTCGAACACAAGGTTAGTAACAAATCAAACTGTTGAAATAAATTTTTCCACCTACAGATTCTTTTAAGCTATGGATAAAACTTGCATGCTAGGAAATTAAACAAGAAATTACTTATCTTTTCTTTTCCGTAAAGCGGGACTGATAAGGCCCGTTTGGTAGCCTGTCCGTTCACTAACGGATCTGTCCAGATGCCGCGAAATGTTGGGCCAATGCGACCACAGATAAAATGAACAACGCCAATTTCGTCAATTCTTGTTCAACTTCTTTATTACGATCACTACTTCCGCTGATTTTACAAATCAAAAAAACAAAAACTTCAATGCAGACAAAAGACTTCTCGTCCTCAACGTTCTCGGTTTTCGGGCCTCTTCGATTCGGGCAAATCTCCCCGGGCTGCCACATATGCTGGGGCCGGTTTCGCCGCATCAGGATGAAAGTGTCGCCAACTCTGAGATTTTTGGTCCTCGCTCAGACGCGCTGCAGACGCTTTCCTTATTAATTCGGAGACATGCAGCTTTCCTCCCCATTGCGAGGGAAATCTAAAGATTTTGCAACACTGCCCCCTTCTGCAGACTCGAAGCTCCGACCGAGTGCCTGTAATGATCAAGAATAAAAAAAATGGTCTGCCACAGTAGATAAATTTTGAAATTGAAAATAATCGTGCTACTTAGTCCTTCCGGATATTCTGCTCCATGTTTAGTGTTGTCCTTTTCCGTGGGGATGAGGGGTGGTGTCTCGCATTCAGTATCATGATACCTGCCAAAGAGAAGGTTAGTGACTGGTACTGTAATAAGATCATTCCATGTTCTATTTTTATACAACAACCCAAAAATTGTTGATTAACTGCAAACAACAAGAAATTTATTTGTGGGAAGCCCTTCTATTCTCCCGGGAGGTATAGAGTCTGTCGACAGCTCTATGTCACCGGTGGGCCTTCTCACTCTTAGGTCCAAAACTGGTGGCAGGACAAGAAGACAGGATCACGGCAATGGTTTTAGTGTATTACTAAATTATACCTTGGACATCAGTTAGGATTCGTTCTGGTATAGAGGTCCCCACCCGACAGCCATCCGCCAGCCCACGACTCCGCTGAGAGCCATAGTAGGACATTAGGTTGAAATTTGTGTACAAGTAGTTGGATTACTTTAAAAGTTCTTGCGTTGGCGGTAGAAATTCTCCTTCTCATAGCCGGGAGGGTTCTATTTGAATAATGCGATCCACAGAGGCTTTGTCAGAATGAAAAGAAATGTTGCATTCACTCCTAGGTCTAAGTTTTTTTTTTTAAGTGAAATAAACGAATATAAAACGGAAAGAGAGAGAGAAAAAAAAATAGAACTAAGGCTTCATCAGGTTGGTGACAGAATTGTGGTTCTGTTCAACCAGTTTGCCGACTAGACCTGCGTCCGTAGAAAATTTATAAGCTAGGGCTTTAGCAAATTGGCCTCAGAATTGTGTTTCTGTTCAACCAGTTTGCTGTTTAGACCAGCGTCTAAGAAAAATTTTTAGCTATGGCTTTAGCAAATTAGCCTCAGAACTGTGGTTCTGTTCAACTAGTTTGCCGACTAGACCTGCGTCTGTAGAAAATTTATAAGCTAGGGCTTTAGCAAATTGGCCTCAGAATTGTGTTTCTGTTCAACCAGTTTGCTGTTTAGACCAGCGTCTAAGAAAAATTTTTAGCTATGGCTTTAGCAAATTAGCCTCAGAACTGTGGTTCTGTTCAACTAGTTTGCCGACTAGACCTGCGTCTGTAGAAAATTTATAAGCTAGGGCTTTAGCAAATTGGCCTCAGAATTGTGTTTCTGTTCAACCAGTTTGCTGTTTAGACCAGCGTCTAAGAAAAATTTTTAGCTATGGCTTTAGCAAATTAGCCTCAGAACTGTGGTTCTGTTCAACTAGTTTGCCGACTAGACCTGCGTCTGTAGAAAATTTATAAGCTAGGGCTTTAGCAAATTAGCCTCAGAACTGTGGTTCTGTTCAACTAGTTTGCCGACTAGACCTGCGTCTGTAGAAGGTTTTTAGCTATGGCTTTAGCAGATTGGCCTCAGAATTGTGTTTCTGTTCAACCAACCGCTTAGACCTGTGTCTACGGTGGAGGAAGAAAGAAAGAGAAAAAAAAAACGATTTGTACTGGCAGACTTGAAGCTGCCGTAACGTCAGTTCAAGGAAGAATTCCAAGGGGAGCAACACTTCTCGATTCAACAGCTCTCTGTGAAACGACCCGCCAGCGTTAAACTATGGGTGGAGAAGTTCTCTCTAATTTTTTTTTTTTTTTTTTTTTTAGATTAATATAGAAGGATGTCCAACTATGTCTCCCACACAGACGCGCGGACCCTACGAACAGCTACCGGAAACCCAGATCCCCCTGACCAGAACGTCGCTGAATAGTGATTGGAGTGGGGATGCCCTGAAGCATCTTCCCCAAGCCCTTTCCAGGCTGGAATCCATGCTGATACAGAATCCTGGAGGCGAACCCGCTGGAATTTCTCTCCCACGGTACCAAGAAATTGCGCCTATCCACGTGAAAGGTCGTATTCACCTGTTCAGAGCCGACTTGAAAACGCGCCAGTCTATTAACGTGTAATACTCTCCTTGTCCTGCCTCCAGGAAATTCGACCCTATATAGTACATCATTTAACCGCGCTAGGATTTGGCCGGGGCCTTCCCAATCGTGTTGTAATTTCGGACATCGTCCACGCCGCCTTTTGGGGTTATAAATCCAGACGCTGTCACCTACTTCGAAGATCAGAGGGTGGGCCCTAAGGTCATATTGGGACTTCATCCTATTCGAAGAAAGGTCCAAGTTTTTTCGAGTTAAATCGTGGACTTTTGTTAGTGTTTGTATCAATTTTTCGACATATTCAGCCGGCGAGGGAGAATTCTCCACGGGTGGGGGGCCATACGAGATATCTGAGGGCAGTCGCAGCTCTCTACCAAGCGTCAGTCGGGCGGGAGTAAATTTCGTACTCTCGTGTGTGGCTGAACGATACGCCAGTAGTGCTAGAGGTAAATATCTGTCCCAGTCTGATTGGCAAGAGTTAACAAATTTAGACAGATACTCTAATAGGGTTCGATTGAATCGTTCGACTATTCCGTCTGACTGTGGGTGTAGTGCCGTTGTCCTGGTTTTCTCTATGCCAAATCTGTGTAAGACATTTTGGAACACTTCGGCTTCGAAATTCCTCCCTTGATCAGAATGAAGTTGAAAAGGCATGCCGAATCTGGACAGTACGTTTTCTACTAGTCCATCAGCAACAGTTTCAGTCTTCTGATCAGGCGTGGGAAAAGCTTCTGGCCACTTGGTGAAGTAGTCCATTACTACAACTACGTACTTATTGCCTCTGTCAGTTTTGGGTAGTGGGCCTAGCACATCTATGGCGATACGCTCAAATGGAGCCCCAACATTGTAGGTGTGCAGTCTTCCCCTAGTTCTTGTTCGAGGTCCTCTTCGAGCATGGCAGAGTAGACACCTGGCGCACCAGCTTTCGACATCAAACTGTAGCGTGGGCCAAAACCATCGCTCCTTTATCTTGTCAGCTGTTTTTCTTATACCGAAGTGTCCGCCTGCTGCGTTGTCATGGGAAGTTTGCAGTATATGAGTGATTAAACTCGAAGGAGCTAATTTTAATAGGGTTTCTTCTTCACCATAATGTACTAAGTATAGAATTTCATCTGAGATTCGCAATGAATCCCACTTCGCTCAGAAAGTCTTCACTTGAGGGCTTTCTGAAACGATTTCTTCTCGCGAAGGTCTTTCTCCATTTCGTAGCCACTCTTTGATCTTGCTGAGCAAGGGGTCCTTCTCTTGTTCAGTGGCCAGATCAATGGTTGGGCCTAAGGATACTAGATTCACTATCTGTTCTAGTTCTTTTAAATCTTTTTGATTACAGTGCGGGCAATCTCCACAGGGGCGTCGAGAAAGGGCATCTGCATTCAGGTGTCTCCGTCCAGGCCGGTGTTCGATAACAAAGTCATATTGTTGTAGCCTCTCTAGCCACCTTGCTAGCTGTCCATCCGGCTCTTTAAAATTTATTAGCCAGCGCAGAGAGGCGTGGTCTGTACGAATCCGGAACTGTCGACCAAACAAGTAATGATGGAAGTGCTTAGTTGCTCGAAGCACGGCCAACAGTTCTTTCCTGGTCACGCAGTAATTTCTTTCGGTCCTACTGAGAGTTTTGCTATAAAATTCTAGGACCTTTTCACTACCATCCTGGATTTGGCTTAGCACTGCCCCCCACAAAGTTTGGCTAGCGTCAGTGTCCAGAATGAATTCTCCTTCGGTCTGAGGGAACGCTAGAATCGGAGGGGAGGTTAGATGGCTCTTCAGCTCAGTAAAGGCTATATTTTGTTCTGGCCCCCACACAAAGTTCCGTTTTTCCTCATTGAGTTCTGTCAAGGGTTTGGCGATCGTAGCAAAATCACGCACAAACCTACGGTAATATGATGCTAGACCAAGGAAGCTGCGAACGTCTTTTTTATGCTTAGGTATTGGCCATGATTTAATAGCCTCAGTCTTAACTGGATCTGTCTGTAGACCGTTCGCTGCGACAACATGACCTAGATAGTTCACCTCCCGCCTACACAGATGACATTTCTTTGGGCTCAGTTTGAGGTGGACTTCGCGTAAGCGATCGAACACTTTTCGTAAATTAGCTAGATGTTCTTGGAAGCTGCGACCGTGGACTATTATGTCGTCAAGATAGACTAAGGCAGTCTCGACTCCCACATTCCTCAGAACACCATCCATCAACCGTTCAAATGTGGCAGGAGCATTACAGAGGCCGAACGGCATCACGTTGAACTCCCACAATCCATTGCCAGTCGAGAAGGCTGTTTTTTCCCTGTCTTTCTCGCACATTTCGACTTGCCAGTACCCACTCTGTAAATCTAGAGTGGAAAACCAAGTAGATCCAGCAAATGAGGTAAGAGTGTCATCAATTCGGGGAAGTGGGTAGGAGTCCTTCTTCGTGATGTCATTGAGTCTCCGATAGTCCACGCAAAAACGTGTGGTACCATCCTTTTTCTTAACGAGGACTACTGGTGATGACCAGGGGCTCTTAGAGGGTCGTATGATGCCATTCGTCTCCATTTCTAGAGTCAGTTGTTCGACTTCTGCCTTCTTAGCCATGGGTATTCTTCGAGGGGGCAATCTTACAGGGCCAGCATCCCCTACATCGATCTTATGCCGCGTGATATTTGTGCGGCCAACGTCGTTTGATCCAGTAGAAAAGATGTCTTTAAATTGTTCCAGTAGGGCTGTCAATTGCGAACTTTCATCCTCTGTCAAATCTGGGGCATGATGTCCTGTGGTATCCTCAGCCAACCTCTCTTCAACCAAACTAGAGCAATTTTCAACGAAAGTAGCTGACTCTAGCTGGCCCATAAGAGTATCCTGAGCTAAAAATACATCACTGTCCGTCATATTTAGTAGACGTATTGGAACTTGGCTTGTTTGGGCGTCCACTAGAACTCGGGCCGCTCTCACTCCATAAGGTAAATCGTGAAGCGGTACTGGTTCGAATACAAGATTCGCCTCTATTCCAGCCTTCCTATTCCAAGGCAGCGTGATAATTGTTTCACTATTGGCTGCTAGTAGAACAGCTTCTACCAAGAAAACTGGCGACAGGCCAAAGCGTGGTGTCTTCAAACTCATGGTGGTACTCCCAATCCGGAGAACATTAAGCTCGAAGTCCAACTTGCAATGGTTGGCATCTAGAAAGTCAACTCCTAGAAGGCACACATCCATTCCATCTTCGCTATTAATACTTCGTGTTTTAATCTACAGTCTCTGAACTGGATATCGACAAGGAGAGTTCCTAAAACCTCTATGCTTTCCCCCGTTACACTTCGGAGGCGGACTGTTGTGGGACGTAATCTTGCTCTCAACGAGGAACGGTCTAAGTATTGGGGGTGGATTATCGAGCGAGTAGCCCCAGTGTCTATAATAAATTCGCAGGGTTTATTGTCCAGAAGTCCTTCAACAGTGAGGCTGTTTTCGGAGGTGCCAATGGATTGTAGAACCAATATTTCTGAGTCTCCTGTCATCTGTGATGGGGAGGATGGCCTATCGTTGGTGAATTTTTCTGATTTAGAAAGGGCTGAAGTCAATGTCATATCGAAATATGTCACTGAATGCTGTATTGCAGTGGAGGTGATGGGGCATAAGGAAGAATTCATCGACTCGTGCCCCACTGAGACGATGGTCCCGGGTTCCCCGAGTTCATTGGTATTGGTGTAACGGAGTCTGGAGAAGCAGTTGGAGGGACAAAAGAAGAATAAAGTGATGGTGGTACTGTTGAAGTAGTAGGAGTTCTCGTTGGGGTATTATAGATGGTCTGAGCCTCAGTTTGGGGCGAACGTGGTGCATTGTGTGGCCTACCTCTACGAGGTCTGTTTCTTGAGCTTGATGTGGTTTGAGCCATGAAAATCCGAGCTCCTCTCCCTGTACCCAGTCCAATAGATAGCTCCTGTGTGGCGCTCAACGCTTCATAGATGGTCTTCGGACCCCGGACTTTAACCAAAGTTCTGAGATCATCATCCTTAAGTCCCTCTATGAATCGTAATGCCACCATTCTATCTACCACTTCCGTAGGACACGAGGGGAATGCAGCAGTTGCCAGTCGTTGTAGCTCTAGTGCGAAATTAGCAAAACTCTCCTTGATGTGCTGGGTTCTTCCATAAAACTGCACCTGACAAGAATACGAATCCAGCCCGAAACGCTGTTCTAACAGAGATATAAGCTCGTGATAAGTAATCCGATGGCCTTGGGGAAAAACGCTGAGCACGGACAAAGCATTTCCACGCAACTGTGTTACTATTGCGTCGGCTCTTTCTTGTTCTGACCAGCCATTGCTTTGCGCGACAATCTCAAATTGGATTCGATAGTCTGACCAAGAGACGGTTCCATCAAACGGCACCAGGTGGCAGGAAAGATTCCCACCATGGGGATGCACGTAAGCAGTAGAATTGGCATTTTGAAAGGGGTGACCATCTCCACCGTCCTGATGGGGAGTGCTAGAAGTACGGGGATTTTGAGCAGTACTTGGAACCGTGGAGCTGACACCCACTGAAGGTCCCAGTTTGTGCAATAAATCAATGGGTTCGGGATGAATGTTTACCAGCTGATTTGATAAAGGTGGATTTCCAAATTGTGAACCGTGGCCCGATTTATGAGCAAATAAGGGTTGAGCGGAGGTGGTGGTAGAGGTAGAGACATTCATTTCAATAGGAATTGAGGCCGCTGTGTTCACCACTGACACCTGAGTAGAGGTCGCGTCCGTTTTCGTAGCCAAGTTATTACATGGGAGAGTAGTTTCGAAGACTTTTTCCACGAATTGCGTTCCACTAAGCGTTTTTTCTAGCTCTGAAACTTTCCGCGATATTTCAACCATTGTCTCTGAGATTTCAGTGCGTATTGCCGTAGATGAAGCTTTCTGTTCCATTTTTAGCTCTTCTTTAAGCTCGCCGACAGCTGTCTTCACCGCAGTAGAAATCAAGGACTCCATCTGTTCTCTGAATAGCTTCAACTGGTCAGCGTCCATTCTGACTGACCAAGCTTAACAAAAGTTCCTTTTAGAAATGAGAAGAGAATCTGTACTTGTAAACTCAAAGTCAGAACACCTTCCACTCTAAGTGGTTCAGTACTGACTTTCCAATACAGAACAGAATCTCAGGTAGGTAAATATTGGTCTAAATAAGCACGCAGAGATAAGTTTACTTGGAAGTTTTTCTAAAGACGAAAAATTAATCTGACTGCGCGTTTAGTTAATCCTCAGGTAAGTTCCAATCAGAAAAACAAATATAATAAATAAAAAAAAATCGATTTAAAACTTGAATCAATTTTCTATGTTTTGCAAAAAAAAAAATAGTAATTCCTTATAAGTACCATCAATTCACCAAGTTAATAGTAAACGTGAGAATCACAAAAGGGATCCCAAAACTCCAAAAAGGTCCACTTCGATAGATAAGTAGAAATCCAACTTAAAAATTAAACAAAAATCATTGAATTAGATATCAAAAATTGTTCACACGGACTAAAATTCAGAGATTTTTTTTTTTTTGTGTTTTATGGTATATTGAGAATAATCTGAATTGCTCAGATTTGGAAAGCGATTGTAAATGAGGACTATCCAAATAGTAAAATTCAGAGCGGTAACTTATAAAATTTCCACGAACATAACTTAAATTGGAAGATTCAATGTTCTTCAACTGGCTTTGCGTAGTTTTACCACGATCGACGCACGTTCACAATGAATGAAAATCAAATTAAACGCAATAGACTTGAGTTTTCGGATATTCGGATTAGTTCGATATCTTAACTTCTATATTTCAAAAAAAAAAAAAAAATCTTACCTACTAATATAAAAATAATAATAAAAGAAAATAAATGATTAATCTGAAAAATTAAAGAAATTTAATTCAACCTGAAACATGTAATTCATCCTTGGCGTAAATAAATTGGCGATTGGTATAGAGGTCCCCACCCGACAGCCATCCGCCAGCCCACGACTCCGCTGAGAGCCATAGTAGGACATTAGGTTGAAATTTGTGTACAAGTAGTTGGATTACTTTAAAAGTTCTTGCGTTGGCGGTAGAAATTCTCCCTCTCATAGCCGGGAGGGTTCTATTTGAATAATGCGATCCACAGAGGCTTTGTCAGAATGAAAAGAAATGTTGCATTCACTCCTAGGTCTAAGTTTTTTTTTTAAGTGAAATAAACGAATATAAAACGGAAAGAGAGAGAGAAAAAAAAAATAGAACTAAGGTTTCATCAGGTTGGTGACAGAATTGTGGTTCTGTTCAACCAGTTTGCCGACTAGACCTGCGTCCGTAGAAAATTTATAAGCTAGGGCTTTAGCAAATTGGCCTCAGAATTGTGTTTCTGTTCAACCAGTTTGCTGTTTAGACCAGCGTCTAAGAAAAATTTTTAGCTATGGCTTTAGCAAATTAGCCTCAGAACTGTGGTTCTGTTCAACTAGTTTGCCGACTAGACCTGCGTCTGTAGAAAATTTATAAGCTAGGGCTTTAGCAAATTAGCCTCAGAACTCTGGTTCTGTTCAACTAGTTTGCCGACTAGACCTGCGTCTGTAGAAGGTTTTTAGCTATGGCTTTAGCAGATTGGCCTCAGAATTGTGTTTCTGTTCAACCAACCGCTTAGACCTGTGTCTACGGTGGAGGAAGAAAGAAAGAGAAAAAAAAAACGATTTGTACTGGCAGACTTGAATCTGCCGTAACGTCAGTTCAAGGAAGAATTCCAAGGGGAGCAACACTTCTCGATTCAACAGCTCTCTGTGAAACGACCCGCCAGCGTTAAACTATGGGTGGAGAAGTTCTCTCTATTTTTTTTTTTTTTTTTTTTTTTTTAGATTAATATAGAAGGATGTCCAACTATGTCTCCCACACAGACGCGCGGACCCTACGAACAGCTACCGGAAACCCAGATCCCCCTGACCAGAACGTCGCTGAATAGTGATTGGAGTGGGGATGCCCTGAAGCATCTTCCCCAAGCCCTTTCCAGGCTGGAATCCATGCTGATACAGAATCCTGGAGGCGAACCCGCTGGAATTTCTCTCCCACGGTACCAAGAAATTGCGCCTATCCACGTGAAAGGTCGTATTCACCTGTTCAGAGCCGACTTGAAAACGCGCCAGTCTATTAACGTGTAATACTCTCCTTGTCCTGCCTCCAGGAAATTCGACCCTATATACTACATCATTTAACCGCGCTAGGATTTGGCCGGGGCCTTCCCAATCGTGTTGTAATTTCGGACATCGTCCACGCCGCCTTTTGGGGTTATAAATCCAGACGCTGTCACCTACTTCGAAGATCAGAGGGTGGGCCCTAAGGTCATATTGGGACTTCATCCTATTCGAAGAAAGGTCCAAGTTTTTTCGAGTTAAATCGTGGACTTTTGTTAGTGTTTGTATCAATTTTTCGACATATTCAGCCGGCGAGGGAGAATTCTCCACGGGTGGGGGGCCATACGAGATATCTGAGGGCAGTCGCAGCTCTCTACCAAGCGTCAGTCGGGCGGGAGTAAATTTCGTACTCTCGTGTGTGGCTGAACGATACGCCAGTAGTGCTAGAGGTAAATATCTGTCCCAGTCTGATTGGCAAGAGTTAACAAATTTAGACAGATACTCTAATAGGGTTCGATTGAATCGTTCGACTATTCCGTCTGACTGTGGGTGTAGTGCCGTTGTCCTGGTTTTCTCTATGCCAAATCTGTGTAAGACATTTTGGAACACTTCGGCTTCGAAATTCCTCCCTTGATCAGAATGAAGTTGAAAAGGCATGCCGAATCTGGACAGTACGTTTTCTACTAGTCCATCAGCAACAGTTTCAGTCTTCTGATCAGGCGTGGGAAAAGCTTCTGGCCACTTGGTGAAGTAGTCCATTACTACAACTACGTACTTATTGCCTCTGTCAGTTTTGGGTAGTGGGCCTAGCACATCTATGGCGATACGCTCAAATGGAGCCCCAACATTGTAGGTGTGCAGTCTTCCCCTAGTTCTTGTTCGAAGTCCTCTTCGAGCATGGCAGAGTAGACAACTGGCGCACCAGCTTTCGACATCAAACTGTAGCGTGGGCCAAAACCACCGCTCCTTTATCTTGTCAGCTGTTTTTCTTATACCGAAGTGTCCGCCTGCTGCGTTGTCATGGGAAGTTTGCAGTATATGAGTGATTAAACTCGAAGGAGCTAATTTTAATAGGGTTTCTTCTTCACCATAATGTACTAAGTATAGAATTTCATCTGAGATTCGCAATGAATCCCACTTCGCTCAGAAAGTCTTCACTTGAGGGCTTTCTGAAACGATTTCTTCTCGCGAAGGTCTTTCTCCATTTCGTAGCCACTCTTTGATCTTGCTGAGCAAGGGGTCCTTCTCTTGTTCAGTGGCCAGATCAATGGTTGGGCCTAAGGATACTAGATTCACTATCTGTTCTAGTTCTTTTAAATCTTTTTGATTACAGTGCGGGCAATCTCCACAGGGGCGTCGAGAAAGGGCATCTGCATTCAGGTGTCTCCGTCCAGGCCGGTGTTCGATAACAAAGTCATATTGTTGTAGCCTCTCTAGCCACCTTGCTAGCTGTCCATCCGGCTCTTTAAAATTTATTAGCCAGCGCAGAGAGGCGTGGTCTGTACGAATCCGGAACTGTCGACCAAACAAGTAATGATGGAAGTGCTTAGTTGCTCGAAGCACGGCCAACAGTTCTTTCCTGGTCACGCAGTAATTTCTTTCGGTCCTACTGAGAGTTTTGCTATAAAATTCTAGGACTTTTCACTACCATCCTGGATTTGGCTTAGCACTGCCCCCCACCCAGTTTGGCTAGCGTCAGTGTCCAGAATGAATTCTCCTTCGGTCTGAGGGAACGCTAGAATCGGAGGGGAGGTTAGATGGCTCTTCAGCTCAGTAAAGGCTATATTTTGTTCTGGCCCCCACACAAACTTCCGTTTTTCCTCAGTGAGTTCTGTCAAGGGTTTGGCGATCGTAGCAAAATCACGCACAAACCTACGGTAATATGATGCTAGACCAAGGAAGCTGCGAACGTCTTTTTTATGCTTAGGTATTGGCCATGATTTAATAGCCTCAGTCTTAACTGGATCTGTCTGTAGACCGTTCGCTGCGACAACATGACCTAGATAGTTCACCTCCCGCCTACACAGATGACATTTCTTTGGGCTCAGTTTGAGGTGGACTTCGCGTAAGCGATCGAACACTTTTCGTAAATTAGCTAGATGTTCTTGGAAGCTGCGACCGTGGACTATTATGTCGTCAAGATAGACTAAGGCAGTCTCGACTCCCACATTCCTCAGAACACCATCCATCAACCGTTCAAATGTGGCAGGAGCATTACAGAGGCCGAACGGCATCACGTTGAACTCCCACAATCCATTGCCAGTCGAGAAGGCTGTTTTTTCCCTGTCTTTCTCGCACATTTCGACTTGCCAGTACCCACTCTGTAAATCTAGAGTGGAAAACCAAGTAGATCCAGCAAATGAGGTAAGAGTGTCATCAATTCGGGGAAGTGGGTAGGAGTCCTTCTTCGTGATGTCATTGAGTCTCCGATAGTCCACGCAAAAACGTGTGGTACCATCCTTTTTCTTAACGAGGACTACTGGTGATGACCAGGAGCTCTTAGAGGGTCGTATGATGCCATTCGTCTCCATTTCTAGAGTCAGTTGTTCGACTTCTGCCTTCTTAGCCATGGGTATTCTTCGAGGGGGCAATCTTACAGGGCCAGCATCCCCTACATCGATCTTATGCCGCGTGATATTTGTGCGGCCAACGTCGTTTGACCCAGTAGAAAAGATGTCTTTAAATTGTTCCAGTAGGGCTGTCAATTGCGAACTTTCATCCTCTGTCAAATCTGGGGCATGATGTCCTGTGGTATCCTCAGCCAACCTCTCTTCAACCAAACTAGAGCAATTTTCAACGAAAGTATCTGACTCTAGCTGGCCCATAAGAGTATCCTGAGCTAAAAATACATCACTGTCCGTCATATTTAGTAGACGTATTGGAACTTGGCTTGTTTGGGCGTCCACTAGAACTCGGGCCGCTCTCACTCCATAAGGTAAATCGTGAAGCGGTACTGGTTCGAATACAAGATTCGCCTCTATTCCAGCCTTCCTATTCCAAGGCAGCGTGATAATTGTTTCACTATTGGCTGCTAGTAGAACAGCTTCTACCAAGAAAACTGGCGACAGGCTAAAGCGTGGTGTCTTCAAACTCATGGTGGTACTCCCAATCCGGAGAACATTAAGCTCGAAGTCCAACTTGCAATGGTTGGCATCTAGAAAGTCAACTCCTAGAAGGCACACAGGTTCCATCTTCGCTATTAATACTTCGTGTTTTAATCTACAGTCTCTGAACTGGATATCGACAAGGAGAGTTCCTAAAACCTCTATGCTTTCCCCCGTTACACTTCGGAGGCGGACTGTTGTGGGACGTAATCTTGCTCTCAACGAGGAACGGTCTAAGTATTGGGGGTGGATTATCGAGCGAGTAGCCCCAGTGTCTATAATAAATTCGCAGGGTTTATTGTCCAGAAGTCCTTCAACAGTGAGGCTGTTTTCGGAGGTGCCAATGGATTGTAGAACCAATATTTCTGAGTCTCCTGTCATCTGTGATGGGGAGGATGGCCTATCGTTGGTGAATTTTTCTGATTTAGAAAGGGCTGAAGTCAATGTCATATCGAAATATGTCACTGAATGCTGTATTGCAGTGGAGGTGATGGGGCATAAGGAAGAATTCATCGACTCGTGCCCCACTGAGACGATGGTCCCGGGTTCCCCGAGTTCATTGGTATTGGTGTAACGGAGTCTGGAGAAGCAGTTGGAGGGACAAAAGAAGAATAAAGTGATGGTGGTACTGTTGACGTAGTAGGAGTTCTCGTTGGGGTATTATAGATGGTCTGAGCCTCAGTTTGGGGCGAACGTGGTGCATTGTGTGGCCTACCTCTACGAGGTCTGTTTCTTGAGCTTGATGTGGTTTGAGCCATGAAAATCCGAGCTCCTCTCCCTGTACCCAGTCCAATAGATAGCTCCTGTGTGGCGCTCAACGCTTCATAGATGGTCTTCGGACCCCGGACTTTAACCAAAGTTCTGAGATCATCATCCTTAAGTCCCTCTATGAATCGTAATGCCACCATTCTATCTACCACTTCCGTAGGACACGAGGGGAATGCAGCAGTTGCCAGTCGTTGTAGCTCTAGTGCGAAATTAGCAAAACTCTCCTTGATGTGCTGGGTTCTTCCATAAAACTGCACCTGACAAGAATACGAATCCAGCCCGAAACGCTGTTCTAACAGAGATATAAGCTCGTGATAAGTAATCCGATGGCCTTGGGGAAAAACGCTGAGCACGGACAAAGCATTTCCACGCAACTGTGTTACTATTGCGTCGGCTCTTTCTTGTTCTGACCAGCCATTGCTTTGCGCGACAATCTCAAATTGGATTCGATAGTCTGACCAAGAGACGGTTCCATCAAACGGCACCAGGTGGCAGGAAAGATTCCCACCATGGGGATGCACGTAAGCAGTAGAATTGGCATTTGGAAAGGGGTGACCATCTCCACCGTCCTGATGGGGAGTGCTAGAAGTACGGGGATTTTGAGCAGTACTTGGAACCGTGGAGCTGACACCCACTGAAGGTCCCAGTTTGTGCAATAAATCAATGGGTTCGGGATGAATGTTTACCAGCTGATTTGATAAAGGTGGATTTCCAAATTGTGAACCGTGGCCCGATTTATGAGCAAATAAGGGTTGAGCGGAGGTGGTGGTAGAGGTAGAGACATTCATTTCAATAGGAATTGAGGCCGCTGTGTTCACCACTGACACCTGAGTAGAGGTCGCGTCCGTTTTCGTAGCCAAGTTATTACATGGGAGAGTAGTTTCGAAGACTTTTTCCACGAATTGCGTTCCACTAAGCGTTTTTTCTAGCTCTGAAACTTTCCGCGATATTTCAACCATTGTCTCTGAGATTTCAGTGCGTATTGCCGTAGATGAAGCTTTCTGTTCCATTTTTAGCTCTTCTTTAAGCTCGCCGACAGCTGTCTTCACCGCAGTAGAAATCAAGGACTCCATCTGTTCTCTGAATAGCTTCAACTGGTCAGCGTCCATTCTGACTGACCAAGCTTAACAAAAGTTCCTTTTAGAAATGAGAAGAGAATCTGTACTTGTAAACTCAAAGTCAGAACACCTTCCACTCTAAGTGGTTCAGTACTGACTTTCCAATACAGAACAGAATCTCAGGTAGGTAAATATTGGTCTAAATAAGCACACAGAGATAAGTTTACTTGGAAGTTTTTCTAAAGACGAAAAATTAATCTGACTGCGCGTTTAGTTAATCCTCAGGTAAGTTCCAATCAGAAAAACAAATATAATAAATAAAAAAAAATCGATTTAAAACTTGAATCAATTTTCTATGTTTTGCAAAAAAAAAAATAGTAATTCCTTATAAGTACCATCAATTCACCAAGTTAATAGTAAACGTGAGAATCACAAAAGGGATCCCAAAGCTCCAAAAAGGTCCACTTCGATAGATAAGTAGAAATCCAACTTAAAAATTAAACAAAAATCATTGAATTAGATATCAAAAATTGTTCACACGGACTAAAATTCAGAGATTTTTTTTTTTTTTGTGTTTTATGGTATATTGAGAATAATCTGAATTGCTCAGATTTGGAAAGCGATTGTAAATGAGGACTATCCAAATAGTAAAATTCAGAGCGGTAACTTATAAAATTTCCACGAACATAACTTAAATTGGAAGATTCAATGTTCTTCAACTGGCTTTGCGTAGTTTTACCACGATCGACGCACGTTCACAATGAATGAAAATCAAATTAAACGCAATAGACTTGAGTTTTCGGATATTCGGATTAGTTCGATATCTTAACTTCTATATTTCCAAAAAAAAAAAAAAAATCTTACCTACTAATATAAAAATAATAATAAAAGAAAATAAATGATTAATCTGAAAAATTAAAGAAATTTAATTCAACCTGAAACATGTAATTCATCCTTGGCGTAAATAAATTGGCGATGTTGTATGTACGTACGCCAATTTAATTTGTACAGCCAGTAAAGCTTATATAAAATTCCGCCGAGTACAAGCGACTAAAATGAATTCAATAAGTTACTTACTCTAAAAGCTCATGTTCTTATTTAATAATTTTGAGGCTCGAAAATAAACTAAGTTTAGAAAGTTCATGTAATAATATTTGTATGGAAAAAAAAATGATTCCAACGGCTTATCCTAAAGAAATTCGATTGTTCGATGTATAAAAATATAGAAAAATCTTCAATTCGCAGCAAAGCTTTATTTTGTAGAATGCTTTCCTTTCGTACTAAAGTTAAAATTAAACAGTCCAAAATATGACGTGGGGAAAATATCGTTTGGGATATTTTTCGTATCACCCCACACTTGACACCAATTGTAACGAGATTTTATCTAGTTAAACAAAAATAAAATCGCTCCAGCCGAGCGGTAGTGAGGGAGCAATTCTACTCCAAGACTTGGAGTCAAAACGTACTTACAGACGAACTCAAGTTCCGATAGTTTGGTCTAGCTTGGTCTTTCCCTCTTATGAGAAAGCTCGCTTGAGTCGTCGGTTCGGTCTCTGGGCGTGCTTCTTCGGGCAAGAAGTCGACCCGAAAACTTTTTAAGCTGCGACAGCAGTTTCGTTCACTTCTCTTGTGTCTTCGCTTAGTTTTGACTGAGAAAGTTCTTTGATGACAATCAACGAAGAGCACTGAACTAATAGTGGCACTAAACGATGACCACCATAGGCCGCTTTCGTCGTATAGCCAACTGTTGCTACTTAAATTCTGGTTTATGTTTGTTGTTTACTTCTACGAAATTGGAATTGAATCGTGTTCGCGAAAAGTGAAAAGACACAATACCTCTCGATAGGATTATTACTTCAACAGTGAAGTGGAACAACTTAGTCGCGAATTTATGTAGAAGGGGGTGTCGAATTTCACCACCAATTCTACGAGTAAAAATCTGTGTGCCGGTAACCTAAAAATCGGGGAATATGTTAAATGTGTGAAAGCTGAAGACCAGTGGTAGTGTTTTATGCAGACTGTCAAGCTTGGGCGGTGTACGCTGTTGCTGGAGGAAGCTGGACTCGGGGATCCTCTGTTTAGAGTTGCCTGTGAAATTAGAGCGGGCTGTCGGTGGAGGCTTCCCAGGGACACTTCCTTACGTCTTCAGTCGAGTTCGAGCTCGATTCTAGAAATCAGTCTAAGTCGGTCTAAGAATCTGTGTACAGCAAAATGTCGAAATAAATTTCCTGCTTGTGGGCTAAAAATAACTGAAACTGTAACAATAAAACCAGAAGTTATTCCTCGTAGACTATGGAACCAAATTTTGCACTATAGCAGACAAAACTTTTCCGCGAATTTTCTTGAACCAGAGGTTAATGACTCCACTTTGTTCAAACACGACGGCTATCAAATCACTTGTTGAAATTAATTTTCCACTTTCAGGTTCTTTTAAGCTATGTGGATAAAATTTGTACTATAGCAGACAACTTTTCGCGAATTTTCTTGAAGTAGGAATCAATGACTCATCTTTATTCAAACACGAAGGCTATCAAATCACTTGTTGAAATTAATTTTCCACTTTCAGGTTCTTTTAAGCTATGTGGATAAAATTTGTACTATAGCAGACAACTTTTTCGCGAATTTTCTTGAAGTAGGAATCAATGACTCATCTTTATTCAAACACGAAGGCTATCAAATCACTTGTTGAAATTAATTTTCCACTTTCAGGTTCTTTTAAGCTATGTGGATAAAATTTGTACTATAGCAGACAACTTTTCGCGAATTTTCTTGAAGTAGGAATCAATGACTCATCTTTATTCAAACACGAAGGCTATCAAATCACTTGTTGAAATTAATTTTCCACTTTCAGGTTCTTTTAAGCTATGTGGATAAAATTTGTACTATAGCAGACAACTTTTTCCCGAATTTTCTTGAAGTAGGAATTAATGACTCATCTTTATTCAAACACGAAGGCTAGTAAATCAAACTGTTGACATTAATTTCCACTTACACGTTCTTTTATACTACGGGGATGAAATTTGCAATATGAAGTAGGAATTAATGACCCATCTTTGTTCGAACACGAAGGTCAGTTACAAATCAAACTGTTGAAATAAATTTTCCACTTATAGATTCTTTTAAGCTATGGGGATAAAATTTTCACTATAGCAGAAAAACTCGCGAATTTTCTTGAAGTAGGAATTACTGACCCATCTTTATTCGAACACAAGGTTAGTAACAAATCAAACTGTTGAAATAAATTTTTCCACCTACAGATTCTTTTAAGCTATGGATAAAACTTGCATGCTAGGAAATTAAACAAGAAATTACTTATCTTTTCTTTTCCGTAAAGCGGAACTGATAAGGCCCGTTTGGTAGCCTGTCCGTTCATTAACGGATCTGTCCAGATGCCGCAAAATGTTGGGCCAATGCGACCACAGATAAAATGAACAACGCCAATTTCGTCAATTCTTGTTCAACTTCTTTATTACGATCACTACTTCCGCTGATTTTACAAATCAAAAAAACAAAAACTTCAATTATAACAAATTTTTAGATTTATCTGCTTAAAAAAACTTTTCGTGATATCTCCATCAGTGCAGACAAAAGACTTCTCGTCCTCAACGATCTCGGTTTTCGGGCCTCTTCGATTCGGGCGAATCTCCCCGGGCTGCCACATATGCTGGGGCCGGTTTCGCCGCATCAGGATGAAAGTGTCGCCAACTCTGAGATTTTTGGTCCTCGCTCAGACGCGCTGCAGACGCTTTCCTCATTAATTCGGAGACATGCAGCTTTCCTCCTCATTGCGAGGGAAATCTAAAGATTTTGCAACAATAGTAATCAAATTAGAGATAGAGAGATTAGAGAAGTTTTCTGTTTATGAAAATATATTCGAATCAATTTGGTTCGAACATACTGCCCCCCGTTGAAAGACTGGAAATGTCTTTCAAGTGATTAATTTTAAAACGGACCTGCAAAACAATGAGAGAAAATTTTGAGCCCAATTATTGAGGGAGAAACTGATTGCCATATTATTTAGATTCAGAGCTTTAACTTTATTGTATCGGCAAGATACATATTTTGGATATTGGTCGTTTTACAAGACCATTTTTCGTTTTTATGCTGACTACACGAACGTAGTTGTCAGCACCTGGATGAACTTCAATTATTCGTCCTAATACCCAACGGCTCGCTACCAGATTCGGTTCTTTGATAATAACTAAATCTCCTATTTTAGGATTTGATATTGGAGTCTGCCATTTAGGTCTATTTTGTAGGGAATTTAGATAATCGTGAGACCATTTATGCCAAAACTGTTGTTTCAACAGTTGGAGATGTTTCCATCTGGTGAGCGATGAAACCTTATTTTCCAATACAGGTTCTGGTGGAAGTAATAAGGAAGTGCCAATTAAAAAATGTCCCGGAGTTAGAACATTGAGATCGTCTAGATCTTCTGTGATAGGACATAGAGGCCTGGAATTTAGACAGGCTTCAATTTGCGTCAAAACAGTTGCGAATTCTTCAAATGTCAATGAAGAATTCCCTAAAATTCGCTTTAAATGGAATTTTATGGATTTAACTCCGGCTTCCCACAATCCTCCAAAATGAGGTGCGGAAGGCGGGTTAAAGTGCCAACATATCCCTTCGGCTGGAGAACCGGCGAAAAGCTGCTATAAAAGCCGCTGTTGATAAATCTGACACGGCTTCTATATGAATGGCTTTGGTGGCCATGCAAATGAAAATGCATATATACCCTTTATATACACGATTGTTTCGAAATTTAGATACCTTTAAATTAAAAGGACCAGCATAGTCGAGACCAGTTTGTTGAAACGGTCTAGTCACATTAACCCGTGATGAAGGTAAATGTCCCATAATCTGATTTTTGCTAGTTGCGGATTGCTTAAAGCAAGTTATACATTTATGTAACACTTGTTTTACGGTTTTACGTCCTTGCGGAATCCAAAATTCGTTTCGAATCATGGATAATACCAGTTGCGAACCTCCATGCAAGGTCTTTATATGGAAGTGGTCGATTATTAATGTTGTTAGTTTGCTCTCCCTTGGCAGAATTATTGGATGTTTTTGATTATAAGAAATGTTAGCATATCTCAATCGACCACCTACCCGAATTAATCCATTGTTATCTAAGAATGGGTTGAGTGATAAGATCTTGCTTCTAACTGGAAGCAGATTTTGTTCTTGTAAACATTTAATTTCAGTACCGAAAGCGACATTCTGTGCTGCCTTAATGAGCCGAAATTTTGCTTGAGCGATTTCTATTGGATGAAGTATCTTTGGATCCATTGGTTGTTCTTCTGTGGCCTTCGCCGCTGCATTTTTACACTTATTGATGAACTTGATGCAATATGCGACGATTCTTTGCAATTTGGAAAAGCTAGAGAATTTTCCAAACAAATCATCGATGTTTGAATGAGCTGTTTGAAGTGAGCTACTCGTCTTTGTTCAGTTTCATGCTCATTACCTGGAATGGTTTTAGATTTCGGACAATTATTGTCACTGTCCTGCAACCAATGAGGTCCATGCCACCATAACTCATGATCAATCAATAATGAAGACTTAATTCCTCTAGAATTGCAGTCGGCGGGATTGTCAGCAGACTTTACATGATGCCATGCTTTAATGTCGATCAAGTTCTGAATTTCCGCCACCCTATTAGCCACATATGTCTTATACTTATTAGGGTGACTACGAATCCAAGCTAATACAATAGATGAGTCTGTCCAAGCAAACGTAGGAACTTGATCAAATTTTAAATCAATTTTAACACGATTTATGAGTCGTGCTACCAATACCGCCCCGCACAATTCAAGACGTGGAAGGGATACGGATTTGACAGGCGCTACCTTTGACTTTGCCATGAGTAAATTGACTTGAACAAATCCTTCTTCATCCACAACTCTAATATAAACAGCGGCAGAATACACTTGATTAGAAGCATCTGAAAATCCATGTATTTGACAGGTGGATAGGTTACTTGTAGTATATAACCAACGTGGTATGTTGATGTTGCTAATGTGATGTAATTCTGCTTTAAATTCGCGCCACTGCTTATCAATGGATGCCGGTATTGGCTCATCCCATGAACAACCTGCAAGCCATAAAGCTTGCATCAGTATTTTGGCCGTGACTATAATTGGTGATATCCAGCCAAGTGGATCGAAAAGCGTTGCAATTTCTGAAAGAATAGAACGCTTTGTAGAAAGGCAATCTGATTTCCTTTTGTATTGTAGAGTGAAGCAATCAGATCCTGGAAACCAATGAATGCCTAAAGTTTTTACGGACTCATCGCTTGCGAATTGCAAAGGAAGGTCAACTTCTCTGTATGATTCGGGGATCCTAGATAGTAAATCTGAAGAATTGCTAACCCATTTCCTCAAATTAAATCCGCCGGAAGATAACAGATTGATAAGTTGATCTTGTATTTGGAAGGCTTCTTCCTTTGTATCTGAACCTGTAAGAAGGTCATCAACATAGAAGTCACGAGACACTATCTTCGCAGCTTCGGGGAATTTGTCAGCTTCATCAATGGCTAGTTGATTGAGCGTTTTTATTGCGAGATAGGGAGCTGGCGTGGTGCCAAAGGTTACAGTGGTTAATTTGTAATCTTTAATAGGTTCATTTTTATTATCCCTCCAAAGTATTCTTTGGTAGGTTTGATCTGGAGGTTGTACCTTTATCACCCTGTACATTTTCTCTATGTCAGCAGACATAGCGAATTTATACTTTCGCCATCTGAGAATGATTGAGAAGAGTTCAGACTGCAGTACTGGACCTGTATGTAGCTGTTCGTTTAGACTTTTCCCATTAGTCGTTTTTGCTGAAGCATCAAAGACAACGCGAACCTTTGTAGTGGTGCTATCTTTGATAACAGCATGATGAGGAAGATAGTAGCTTTGTTCATTGCTCACTATCTTATTAGCCACTCTCATGTGGCCTAATGTCTTGTATTCATTAATACAAGTTTTGTATTCCTGATAGAGTTCAGGATTTCGTTCTAATTGCCGTTCTAGGCTGTAGAACCTACGTAATGCCATACCACGAGAGTCACCTAGGCTGGGACTTTCTGCGATGAAAGGCAGGCGAACTTCGTAACGGCCATGTGCGTTACGAACATGAGTTTTTTGATAAAACTCTTCACATTCTTGATCTGCTTTAGACAGCTTTCTTCCTGGATTAACTTCTTCAGTTTCCCAAAACTGACGTAAAAGTTTATCCAGTGAAGTGTCGTCGTCGTAATGAGCCTTTGCTGTTAACGCAGATGCTGTTAAGAATGTGGATGTATTTTTTAGCTTTCCGAAAAGTATCCATCCGAGGGTACTGTTTTGGGCAGTTGGTGTTCCTGGAGGACCTTTCCGTAAACCTTCCAAGAGAATTTCGCTGTACACATCTGCTCCTAAAAGCAGGTCAATTTTTCCTGGTTTAAAGAAAAACGGATCGGCAAGTGGTAGCTCATGTATATGACTCCATTCTTTGTTTGGAATGGTTGAAGGGGGTAAAAGTCCGTAATTGTATCCACTATAAGGGCTGTAACTGTGGTTGCCTTAGTTGTGGTTGAATAAGGATAAATGTTCAAAGTAGTTTGTTTTTGAACATTTGTAGTTTCAGTTTTTCCCAGGCCCGTGATTTGAATTTCCACGTTTGTAGTGAATGATTGCAGCTTACGTGCGGCGGCTTGGGTTACAAATGAAACTTGAGAGCCTGAATCTATTAAAGCTCTCAATACCAACATATTTCCCTTTTTTGTAGGAACGTTTAGCAATGCTGTGGCAAGCAGTGCTTGTTTGGTATGATGATTTTTTGCGTGAAGGGTGTGAAGAGATTTATTGGATGTGGAAGGTGAATTACAAGGTTGAGCTTCTGATTGCTGCTCCCTTGGCTTGAATTGGGTCGAGACCCTTGGAATGGCGTTATTCCTATGAAGTAAAGAATGATGCCTCCTTCCACATCGCTGACATGAAAACTTATTTGTACAAGTTTTCGTATTGTGCCCCTTTGATAGGCAATTATTGCATAATTGATTTGATGTGACAATTTTGAATTTATTATCTACATCGAGTTTTATGAATTTCGGACATTTAAATAGACGGTGCTGCTCTTTGCACAAAGGACATGCTTGGGTGTATGAAGTAAAATGGGTAGATGCTCTCGGGACTTGAGCATTTTTGTTGGCTGGGGATGGTTTGGTATCGACTATGGCTTCTAAAATTCTAAATCTAGATTGTAAAAATATTTTTAAGGATTCAAAAGTGGGAAGTCCTTTTGCTGTATTGATCTCTTGTTCCCATGCACGGTGCGTTTCTGCTGGTAAACATTGTACCACCATATAGATGAGAATTGCATCCCATTGCTTAGTGGAAACTTGCAATGCCTAGAGTTCGAAGATACATTCGGAAGACTTATCTAGCAAGGTTTTGATAGCCTTGGCTGATTCGTGGGCTGCTTTAGGTAGATTAAAGAGTGCTTTCAATTGGGCATTTACCAAGACTCGTTTATTATCATACCTTTCAAGCAATATTTTCCATGCGCTGTCATAGCTCGAGTTGGTCATGGGAAATTGACGCAATAAGTGCTCTGCTTCTCCAGATACACTTGACTTTAAATAATGCAATTTCTGCACCGGTGATAACGCAGAATTTGAATGCACCAGGGATTTGAAAAGATCGTGAAAAGGTCTCCAAGAATCATAAGATCCTGAGAATTTTGGGATTGTGATGCTAGGTAGTCTCAGAGACGATGAAGTTTCATGTTCTGATTTTGGACTTGGTTCAACCTTTGTTTCGAATGCATCTAATGCATCCCTAAGAATACTTCGAAAAGTAAAGTATTGACTTTCCACCTTTGAAAAATGATCCTTTGCGAAATTATCGTACTTTTGAAGTTCACTATCTTCCAAAGCCTACGTGGGTTGAATAAGTGTATAGTGATCTTTCTTGTACTCTGACCAAATTTCACTTAGAGCGGTTAATCGCTCAGAAATAAGACCTTTCGTTCGTTTTTCTACATCAGTTTTGTTGTAGTTATTGAACGATTTTTCAAAGATTATTTCGGAAGTGGCTTGGTTGCCCAAAAGTTTTTGAAGAGCTGACATAATGAAACGATTGATAAGATAAAACACTAGACCTTAGATCCGGCTCGAAGGACCATAAAATGTACTGTCCGCTAGTAGAACGTACACGAAAATTTGAATTTAGTGAAACTGAAATGGATGCACTGGTGAATTTGGATCAAGGTCAGTGGTCAAATCTCTTATCAAAACAAACACTATTCACTTCGTTTTAACTTCCAATAAACTTTAACATCTTTTTTTAAGATTGCCCACTAATTATATTAAACTCAGATTATATAATGAGGTATTAGGTCAGAGATCAACACACACTATAAAAACACTTATTACCACAGACTTAGAATATAGGATTATCAAGAAAAGTTGTATTGGGATAAAACTCAATATATAAGTTTTGGGTCAGAGAATTTTGTATCACACTGAAAAACACTTATTGGCAAAAATAGCAATATAAGATCGTCAATATATATATATATGTAAAATTAATAAAATAAAGTCAAATTATGATATTAAATAAATATGCACCAAAAGAGTATAAAATATAAATATATATATGAATAAATGTATAATAAAATAGATATATGATAAATATTATATTGTTACAAGTGACTGGTACTCACCGATCTATAACTTGACGCTTGAGGGTTGGCTTTAAGCTAATGTTAAGACCCTTTGTTCTAACCATGGGTTAAAACAATTCTTTATTCCCGTCGAGACCAGAAATAAAGTGTTAATGTTAGTAAGATACTATCTCAGTCGACACCCGAGATAATATTCTTTAAGTCAGTCGAGACCCGGCTTAAAGTGTTATCTTATCTTCAGTCGAGACCCGAAATAAGATGCGTTTATTCCCGTAGAGACCAGAAATGATTGTTAGTAAAAGATTATCTCAGTCGAGACCCGAGATAATGTTCTTTAAGTCAGTCGAGACCCGGCTTAAAGTGTTATCTTATCTTCAGTCGAGACCCGAAATAAGATGCGTTTATTTCCGTCGAGACCAGAAATGATTGTTAGTAAGTATCTTATCTTCAGTCGAGACCCGAAATAAGATGCGTTTATTTCCGTCGAGACCAGAAATGATTGTTAGTAAGTATCTTATCTTCAGTCGAGACCCGAAATAAGATGCGTTTATTTCCGTCGAGACCAGAAATAAGTGTTAGTAAAAGATTATCTCAGTCGAGACCCGAGATAATATTCTTTAAGTCAGTCGAGACCCGGCTTAAAGTGTTATCTTATCTTCAGTCGAGACCCGAAATAATATGCGTTTATTTCCGTCGAGACCAGAAATGATTGTTAGTAAATATCTTAACTTCAGTCGAGACCCGAATTAAGATGCGTTTATTCCCGTCGATACCAGAAATAATTGTTAGTTGTTAAAAGTGATATATCAGTCGCTACCCGATATATATGTTAGTCCCTATACAGCCAACTTACCCCAAGCGATGCCAAGTACAAAAAGAGATCGAAATCAGTCAGCTTGTCGTTTATATAGCCCTTGCTTGCACACGACACCACTGATAGAGTAGCAGCGGCGCATGTTTACAAGAATTGGCAGTGCAGCTGTGATCTTACGGTACTAGCGATAAAATTTGCCTAGCAACGAACAAAAATGCATAGCAACAAGAAATTTAGAGCAACACATGCTGCTATGTTAAATTGAATTAAATTTGCAAAAAATATTCTGTCTATCACGCAGCGAAGAAATTCCCGTTGGATATTACTTGTAATGATGATAATGATGCAAATTGATCGGCTTGACTGATTATATACATGCTTTTGTTAGATGTTTTACCTAATTTTTAGGAAAATTGTAATTAGATTTAATTTATTGTCTTTTCAGAACTTAATTTTAGCATGGTATATTTTAATATGTTCCCTTTTCAGGAATTGTTTTTTATCACGAATCTAACAAATGGAAATAATTTTTATTTGATCTGCTCGTTGAGGTTATAATTTTATGTTGTATTTGTGCAATATATTATGAAGATGACAAATACATGGCTATGCTGGGTGGTGTACATGTTTTTTGCTTAATAGTAATCAAATTAGAGATATGTTTACTAAGAATTTTATGCTTTGTTTTCAGCATGCTTTCTTTCAGAAGTTTTCTGTTTATGAAAATATATTCGAATCAATTTGGTTCGAACATACATTAAATATCATTTCTCCTTTGCAACATGCTATCTCTATCATGAATTATTCGTGTTCGTTCAATGATCATTGTTAACGAAACTATCAAACAATTCGATATTTTGGTTGATTCTTTTTTCGGAGATCGCAGACTATGATAATAGAATAACATCGCACCTATGATAGCCACTCGACATGACAAGTCAATTGCCGCCGACGTTGTTGACAGCGACAATGGATTTTTGAAAGCGAGGTATGTAATTACATGAAGGAGATTTCTCGTCTAACGGACTGAAATTTATTGAAGATAATTTCAATAAATTTACGAAATGCATTTTAAGTGCAAAAAAATTAATTGAACTTTTCGACCCAGCGATCAGAGAGGTCTCATCGGTATGGTTATCTCTAATCGCCTACCATAGAAGTTCAATGTTGGAGGTCACACCAATTGCCCATAAAAATACTTTTTATAAAAAGTATGTGTGAATTATATGGTGGCAAGATAACTCATTGTGCTTTGAAATTGGGTGATTGTTCCCCCTTTTTTGCCTGGCGGCATATGGATAAACCAAGTAGAAATTACATGAAGGAGATTTCTCGTCTAACTGACTGAAATTTATTGAAAATAATTTCAATAAATTTACAAAATGCATTTTAAGTGCAAAAAAAATATTGGATTTTCGACCCAGCGATCAGAGAGGTCTCATCGGAATGGTTATCTCTGATCGCCTACAATAGCAGTTCAATGTTGGAGGTCACATATAAATACTTTTTACTTTTTTTTATGTGTGAATTATATGGTTTATGCATATGCCGCAGGAAAAAGGGGGAACAATCACCCAATTTCAAAGCGCAATGTGTTATCTTTCCACCATATAATTCACACATACTTTTTATAAAAAGTATTTATATGGGCAATTGGTGTGACCTCCACCATTGAACTTCTATGGTAGGCGATCAGAGATAACCATACCGATGAGACCTCTCTGATCGCTGGGTCGAAAAGTTCAATAATTTTTTTGCACTTAAAATGCAATTTGTAAATTTATTGAAATTATTTTCAATAAATTTCAGTCTGTTAGACGAGAAATCTCCTTCATGTAATTTATACTTGGTTTATCCATATGCCGCCAGGCAAAAAAGGGGGAACAATCACCCAATTTCAAAGCGCAATGAGTTATCTTGCCACTATATAATTCACACATACTTTTTATAAAAAGTATTTATATGGGCAATTGGTGTGATCTCCAACATTGAACTTCTATGGTAGGCGATTAGAGATAACCATACCGATGAGACCTCTCTGATCGCTGGGTCGAAAAGTTCAATTAATTTTTTTGCACTTAAAATGCATTTTGTAAGTTTATTGAAATTATTTTCAATAAATTTCACTCTGTTAGACCAGAAATCTTCTTCATGTAATTTCTACTTGGTTTATCCATATGCCATCAGGCAAAAAAGGGGGAACAATCCCCCAATTTCAAAGCGCAATGAGTTATCTTGCCACCATATATTTCACACATACTTTTTATAAAACGTATTTATATGGGCAATTGGTGTGACCTCCAACATTGAACTTCTTTGGTAGGCGATCAGAGATAACCATACCGATGAGACCCCTCTGATCGCTGGGTCGAAAAGTTCAATAATTTTTTTGCACTTAAAATGCATTTTGTAAATTTATTGAAATTATTTTCAATAAATTTCAGTCTGTTAGACGAGAAATCTCCTTCATGTAATTTCTACTTTGTTTATCCATATGCCGCCAGGCAAAAAAGGGGGAACAATCACCCAATTTCAAAGCGCAATGAGTTATCTTGCCAACATATAATTCACACATACTTTTTATAAAAAGTATTTATATGGGCAATTGGTGTGACCTCCAACATTGAACTTCTATGGTAGGCGATCAGAGATAACCATACCGATGAGACCCCTCTGATCGCTGGGTCGAAAAGTTCAATAATTTTTTTGCACTTAAAATGCATTTTGTATATTTATTGAAATTATTTTCAATAAATTTCAGTCTGTTAGACGAGAAATCTCCTTCATGTAATTTCTACTTGGTTTATCCATATGCCGCCAGGCAAAAAAGGGGGAGCAATCACCCAATTTCAAAGCGCCACCATATAATTCACACATACTTTTTATAAAAAAGTATTTATATGGGCAATTGGTGTGACCTCCAACATTGAACTTCTATGGTAGGCGACCAGAGATAACCATACCGATGAGACTTCTCTGATCGCTGGGCGAGGTATGTAATTTAGAATTTATTTCTATTATTTATCTTTGATTGATATGGTTTGATTTGGTTCTCATTGTATTTCGTTTTGTGTGCAATCGTCTTGTTTATTTTACGTGTTATGTGTTATAAATATGTGCTAGATTGGTTAAGGTATCTTTAATCTTTTAATAGTTAATTGGAATTAAAGTAATTAATAAATTTTATCTAATTTTTTTCTTTCTTTTTTTAGCAATTTAAACCTACTACATAGAAGCTAAAACAACTCCATGTGATGGATGAATGAGGAACTAAATTTCAATGCTCAGATAAGTGTTGACTTTGTTGTTTTTAAACCAGTTTTCTTTGTGTGTTCTTTGCAGGTTCTTCTTCGTGGTGCTCTTCACGTAACATACTCCCCGCCTTGGCATCGATGATTATAGAAGGTGACAAGCATGATTTTTTGGACATGATGTGATTTGAATTAAGTACGTACGATTGCTGGATCTAGAAGAAAAGAAAAAGGAGAAATGGCCAAGACGGAATAGGGTTATAGCGTCCGTACTCGCTTTCAGGATTATAAGTAAAGGAAGGACACACTGAAGGAAGGACAGACTGTATAGATAGGATATTTTTCGAAGGGAATTTTTATGTGTAGTGAGATGAGAATTAGTCTTTTGTTATTATGGTTTCGTGATATGTGTTTTGTTTACAATTATTCAGATAGACTCTACATTATGTAATTGTTCAATTAGTATTTGATTCGTCAACGCGCGCGGAAATAGGCAATAGACAAATTTTTGTGATTGGCCTTTTTAGATTTGTATTCTTTGTTTTTAACGTAACGACACGAACGAGTCCATCTGGGCCTGGATGCGTCTCCATTATTCGACCTAGTATCAACGGCATGGTGGTAAATTTTCATCCTTTAGTATGACTAAGTCTCCGATTTTAACATTTTCAGTTTTGTTTGTCCATTTTGGACTTTGCTGTAACCTACAAAGGTATTCCGCATTCCACCTTTTCCAAAAATGTTGATGAATTCTTTGTAGAAGCTGCCATCTATCTAGTCTGTTAATATTGAGTTCCAATAGAGACGGTTCTGGTGGTGTTAGCATCATATCTCCAGTAAGAAAATGTGCAGGTGTCAGAGGATTCAGGTCCCGTGGATCGCTGATCAACTCGCAAAGAGGTCTAGAGTTCAAAGAAGCCTCGATTTGAGTTAATATGGTTGTGAACTCTTCATAAGTCAGTACAATGTTCCCCAGAACTCGTTTCAGGTGGTATTTTGTTGATCGTACTCCCGATTCCCATAAACCACCAAAATGAGGGGACGCAGTGAAAGTTTATTCCTTCGTTATCTAATATTGTCGCCATTTCTACATTTAATTGATCGAACATTTGTTTTTGTTGTTTTGTGAGAAGCCTATGTGCACCCACAAAATTGGTTCCACAATCGCAGTAGATGTCTCTACATAAACCACGTCGTGAGCAAAATCTTCTAAAGGCTGCGATGAATCCATCCGCGCTTAAATCTGTAACTAATTCCAAATGCAGAGCCTTGTGTCCATACATACAAATAAGGCTATATATACCTTGTACTTCTTTGGATTCCGTCCCTTATGGGTCTTGAGGTCGAAAGGACCACAATAATCGACACCGGTGGATGTAAATGGCCGAGAAATGCGAACTCTCGGTGCAGGAAGATCTCTCATGAGTTGAGTTTGTACAGATGCTTTCTGCCTATAGCATGGAATGCATTTATGTATATGGTGTGTTTCGTGCGTTTATCAACCAATAATTCCTTGTCAGTACATTCATCATCAATTGTGGACCGCCATGAAGCGTATCTTTATGGGTTTTTTCTATCAGAAGGTTAGTAAAATTGCATTTGTCTGGTAAAATGATCGGGTGGTAAGGCCGAATATCGCAGCCGACCGCCGACTCTAACTATTTCATTGGGATCAAGAAAAGGGTTCAATTTTAATAGACGGCTCCTACGATCAACTGTTTGATTTCCTTTAAGTCGATGGATTTCTTCAATAAAATGCTGGTGTTGGATTGTTTTGAGATATTTAGCTTTCTCTCGTTTCTCTGGTGATTGCCTTGAATTATTGCTAAAGCGTTTGCAATAAGCTGTTATGCGTAACAACCTTGATAACGATGAGAATCGCGTTTCAAGATTTTCAACTGCAATGCTCACATGATGGACGGAAACTTTCCTATGTTCTAAATTAGTACTGAATGCCTTTTTATTGTTTGGCCATTGCAATCTTGATTGCCATAACCAATCCGGTCCATTCCACCATAATTTATATTCTCGCAGCTCTTCTGGGTAAATACCTCTCGACGCACAATCTGCCGGATTCTCCTTTGATGCGACGTGAGCCCACACACATTGGCCCAGTAGCTCGTGTATGTGAGATACACGATTAGCAACGAATGTGGCCCATCTTGTTGGATGTGATCTTAACCATGCAAGCACAATTTCCGAGTCTGTCCATGCATAAATTGAGATTGATTTTGTTATGTTTATCGCCTTATGACAAATCGTAAAAGTTTTGCTACTAATACTGCTCCGCACAGTTCCAACCGAGGAAGAGACACTGCCTTTATTGGAGCAACTTTACCTTTTGCTGTTACTAGTGTCACTTTTCTATCTCCCTTTGAGTTTGTGGTACAGAAGTATACGACTGCTGCATACGCCTTTACAGACGCGTCCCAAAATCCATGTAATTCTATGCTTGTGTCCGTTTCAGAAAAATGAGTCCATCTGTTTATGTGAATAGTGCTGATATGTATTATTTTTTCTCTATATTTGATCCAGTCTCGTTCTAGATCTGAAGGAGTTTGTTCATCCCATTCCAATCCCGATAACCGTAACTTTTGTATTAAGATTTTCGGCAGTATTAGCGAAGGTGCTAACTAGCCCAACGGATCGAATAGTCTGGCGATTTCCGATAAGATAATTCTTTTTGTCCAAATCGGTGGTTCCTCTTCCAACTGGATGGAATACAAGAAAAAATCAGCTTGAGGATTCCAATATAAACCTACAGTTCGAATGCTCTCTTCACCATTTATGTTCAATGACAAATTTCCTTCATGATGATCTTCGGGTATGGTTTCCAATAACTCATTATTATTCGACATCCATTTTCTAAGGGAAAAGCCTCTAGCTACCATAAGTTTCGAAAGTTGTTCTTGTGATTCTGAAGTCGACTTGACAGCGTCTGCACCGGAAAGCAGATCATCCACATAGAAGTCCGTGAAGGTTGTCTTGGAGCCGATGGGATACCTCTGATGTTCGTCGAAATCCAATTGTTTCAAGATTCGAGTTGCTAAATAGGGTGCGCTCTTTGTACTAAATGTGACTGTGAGAAGCTTATAATCTTGTATTGGAGAATCTGGAGATTCCTGCCAGACTATTCTTTGATACTCCGTGTGCTTGTTTTTTACTCGAACTTGCCGGTACATCTTCTCGATGTCCACTGTGAAAGCTACCTGGTGTTTTCTCCATCTTATTAGAATTGGTGCCAAATCATCCTGTATTACGGGTCCCTTTGAGAGTTTGTCATTCAAGGAGATCCCACTAGCTGTAGCCCTTGATGCATCAAACACGACACGACATTTTGTGGTGGTACTGCTTTCCTTGATAACTCCATGGTGGGGGAGATAACTGCATGAATATGTCGGAATTCCATCTAATTCAGTTTTATGATCATCCTCATTAGTGTAGACTTTCTCCATGTGGCTGAGTGTTACGTATTCTCCCAAACATTTTACGTATTCCTCTCTCAGTTTCGGATTTTTAGAAAAGCGGGCCTCCATTTGATGCAAACGAGACAGGGCTATGTTTTTAGATTTTCCAAGATGACTGTACTTTGTGTCTTCCTTAAATGGTAACTCGACTTCATAGCGACCATCTGGTAGGCGTCTATGAGTCTTTGTGAATAGTTGTTCACACACTTCTTCTTCTGTGAATCTTTTCTCACCTTGAATCTCCTCGAGCTCCCAAAATCGCTTTAATTGATTATATAGCTCTGCACATAAGTGAAAGGTGCACACACTGACTGAGTTTTCAGGTGAGTCGACTATTTCTCCTGACAAAATCCACCCCAGAGCAGTTTGCTGGGCTATCGGACTACCAACTGAACCCTTAATAAGACCATCCATTATGAGTTCACTATAGACATCAGCTCCTAAAAGTAAACCTATTCTGCCAGGATTATAGAATTCTGGATCTGCTAAGTCTAGCCCTTCAATATGGCTCCAATTTCGTTCGAAAATTATTCTTGATGGGAGAAGAATCGTAAGTTTCGAGACTGATATTTCTGCTTCCCTTTAAGGGTTTTATTTTAAAATTTACTCTATAGTTTACAAGACCTACATAGCTTTTTCCTACACCATGAATATTTGCATTTACAGCTTCTCTTTTCAATTTTAGATTTTGTTCTACACATTCGGTGAGAAATGAGGCTTGTGAGACCTGATCAATCAGTGCTCGAAATATTTGCTCTTGACCTGACGGAGCGACCATCTTTACCAACGCAGTGGCTAAAAGAACTTGGTCTTTATGAACCTTGCTTACCAGAAAAGAGCTCAAATTTTCTGAAGTGGACGGTTTGCTTCCAGGAACAAAGGGAGGAGCTGTGGCAGATATTACTTGAGCTGTTTCTACTTGCGCTGAATTATTATCAATATGAATATTGTTATGATTACTAGAATTTTTATGATTACTAGAATTAATAAATTCATTTGGACTTCTTTTGATTGTCTGTCTCACCACGTTTTCTATGCAGAGCGAATGATGACGTTGCTTGCAATGGTACCACAGAGACAGACAGGCCAGGCAGAATTACTAGCAATATGAAAGGATTGCGTTGATGGTTTCGATCTTTTAAAATTATTTTTATGATCACAGTTGCTTTGGAGAGATAGCCTCTAACGTTCGAAATCTAGATTGTAAAAATTCTTTTAATTGACTCCAGATTATTAAATCTCTGCTTTTACTAACAGCCTGCTCCCATAATTGTCGTGTTTCTTGGGGTAGCCTTTGCACGGTTAGATACACGATCATTGGATCCCAACCTAATATATTTACTTCTAAATTAGTTAACGCCTGAAGACATTCAGTTGTTGTATCTAACAATTCTTTAACCCCCTGTGTAGATTCACTTGAAATTGTACCTTGAGATAATAAGATCCTTAAGTGCGTATTAACCAGAACCCTTTTATTGTCGTAACGCTCCTTGAAAAGATTCCAAGCAGTTTTATGATTTGCATCAGTGCTTTGAATATGACGAAGTAAGTGCTCTGGTTCTCCATAACTTTTGACCGGGAGGCAAAGCGAAGTTCGTATGAACTAACGTATTGAAAAGGTGATGGAATGTCGGCCAGGTCGTATAATCCCCACAAAATTTAACAAGGGAAATTTTCGGTAATTTAATCGAAGAACCATGAGACTCTTGCAATATACTTGTTTGTGTTAAATCCGTCTCTGCATTTACTGGTTCCGTAGGAGGGAATTCCTTTTTGAATCTGTCTTCTATAAGCGAATAATTGGAGAAAAAGAATTCTTCCATACTAAGATATATGTCTTGTTCGAAATAGGCTAACTTCTTTTTAGCAAGCGTATCTCTGAATATTTAAGTTCTAGAATCTGCTTATAACGGAGGTTAAAATCATTCCAATGCTCCTGGAAGTCTTTGATTCTTTTTTCATAATAACTTTGAGTTCTTCTGTCTTTTCCACCTTTCTTATAATTTTCGACTAATCTCTCCATGATTTCCTTTTGTGCTAATTGCATGTAGAATAATGCCTCCATTTTGTTTAAGCAATTTAAGCAATGTAATTGAATAAAGAAAAATTGGACTTACCGTTGCTTCTGCTGTAGAGGCCCAGAGGACTAAAGCGATGTTCTGGAACAATCGAGCTCACACACGAACCATACCGAAACCGACTATCTTATAAAAGAAAGAGTTTCTTGTTACAGTCTTCTTTGATCTTTATTGCGAGTACAATTATGAGAAAAGTTGTACAGGAGCACTAATTCACTTTTGTTTTGTTTTAGGATTTCTACAATCCTCTTATCCGTCTCTGAAGGGCCAATAAATAATTTTCCAGAATACTTGGATAATTGTGATCTCTAAAATGAAAATTTCCCCAATGAACAAAAAAGAAATTTATCAGCTATGGGATCGAACTCTCACGACATAGGTCTATTCGCCTTTTTTTCCACTCTACCAAATCACACTTTGGTAATAGGTTCTTAAAAAATGTATAATACCGCACTTTTCCTTTAAACTTAATTTCACAAGAAATTTATTCTAAACCTAGTAATTATTGTTTACAATGTTCGAAAAATACTGTTTGAGTTCAATGTACTATAATTCAAGAAAAGAAAAATACACAAGACGATTTAAACACAAAAACAACCGTTCTCGAGATTTCTATAAAGTTTTCTTTTTTAATATAAAGATTCTGATCGACGTGAATAGAGTTCAAAATTTTAGTGAGTAATCCTAGCTTTCAAATATAAGGTCAAACGACTTTTTTGATAAAGTAGGTACGGTAAAACCAATCATTTTGAAAAGATGAGTTTCATTGGTTATTAACAAATCATATTATAAGTATTAAAGTCAATTACCATACATCAAACATCATTTCTCTTTTGCAACATGCTATCTCTATCATGAATTATTCGTGTTCGTTCAATGATCATTGTTAACGAAACTATCAAACAATTCGACATTTTGGTTGATTCTTTTTTTCGGAGATCGCTTACTATGATAATAGAATAACATCGAACCTATGATAGCCACTCGACATGACAAGTCAATTGCCGCTGACGTTGTTGACAGCGACGGATTAATGGATTTTTGAAAGCGAGGTATGTAATTTAGAATTTATTTCTATTATTTATCTTTGATTGATATGGTTTGATTTGGTTCTCATTGCATTTCTCGTGCAATCGTCTTGTTTATTTTACGTGTTATGCGTTACAAATATGTGCTAGATTGGTTAAGGTATCTTTAATCTTTTAATAGTTAATTGGAATTAAAGTAATTAATAAATTTTATCTAATTTTTTTCTTTTTTTTTTTAGCAATTTAAACCTACTATACAGAAGCTAAAACAACTCCATGTGAAGGATGAATGAGGAAGTAAATTTCAATGCTCAGATAAGTGTTGACTTTGTTGTTTTAAAACCAATTTTCTTTGTGTGTTCTTTGCAGGTTCTTCTTCGTGGTGCTCTTCACGGAACAGAATCCGATAAATGGTTTCGCAGATAACTGTAAAAGAAGTGAATCAGTACTTTTTAAGGTTACAAGTGGCCGTTTTTTTTATTTCAACTCAATTTTCACGACAAAGTACCCATGGATGTGAAAGAAAGAACGGAATAAATACATGCAAAATACAGCAACTGGGGTGTATATGACCCACGTGTAAAATAGTTGTTATTGGGCGGTAAAAATTTCCCATATTTCTGATACCACATACATTCCTCTCCTTATCTCCATTCTCGTTCAAAAAAAAAAAAACTACCCCTTACATCCCTCAAAACCTACCCTACTAAGAAAAAATCTCAATTTGTCTCGACGTCGAGAGCTAATAGACCCATGTACCTTGACTAAAAAGAAAAAACAACCCTCTACACCAACAACTGATACCCTTTATCGTCTCTGGCGATTCGCACTTTTTCACACTTCTCGAGTTTAACGGAGAAAACGAAAATTTTGTTTTTCTAGCCGACGGACGGTTGCGATTTCAACAGGCTGTGAATTCTAAAATACTTTAGATATGAAAAAGTCCTTTTACCCACGTGCTCTAAACACTTTAAGGACGAAAATTATGCAAAAAAAAACCTCCCCTTAACTGAATTTTTTTAAGGAAAGAGGTATAAATACAAGAAAAACATTTAGTTGTTGATTATAAACATATATACGTTACATAATGCCTAACTTAATGAAATTTTTCGGTAATATAAAAAAATAGGTAGCTATAGAATATAAAAAGAAAGGAATTTAACTGAATTTTTTTAAGGAAAGAAAATATCGAGTAAAAGGGAAATGATTATTGGTGTAATTTAAATCATGCATACAAGGGCTTAATATCCGTCTTGTTGCAGAGTAGCGTTTGAAGATTTTTCACTCTCATTCAATGTTGTATTTACCTATTACTTCCATGTAAGGGAACATATTATAATCACATGTTATTTCTATGTCCTCTAAAGTATTTCCTAGGTTAAATGTAATAATGCTGTAATTTTTCTTTTGAATTGAAGACTATTTTTCATAAAATAATGACATTATAACGTAAATAATGTTCTGAAGCTATTATTAATTTCTCCTTCTACTTTTCTGGAGCCCTCTCATATGAAGGTCGTCTAGGCTCGCCTAGTCTTTCTTTCTCTTTGAAGGCCAATTAGGGACTCTGAATATTTATGCCCCTCAGAGTCAGATGGGAGGATGGGGCCGGCAAAGAAGGCAAAACATCTGAGCCTTGGATTATATATAGGTAGGTGACGTAAGGGTCCCTTCAGGACCGAATGTGTGCCGGCTTTAAGTAGGCACAAATTTGTTTTGATTATGGCTGACGGCAGCGGCAGGTTTTTCGTGGAACCTTCTCACACTCTCCGCCAATGAGCCGAGGCGAGCTAGCGTGCCGCCCTGCAGTGAACGCTGTCCGTCGAGTGATCTGTCAGCTCCTGCCGATAGTCTGGACTTTACGTCCGATTGTATCACTCACTATATCTACATAACAAAAATGGCGCCCAACGTGGGGCCACCTTAGTTAGACTTCGGTGGTCTAAGCGTAAATTTTACTGGGGACTGGGACTTAGAGTGAGATGGTCATTTGGCACTTTGCTAATTGACTGACCTCAAGTCTCATATCCAGTGGAATTTACATGCGGACCCTGAGTCTAATTGTTTGGTACGTGAAAATTTTCTGTAGAGTAACGTTAAAGTTTTTAAAGTTCGTAAAGTAAAGTAAAGATTTTTGAAAGTTTTGAGATTTTGAATTTTTGAAGTTGATTGTAAAATAAAGTAACGTAACGTTTTAGATTTTTGGAAGTTTTGAATTGAAGTTCGACTCTAGGTTTGACTTTGGTCAAGCCTCGAGTCTGAACAGTTGTCTAGTTTTTGAAAGTTTTGAATTTTTTTTGAATTTTTTTGAAATTGATCTTTCCCGCTGGCCTTCTGTCATGGAAATGGTAGGTGACCTCACAAAATTTTTTGTGTGAGCTCTCACGGAGACATGTCTCTGTTGGCCAACTGGCTGGACAGAGTTGTGAATCTGTAAGACGGCTTTTTGGCTTTCAGCTAACTAGTCGACCAGATTCATGACTCTGCCCAGTTGGAAGGTTAGCTGGACATGAGAATCAGGTGAAGAGGAAGGAAAGAGTTGTTGGAGGACGGAAGTGATTCTGGAGACCTTCAGTAATCAAGAGTTGGCATACTGCTAACTGCCTGGCTAAAGAATCTCTAATATCATTTTCAGTCTCTAGCTTCTCCAACCCGACGCTTCCCAGCTTTTTGTGAGGACTCAAACTTTTTCATGCACAGATTCACGTCATTTACTGCTTTAATTTTCTGACCTGTAAGGAGGGAGAGCTGCTTGGAATCCTTTATGTAGGAGTAGCTTAGGGAAGTGAAGCAGAAATCATATTTTGATCGTAAATTTTTGAAACGCTGAATTGAACGGTTATGATGGAAATTTTTATTCAAGGAGCGTGCTAACGTTTCCGCACTTTGGACTTTTTGAATTTATATTGTATCGAGTCGAGAGGACTTTGCTAACTTTTCGAATCTTTGATTTTTTTTTGCACTTTATTGAAAACTTCTTCGAACGTTTGGGAGGAAATTTTTCTGAATTTTAGCATATCGTCCCAAACTCCAACTTAAATTAGTTTCGTCATCCTCACATAGTGAAGAGCCTGTTATCTCTTCCAAACTTTCAAATTTCTTGGAATTTTAAATTTTAATCTCGAATTACGTCTGAAGTTATTATGCCTACAGTACGGACACCACCTCCTGCGACAAACGGTGTGACAATGTTGCCTGAGCCATGTACTATCTGCAGAGATACGAGCTGGTCAGCCGAACGGAAGCCTGTCATGACTGTGTGGACATGTTTTCCATGAGACATGCATACAGACTTGGATAGGCGAACATTCTAGTTGCCCTAACTGTAGACGCCGCCTCACGCCACAGGACCTCACTGATTACACGGGTGCCATTCCAAAAAGACCGAAAAAGGTGAAGCCCGCGAAGTCGAAAAACCATGATTCATTGTCGGCCTTTTACTTGCCTACCTTCAATTTACCGCCACCGAATCGGCGATCACTATCACCGGGATTGCCCGATCTGCATTCAAGGACTTTTATAAACCCCAACTCACAACAGGACAGTCCAGTGCGTACAGCTCAAGGACACACGTCAGCAGCTACGGATGGGTTGATGGCAGGGTTGCGCATACAAATGCAAGATCTAGTACGTGAAGGGTTCGAACAAAGCCTCAATGTCTTGCGGACAAATCTAGTAAATAGCATCAGACAACAAGTAGCAGCAGCACTGCCGTCAACGGATTTCCAACGACCTCCTCCGTACATGGGCAATCCAAGACCATCGAACGATTTCATCAATCTGAGGAGACAATCGTTTCAGAGACCATCATCAGCTACTGGTCAGCCTTTTGGTCAGCCCAGACCGAACTTTGTCCCACCTCAACCACCTCCACATATTCGTCACCCTGCAAATATAGGACAGCGACGATCAGGCAGTCCTATCAGAAGATGGAACCTGACATATAACGGCAATAACTCCGAGCTCTCTGTCGATGAATTCATTTTTAGAGTCGAAGCGCTAACGCACTCTGCTCTAGAAGGAGATTTTGACCTTCTTGTGAGAAACATGCTTACGTTACTGACAGGACCAGCGAAAGACTGGTACGGGTCAACACTAAGACGTAACCTCTTTCCAACTTGGGAATTCATCAAAACGGGATTGTTAATCGAATGTTGACTGCCCAAGGAGACGATCTAAAGATCCGCTTACAGCTGATGTCTAGAAAGCAAAAGCCTGGTGAACTGTTCGCCATGTACCACCATCATTTTGGGTTGCTGCGTGACCAGTTGCAGAACGTCATGCCAGGCAAAGAGTTCCTGGAGATTGTCAAGTCGAATTTATTGCCTGAGATTCAGGAGAAAATATGCTTACATCCCACCGATATGATAGGACAGCTAAGATCGCTTGTTACTCGTATCCAAGCCACGCAGACACGAATTGCGACAGCACGGAGTTGAAGCCCTTACCGGAACTAATGTTCTGGCCCAATATGAGGATGATTCTTCATGCAGCCAAGGGCGCATTTTAGAGAAATAATTAGCAATTGCTAAACTATAAGCTCGCATGGTATTGTTCTGCAACTGCCGGTTATTTCGCTGATTAGCTCAACCGCTGGCTACAATGAGCGCTTAGTGGAGCAATCGACGATTACGATAACAATTAACCTCGCATCTCAGGTGCTGCAACCGGTAGAACAAACGACAATGTTGTTGTCGTTTGTTTACATCCGTGTTGTGAGCAAAGAAAGTACTTCCGAACATCGGGGCATAAAAGACCAATGACTGGACTGGCGAGTGCAGTTCAGTGAAGTATTCAGTCGCAACGTTGTTATAAGAGTATCACGCTTCAGTTCGGTTCGGAGTAATTGCCGTATTGTTAAGATGGGTCGAGTTTTGCGTAAAATAAAGATTTATACATATGTTAGAAATTCGAGTGTTTTATTAAAATTTATTGGTCTTTAATTGGTTTATTTGTTGGATCGCTTTGGGACACGACAAATTGGCGCAGCCGGTAAATTTAAGGTAAGAATAACTTGAATTTATCTGTGTTTTATCTTTTACATAATAAAAATAATTTTGTTTTAATATTTTTTTTTTAATTATTTAATGGAAAAACGTCGGCTGTCGTAAGACGCCTTTAACTAGCAAATTTCGGCGAGTTATCGCCTGCTAGAATTTTTCTTTCAGAGAAAGTGTTAAATTTAAGATGTGATAAACTTCGGAATAAGTGATAAGATGAAATATTTGTAAATACTTTGTGATATGTAGGTATGTGTTTTAGCTACGCGAGAGTTAGTGATATAAATTTCACCAGCTTTTAACGTCACGTAATAACGTCGTTTTATACTCAAGGAAAAAATTTTTGTTTATGTGCATTTGCTCGGCCAATTGTATTCGGGTTCCATGCGATTAAGTAGGTAGAAAGTTTTAAATAAAGTATGGTGCATCTGATGCATCGGGATAAGTAAAATAGAAACATTGAGAGAGTATAATTACTTTTGATTTGTACATAGGTACGCATAAAAGTGGAGTTTAGAGTATTGAACGTAGTAATTATATTACAGTTTTGAATTTTTAGAGTTATATATGAGTATGTACAATATTAAAAATTTTAGGATGTGTTAAAGTTTTGTTTTTGAGTTGTATCATTTTCTGATCTCATTAATACATAGTAAGGGTATTATATTATATATTTATGTTGTCCGGGTTTAATGGGCTCGAATAGGGTTATGTTAAGTTAAGTTTTTAAATATCGGGAATAATCGTGGTAGGAATATGAATCTGGTCGGGTCGTCGCATGAATATTTAACATAAATAAGAGCTGTAGGAGACATTCTCCGCCGGGATATCGATGTTATTAGTATAATATCTCGGTCATAAAACTTAAATGTCCTCAGGTAGGAGTAATATCTTAACTAGGGAAGAATTAGCACGCTATCAGGCCCAGGAAAGGGAATTAGAGCTCAAAGCACAGGAACTTAAGGAATGTCAGGCAATATTGCAGAATTATGAACAGGACTGGCAATATATAGGGGAGCATATATTAGGAGTGTTACAAAAAAGGTGAACAGAAGAAGAAGCGAAGAAATTACGACAGGAATTGAATGAGAGTGTTAAAAAGGGTACAAAAGGCGAAGCGTTAGATCATTTATTGACAGTAGCATTCGAAGTTATCCAGAGTTGTGAAATAGAAGCAGAAGAAGCATTGGAAGAAATACAGAAGGAGAAAAAGGGCTCTTAAAGAATACAAACTCGCTAAAGGTACAGCTAAAGGAGGCTGAGGAAACTACAGCAGAACTAGAGAAAGAATTGGAATTCGGTCAATCATCACAGGAAAATTATAATCAAGAACTTAATAAGACGAGTAAGAGGTGGAATCCAAGGAAATTAGTTTTCTGGGACCAGCAACAGGATAAAAAGGAGACCTCTGGGACGTTTAAAGACACACAGCAAAAAACGTCCAGTAATAGTACGGAACAAGGTCGAAATAAACCCAGAACAGAGTCTGTCAAGTCAAAAGTACCTCTAAAGAGCAACATGGCAGAGGCCTACGAGAAAGTCATGGACTTGGTCTATAAATACGTGCCAACGTTTTCAGGAGAAAGGTCTCCAAAGTTGGCAAAAGAAGTTTTTCGTTTCCTCAATTGCAGCAAAGACTTGCACGATCGACTGGAAGTAGCAGAGCAAAGCATTTTTATTAAATGCATAAAATACTGTTTGTCCGATGACGCTTACTATCTAATAAGCTCACATGAGCCAAAGGATTTTGCATCTTTGCAGCAGGCGATTAAAACGGCCTACATGCCACAGAAATGTTTCAGTGAATTAGGCACTGAAATGTTAGCCTGTAGGCAGCGATCTGGTGAGGATATTAGAGAGTTTGCGGATCGGATGATGGAGTTGCTGGACCAGAGTAAGTCTGCGGTATCAGCCAAATACCCCAATAAGGAGGGAGGTTTGATAGCAGAGCTAGAGGTCGACGCGGTAGCTACTTTTAAAGCTGGTGTCGGCAGTCAGGCCACACGGGTATACATAACCGGATGAAAATTCGAAGCATTAGAAGAAGTTCGAGAGGAGGCTATCTACTTCGAAAAAGATTCGGAAAGACTTCAGGCCATGGCACCAAGGGCCTGGAAAAAAGCACCGGAACATGCCCTGGAAACACCACAGGAAAGTTTGAAGATCGGAAACTTTAGCGAGGTCAGGCAGAAACAAACTCCAAAGCCTTTCCAAGCAGTACGGAGACCGACAAAAAACTGGGAAACTCAAATCAGAGCAACACATCAGCCTAGAGCGGTCAACTGCTTCAAATGCGGACAGCTGGGACACTTTGCTAAAAAATGCCAGTGGAGCAAGCAGCCTCCATACTGCACTAAATGCCGTAACTATGGGCATGAGGCGCCAAGTTTCAGGAATCAGCAAGTCAGGTTCGCAGATACAATGATAGACAACTCAACAGAATTCACTCAGAGAAGAGATGTTCTCTATTCTCAGTTTTGTAAGACAAGTGACCATTATACAGATATATGCTTATGGAAGTACCTAGCAGAGCATGGAGCCAGGCCTCATGAGGGAAACCAGAGGCGGCAGCTGGGAACTCTTTCCGCAGCTGCCTTCAATTAAGAGAATCGGAGTATACCCAGTTAACCAGAGATAAAAGTAGTGCAGTAGAATTAGGTTCATTAAATAATTGTTTAATCACAGTCGACGCAGACATAGGACCAGAAAGTAAGTTAGTATTATTATTATATTATTATTAATTAGATACGGGATCTTCATGCAATATAATTAAGGTAAATAAAATAAAAGGAAGTACGCCCATACAAACCCAAGCAACAATCACTATAGGAGGATTGTTTGGTACACAGAGAAAATCGTTAGGAACCTCTCAAGCTTTACTAGGCTTTGGTACTAGCCAACAGATTTGTGTATTTCATGCAATACATGATAAGGAGTCTATACCAGCAGATGGAATATTAGGCATGGAGTTCCTTAAAAACAGAGCCGTTATTGATTGTGTTGGTCATACACTGTCAATTCAAAGTGTAGAAGGAAACAGGGGAGTAAGACCACTTTTTGAAAACATGACATAAGGGTAGCGGTTGAAAGGAAGAACGGACTAGGACATCATCGCACGGAAGTCCATCTAAATAGCCCCGAAACTGAACCCTCTGCCTCTTTTTCAAATTTCAGGACACGAAAAGACCAATATGCTTGGAGCCAAGAAGCGAGCAGCTAATAAGAATTCAAGTCTCGAGCGATTCTGAACTGGTATGTATGGCAGAAGAGATATGCCCCGGTGTGTATTGTGGGAATACCTTGATTAGGCCCAGTAACGGACAAGCCTTTGTAGGAATTGCCAATGCTAGGACTGAGGCAATCGAAATAAAAAATTTTAAGCCTAAGTTGGAAAGCTTAAGTAAGTATTTGGTAAGACCATTGAGAAATCCCGAGGGTAGAACGAAAATCACTCAGCAACGGCTTCAAGTAATGAAGAAATCTCTGGAGTTGGGGAATGAGCTGAATTCGGAAGAGAGGGAAGCAGTAATGCAAATCTGTTACGAATACAGCGATTTCTTTCACTTACCTGGGGATAAACTAACGTACACTCCGACGAAAATGTTCAAACTTCCCTTGATGGCCGACACCGGGCCCATAAATAAAAAGGAATATAGAATGCCTGAAGCCCACAGAGAGGAATGTCAGAAGCAGCTTAAAAAGTTGTTGGTGGATGACATAATCGAACATAGTAACAGCCCGTTCAATTTTCCAGTCTTATTAATACCGAAAAAGGGAACTGATGAAGCAGGTAAGCGAAAGTATAGATTGTGTGTGGACTTTCGCGAACTTAACAAAGTCTGTATTCCTTTTTCTTATCCACTGGATTGAGGATATTCTGGATAGATTAGGTCATTCTAGGTATTTTACTACCTTAGATCTTGCAAATGGTTATCACCAGGTGTTGGTGGATCCGGCAGATCGTGAAAAGACAGCTTTTAGCACAAACTTCAGTCACTTCCACTACAAGAGATTGCCATTCGGATTGAAAACGGCACCTTCATTCTTTCAATCTTTATTAAATGGGATATTAACAGGTCTTCAGGGGATTAAGTGCTTTGTCTACCTTGATGACGTAGTGATTTTTTCGAAAAATCTGGATGAACATAACGGAAAGTTACGAGAAGTATTTCAGATATTTAGGGAATATAACTTAAAACCACAACCTACTAAATGTCAATTCCTGAAAAAGGAGGTAGTATACCTCGGGCATGTCTGCTCGCAGAAAGGTGTACAACCTGACAAACGGTTAGTAGAAGTGGTACAAAACTTCCCCCGACCAAAAACAGTGAGACAGGTTCAGTCTTTTTATGGGTTGGCAAACTACTATCGTAAATTTGTTCCCAATTTTTCAAAAATTCTGGCTTCAATTAATAACCTCTTGAGGAAAAAGGTGAAGTTCAATTGGGGATCAGAATGCGAGAACTCTTTTAAGGTCATTAAAGAAGCTCTCACTTCGCCGCCAGTATTAATTTATCCAGATTTTAATAAGGAGTTCACTCTCATCATGGATGCGAGCGGGGCGTCTATAGGAGCAGTCCTAGAACAAGAAGGTGGGCCAGTTAGTTATGCCAGCCACACTCTGAACCAAGCTGAGAAAAACTATTCTACCACGGAACGGGAATTGTTAGCCATTGTATGGGCTGTGCGCAATTATAAATGCTACTTACTGGGAAGACATTTTAAAGTCATAACTGATCATCAGCCTCTCCGAGGGGTTTTTAAGGTTAAGGACACCGCATCTCGCATGGTGAGGTTTCACCAAAAACTTTCGGAGTTTGATTTTGAAATTGTCTACAAGAAAGGTAGGGAAAATGGCAATGCAGATGCTCTTAGTAGAATTCCCAGAGACATAGAGCTAGCGGAGGAAAAGTGTGGTAAGGAATATCCATGTTGTGCAGTTACTCGAGCACAGGCTAAGAAAGATACAAATGACGGAAAGAGGAAACAAGACTCTTCGCCGGAATCCGAAGATGAATGGGAAACAATAGAGGAGACTGATAATAAGGAAGTAAGGCTACAAAAAAGCTCAAAGCCACAGAAGGTCACTGACCCAAAAGATGTCGAGGTAATTCTGAAAGATTTTCATGACTCGCGATTCGGAGGGCACTTTGGGCGAAATAAAACCTTGGAAAGAATAAAAAGGTTCTATCGTTGGAAGGGCATGAAGAAGGACATCGCTAAACATGTCGGGTGTTGCGCGAAATGCCAGAGAAATAAACACTCCATGGCGATTAAAATGCCGTTAGCGGTAACAGAAATTTCAGAAAAACCATTCGACAAGGTATACGTAGACTTAGTAGGGCCGTTGCCCACTAGTCATAATGGTAACAATTATATTCTGTCCATGATGGATGATCTGACTAGATTTGTTGACTCTGTGGCCATACCAGACCAAGAAGCGAACACCGTAGCGCAGGTCTTGTTCGAGCAAATCCTTAGCCGTTACTCATTACCCAAGCAGTTAGTAACTGATCAAGGAGCCAACTTTACAGGCGAAGTTGTAAAGGCTCTTTGCAAAATGCTTAAGATAAAGAAACTGCAAACTATCACCCACAGTCCAGTGCGGTAGAGCGGCAACATTCTACGTTAGCTAACTACTTGAGAAGTTTTGTAGACCGGGAACCCCAGAGCTGGGATAACTTTTTTAGTACAGCAGCTTATGCCTATAATAACACGGTACATGCTGGTACAAAGCTAACCCCCATGGAAACTCTTTTCGGATTTTTATCAGAAATCCCTAGAAACTTACAGCATAAACCTGAACCCGTGTACAACACTGATAAGTATCATTCGGTGTTGCGTTTCAAGTTACAAAAAGCGTTTGAACTGGCTAGGGAAAACTTACTCAAAAGCAAGCTATCTGCGAAAAGGTATTATGATAAGACAGCCAGGCCAGAAGCCATACATGTGGGGGATAAAGTTCTGGTGAAAGATTTAGCTCGAGTGGGGAAGTTATCTTCAATTTTCAAAGGCCCTTACGAAGTAATTTACATTCACAGTCCTGAGAACCTTACCATTCTTCAAGGAAAAAAGCTCAAGAGGATTCACACGAATCGATTGAGGAAATATAATGAATAGTTTCAGCATAAAATTGGATCATTTCAGAAGGACCGAAGCCTAAAAGGAGTGCAGCACGAGGCAATAATTTTGGAATTGGCGGAATTCGACTAATTAATTTACTTAATTTTCTTTTGAGGAAATATAATGAATAGTTTCAGCATAAAATTGGATCATTTCAGAAGGACCGAAGCCTAAAAGGAGTGCAGCACGAGGCAATAATTTTGGAATTGGCGGAATTCGACTAATTAATTTACTTAATTTTCTTTTCTCTTCTTCCTCTTAGTTTGTTTCTTTTATTACAGAATATAAACACGTACAAGACCAACAAGGATTCATAAAGAAGATTACAGTACGAAGGGCGAGAAGATAAGAAGATAAGGCAGTCGATCTAAAGGAATAGTAAGTATAGTGAAAAAAAAATATATAAGAAAGATTGAGAAGGAATTAATATTAAAATTAAAAGGAAGTAATAAAAAAAAGAGAAAGAGACTAAGACAATTTAAATAAGAAATTTGAAAAAAAAAATTATAGATTTAAAGGAGCAATTTGCAAAAGAAGTAACACATTTAAAAGAGAACTCAAATAATCAAGATTTAAAGAGAAAGATTTAAAATTTAAAGTATATAGATATAAAATAAGAATAAGGGTTGCCATAGACTAGCATAGGGTTTAGTTATCAAGATGAAAGCAGTTACAACGGTAATATTTGCACTCATCACCTTGCTGGATGCAGAGAAAACAGGTTATAATATCCAACCGATACCCCATACAGCAGTGTTGTTCGAGCATCTTGGAAAAGTCAACTTCTACAACAAGCAGTGGACTATCCTATCCAAGGTGGAAATGCCGGATTTAACAGGGGACATGGAATTTGTAAATAATTGCACTAGCCTAATTACGCAGTTATGTTTGAAGGTGACACATGACGGAATAGTATCCAGGTGCACCATAGCTGCCAAGGAGATGAGAAGTTAGGTCTCGAAAATTAAAAGGCAAAACGAGGAACTGCTACACCACACCCAGAGTGAAGCAGACGTTCAATTTTTGATTGATTAGGATCAGCATTCAAATAACTTTTCGGGCAATGGATCATGCAGACTCAGAAGAGATCCATGTAGCCCTAGATGATCTTAGCGGAAAAGAGAACCGAACCTTTACTCTGTTAAAGGACCAAATAACGGTCATCAAGTCTACATTCGACGTATTTAACGCTACCAGAATACAAGCGGCAGCAGATCGAGAGGAGCTAGGTAACAAAATCTCAGCATTAGTAAAAGCACAACAAGGTCAATATCGTGAATTCTCGGCATTGCAGCTCAGATTAGAAATGAGCGAAGTAATTACATGTGTAAAATTCCTCTACTTTTGGTATGGCAACGCTATATCTAATTCAGCTTGTATTAATTCATTATGTATTTGTGTAGTTCGATATTGCATTAGCTATAAATTCCTATTGTTGTATTGGATTATAATTGTCAAACCTTTCATTTTCTCTTTATGAACCAGTCCCGTTTGTACTCTGTAGCAATGAAGACCTGAATTATTAGAATAATAGCCGGGCCTTTTATTTCAAAACCACGTTTCTTAGTATTTTTGAAAATCTGGTGCCGAAACCCGGGAACGGAATTTAATTCAGATTACGGATGGAGAATTTATTTAACGATATACTCGAAAATTGCGAGAAAACGAAGCCAAAATGGAAAGCTCTCGCAGTACTTATCGGGGCCAAGTGAAGCGTATTTCAAACGCCGCGACGGAATATTTATCTTCAACGATGTCGCGAGTAATCGATGAAAATTTAGCTAATCTTGATTCGATCGAAGAGGAGCTGATTGTTATGAACCAGCAGGATTAACACCGAAATGCATTCTGCAGTCAATGCTAAGGAGGATGCTGAAAAAGAATGGGAAAAGATATTAGAATACGAAGATTTGGCGATTGGAGTATTAGCACGTATCCGACAACGTCTGAACAAGGTGAATGAAAAACGAACCAGCCATGCTACGGTTTCTTCTAATGAAAATCAATCATCCAGTCTTCGATCTGAAGGTTACGCAACGAAACTTCCCAAATTGCAACTCAGAAAGTTCTCAGGCACACTTAAGGAGTGGATACCATTCTGGGAACAGTTTAAGAGTGCCGTCCATGAGAATAATTTTCTAACAGGTGCTGAAAAATTCAATTATCTTCGATCAATTTTAATCGGCAATGCAGAGAAAACGATAGCGGGTTTCACTCCTTCTGTGCTATGCTACGATGTAGCTATCGCACTCTTACAAGAAAAATATGGTAATACCGAAAAACTAGTGGATGATAATATGCAGTAATTAATGTCGCTTCAACCCATACAACAAAAATCAGATGCAGCCAAACTTCGAAATTTGTATAACATTGTAATGTCGTGTACTCGTTCCCTCACTGCGTTAGGTATCCCAACATCACACTACTACATTATGCTGAAAACCGTCCTACTTAGATGTCTTCCTAACGACTTACGCTTCGAATATCATCTCACATGCACACATGACCAGAGATCCGCTGAAGTTAAAGAGGAGAAAACGAGCAAACGAGAGGTAGATGATGAGGGGAATACATCGACGGATGGAACATCAGCGTCCACTCTTGCATCTGACGGTACGCCAGTTCAACATATACTTCGGTTTATTAAGAGGGAGGTAGAGTCATTAGAGAAGGCATCTATTGAAAGGGAAAGACAAGCACCAACACACACTAAGAGGTATACTACGGCAGCAGCAATGACCATTACAGCAAACGAGCTGTGTTTGTTTTGTAAATCAACCCATCTACTGAATGTGATGCGAATAACACTTTGGATCAACGAAAGGAAATGCTGAAATGTGAAGGCAGATGTTTTCGCTGTTTAAAGCCAGGGCACAGGTCGAAATTGTGCCAAGGTTAAGTTGACGTGCAGAAATTGTAAGGGCAGGCATTCTACTTCACTGTGTGATCCGAAGTATGTGAGCAAAAACCGTGTTAATGTTAGTGTCACGAAAGAAATTGGGAACATTATCGATACTCAGCAAACTCTTAATTTGTGCGCGTATAATACGCCTTTGACGTTTACCAATGTTTTGCTTCAAACAGCTCGCGTTCTTATTTCGGAAGTGAATAAAGATCAGAAACTGCTGATTCGGCTGATTATTGACAGTGGAAGTCACTACTCTTATATATGTGAATCGGTTGCAAAGAAGCTGAAGTTGCCTGTGGTAGGAACACAAAAATTAAACTTAGTGACATTTGGTAGCGACGGAAAATCAGCCGGTATGAAATATAAACAAGCACGCTTGAAGTTGAGGAGCCAAATCGATAATTCTTCCATAATTATGGATGCGTTAGTAGTGCCCAAAATTTGTGCGGATATTCTGCCTGCTCCAAATCAAAGGTTACCTCTTAGTGGGATCCGATTTTTATTGGACCATAGTCACTGGTAGGCAGGAACGAATTACGTCAAGACTCAGTGCTGTGGAAACAATTTTTGGCTGGACTCTTCATGGACCAATTGTTTTGAATTCGACTGAGTTAGACGTCAGAGAGAAGTCCAGTTTATCGCTAAGTATTTTTGTTGAGAAAGATATTGCTAAACTTTGGAATCTCGATATTTTAAGAATCTCTAACGAAGAAGATAACCCAAGGGAAGCCTTTAACTGCCTTCAGGATTGTATTAAGAAAACGGGAAATCATTATGAGGCTGGCTTGCCGTGGAAAAATCCTGAAATAATTATGGACAAAAATCGAGAAGGTGCATTAGTACGACTTCGATCGCTCGTTAAGAGGTTATCGCGAGATCCAGTGAAGCTCATCGAATACGACAAAGAAATGTGTGAATATATAAATGCTGGATACGCTGAACTCGTAAGAAATGAATGCGAAGGTAAGCGAATTTATTATATGACAAATCGTCCGGTTTATCGAATTGATAAACCGACAACGAAAATTAGAATCGTTTTTGATGCTTCGGCTCATGCTCCTAGTGCGTCTTTGCTTAACGATAATTTATATACAGGAGAAAATCTATCACCTGATATTTTAAAAATAATTTTGAATATCCGATTAGGCCATATAGGCTTAGTATCAGATTTATAAAAGGCATTTCTCCAAATAGTCTTAGAGGAAACCGATAGAGACGCTCACCGATTTTTTTGGTATTCTAATCCGGTCAATGTAAATGACGATCTGCCACCAATGGCAGTTTATAGAATGACCAGGGTTACGTTTGGTGTTACAAGTAGTCCGTTTCACCTTACGGCTACGATACGGAAGCATCTGGCTTATCAGTCTTCCCGATATCCAGAAATATGTAGTGTACTGAAAGACTGATTTGATACTAAGCGTTGACGATGATAGTCAGGCAGCAAAGGTGTATAATGAAGCGACGACAGTCATGAACCATGCATCCATGTGTTTATCGAAGTGGAATAGCAACAGCAGAAAAATAAGAGCTCTCTTTGTTCGTAAAGGGGAAGAATGCCCCGTAGTACAAAGGGTTCTAGGTATAGTTTGGTATCCCTTGAGCGATGATGTAACAGTGAACTTCGAATCAATTACGGAATTTATAAAGACGAATCTAGCGATGACTAAGCGTGGTGTTCTTCAAGTAATATCAAGACTTTTCGACCCACTGGGTATGTTCGGCCCCATTATGATACAGATGAAAATTATATTCCAAGAGCTTTGGAAGAGAAAAATAGGTTGGGATGAACCACTTGATGAGAACCTTAATAAGCAATTGAAGGTATCTAGCAAGGATTTATTAACCCTTTCGGATTTTTCACTGCCTCGTTGTGTTTTAAATATATCTCACTCGCGGACAATGCAAGTTCATATTTTTGCTGATGCTAGTTTGCATGAATATGGAGCTGTTGTTTACGTGAGAAGTGTTGATCTTCAAGGAACAGTTACTAATCATTTACTTTGTTTGAAAAGTCGAGTTGCACCGATTAAGATGGATGGCACTGCGGAATTAACTTTACCTCGATTAGAGTTAACTGCGGCGTGAATTGCTTCACGACTGTGTGCATACTTACAGAAATCATTAAAGATAACGTTTCATAATTATTTTTTGTGGTCAGATTCACAAATAACTCTGCATTGGATAAAGGCACAGGCTAGTAGATGGAACCTTATGTACGGAATAGGGTTGAAGAAATTCAACGTCTCACTTCAGAGGACGATTGGCGATACTGTCCAAGTAAAGATAATCCAGCTGATTTGCTTACGCGCGGAGTTGATGCGAAATTTCTGATTAAGTCGGATCTTTGGAAAAATGGACCTTATTGGTTGCAAGGCAGTACGGATGACCTGTGTCCCTCGGGGGTAGAATTAGAAACAGAGAACGTTCCCGTTGCCCTGCTTGTACAATCGTCAAATGTTTCTAGTACATTAAGGATTAATACATGTCAACCGCTTTTGCCTTTTACCGAATTTAGCAGTTGGAAGCGCTTAGTAAGGGTAACGGCTTGGATATTACGTTTCACGAGAAGAATAAAGGACAAAGCCTTAACTAAATTCTTGACAGCAGAGGAAATTTACAGAGCCCAACTATACTGGATAAAATATATTCAACGAACTCAATACATGGAAGAAATCAATGCTTTGCAAAATAAGCAAGAAATTTCTCGTTCTTCAAAATTGCTAACTTTAAATCCAATCCTGGACAGCGAAGGACTGCTTAGAGTAACAGGAAGGCTTCAGGTATTAGATGATAATCCAGATGTGTTGCACCCAATCATCTTACCGAAATCCACACCGATCACAGAGCTGCTTGTAAAATATACCCATGAGCTAGCTCTTCACAGTGGCATTACACTGTCCTAGCTAAGCTCAGGGAGAAGTATTGGATACCGAGAGCAAGACCATTAGTGAAATACGTAACGAAGCATTGTATTACCTGTAAAAAACTTACTGGAAAATCAGCATGCCAGCCGTTTGCACCATTGCCAAAGGAGAGATTAATTTCGTCTAAGCCATTCGAGACTGTTGGTGTAGATTTTGCTGGGCCACTATTTGTTAAGACTACTACTGACATCAATACCTCGAAGTGTTATATTATGATTTTAACTTGTGCGGTGGTTCGCGCAATTCACTTAGAGCTAGTTCCAACATTAACTACTGAAAGCTGTCTATCAGTTGTAAGAAGATTTGTTGCACGAAGGGGAACACCTAAAGTAATTTTCTCGGATAATGCTAAAACTTTTCGCAGAGCGACGCTCGAGGTATCAAACGTAGATATCATAGACAACGAAATTTTCAACGGTTTCCTGAGTCAGCACGGTATATCCTGGAGATTTATAGTTGAACGAGCTCCCTTGTGGGGGGGATTTTGGGAACGAATGGTACGAAGTGTTAAGCTAGTATTGCGAGCAGTTATTGGTAAGAAGACTTTAAACTTCGAGCAAATGGAGACGTTATTAGCTGAAACAGAAAGTGTTATAAACTCTCGGCCGTTAACATACATCAGTGATGATCCGCTGGACTTATCTCCTCTCACCACAGCTCATTTTTTAACAGGATACGGGGGAAATTCTCAGACACCCAATGAATTTCCTTCGCTAGCGGCAGATGATATTAGAAGCAAATGGAACCTACGTCTTCGGTTAATCAGATCCTTATGGAAACGCTGGCGCCATGAATATTTACAGCTACTAAGATCAGTTCATCATGTAAAACCAAGTTCGTCGACTGTTATGAAGCCTGGAAAAGTAGTTCTAGTTTTCGATCAAGCTAAGCCAAGGATACTGTGGAAACTTGCTGTGATAGAATCAGCCTTCGAAGGTCGAGATGGAAATGTGCGAGCTTGTGAACTGCGTTTTGCTGATGGGACTATGTTAAGGCGCCCAGTGCAACTTTTATACCCACTGGATATTAACTAATTTAATCGCGGGCGGAGGATGTGTAAAATTCCTCTACTTTTGGTATGGCAACGCTATATCTAATTCAGCTTTTATTAATTCATTATGTATTTGTGTAGTTCGATATTGCATGAACTATAAATGCCTATTGTAGTATTGGATTATAATTTTCAAACCATTCATTTTCTCTTTATGAACCAGTCCCGTTTGTACTCCGTAGCAAAAAAGACCTGAATTATTAGAATGAAAGCCGGGCCTTTTATTTCAAAACCACGTTTCTTATTATTTTTGAAAATTACACTAATGACTCTTCATCTACGAGAAATCAGTGAGATGCAGGAAAATATAATCAGTATGCTGGTCGCTCTGAGTGTCGGAAAGCTACATCCATTGATTATTCACGCTCGGGAAATGAGTGAAATAATGAGGAATGCCACTCGTCAATTGGATTTAGATGAGAAATTCTAGAACTTCCAGTTGTTGACGCAGATTGCAAAAGTGAAATCCCTTCAAGTAAAACAAGGGATATTGATCCGGATTGAAGTTCCACAGCCACAAAGAGTTGCGTTCGATATGCACAAGATATATACAATTCCTGTTACAATAGACGACGCCGGTTCTCACATATATGATCTGGATGCCGAATTTGTAGCCGCTAACAACCATGAACGGCAGTATGTCCTAATGAGTTATCAGCAGTATCAAGGGTGCCAGCAGCTTTCAACCGCAGCCGATCAGCCACAATTTCTTTGTCCGCAGTTGGGCCCGACCTTCACAGCAATTGGAGAAAATTGCGTATTAAACCTTTTCCGAAGCTTCAATGTGAACTCGAGAGCATGTAAAGATCGAGTTATACCGAAATGGAACAGTCTAGTTCGAACGATGACGAGGAACCATTGGCTGTTTGTGGTATCCGAAAAAACAAAATCAGAGGTGAACTTCCAAAATTTACCAACTACAATTGGAGAACTATCATCAACAAGGGTGTTATCAATTGAACAACACTGCCATTTACAGATTGGAGACCTACGGATAGCTGCAGAAGACGACAGCCAGAAAAATATCTCAATTTGGCAGCCGAATCGTTTGGAGTTGCCAGCCTGGAATGACGTAGACATAGCTAAATCAAATAAGCAGAAAGCGGAAATTATAGAGAGTAAAGAGACTGGGATAAGACTGTTGACAGCCAGGAACTGCAACCAAGCATGGAAAGACAATGAGGCCGATATAAAGCGAGTACAGGAAGCCATTAAGAACGAAGAGACTAGCAGACAATTCATTCCACATCACATCCACTTAGTAGCTACATCAGCTACCGGGTGTTTATGCATCTTCACCTTAGCAGTACTAGCAGGAGTAGTGTGCCATCTAAAACGACAAAAAAGTGAACAGGCTCGCACGATCATCAGCAAACCATTTACGGGGCCGATCCAATCAAGGGTATCCAAGCAGGCAGAATCCAGTATAGAAGTCATCATTCCAACAACAGCAAACCTGCCAACAGCAAATTTACCTACCGTCGTCGGGAAACAGCTGGTACAATTAGAATAGTGGAGTAATTATTGTATTTGTTAAAGCAAACTCTTTTGTTTGCCTGTGAAAATTGGTAGGCTGAAGTGATTCACCTCAACCTTGTTGCTGTGCATTCGGTGTTTCACCGATTACACGAAACTCATAAACCTGAAAGTAAATTAATTATTAATGTCCCGGGCTACTCGGTTCTTGTACCGGCAGCAATAGCGACTAACAAATATTTAAAATCAAAACGCAGCTATTGTCCAAAAACGAATGACAAATTTTATTAAATTTAATATCACTTATATATACCTACAAGTTATAATCTAAGCACCTGTACTTCATAAAAAGTGCTGACTCAATTCACACCACACAACTTTCCCAGCAAATTCTAGCAAGCTTGCTACTCAGGCAAAGTTTTGATAATTTACCTGGGATCATGTTGCGTCTGGCGATCGGTGAGAAAGTTATGTGGCGTAACTTGATTAATGCAATTGCGAATAAAAATAAATTTTAAACTAAAGAAATTCGGGATTTAAAAATGCAATTTGCAGTTTTATACATTCCTCCCGCCTTGAGCTCTGGCTCAAAACAATAATCTTATGATCTATGGATGTACTGTTTTCATGTATACATGTATGAAATGATTCAAACTGAACTAGCTTAGATTGTTACTTAAACCTATACAAAAATTTCAAATGTTGGTTGCGATACCGCTCTGGCTAATGGGTTACATTCTGTCTGATTGGTGAATAGTGTTCTCTTCTTAGGTACAGGTATTTCTTTTTGGGTTTGACAACCTTTAGCAGAATTGCTTTTGATTAGCTTGATTAACCAGTAGCCTCCGGCTATGATGATGATGATTAGTCCAGTATATGCAACTGTATATTGATGAACGTCATGACTGGTGGTATGGGGTGGCAGCGTAGCATTTATGTTGAGATTCTTGATTCTCTCTCGTAGATCTTCGATGTCTTTACTTATATTTTTTACTGGTGTTGGTTGGTAAGTTATTGGAGGAGGTGTAGTGTTCAAATGGATGAAGTCGATAAGTTTCTTTAGTGGCGTAAATCCACCCTTTAAATTATTTGAAAAGACATTGTGTCCATGAATAGTGGTGTGTTCGTCCCTTATTACACAATTGGACTGTAATGTAATAATTCCAGATCCCTCTATGGTCTTCTGTTCGACATTACCCTTACAAATGACGTTGATTGTGGCAGGAGTAGGTCTCACATATATCCATTTGTTGACAGTTAACAGTTGAATCCACCGTGGTGTCTTTCTAATAGCGGTGGCGGAACAAGCGATCTCGAATGGTCCATGACTGAGAACACTGAGTTCACAGGAGCTAGTGTTTGCTCCCTTATTGTAAATGGGGTGTTGTTGTTTACAAATGAATGCCCCGTCGTACGTAACGCAGCCCCTTAAATCATTCTCGGATAAGGGATAGTACTGATCCCGATGTAGACTAATGATTAGGAATTTTTCTATTGATCCTATCATCATGAGCTCGTTGTTTGCCACAAATGGGATTGGTATTATATGTATTAGTTCGAATTCTTCGTGCGAAAGCAGCGGGAGTTTTATACGAAATATCATCTGATCCACGCTTATTCGACTTTCGACACTCATCAAGCTGTATATCTTTAACAGGTTGTCTGGACGTGACGGTAATCGAAGGGTAGTAGGGATATTTTCTTGTATTAATGTGAGTTGTTCCGATAGTTGTTTTTGGCTTAACAACTGTGGATTTATTTTGCCATGATGGGTATCTATAATCACATCTAACAAGTTAGATTGAATCCTCTGGTATTTGTTTAGAACTAGCGTCAATTGCAGTGCCAATGCCATAAACGATTGTGTTGCTCTTTGTTGATTCAACTCGGTGTTAATGTTATGCAATTGAGCAATAGATTGATTGAGGTACTTGTCAAAGTGCCTTAGTTGAGCCACCGTAGCCTCTTGTGATCGTTGTACGAGGTTGACTGTTGAATCTAAGATAGATGTATGATTCTTCATCAGCGCCATAATGTGCACATCATTTTCCTTCAGGTCCTCTATGATTTGTGACATGTGGTTAGCATATTCAGAATCCAACACTCCGAATAATGCATTAGCTACGTTACCCACAATATTCAAAGCACCTCTCTTAGTTCGTGGCCTACTCTGGTGTAAGAGTAACTCATTGTTACTTGTGATTTCCTCCAATGCGGCTTTAAATTGTTCCATGATGGGGCCACACTGATCCCATTCCTTCATCAAGTTACAACCTTCTTGGAGCCTTTCTACACTTCGGCTAATCGTCTTTAACTCGGCCCATAATGTGCTAGTATTGTAGTAGATCACCAAGTTCCATTCATTTGACACCAGTTGAGTATTCCCCAAATTTTCAAAATATAATCCTGGCGGCGTATCGAATGGTTTGATCTGAATTTGTCCCATGATTGGCAAGATTAAACAAGTAAGTAGGGTCAGACACATAGCTGCACCACCACGCAACGGTCTTTTAATTGCAGTTGAAGCGTCCGAATTCGTTTGATTGTTACGCTTACTTGGGGATGTCGTCGATATATCATCTTCTCTCACTCTTTTTGTTGCTGTAGATTCTGCGCAGTCTGTCTCAGGCTCTAGAGGTAAGGGAGCCAACTTATGTATAGGTCTTCTTATAACTCCCTTGGATGTTTTGATATCCGCAACTCGTACCAAACCATCTTCACCCTTGATGACCCTTTCAATTCTTCCTAAATGCCATGCTGCAGGAGGGAGATTGTCTTCCTTCATTATCACCATCATTCCGGGTTGTGCGTTTGTACATTGTTGCTTCCACTTATAGCGATGCTGTAGTTCGCTGAGGTACTCTCTGGACCATCTATACCAGAACTGGTTTTTCAAATGGTTTACCAGTTTCCACCTCTGGTGCAGTCCTATGTTTAGCGGCCGTGCTTGGGGGTCGGTGATTGCCGTCGTCGGTTCTCCAATCAGAAAGTGACCTGGTGTAAGTGCCGCAAAGTCATCTGGGTAGGATGACATTGGTGTTAAAGGACGTGAATTTAAAATTGCTTCAATCTCAACCATTAGCGTTTCTAATTCTTCGTAGGTTAAGTTGGCAGTTTCGAGGTTTGGTCGCAGTAGATGCTTGGCTGATTTAACAGCAGCTTCCCACAAGCCTCCAAAGTGTGGCGCTCTGGGCGGTATGAAATGAAACTCAATAGCCCTAGTACTGCAAAAACCCTGTATCTGCTCTTGTGATTTTTGATCATATATGCTGGTACTCAATTCCTGGAGCTTGTTTTTGGCACCGACGAAATTTGTAGCATTGTCACAGTATAAGTTACGACAATTACCCCTTCTACCTATGAAGCGTTTAAGCGCTCCTATGAAAGCTTCTGTAGTTAAATCTGTTACTATCTCAAAATGAATAGCCTTTGTCGCAAAGCAGCAGAACACAGCAACATAAGATTTTTGTGGTCGTTTTCCTCGAAGTTTGTAGTGCGTCCAACAGGGTCCAAAAAAATCCACTCCGGAATTTATAAACGGTCGCGCTGGCTGTACTCGATGTTCAGGAAGGTTTCCCATAAATTGTGATAGCATTTTCGGCTTAGCCCGCGCGCAGCGCACGCACCTCTGAACTATGGCTCGTGCTATACTTTTGCCCTTAATGGGCCAAAATCTTTGGCGGGTTATAGCTAGCAGTGCTTGTGGCGCGACATGAAGGTGGTTAACATGAAGATTGGTCATCAGTAGACGCGTGACGTTATGAGCGTATGGTAATAAAATCGGATGCTTAGCATCATATGACAAATTCGCGGCCTCCAGTCTTCCTCCAACGCGTAACAATCCCGCTTCATCATTTTCAGATAAGGCTACTTAATGGGCTGTTGGTGCTAATGTGGCCTGAATGTGCTAGTTCCCTTTGCTCAGTTGGAAATTCTTCGTCTTGTGCCTTTTTTATCATTACAGTAAGCGCCTCATCTAATTCTATAGTGGTGGGTTTGCGATTTAGGCATCGATTTTTCTCTTTCTTGCGAGTGTTTGAGATGAATCTCCGAATATATGCGATTATCCTCTGCCATCTATCGAATGTATTTTGATGATCTATCAAATCCATAAAATGTGGAGTATCACTAACTGTTGCCAATATCGCCTTGATTTCCTTTTTCTCTAAGCTCGTCTGCGTGCGTTTGTAGGGTGCTGGCCATCTGTCTTCTGCGCCATGTAGAAACAGTGGACCGTAAAACCATAATGAGTTGGCCGCTAGCTTTTCTGGTGGGACTCCTCTCGACACGATATCCGCTGGGTTGTGCCTAGACCCTACATGTCTCCATTGTTCTTGTGTGGTTAATTCTTGTATTGTCGCAATTCTGTTGGCTACAAAGGTATGGTACGAGGCTGCTGCCGAGTAAATCCATGCAAGTACGATTTCTGAATCGGTCCAATAAAAGGTTTTTACTTCCGGTAAATGCAGATCTCGAAGAACCCGGTGAACCAGTTCAGCCATTAGTTTTGCTGCACATAACTCAAGTCTGGGGACAGTAAGTGTCTTTAATGGTGCGACTCTGGATTTGGCGCACAGGAGATTGACTCGTATTACCCCACCACTACCGATCGATCGTAAATAGACTGCGGCTCCGTAAGCCTTCTCTGAGGCGTCCGCAAAGGCATGTAATTGTATGGATTTTGGTAGTTCACCCTTGAACATGTGTCTCGGGATTCTTATAACATCAAGGGCCTTCAGGTTATTCCGAAATTGCAGCCATTTCGTATGCAGCTCCATTGGAAGAGCTGCGTCCCAATCTAGCTTTATTTGCCACAATTGTTGTAGGAAGATTTTTGCCATTACAACTACGGGACTCATAAAGCCCAGCGGGTCAAATAAATGCGCAATATCAGACAGTACTATTCTTTTGGTTACCTTGTCACTCTCCAGCCAATGGCCTTTAACTCGTAACTCGTCCATTTGAGGTGCCCAACTCAGTCCTAATGTATTGATCTTCTCATCACTATTGTCGAAAAGATCCAGTTGGATTGCGCGATCTTCGGAAGGGATGGTTTTCAAAAGTTCCTTGTGATTGGCGCACCATTTTCTCAGCTTAAAGCCTGCTGTTTGAAGCAGAGCGTTTAATTGACCTTGCGCTTCTAATGCTTCATGAAGTCTGTCGCATCCCGTCATTAAGTCATCCATATAAAAATCTCGCCTTAATATCGTTGCTCCCCGAGGCCACTGCTCCATTCCTTGTTCGGCGAGACGTTGTAGACATTTGGTTGCTAAGTATGGCGCGGAAGTCGTACCATAAGTAACGGTGTTCAGCTGATAGGATCTGATTGGTTCCTTAGGACTTTCTCTCCAAAGCACTAATTGGTATTTCCGATCTTCTTCCGACACCAAGACTTGCCGGTACATCTTCTCAATATCTGCCGTGAAGACGTATCGTGGTAAGCGAAATCTTAATAGGATGGTGAACAGGTCATCCTGAATGGTGGGACCGTTGGTTAGCAGGTCATTTAATGACACGTTCGATGATGTCTTGGCAGAGGTATCAAAGACTACCCTTAGTTTGGTCGTCGTGCTGTTGGGTTTTAAGATGTAGTGATGCGGCAGGAAGTAATTGGGCCTTGCAAATTCAGCAGGGTTCACCTCACTCATGTGGTTCAAATGTAAATACTCCTTCATAAATTCGATGTACTGCGACTGTATTTCGGGATTTCTCGCAAGTCTTCGTTCTATGGCTAGAAGGCGACGAATTGCAATATCACTCGATTCTCCCAATCTACTGGGTTTTTCTTGGAATGGTAGTCTAACCATAAATCGACCCTCTGCATTTCTTTTCACTGTCTGATTAAAAAACGATTCACATTTCATCTCTTGTTGTGACAAATTTGATCGTGTTGAGTCTACTTCCTCTATTTTCCAGAACCTTTCGACTGTCTTATTGAGGTCTTCTTCTTCTGAACATATGCCGCAAGCAGCAATTGGGGAGTAGGTTTGATTCGTCCTTCCTGCTACAATCCAGCCCAATATGGTATTTTGCAGCGTGGGTAAATTTGGACCCAGCTTTATTTGTCCTATGGCCAATAATTGAAAGAAGAACTCTGCTCCAATAAGTAGATCAATTCTGTCTGGTCGATTGAACCCAGGATCAGCTAATTGGATGTTGTGTGGTATGTTCCATCTCGACACATCCAGTAACTGGCTTGGCTGATAAGATATGATACGGTCGAGCACAAAGGCCTCTAGTCTTGTTGAGAACCCATTGACCCTTGAGTTTAGCTGGATGTTGATTCTCCTTTTGCTCTGCTGCTGACCTTTACCAATGCCTTGAATTCCTAAGGAAGCAGGGTAGGTCGCCTTCCCGAGTTTCTTGACTATTTTCTCCGTGATCAGGTTTACTTGTGAGCCGGAGTCAAGAATAGCTCGACATTCCACTACTCTTCCATTTTCGTCTGTAAGCTCAACTAGTGCAGTACCAAGCAGGACATATCCCTTGGATTGAGGTTCCACCAAGGCCGTTAAACTCAATGGGGCCGTCTTACTGGGTGGAGACCAGCTGGATTCTGCTAGTCTAGTAGTCGACGGTTTTTCCGATGCATTCTCTTGTCTGATAGTCTGATCTATGTGAACCAATGTGTTATGCCTTTTGGTACACTTATTACAACCCTTCAATGTGCATCGAGAAACATGGTGACCTTTTTTTAAGCAATTCTGGCATATGTTGTGCGCATTTATTAACATCAACCGATTATTCGGCGTCATCTTTAAAAAGGTCTGGCACCGGAAGAGTGGGTGACTGGCCGTGCAGGCTACACAACCTTGGCTTGGAGTAACCATCGATGTTAAGGTTGATGTTTTGAACAAGACTGGCTTTCTAGTTCCTTCTTCCGCTCCTCTGCCCTTATTGCTCAAGGCCTCTAGCGACTGAAAACGCATCTCTAAGAAGGCTAGGAAATTCTTCATTGTCTGCAATTCCTTAGGATTCGATAGACCTTGTTCGTAAAGCGAGTGTGTAGTTCTATCCAGCTTTTTGTATAAAATGTGTAGTAGAAGTGGGTCCCAATGGGCTGTTTCTAGACCCAAGTTTTCTAACCCAAGTAAACACTCCTTGGTGGTGTCATGCATTGTTTTTATGAATGTGGCTGACGGGGCCTCTGTTGCACGCGACGGTTGATGCAGTAGTTTATTAATTAGTGATGCAGCCAATAGTCTGGGGTTCTCGTACCTTTCCTTCAGCATTTTCCATGCCGCAAGATAATTGTCTTCGGATAGGGTGAAATGTCGTAACAATTTTTCGGCCTCTCCTATTAAGTACGTCTTGAGGTACCACATCTTTTGGCAACTGGCTATAGGTTGATTGTGGACCATTTGTGTGAATAAATCTACGAATTGGCGCCACTTGGAATAATCTCCATCGAACTTGGGTAGAGTTATCTTCGGTAATTTCAGCATTGTAGATGGGTTAGCAGCCACCATGGTCTGTGATTGCGCGGAGCTGCTACCTGGTTGATGTAGCTCTTCTAGCTTGATTGAGAGCCGCATAATTAATTCTTGTACCCTCTCTTCTAATTGTATATATTCTTCCAGGCTATATTCCATTAAGGTAGGGTCAGTTGCAAATTCCCACAAGTCATGGTTGTAGTTTTCAATTTGAGCCCAGTATTTATTTACTGCATTTATCTTGATCTCATAAAATGTTTTTGTTACATCAGTGAAGTCAGTTTGCTCCAGGTTATCAAGGAGTCGTAGCAAGGTTTGAGTTACCGCTTGTTGTCTTTTCCAAATTCTGTTACCTTCGGAATCATTAGCCTTTGATAATACCGGAGGGCCTTTGGATTCATAAGTTTTGGGTATGGCCCCTTTAGTGGCATCTGTTTTATCTGCATCTGACTTGCCAGCCCTTGCGTCAACTGGCAGATCTCTCGATGATGGTTCTTTATTCGATTTAGACTGCTGATGTTGACTGGCTGTACTAGTGTCATTTGGCGCACTAATATTCGTACTGCAGGTTGGTAATGGTACTCTCCCAGTATCGACTTGCTGTGATGCCCCATTTAGGTCATCGGCTTCCTGGAATTGGTTTATTATTTTAGATAAATATTGCCTGAACTCTTCGTAGATTGTTTCTATCTTGTGGTAGAAATCCGTAGTAAAATATGCATGGTCTAGCGGCGGTGAAGGTAAGCCTCGGATCTCTTGGTCAGTAGCTTCGAAACGTGACCATGCTGCATCCAGACGTGCGAGTCTTTCTTCGTAGTAGCTATACGTTTTCCTGTCCACCGGATCCTTCTTATAGTTGGCTAGAATGTTTTGGATCTCCTTGCCCTGAACACCTTGGGTGGCAGCCAAAGGGTCCATTGCCTTATTAATCTTCGGTGGCATCCTTCCTGGTATAATGGCTCAGCAGAATGCACTTTGGTTATATAGGATGTCTTCTATTGAGCGTGATTGAGCGTGCTGAATCACGTCGGGGTCACCAAATGTTAAAGCAAACTCTTTTGTTTGCCTGTGAAAATTGGTAGGCTGAAGTGATTCACCTCAACCTTGTTGCTGTGCATTCGGTGTTTCACCGATTACACGAAACTCATAAACCTGAAAGTAAATTAATTATTAATGTCCCGGGCTACTCGGTTCTTGTACCGGCAGCAATAGCGACTAACAAATATTTAAAATCAAAACGCAGCTATTGTCCAAAAACGAATGACAAATTTTATTAAATTTAATATCACTTATATATACCTACAAGTTATAATCTAAGCACCTGTACTTCATAAAAAGTGCTGACTCAATTCACACCACACAACTTTCCCAGCAAATTCTAGCAAGCTTGCTACTCAGGCAAAGTTTTGATAATTTACCTGGGATCATGTTGCGTCTGGCGATCGGTGAGAAAGTTATGTGGCGTAACTTGATTAATGCAATTGCGAATAAAAATAAATTTTAAACTAAAGAAATTCGGGATTTAAAAATGCAATTTGCAGTTTTATACAGTATTGTAATAGCATAATTAGGGAAATTTTGGGCACCCACAGAAATTAGAATGTTAAGGCTAAGGTTGTAAAAAGTATTAAAATTATTGAAGTTTTTTCTCCTAAAATGGTAATAAGGTAAAAATGAAAGGAAAACAAAAAGTATTATTAGAGAAAAGATTATTGGCGACGGAATTATTAAAAATTAGAGTACTTATTTAAGATATATCAAGTTTCTAGTATATTGTAATAAATAAAACTGTAGAAATATATGTTTTTTTAATTTTGTGAGATTTTTTAAGAAGTCATATTGTTAAAAAAAAACAAAACAAAAAAGCAAATGTTAAAATAAGAGGAACGTAAAAAAAAAACTAAGAAAACAAATGTAAGAAATACAGAAAAGAAAAAGTGTTAAATAAATTAAAGAAGTATAGAAATATTGTAAAACGATAATAAAATTTAATGTGAGAAGCATTAAAAGAAATTAAAATGTGGAAAAATAAAAACATAGAATGCAGAAAGCAAAGAAAAAAAAATGCAATGTGAAAAGAACCTAGGAAAGAATATTAAGGAAGAAATAAATGGTAAAAGAGAAATCTGAAATGATGTAAAATCAAACAATGTTAGAAAAAGGAAATAAGAAAATTTCGAAACATGTAAAAATGTAATGTACAGAAATGTAATGAAATAATGTAAAGAATCTGAACCGAACGAAGATGAGATATTTTCAGTTTATTGAATTGATTGCATTCTCCAGATCTAGTTCCCTGCGGAAACTAGTTTTTCAAAGGGGGGAGGGATGTTATGGCCCAATATGAGGAAGATTCTTCATGCAGCCAAGGGCGCATTTTAGAGAAATAATTAGCAATTGCTAAACAATAAGCTCGCATGGTATTGTTCTGCAACTGCCGGTTATTTCTCTGATTAGCTCAACAGCTGGCTACAATGAGCGCTTAGTGGAGCAATCGACGATTACGATAACAATTAACCTCGCATGGTAATTGTTATGTAAAGCGATTGTTTACTACTAAGCGACTCAGGTGCTGCAACCGGTAGAATAAACGACAAGGTTGTTGTCGTTTGTTTACATCCCCGTTGTGAGCAAAGAAAGTACTTCCGAATATCGGGGCATAAAAGACCAATGACTGGACTGGCGAGTGCAGTTCAGTGAAGTATTCAGTCGCAACGTTGTTATAAGAGTATCATGTTTCAGTTCGGTTCGGAGTAATTGCCGTATTGTTAAGATAGGTCGAGTTTTGCGTATAATAAAGATTTATACATATGTTAGAAATTCGAGTGTTTTATTAAAATTTATTGGTCTTTAATTGGTTTATTTGTTTGATTGCTTTGGGACACGACACCAACGACTACACGAAATCGACAATTTCCAGACCTTAAACCCTGAATTGTCAGTAACACCAGGCAGTGACAACAGCATAGGTGACGTATCAAGCACTGGAGCCAAAAACACTATAGTATGCTGGAACTGTGATCAGCAGGGTCACTACTATCAAGACTGCCGGCAAGAGAAACAAGTTGTGTTCTGCTATGGATGCGGACGCAAGAACATTTTCAAGCCCGATTGCAGCCACTGTCGACAGAAGAACTTGTAGCGAGCTTGACGCTCTTAGCTACAGAATCAATCAGCTACATGAAACTACAAATATCGAATGCATGTACATAACGAATTTAACGCGCGCACCCTAAGGCACACACCAAGATATCATTTCCTTTTTATGACAGTTCTAGTAACCAGAGCAGTGTGGTAGCAAGACCAACCTCGCTGGCAGTAATCTCGGTAACGCGTCTTAAAAGTAGAAAACATATTGTACCTATTTAGTTGTAATTAATTACGAATAGGATATAATAAGTCAAAAGTTGTGAATTGGATTTATTATTAGTAATATAGTTTGAGTGAAGTTGAAAGAGGTCTTTTCATTTGGTTAACAGTCCATCAAAGGCCCTACATAAATGGTGACCCCGATGCTGGAAAGTTCTACCGGCAAGAACACTAAGAACGAGTAACATAACAACAAAGCAAAACACAAAATTAGTGCAACCGGAAAAGCAACTTCTCATAACCAACAGAATCATAAAAAAAGCAGCAATTCATAAAGCAGCATAACAGTAAGCAGCATAAACACGTGTCTTCAACCGAGACAATCCGCTACTTCACACTACCAACGCATATCCAATAGCGGCAAACAGCAGCAAGAATCACATACAAAGGGAAATTTCGGAGCAGCTACATCTGCATACATACTCATCAAAGTAACATTGGTAAATTGAGATAATAATAAAACATCTCTTTCCCAGAATTATTAGTACCACATATGCAGCAACAGCAAACAACAAAACAATAAAAGTAGCAGTAAGGAATCACACCGGGCATTCATCTCACTCACTCAATCAGTGAAAGAAGAAAAACTGACGATGTTATAAGCAAGCACACTCTAGGAAGATTCGACAGCAATTTTACGAAAGAAACAGAAGCGTCAAAATTAGAAACCCGAGAAACAAACCACACCACCGTGAACCAAGAAGGGAAGTACAGTCAGCGACGTAAATAAAATAATTAAACAACAAAAGCATTGTAAGGTGACAGCTCTTTAATTTTTTTACCAAATTGAATTATATTTACATACTATATAAAATAAATTGAACAAATATATAGATTTAGGGTATAATTTCTAAATTAAATAATTGCCTACCTTTCAAAGAATTCATGAGGGTATACATTCATATAAAGTTTGAAGTTAATTTAGGAACTATTCCGTGATTTTATGAATAATTCGTTTTAGGGACATTAGACTGACAGAATAAAAGACTTCACAAAATAAAGTTATGAATAGAGTAGGCAGATGGTAACATTAGACCTTATGGAAATGAACAAGTGTAAACGCGTGAATACCGAGATTCCTGCAACAACTTTATATTAATTTTCGTTCTTTCATTGAAATTTAAGATCCCCTTTGGGAAAAATTTAATAGGTGTTGGGGGCCCGTGAGTGTGCACGTACATATTAATAGCATATTCATTAAACAATTTTCCACGGAATATACCTGTATGTATGTTAGAGTTATAAAGAATTCCAAGTCATACACATATTACGGAATAACAACATTACAGAGATTGGATTTCAGTATCTTTTACAGAAGATTTTCCGGGGTTTACTAATCACATAAGGGACATATAACAAAGTCTTTCGGTACTTTAAGTTTCATAAAAATTTTTTTTTCTCTACTTTTCAATACAAAATGCCAAACGAAGAAGCAAACAATAAAACAAATAAAGTCACTAATACGCCCAATACAGCTGACCCTTCCCAGCAAGCTTCACCTAATAATGAAACAGAGGATAACGAACTTTCCACTGTCACAGTAAAACTACCTCCATTTTGGGCAAATTCTCCGCTAACGTGGTTCATACAAGCTGAAGCACAGTTTTCTTTAGGTCGCGTAAAGAAAGATATAAACAAATATAATCACGTGATAGCTTCTCTACCACAGAATATCGTCGAGTCTATCATCGATTTTGTGCAAAATCCACCATCGGTATATCTGTATGCAAGTTTAAAGAAAACATTAATCGAACGCCATTCAATAAGTGAAGAGCGCCGCATAGAAAGATTAATATCAGGTGAGGAAATTGGTGATAGGCGGCCGTCAGAATTCTACCGCACACTTAAACAGTTAGCGGGTACGTCTGGTACAATCGGAGACGAGCTAATTAAGAAACTATGGTTGCGTAGGTTACCACAAGTAATAAATATTCCTCTAATCCCTCAAACCAATGAAGATATCGCGGAATTAACAAATCTCGCCGACAAAATGTGGGAAACTTTAAACTGTAACCCACAAATATCAATCGTAAATTCAACCAAACAAAATATACCACTCATGCAACGTGAAACAGAAGACGCATCAAACCAGCAGCAAGAAATAAGTCGGTTGAGAAAAGAAATAGGAGATTTAAAAACAATGATGCAACAATTAAAATCAAACGTAGGAGGGCGTTCGCGCAGTCGTAGTAGGGATCATAGAAAATACCAAACTCCAACAAAATTAGATAGAAATTTCAACAACAATCCTGAAATTTGTTGGTATCATAGCAAGTACGAGGAGAAAGCTAGAAAATGTCAACAACCATGCAGCTTCATGTTGCGAAAAGCACCCAAACAAAATTTTCGAAGAGCCGAACTGTAAAGGCGGCTGACAGTCGGAACCAACACTCAAGCCGCTTATACATCAGAGACACGGAAAATAATCTAACGTTTTTAGTTGACACGGGTGCAGACGTGTCCATCATTCCACATAAGCTATTTCCACACGACGTTAAGAAATCAGTATATAATTTAGCAGCAGCTAACAACACCACTATCACCACCTTTGGTTTTAAGCTCTTGAGAGTCAACTTAGGTTTAAGACGAGAGTTTGTACATCAGTTCGTTCTCGCAGCCATCGATAAACCAATAATAGGAGCAGATTTTCTGAAGAAATTTGGGTTAATGGTAGATCTTCGAAACAAGCAATTAGTAGACTCAGTCACCAAACTTAAAGCCAAAGCAACCTGCATACATGTCAATACACCCACACCGCGAAGTTACATAATCACAAACGAGTACGAAAATATTTTGCGTAATTATACATCCTTAACTAGTCCACCAGATTACACAAAATCAGTTAAGCACAATGTCTGTCATCATATAAATACAAACGGTCAACTACCATTAGCGCGTCCAAGACGGCTAGATTCAAACAGGCACAAAGCAGCGCAATTAGAGTTCGAACACATGTTAAAACTCGGAATTTGTAGGCCATCATCTTCTCCCGTTTCCTCACCATTGCACATGGTAAGTAAAAAGGACTCGGAAGATTGGAGACCATGCGGAGATTATAGGCAACTCAATGCAGCCACCATCCCGGACAGATATCCTATCCCACACATACACAACTTCTCAGCAAACCTCCACGGATGTAAAATTTTTTCTAAAATCGACCTCATTCGCGCCTACCATCAAATACCAGTAGCAGAGGCAGATATATATAAAACAGCAATAACAACTCCGTTTGGTTTATTCGAGTTCACCAGAATGCCATTCGGATTGCGCAATGCAGCGCAAACATTCCAACGACTGATGAACGAAGTGGTTAAAGGAATGGACTTCATTTTCGTGTATATCGACGACATACTGGTGGCGAGCAAAAATGCACAGCAACACAAAGAACATTTAGAGCTACTTTTCCAACGATTAACTGAATACGGAATAAACATAAAACCAGCCAAGTGCACCTTCGGGACAACCGAACTTACTTTCCTCGGGCACCACATCACACCAGATGGAATTCTACCAGCGAAAGAAAAAGTAGATGCCATCCTCAAACTAACACAACCAAACTCCATAAGGCAAATTCAAAAATTTATCGGCATGGTAAATTATTACCACCGTTTTGTGCCGAAACTTGCAGAATTGTCAACAGTAATTCACGAACACTTAAGCTATCTGCTTAAGCATCAAACGAACAAGAAATACTTCTCATGGCCCGAAAAATGCCAAAAAGCTTTTGACGAAATAAAACTGGTCTTAGCAAAAGCCACCTTACTAGTATACCCTCTCGACAACGCACTTCTAAGTATAACAACCGATGCCTCGAATACAGCAGTAGGAGCAGTACTTCAGCAATTGGATAACAACATGTGGAAGCCTTTGGGCTTCTTTTCAAAAAGGCTATCTCGAGCCGAAAACAAATATTCAACGTTCGACCGTGAGCTATTAGCTATGTATTTAGCAATCAAGCATTTTAGGTATTTAGTCGAGGGACGGCACTTTATATTATTCACTGACCACAAACCTCTAGTATCTGCACTAAAAACAAAATCGGAAAAAAGCCCACGACAATCAAGGCACTTGGACTACGTAGGTCAATACACAAATGACATTAGACATGTGAAAGGCAAAGACAACGTAGTGGCAGATATTTTGTCTAGAACAGAACAAATCAATGTAACACAATTCGATTGGTCTAAAATCGCAGAGCAACAAGGCACAGACGAAGAGATGCAAAACCTCATGAAAGGATCAAATACAAGAAAATCAAAGTTTCAACTAAAGAAACTAACTCCTGCAGGCACGAATCAAGAAATATGGTGCGACATAAGCACGCCCAAAAATCGACCATATATACCAAAGGAACTTCGGAAAAACATATTTGATCGACTACATGGATTGTCACACCCAGGTATCAGAGCTACGCGCAAACTCATAACATCAAAATACTTTTGGCCAAACATAAACAAGGACGTAAACAGCTGGGCAAAAGCATGCATATCCTGTCAAAAAGCAAAAGTACATCGACAAACCAAATCGAAATTCGGTCAATTCTCTCTACCATCGGAAAGATTCGAACATATCCACATGGACATCGTCGGGCCATTGCCACCTTCTAAAGGGTACAATTATATTTTGACAATAATAGACAGATATACACGCTGGCCCGAAGCTTATCCCATCCGAAATATATCAGCAGAAACCATAGCCAAAACATTCGTCACAAAGTACGTATGCCAATTTGGAGTACCACTGAAAATCACTACAGACCGCGGAACACAATTTGAATCCACACTATTCCAGGAAATCACAAACCTACTCGGTTCACATAGGACGCGCACGACGGCCTATCATCCACAGGCCAACGGAATAGTTGAACGATTCCATCGACAACTGAAAGCATCTTTGATGGCAAGAGATAACAAAACCCATTGGAGCGAAGAATTACCACTAATAATGCTAGGCATAAGAACTACCGTTAAAGAGGATTTGGGATGTTCACCAGCAGAACTAGTCTACGGACAAGCTCTCAGACTACCAGGAGAATTCGTAGCAGAAACACAACAAGACGACTATCTAGACGTTTCCAGTTACGTAAAGCAGTTGAGAGAACAAATGCGAAAGATCAAACCCACGCAGACCCGAGAAAACAAGCAAACCAACACGTACGTTCCAAAGGCATTAGACAGTTGCGATTATGTTTTTATACGAACTGATAAAGTACGTACGGGATTTACGCCTCCTTACGAGGGACCATACAAAGTAATAAGACGAACTCGAAAATATTTTGTGGTAGACGTAAACGGCAAAAATAATTCCATCTCAATAGATCGACTCAAACCTGCATACATTCTCAAGGGGGGAGAGCCAGAAATTTTCAGTGTCGCTTCGAATGCATGTACATAACGAATTTAACGCGCGCACCCTAAGGCACACACCAAGATATCATTTCCTTTTTATGACAGTTCTAGTAACCAGAGCAGTGTGGTAGCAAGACCAACCTCGCTGGCAGTAATCTCGGTAACGCGTCTTAAAAGTAGAAAACATATTGTACCTATTTAGTTGTAATTAATTACGAATAGGATATAATAAGTCAAAAGTTGTGAATTGGATTTATTATTAGTAATATAGTTTGAGTGAAGTTGAAAGAGGTCTTTTCATTTGGTTAACAGTCCATCAAAGGCCCTACAAACTTGAGGCGGGTCAGGAATACCACCACCTCTTTCCGACCACTGTCAACGTCGCGAGCGACAACTGCAACGAACACTCCAGTTCAAGCTTTGAACAAGGAGGAAAGTCCGCTCCATTAGCAGATCACATTGACGAGTCCCTGAATTGTCCACTGACATCATTTAGTGATTCTTATGAAATCAGCAAAACACCTGCTAGTATGAACACTTCATTGATAGAGACGGAGAACTTAATAGACTTCTCCGCAGATCTTCAAGCTCCCATTTCCACTTCTGGAGAGCCCATGACATTATTAGACACTTCTTTGGAAGAGTCTTTAATTTTCAGCACCTTTAGCTGACAAAGTTACTGAGCAGGAGATTTGTCCTCCTGCCATTTCTGCTTTAAAACGGCCAACAAGCTCTGTTATGACGGGTGGGCGTGAGCCTGTTGTACATCCGCTGACGCCGTGTGATACTCGTCTGCAGAAATATAAAGCAGCAAGAGAACGAATCTTCTCCTCAGTGGCGGAGTTAGCTGAGATCATGTTTCCTGACCTGGATATTGGACCAAAAACGAAACGATCAACCGTTCGTTGGCGGAAATACTGTCGACGGATACGACTGGAAAGAAAAAAACTAGCACAGATTTCTGTGTCGATGCCAAACGACATTCGACCGTACGCCGAAGTAAAGCTGCTCGGGCGAACCGAGCCTGGATTACCTGATAGTGGTGCCACTGTCAGTATTCTAGGCCAGGGAGCTCTAGAGAAGCTTGCGGAAGCAGAGGTTGAATGGAGTAGGTATCGTACACAGATCCAAGTAGCAAATGGTGCCATGACGAATGTGCATGGTCTTGTGGACTTGGTAAGACCCAAAACGTGCGTTTTTACCTGCTTCCTGGGCTCGCACAGGCACTATACCTAGAAATAGACATCTGGCGTCTATTAGGGTTGGCTCTAGATGTCTTGGGTATAGTTGCAGAAGTGACACCAAGTTTACTAGCTACTCCTGACACCGATTGCCATGTTCTTTCCAGTCAAACAGCTTTTCCCTTCAAACAGCTTTTCCATTCTTTCGCCTCTTTGGGCCTGGGAAAGACATCTTTGGTCGCTCACAAGATTGAAACGAATGACGCAGCTCCGATAAAACAACGCTTTTATCCGATATCGCCGGCAGTACAAAGTTTGATGGATGCCGAATTAGAGCGAATGCTATCGCTGGGTGTGATAGAGGAGAGCCAGAGTCTTTGAAGCTCTCCAGTTGTTCTGGTAAGGAAGCCTGGAAAGGTCCGGCTTTGTTTTGACGCCAGGAAGGTCAACTCTGTTACGAAGAAGGATGCCTATCCGCTACCGCAGATAGACGCACTCCTAAGTCGACTTTCTCCGGCAAACTACATTACTAGCCTGGACCTGAAAGGCGCCTCCTGGCAGGTCCCACTAGACGCTGACTCCAGAGAGAAGACCCGCTTTTACAGTACCTGGTCATCCTCTCTATCAGTACACGGTGATGCCATTCGGCCTATGCAACGCTCCACAAACGATGTGCCGCCTCATGGATAAAGTCATTCCTTTTGATATTCCTGAGAACGTTCTCGTCTATATAGGCGATTTATTAATGCTGTCATCAGACATAGACTCGTATCTCACGTTACTATCCCGTGTAGCGGATTGTTTGTGGAAAGCTGGCCTCACTATCAACGTCGACAAGAGCAAGTTTTGCATCAAGGAGACCAAATACTTGGGTTTCATAGTCGAGAAAAGAGGAATTAGGACTGACCCAGACAAGATCTCAGCTATAGTTGACTATCCGTCACCTAAAACTGTTCGGCAAGCCCGACGTCTACTAGGTATGGCGGAATGGTATAGACGGTTCATCCCGAAATATGCTGACGTGACTGCCTCCATTACAGACACCTTGAAAAACCCCAGTCAGTTCAAGTGGACTCCCGAAGCCGAGACGTCTCTGGAGATGCTAAAACAAAAACTTACCTCTGCTCCGTTGTTAGTGAGTCCAGACTTTACCAAACCATTCGTTATACAGTGCGATGCGAGCCAACAAGGTATTGGTGGGATACGGAAGTTCCGTGCCTTCATAGAACTCATGCCGTTTAAGATAGTGACGGATCATGTGAGCTTGAAATTGCTGATGTCTCAAAAGGACGTCAGCGGTAGACTTGCTCGGTGGAGTTTGAAGCTTCACGGTTTCGATTTCACTATCGAGCACCGAAAAGGAAGCCTGAACGTCGCCCCTGATGCGCTGTCACGTATCCATAGTGACAGCCTGTCCACCAACGAAGATCCTGGCCGCAAGTTGACCTTAGTTCGTTATATTTCAACACTTTGGAATATGAGAAACTGAGGCATAAGGTTAAAAATACTTTTGGTAAACTGATCTTTGCGTCAGGGATGGCTTCGTTTACAATCGGAAAGTTTCGAGAACAGGCGATCCGATTCAGGAAGAAGAAGCTTGGAAGCTTTGGATTCCACGAGGGCTTGTCACCGACGTCATTTCTAGGTCTAATGATTCGCCACTAGCTTGACACGGAGGTATAGGGAAAACACTGGAACGTCTACGAAGACATCTGTACTGGCCACGAATGACAGTTGATGTCAGAAACTACGTAGACGCCTGTGACGTGTGCAAGGAAACGAAGGCTCCCAATACTATTCTCAGACCACCTATGAGAATCCAGTCTGTGACAGAACGACAATGGCAAAAGCTGTATATCGATTTTCTAGGTCCACATCCTCGGTCAATGAAAGGAAATGTCTGCATTTTAATAGTTCTTGACCACTTTTGAAAATTCCCAATTCTCGAACTTATGAGTAAAGCATCTACACTCAACGTGTGCCAATTCATCGAGACGAAAGTGTCCCACGTGTTCGGAGTCCCGGAAAGGATCGTCTCAGACAATGGAGTCCAGTTTTGGTCGACTCAGTTTACCAGATTACTGGATAAGTATGGGGTGAAGCACTTGCGAACGGCAGTTTACTTGTCGCAAGCAAAGCCTCAGAGCGAGTAAACAGGTCTCTATTGTCAGGGATTAGAGCGTATATTCGGAAGGAACACAAAAAATGGGACGAGCAGCTGAGCCAGATAGCTAGTTCTCTCAGGAGCTCGTTCCACCAAGCAACTGGTTTCTCTCCTTATCGAACACTTTTCGGTCAGCAAATGATTGAACACGGCAGCTCCTATTCCATCTTGAGGAGCCTTGGAACTCTTAATGAGCCGTTGAGAGTAGATGCTGATGACAAACTGAGATTGATCCGTGCGAGAGGGCAGGAAAATTTACACCATGCGTTCGAACAGGGTTCACGAGCCTATAATCTCAGGGCGAAGCCTGTTGATTTCAAAGTGGGTCAAGAGGTATTTAGACGGAATTTTTCCCAAAGCAACTTCCAACATCAGACTAGTGCTAAACTGGGACGAAAATTTGTCAAATGTCGGGCTAAAGCCAAGAAAGGAAACTCCTTATACGAGCTTGAAGATCTGCAGGGGAAACTGTTAGGAGTCTATCACGCCAAAGACATCAGGCAGTGATAACTATTCTGGAACGTCGTCTATCTATTGTCACGTTTATTCCTGGTAGCCCTAAGAAGGCATCCAGCGAGCTTCACTGGTAAACTCTAGGATATCGCGAAGCCCTCCTATTGCCCCGTCAATGGTGGGTGATATACCTGTTGGAATTCAATCTCATCAGCACACCTCTACCTCGTGTGAGTAGATAACCCTTTATAGTCCCTTCCAGATCGGCCTCATTAGGAGGATTTTTCCTTGTCTGTCCGTCTATAACATTTCGTTACTCGGCAATTGTCGGACTTAGTAGTTCTAAATCTATTCCTAGTAGCCCTAAGAAGGCATCCAGCCAGCTTCACTGGTAAACTATAGGATATCACGAAGCCCTCCTATTTCCCCTTCAATGGTGGGTGATATACCTGTTGGAATCCATTCCTGTATACAGCTGTCAGCATGTCACTACTTCGACGACGCCTTGGAGATACACCCTTGAACAATCGCGGTCGGAGATCGGAGCGAGATATTGTGCCGAGAAAGCTTAGCGATCAGTTCTTTAGGTTACTGATCGCGGGGCTTTCTCAGCATCTCGGTGAAGGAAGGCAAAGAGACACCGACTGGCTGTTTTTTTGGGTTACCAGCTTGTCGATGCAAGTTTGGCTTCTCACACGGGGAAAGACGTCGAGGTCTGATCAAAGACTGACGAGCCTTCAGGGATGTGTCCTCGATGCGACATCAGTCAAGAATAGCCGACAGTCGTAGAAAAATTCGAGTGATGAGCAATAATCATTGGGTCGTGGGTCGAGACACACATTGGGCGCCCGCAGCGATGAGGCCTATGTTTAAGACCGGCTAGCTCAGTCGAACATTTTTCAGAGTTGTCTGAACCACGTGTTGCGCAGACCACTTTGCCCTGTTATGGTCGTAGCATATTGCATATAGCAGTATGCTACACAAAGTACTGAAGCAAGCGTGTAAGCCGGCTGCGACGAGCGGAAAATTAAAACGCACCCCGACCGAGAGAAGTGCGTTTCCTCGAGCTCGGAGGGACATTCTGACGGCGGTGACAAAGAGGAAGAAGACAATCGATTTGTCTTACTTCTTGAGTAAAGTGACGCGCATGGAAGGTTTCGTGAAAGAAATTGGCATCAATAATTCTCCCCGACATCGTGCTCGAGAGGAATTAAACCCCGCACCAGGAGGTAAATTCGAAAAATATTATTAGAATCCTGAGTATAAACTGGAAGTATTGAGACATTATCGACAACCGGTCTTACATTTTTCTGCAAGAAACCTACTGATCACGCTAAACAAATTTAAGAGAAAATATTTCTGGAATTGGCAGAAGTCGTCTACTACTGGTATTATCATTTTTCTGCACGAAACATAATTGATATTACCAAATGACCGTGAAACTTTCGATATATGGAATTTGTTGAAATTATCTACTACGAGTATTTTTATGTTAGAAATATGATGGGCTAAAATAATTCGATACGAGTCGCATCGATTGTGGAGATTTTATTAAACCTAGAATTTAATCCACCACTTGGATCTGGGATTATAGGCCGTAGTGCCGGAAACAGAAGAATTAGCTGCGCTGGAACGCCGTTCTAACACAATCTGCTATTAGTTATTGTGATATTCTGGAAGAAGTAACTTGCCAAAATATTTTGCTGTGAGATGCCACGGACCTGAAGATTATTTTCATCCTCTAAGCAATTCCTATGTAGGTCTAAAAATTATTTGCTGAGATCGACCATTCTCGACGAATTTGTCGTGAGATTTAATTAGATAAGTAACTAAATTAGATTAGAGTTATTATGTTTTTTGAGGATTTTTGTTTAACTTTTAATTCAGTCCACCAATTGAATTTGCGACTTTTTAATTGCTTATACAGTAGCAAGCGGACATCCTCGGGGGCGCCTCTGCGGTGGATCCTCAACAAATAAACATGTAAGTTGTTGCCTATTTTTCTTACTTTTGCTGAATGTTATCTAAGGTCTACAAATATTGTTTTACTTTTACTTTGTTGAAGTGGATTGAAACCAAGAAAGCGAAGAGTTTTTTTTTTGATAAATTACAATTTGCCCAGTACCACTTAGGTGAATTAGATAGCTATAGAATATAAAGAGAAAGGAATTTAAGGGGAGATTACCTTCGAGAGGCATGAAAAATGCATGAATCTTGAATATTCTTTTTTTACATAAAATGAATACTTTCGGAAATGGGTTTTTACTTATTTTTTTCTTCTATCAATGTAGAGTAAATTCCAGTTTTATTTATAAATATGTAATTTCTACTTGGTTTATCCATATGCCGCCAGGCAAAAAAGGGGGAACAATCACCCAATTTCAAAGCGCAGTGAGTTATCTTGCCACGATATAATTCACACATACTTTTTATAAAAAGTATTTACATGGGCAATTGGTGTGATCTCCAACATTGAACTTCTATGGTAGGCGATCAGAGATAACCATACCGATGAGACCTCTCTGATCGCTGGGTCGAAAAGTTCAATAATTTTTTTGCACTTAAAATGCATTTTGTAAATTTATTGAAATTATTTTCAATAAATTTCAGTCTGTTAGACGAGAAATCTCCTTCATGTAATTTCTTCTTGGTTTATCCGTATGCCGTCAGGCAAAAAAGGGGGAACAATCACCCAATTTCAAAGCGCAATGAGTTATCTTGCTACCATATAATTCACACATACTTTTTATAAAAAGTGTTTATATGGGCAATTGGTGTGACATCCAACATTGAATTCTATGGTAGGCGATCAGAGAGAACCATACCGATGAGACCCCTCTGATCGCTGGGTTGAAAAGTTCAATAATTTTTTTGCACTTAAAATGCATTTTGTATATTGTTACGTGCAATAGAAAGAGACAACTGGTGACATCTACTGGCAATGGAGAAGTAGACGACTTTAGATTCGGAGAATTGATTATGGTATCTACAGGAAGGTTCAGGAATAGAATGAATAGAACAGTCAAGAAGCTTCTGGAAAATAGAACACTCGAGAATAATCTGGAGAGTTTCTAGGGTATAAATATAACAGTTGTCATAGCCAGAATATAAGTCTTGTCTTAGACGTTTCAGTGTTAACAAGCGAAAGTAATAACGTGCGGAAGTGTTGTAATTAGATTGCGATAATTGAAAGTACAGTATTAAGCGATAATTAAAGTGTAGTTGATTAATTGAAAGTTTGTGAATTGTTAAGATTAGAGTTAAATAAAGAACTTGTATATGAAATATTTAATATTGTGTTTTAAATAACGAACCAAAGGCCACGCGCGCAACAACTGGTGTCAGAAGTGAAATAAATTCGCGAAATAAAGTGGTGGCAATTGACTTAAAAATTCAAAGTGTGATTAATTTTGTGAAATTGTGTTAAATTTTGAAAGTTCTGGAAAATAATTTATATTCAACTTTAAGTGAATTACTAAAGTAATGGGGCGAAAATTCGAGGAGCTTCGAACGCAGGATTTGAAAGTGGAGTTAGGGAACCGGTCTTTACAAACGACAGGTGCAAAGAAAGTGCTGGTCGAGCGACTCAGACAAGCTTTGATAGAAGAAGGAAAGAATCCTGAAACATTTGTTTTCGAAGAGAACTTGGAAGAAACCGAAGTTGAGGAAGAGCCTACAATGAAAATGGAACAGCTTTTGAGTGCTTTAGTGAGCAAAATGGAAGATTCTTTTGATGAACAAAAGAATTCTCTCGAGGAACAAAAGAATTCTCTGGAATCCCGTTTAGATTATCAAAAGAATGCTTTTGAGGCACAAAAGTATTCTCTGGAATCCCGGTTAGATGAGCAGAAGAAATCTAAGGACGAACAAAAGAATGCTTTTGTTGAACAAAAGAATTCTCTGCAGAATTGTCTAGAAGCCTGTTTGGAGGAACAGAAGAACTTTCTGAAAGGTTCATTAGATGAAAAAAATGTGAAAATTGAAGAAATCCAGCAGGAAGTGTTGGAAGTTCGACAACAAGTGTCGGGAGTACAACAAAATGTTACAGAACAGGTTGACAGTTTTAAAGCAGATCTGGACAGAATAAGGCATCGTCAGCCTCTAAACGTAGCAGCTGAAATATCTGGCGCAGGTAGAATGAAACCTCCAATATTTGATGGACAAAATTCATGGCATATCTTCAAGAGACAATTTGAGGCAGCTTCAGAGGTAAATGGATGGAACAATGAAGATAGAGCTATAGCTCTGGTGTTAGCACTTCGAGGTCCTGCTTCAGAAATCTTACAAACTGTACCGATTGAAAATCAACGTGATTACACTTCATTAGTACAGGCGATAGAATTACGTTACGGAGATGAGCACATACAGCAAGTATATCGCCTACAGTTGCGCAACAGGATTCAAAAGCATGGCGAATCACTACAACAATTGCAGGCTGATGTGGAAAGATTAGCGCATCTTTCATACTCCAGCATGAATGCGAATTTTCTCAATGAAGTGGCGATGGAGGCATTTGTGAACGCTATTGCAGATCAAAACTTACAACATGCATTAAGGATAGCAGGGAAGAAATCAACAGCAGAAGCACTAGCCTATGCATTAGTGTATGAATCCGCCAGACAAGCTTCACGGAGTGCAGTACGAATGAAAGAAATTTCGGTGAACGAATGTACTTGTAATAGAATGCAGCCATCACAGAGCACTCCTTCACGTGGTATTCTGCAATGCTGGAATTGTAATAGAGCGGGACACCTACAAAGGGACTGCAGAAAACGCCGACGAGTGGAATCCCCAGATGAGGAGAGGAGAGTGGAATTGCAAAGATATCGAGCTGGGCAGCAGACTTTCAATAGATTGCAGTTATCCCTGAGCAGCCCTTCACGTAGTGCTCTTCCATGTTGGGATTGTAATAAATTGGGACACCTTCAAAGCGACTGCAGGAAGCGCCGTCGAAGGGAATCAACAGAAAAGAAAGAAAGAGAAGAATGTCCAAGTTGGCGAACTAGAGAGCAAGCTATTCTTGGAGCGACTAGACTCCAACCTTATGGCTTTGAGATGCAACATAGGAAAGGACTTATTCATGGAAATGCAGAAGCCTTTGTACAACGTCCATGCAAACTTGAATGCACACATTGCGGCCGGGTGGAAGAAAAAGAAACAACAGCAACTATACAGTTGGTAACTGTGGAACCATCAACAGGTTGGGTCATCGAGAACTTGCGAACAGCGCAACGAGAAGATCCGGACATATCGCCTATTCTTGCTTGGAAAGCAGATATAGAAAAACCAGAATGGAAGCGTATTTCAGGGGTGAGTGAAAATCTGAAAAGCTACTGGGCTCAATGGAATTCTCTTCATGTGGAATGCCGTATTTTAAAACGCAAATGGGAGGCACCTAACGGTAAATCATTCCGAATGCAAATAGTCTTACCGGCATCAAAGGTCAACGAAGTTCTAGGTAAAATGCATCGTGGAACATCTGGAGAACATTTGGGAGTGAATAAAACAATTTCTAAAATACGAGAAAAGTTTATTGGCTACATATGCGGGAGGATGTGGAGAAGTGGTGTCGCAGATGCACAGTGTGTGCTTCTTACAAAGGGCGGCCACATAGCAGCAGAAAGGAAATGTATAAGTGTAATATCAGAGCCCCATTGGAAAGGAGAGCTGATGTGCACGAGGCCACGAGGACGAAATTAGCAACAAATACTGATCGAATGAAGACGTAAGGGACGTTCTCCAAAATTGCAACAACACTGGGAAGGACCGTATTCAGTAGTAAATAGAATTAATGACGTGGTATACAGGATTCAGCGTGGCACAAGAAGCAAGCATAAAATTGTTCACTTGGACCGCTTATGTCAATACTACGAGCATCAAGACCGTGGACCACCTGTTGTTCGGGACGAACAAATTTAAGAAGGGGGCAGTGTTACGTGCAATAGAAAGAGACAACTGGTGACATCTACTGACAATGGAGAAGTAGACGACTTTAGGTTCGGAGAATTGATTATGGTATCTACAGGAAGGTTCAGGAATAGAATGAATAGAACAGTCAAGAAGCTTCTGGAAAATAGAACACTCGAGAATAATCTGGAGGTTTCTAGGGTATAAATATAACAGTTGTCATAGCCAGAATAAGAGTCTTGTCTTAGACGTTGCAGTGTTAACAAGCGAAAGTAATAACGTGCGGAAGTGTTGTAATTAGATTGCGATAATTGAAAGTACAGTATTAAGCGATAATTAAAGTGTAGTTGATTAATTGAAAGTTTGTGAATTGTTAAGATTAGAGTTAAATAAAGAACTTGTATATTAAATATTTAATATTTTGTTTTAAATAACGAACCAAAGGCCACGCTCGCAACAATATTTATTGAAATTATTTTCAATAAATTTCAGTCTGTTAGACGAGAAATCTCCTTCATGTAATTTCTACTTGGTTTATCCATATGCCGTTAGGCAAAAAGGGGGAACAATCACCCAATTTCAAAGCGCAATGAGTTATCTTGCCACCATATAATTCACACATACTTTTTATAAAAAGTATTTATATGGGCAATTGGTGTGACCTCCAACATTGAACTTCTATGGTAGGCGACAAGATATAACCATACCGATGAGATCTCTCTGATCGCTGGGCGAGGTATGTAATTTAGAATTTATTGCTATTATTTATCTTTGATTGATATGGTTTGATTTGGTTCTCATTGTATTTCATTTTGTGTGCAATCGTCTTGTTTATTTTACGTGTTATGTGTTATAAATATGTGCTAGATTGGTTAATGTATCTTTAATCTTTTAATAGTTAATTGGAATTAAAGTAATTAATAAATTTTATCTAATTTTTTTCTTTCTTTTTTTAGCAATTTAAACCTACTATATAGAAGCTAAAACAACTCCATGTGGAGGATGAATGAGGAACTAAATTTGAATGCTCAGATAAGTGTTGGCTTTGTTGTTTTTAAACCAGTTTTCTTTGTGTGTTCTTTGCAGGTTCTTCTTCGTGGTGCTCTTCACGTAACATACTCCCCGCCTTGGCATCGATGATTATAGAAGATGACAAGCATGATTTTTTGGACATGATGTGATGTGAATTAAGTACGTACCATTGCTGGATCTAGAAGAAAAAAAAGGAGAAAGGGCCAAGACGGAATAGGGTTATAGCGTCCGTACTCGCTTTCATGATTATAAGTAGAGGAAGGACACACTGAAGGAAGGACAGACTGTATAGATAGGATATTTTTCGAAGGGAATTTTTATGTATAGTGAGATGAGAATTAGTCTTTTGTTATTATGGTTTCGTGATATGTGTTTTGTTTACAATTATTCAGATAGACTCTACATTATGTAATTGTTCAATTAGTATTTGGTTCGTCAACGCGCGCGGAAATAGGCAATAGAGAAATTTTTGTGATTGGCCTTTGTAGATTTGTATTCTTTGTTTTTAACGTAACGACACGAACGAGTCTATCTGGGCCTGGATACGTCTCCATTATTCGACCTAGTATCCAACGGTATGGTGGTAAATTTTCATCCTTTAGTATGACTAAGTCTCCGATTTTAACATTTTCAGTTTTGTTTGTCCATTTTGGCCTATGCTGTAACCTACAAAGGTATTCCGCATTCCACCTTTTCCAAAAATGTTGATGAATTCTTTGTAGAAGCTGCCATCTATCTAGTCTGTTAATATTGAGTTCCAATAGAGACGGTTCTGGTGGTGTTAGCATCAAATCTCCAGTAAGAAAATGTGCAGGTGTCAGAGGATTCAGGTCCCGTGGATCGCTGCTCAACTCGCAAAGAGGTCTAGAGTTCAAAGAAGCCTCGATTTGAGTTAATATGGTTGTGAACTCTTCATAAGTCAGTACAATGTTCCCCAGAACTCGTTTCAGGTGGTATTTTGTTGATCGTACTCCCGATTCCCATAAACCACCAAAATGAGGGGACGCAGTGAAAGTTTATTCCTTCGTTATCTAATATTGTCGCCATTTCTACATTTAATTGATCGAACATTTGTTTTTGTTGTTTTGTGAGAAGCCTATGTGCACCCACAAAATTGGTTCCACAATCGCAGTAGATGTCTCTACATAAACCACGTCGTGAGCAAAATCTTCTAAAGGCTGCGATGAATCCATCCGCGCTAAAATCTGTAACTAATTCCAAATGCAGAGCCTTGTGTCCATACATACAAATAAGGCTATATATGCCTTGTACTTCTTTAGATTCCGTCCCTTATGGGTCTTGAGGTCGAAAGGACCACAATAATCGATACCGGTGGATGTAAATGGCCGAGAAATGCGAACTCTCGGTGCAGAAAGATCTCTCATGAGTTGAGTTTGTACAGATGCTTTCTGCCTATAGCATGGAATGCATTTATGTATATGGTGTGTTTCGTGCGTTTATCAACCAAAAATTCCTTGTCAGTACATTCATCATCAATTGTGGACCGCCATGAAGCGTATCTTTATGGGTTTTTTCTATCAGAAGCTTAGTAAAATTGCATTTGTCTGGTAAAATGATCGGGTGCCTCTCATTGTACGGTAAGGCTGAATATCGCAGTCGACCGCCAACTCTAACTATTTCATTGCGATCAAGAAAAGGGTTCAATTTTAATAGACGGCTCCTACGATCAACTGATTGATTTCCTTTAAGTCGATGGATTTCTTCAATAAAATGCTGGTGTTGGATTGTTTTGAGATATTTAGCTTTCTCTCGTTTCTCTGGTGATTGCCTTGAATTATTGATAAAGCGTTTGCAATAAGCTGTTATGCGTAACAACCTTGATAACGATGAGAATCGCGTTTCAAGATTTTCAACTGCAATGCTCACATGATGGACGGAAACTTTCCTATGTTCTAAATTAGTACTGAATGCCTTTTTATTGTTTGGCCATTGCAATCTTGATTGCCATAACCAATCCGGTCCATTCCACCATAATTTATGTTCTCGCAGCTCTTCTGGGTAAATACCTCTCGACGCACAATCTGCCGGATTCTCCTTTGATGCGACGTGAGCCCACACACATTGGCCCAGTAGCTCGTGTATGTGAGATACACGATTAGCAACGAATGTGGCCCATCTTGTTGGATGTGATCTTAACCATGTAAGCACAATTTCCGAGTCTGTCAATGCATAAATTGAGATTGATTTTGTTATGTTTATCGCCTTATGACAAATCGTAAAAGTTTTACTACTAATACTGCTCCGCACAGTTCCAACCGAGGAAGAGACACTGCCTTTATTGGAGCAACTTTGCCTTTTGCTGTTACTAGTGTCACGTTTCTATCTCCCTTTGAGTTTGTGGTACAGATGTGTACGACTGCTGCATACGCCTTTACAGACGCGTCCCAAAATCCATGTAGTTCTATGCTTGTGTCCGTTTCAGAAAAATGAGTCCATCTGTTTATGTGAATCGTGCTGATATGTATTATTTTTTCTCTATATTTGATCCACTCTCGTTCTAGATCTGAAGGAGTTTCTTCATCCCATTCCAATCCCGATAACCATAACTTTTGTATTAAGATTTTCGGCAGTATTAGCGAAGGTGCTAACTAGCCCAACGGATCGAATAGTCTGGCGATTTCCGATAAGATAATCCTTTTTGTCCAAATCGGTGGTTCCTCTTCCAACTGGATGGAATACAAGAAAAAATCAGCTTGAGGATTCCAATATAAACCTAGAGTTCGAGTGCTCTCTTCACCATTTATGTTCAATGACAAATTTCCTTCATGATAATCTTCGGGTATGGTTTCCAATAACTCATTATTATTCGACATCCATTTTCTAAGGGAAAAGCCTCTAGCTACCATAAGTTTCGAAAGTTGTTCTTGTGATTCTGAAGTCGACTTGACAGCGTCTGCACCGGAAAGCAGATCATCCACATAGAAGTCCGTGAAGGTTGTCTTGGAGCCGATGGGATACCTCTGATGTTCGTCGAAATCCAATTGTTTCAAGATTCGAGTTGCTAAATAGGGTGCGCTCTTTGTACTAAATGTGACTGTGAGAAGCTTATAATCTTGTATTGGAGAATCTGGAGATTCCTGCCAGACTATTCTTTGATACTCCGTGTGCTTGTTTTTTACTCGAACTTGCCGGTACATCTTCTCGATGTCCACTGTGAAAGCTACCTGGTGTTTTCTCCATCTTATTAGAATTGGTGCCAAATCATCCTGTATTACGGGTCCCTTTGAGAGTTTGTCATTCAAGGAGATCCCACTAGCTGTAGCCCTTGATGCATCAAACACGACACGACATTTTGTGGTGGTACTGCTTTCCTTGATAACTCCATGGCGGGGGAGATAACTGCATGAATATGTCGGAATTCCATCTAATTCAGTTTTATGATCATCCTCATTAGTGTAGACTTTCTCCATGTGGCCGAGTGTTACGTATTCTCCCAAGCATTTTACGTATTCCTCTCTCAGTTTCGGATTTTTAGAAAAGCGGGCCTCCATTTGATGCAAACGAGACAGGGCTATGTTTTTAGATTTTCCAAGATGACTGTACTTTGTGTCTTCCTTAAATGGTAACTCGACTTCATAGCGACCATCTGATAGGCGTCTATGAGTCTTTGTGAATTGTTGTTCACACACCTTTTCTTCTGTGAATATTTTCTCACCTTGAATCTCCTCGAGCTCCCAAAATCGCTTTAATTGATTATCTTGCTCTGCACATAAGTGAAAGGTGCTCACACTGACTGAGGTTTCAGGTGAGTCGACTATTTCTCCTGACAAAATCCACCCCAGAGCAGTTTGCTGGGCTATCGGACTACCAACTGAACCCTTAATAAGACCATCCATTACGAGTTCACTATAGACATCAGCTCCTAAAAGTAAATCTATTCTGCCAGGATTATAGAATTCTGGATCTGCTAAGTCTAGCCCTTCAATATGGCTCCAATTTCGTTCGAAAATTATTCTTGATGGGAGAAGATTCGTAAGTTTTCGTAAGACTAGTTTCGAGACTGATATTTCTGCTTCGCCCTTTAAGGGTTTTATTTTAAAATTTACTCTATAGTTTACAAGACATACATAGCTTTTTCCTACACCATCAATATTTGCATTTACAGCTTCTCTTTTCAATTTTAGACTTTGTACTACACATTCCGTGAGAAATGAGGCTTGTAAGCCCTGATCAATCAGTGCTCGAAATATTTGCTCTTGACCTGACGGAGCGACCATCTTTACCAACGCAGTGGCTAAAAGAATTTGGTCTTTATGAACCTTGCTTACCAGAAAAGAGCTCAAATTTTCTGAAGTGGACGGTTTGCTTCCAGGAACAAAGGGAGGAGCTGTGGCAGATATTACTTGAGCTGTTTCTACTTGCGCTGAATTACTATCAATATGAATATTGTTATGATTACTAGAATTTTTATGATTACTAGAATTAATAAATCCATTTGGATTTCTTTTGATTGTCTGTCTCACCACGTTTTCTATGCAGGAGCCAATGATGACGTTGCTTGCAATGGTAACATTTATGTTGGCTCGGACAGTTAGCTATAACATGACCAGAACCTAAACAGTTTATACAAAGGCCTTTTATCTTAACAACTTCCATTCTTTTCAACGGATTCAACGAAGAAAATTTGTGGCATTGTCTAATGCAGTGACCACCGAGACAGACAGGGCAGGCAGAATTACTAGCAATATGAAAGGATTGCGTTGATGGTTTCGATCTTTTAAAATTACTTTTATGATCACAGTTGCTTGGAGAGATAGCCTCTAACGTTCGAAATCTATATTCTAAAAATTCTTTTAATTGCCTCCACATTATTAAATCTCTGCTTTTACTAACAGCCTGCTCCCATAATTGTCGTGTTTCTTGGGGTAGCCTTTGCACGGTTAGATACACGATCATTGGATCCCAACCTAATGTATTTACTTCTAAATTAGTTAACGCCTGAAGACATTCAGTTGTTGTATCTAACAATTCTTTAACCCCCTGTGTAGATTCACTTGAAATTGTACCTTTAGATAATAATATCCTTAAGTGCGTATTAACCAAAACCCTTTTATTGTCGGAGCGCTCCTTCAAAATATTCCAAGCAGTTTTATAATTTGCATCAGTGCTTTGAATATGACGAAGTAAGTGCTCTGGTTCTCCACAAGTTTTGACCGGGAGACAAAGCGAGGTTCGTATGAACTAACGTATTGAAAAGGTCATGGAATGTCGGCCAGGTCGTATAATCCCCACAAAATTTAACAAGGGAAATTTTCGGTAATTTAATCGAAGAACCATGAGACTCTTGCAATATACTTGTTTGTGTTAAATCCGTCTCTGCATTTACTGGTTCCGTAGGAGGGAATTCCTTTTTGAATCTGTCTTCTATAAGCGAATAATTGGAGAAAAAGAATTCTTCCATACTAAGATATATGTCTTGTTCGAAATAGGCTAACTTCTTTTTAGCAAGCAGTTCTTCTGTCTTTTCCATCTTTCTTATAATTTTCGACAAATCTCTCCATGATTTCCTTTTGTGCTAATTGCATGTAGATTAATGCCTCCATTTTGTTTAAGCAATTTAAGCAATGTAATTGAATAAAGAAAAATTGGACTTACCGTTGCTTCTGCTGTAGGGGCCCAGAGGGCTAAAGTGATGTTCTGGAACAATCGAGCTCACACGCGAACCATACCGAAACCGACTATCTTATAAAAGAAAGAGTTTCTTGTTACAGTCTTCTTTGATCTTTATTGCGAGTACAATTATGAGAACAGTTGTACAGGAGCACTAACTCACTTTTGTTTTGTGTTAGGATTTCTACAATCCGTCTCTGAAGGACCAATAAATAAATTTCCAGAATACTTGGATAATTGTGATCTCTAAAATGAAAATCTCCCCAATGAACAAAAAAGAAATTTATCAGCTATGGGATCGAACTCTCATGACATAGGTCTATTCGCCTTTTTTTCCACTCTACCAAATCACACTTTGGTAATAGGTTCTTAAAAAATGTATAAAACCGCACTTTTCCTTTAAACTTAATTTCACAAGCAATTTATTCTAAACCTAGTAATTATTGTTTACAATGTTCGAAAAATGCTGTTTGAGTTCAATGTAAAAGAAAAATACACAAGACGATTTAAACACAAAAGCAACCGTTCTCGAGATTTCTATAAAGTTTTCGTGTTTAATATAAAGATTCTGATCGAGGTGAATAGAGTTCAAAATTTTAGTGAGTAATTCTCGCTTTCAAATGTAAGGTCAAACGACTTTTTTGATAAAGTAGGTACGGTAAAACCAATCATTTTGAAAAGATGAGTTTCATTGGTTATTCACAAATCATATAAGTATTAAAGTCAATCACCATATTTCTATTATTTATCTTTGATTGATATGGTTTGATTTGGTTCTCATTGCATTTCGTTTTGTGTGCAATCGTCTTGTTTATTTTACGTGTTATGTGTTATAAATATGTGCTAGATTGGTTAAGGTATCTTTAATCTTTTAATAGTTAATTGGAACTAAAGTAATTAATAAATTTTTTCTTTTTTTCTTTTTTTTTTAGCAATTTAAACCTACTATATAGAAGCTAAAACAACTCCATGTGAAGGATGAATGAGGAAGTAAATTTCAATGCTCAGATAAGTGTTGACTTTGTTGTTTTAAAACCAATTTTCTTTGTGTGTTCTTTGCAGGTTCTTCTTCGTGGTGCTCTTCACGGAACGATAAAGTACCCATGGATGTGAAAGAAAGAACGGAATAAATACATGCAAAATACAGGAACTGGGGTGTATATGACCCACGTGTAAAATAGCTGTTATTGGCCGGTAAAAATTTCCCATATTTCTGATACCACATACATTTCTCTCCTTATCTCCATTCTCGTTAAAAAAAAAAACTACCCCTTACATCCCTCAAAACCTACCCTACTAAGAAAAAATCTCAATTTGTCTCGACGTCGAGAGCTAATAGACCCATGTACCTTGACTAAAAAGAAAAAAGAACCCTCTACACCAACAACTGATAACCTTTATCGTCTCTGGCGATTCGCACTTTTTCACACTTCTCGAGTTTAACGGAGAAAACGAAAATTTTGTTTTTATAGCCGACGGACGGTTGCGCTTTCAACAGGCTGTGAATTCTAAAATACTTTAGATATGAAAAAGTCCTTCTACCCACGTGCTCTAAACACTTTAATAGAATATAAAAAGAAAAGAATTTAACTGAATTTTTTTAAGGAAAGAGGTATAAATACAAGAAAAACATTTATTTGTTGATTAATAATGCCTAACTTAATGAAATTTTTTGGTAATACAAAAAAAATATCGAGTAAAAGGGAAATGATTATTGGTGTAATTTAAATCATGCATACAAGGGCTTAATATCCGTCTTGTTGCAGAGTAGCGTTTGAAGATTTTTCACGCTCATTCAATGTTGTATTTACCTATTACTTCCATGTAAGGGAACATATTATAATCACATGTTATTTCTATGTCCTCTAAAGTATTTCCTAGGTTAAATGTAATAATGCTGTAATTTTTCTTTTGAATTGAAGACTATTTTTCATAAAATAATGACATTATAACGTAAATAACTATTACTATTATTAATTTACTATTATTAATTTCTCCTTCTACTTTTCTGGAGCCCTCTCATATGAAGGTCGTCTAGGCTCGCCTAGTCTTTCTTTCTCTTTGAAGGTCAATTAGGGACTCTGAATATTTATGCCCCTCAGAGTCAGATGGGAGGATGGGGCCGGCAAAGAAGGCAAAACATCTGAGCCTTGGATTATATATAGGTAGGTGACGTAAGGGTCCCTTCAGGACCGAATGTGTGCCGGCTTTAAGTAGGCACAAATTTGTTTTGATTATGGCTGACGGCAGCGGCAGGTTTTTCGTGGAACCTTCTCACACTCTCCGCCAATGAGCCGAGGCGAGCTAGCGTGCCGCCCTGCAGTGAACGCTGACTATACGTCCGATTCTATCACTCACTATAGCTACATAACAAAAATGGCGCCCAACGTGGGGCCACCTTAGTTAGACTTCGGTGGTCTAAGCGTAAATTTTACTGGGGACTGGGACTTAGAGTGAGATGGTCATTTTGCAGTTTGCTAATTGCCTGACCTCAAGTCTCATATCCAGTGGAATTTACATGCGGACCTGAGTCTAATTGTTAGGTATGTGAAAATTTTCTGTAGATTAACGTTAAAGTTTTTAAAGTTCGTAAAGTAAAGTAAAGATTTTTGAAAGTTTTGAGATCTTGAATTTTTGAAGTTGATTGTAAAATAAAATAACGTAACGTTTTAGATTTTTGGAAGTTTTGAATTGAAGTTCCACTCTAGGTTTGACTTTGGTTAGGCCTCGAGTCTGAACAGTTGTCTAGTTTTTGAAAGTTTTGAATTTTTTTTGAATTTTTTTGAAATTGATCTTTCCCGCTGGCCTTCTGTCATGAAAATGGTAGGTGACCTCACAAAATTTTTTGTGTAAGCTCTCACGGAGACATGTCTCTGTTGGCCAACTGGCTGGACAGAGTTGTGAATCTGTAAGACGGCTTTTTGGCTTTCAGCTAACTAGTCGACCAAATTCATGACAAGTTGTGTTCTGCTATGGATGCGGACGCAAGAGCATTTTCAAGCCCGATTGCAGCCACTGTCGACACAAAAACTTGAGGCGGGTCAGGAATACCACCACCTCTTTCCGACCACTGTCAACGTCGCGAGCGACAACTGCAACGAACACTCCAGTTCAAGCTTTGAACAAGGAGGAAGGTCCGCTCCATTAGCAGATCACATTGACGAGTCCCTGAATTGTCCACTGATATCATTCAGTGATTCTGATGAAATCAGCAAAACACCTGCTAGTATGAATACTTCATTGATAGAGACGGAGAACTTAATAGACTTCTCCGCAGATCTTCAAGCTCCCATTTCCACTTCTGGAGAGCCCATGACATTATTAGACACTTCTTTGGAAGAGGCTTTAATTTTCAGCACCTTTAGCTGACAAAGTTACTGAGCAGGAGATTTGTCCTCCTGCCATTTCTGCTTTAAAACGGCCACCAAGCTCTGTTATGACGGGTGGGCGTGAGTCTGTTGTACATCCGCTGACGCCGTGTGATACTCGTCTGCAGAAATATAAAGCAGCAAGAGAACGAATCTTCTCCTCAGTGGCGGAGTTAGCTAAGATCATGTTTCCTGACCTGGATATTGGATCAAAAAAGAAACGATCAACCGTTCGTTGGCGGAAATACTGTCGACGGATACGACTGGAAAGAAAAAAACTAGCACAGATTTCTGTGTCGATGCCAAACGACATTCGACCGTACGCCGAAGTAAAGCTGCTCGGGCGAACCGAGCCTGGATTACCTGATAGTGGTGCCACTGTCAGTATTCTAGGCCAGGGAGCTCTAGAGAAGCTTGCGGAAGCAGAGGTTGAATGCAGTAGGTATCGTACACAGATCCAAGTAGCAAATGGTGCCATGACGAATGTGCATGGTCATGTGGACTTGGTAAGACCCAAAACGTGCGTTTTTACCTGCTTCCTGGGCTCACACAGGCACTATATCTAGGAATAGACATCTGGCGTCTATTAGGGTTGGCTCCAGATGTATTGGGTATAGTTACAGAAGTGACACCAAGTTTACTAGCTACTCCTGACACCGATTGCCATGTTCTTTCCAATCAAGATCAACAACGCTTAGAAGCCACCAAACAGCTTTCCCTTTCTTTCGCCTCTTTGGGCCTGGGAAAGACATCTTTGGTCGCTCACAAGATTCAAACGAATGACGCAGTTTCGATAAAACAACGCTGTTATCCGATATCGCCGGCAGTACAAAGTTTGATGGATGCCGAATTAGAGTGAATGCTATCGCTGGGTGTGATAGAGGAGAGCCAGAGTCCTTGAAGCTCTCCAGTTGTTCTGGTAAGGAAGCCTGGAAAGGTCCGGCTTTGTTTTCACGCCAGGAAGGTCAACTCTGTTACGACGAAGGATGCCTATCCGCTACCGCAGATAGACGCACTCCTAAGTCGACTTTCTCCGCCAAACTACATTACGAGCCTGGACCTGAAAGGCGCCTTCTGGCAGATCCCACTAGACGCTGACTCCAGAGAGAAGACCCGCTTTTACAGTACCTGGTCATCCTCTCTATCAGTACACGGTGATGCCATTCGGCCTATGCAACGCTCCACAAACGATGTGCCGCCTCATGGATAAAGTCATTCCTTTTGATATTCCTGAGAACGTTCTCGTCTATCTAGACGATTTATTAATTCTGTCATCAGACTTTGACTCGCATCTCACGTTACTATCCCGTTTAGCGGATTGTTTGTGGAAAGCTGGCCTCACTATCAACGTCAAGAAGAGCAAGTTTTGCATCAAGGAGACCAAATACTTGGGTTTCATAGTCGGGAAAGGAGGAATTAGGACTGACCCAGACAAGATCTCAGCTATAGTTGACTATCCGTCACCCAAAACTGTTCGGCAAGCCCGACGTCTAATAGGTATGGCGGAATGGTATAGACAGTTCATCCCGAACTATGCTGACGTGACTGCCTCCATTACAGACACCTTGAAAAACCCCAGCCAGTTCAAGTGGACTCCCGAAGCCCAGACGTCTCTGGAGATGCTAAAACAAAAACTTACCTCTGCTCCGTTGTTAGTGAGTCCATACTTCACCAAACCATTCGTTATACAGTGCGATGCGAGCCAACAAGGTATTGGTGGGGTACGGAAGTTCCGTCCGTTCATAGAACTCATGCCGTTTAAGATAGTGACGGATCATGTGAGCTTGAAACGTGTGCCAATTCATCGAGACGAAAGTGTCCCACGTGTTCGGAGTCCCGGAAACGATCGTCTCAGACAATGGAGTCCAATTTTGATCGACTCAGTTTACCAGATTACTGGATAAGTATGGGGTGAAGCACTTGCGAACGGCAGTTTACTTGTCGCAAGCAAACGCCTCAGAGCGAGTAAACAGGTCTCTATTGTCAGGGATTAGAGTGTATATTCCGAAGGAACACAAAAAATGGGACGAGCAGCTGAGCCAGATAGCTAGTTCTCTCAGGAGCTCGTTCCACCAAGCAACTGGTTTCTCTCCTTATCGAACACGTTTCGGTCAGCAAATGATTTAACATGGCAGCTCCTATTCCATCTTGAGGAGCCTTGGAACTCTTAATGAGCCGTTGAGAGTAGATGCTGATGAGAAATTGAGATTGATCCGTGCGAGAGGGCAGGAAAATTTACACCATGCGTTCGAACAGGGTTCACGAGCCTATAATCTCAGGGCGAAGCCTGTTGAATTCAAAGTGGGTCAAGAGGTATTTAGACGGAATTTTTCCCAAAGCAACTTCCAACAGCAGACTAGTGCTAAACTGGGACGAAAATTTGTCAAATGTCGGGCTAAAGCCAAGAAAGGAAACTCCTTATACGAGCTTGAAGATCTGCAGGGGAAACTGTTAGGAGTCTATCACGCCAAAGACATCAGGCAGTGATAACTATTCTGGAACGTCGTCTACCTATTGTCACGTTTATTCCTGATAGCCCTAAGAAGGCATCCAGCGAGCTTCACTGGTAAACTCTAGGATATCGCGAAGCCCTCCTATTGCCCCGTCAATGGTGGGTGATATACCTGTTGGAATTCAATCTCATCAGCACACCTCTACCTCGTGTGAGTAGATAACCCTTTATAGTCCCTTCCAGATCGGCCTCATTAGGAGGATTTTTCCTGGTCTGTCCATCTATAACATTTCGTTACTCGGAAATTGTCGGACATAGTAGTACTAAATCTATTCCTGGTAGCCCTAAGAAGGCATCCAGCTAGCTTCACTGGTAAACTATAGGATTTCGCGAAGCCCTCTTATTTCCCCGTCAATGGTGGGTGATATACCTGTTGGAATCCATTCCTGTATACAGAGATACACCCTTGAACAATCGCGGTCGGAGATCGGAGCGAGATGTTGTGCCGAGAAAGCTTAGTAATCTGTTCTTTAGGTTACTGATCGCGGGGCTTTCTCAGCATCTCGGTGAAGGAAGGCAAAGAGACACCGACTGGCTGGTTTTTTGGGTTACCAGCTTGTCGATGCAAGTTTGGCTTCCCACACGGAGAAAGACGTCGAGGTCTGATCAAAGACTGACGAGCCTTCACGGATGTGTCCTCGATGCGACATCAGTCAAGAATAGCCGACAGTCGTAGGAAAATTCGAGTGATGAGGAATAATCATTGGGTCGTGGGTCGAGAAACACATTGGGCGCCCGCAGCGATGAGGCCTATGTTTAAGACCGGCTAGCTCAGTCGACCATTTTTCGGCGTTGTCTGAACCACGGGTGGCGCAGACCACTTTGTCCTGTTATGGTCGTAGCATATTGCATATAGCAATATGCTACACAAAGTACTGAAGCAAGGTTGTAAGCCGGCTGCGACGAGCGGAAAATTAAAACGCACCCCGACCGAGAGAAGTACGTTTCCTCGAGCTCGGAGGGACATTCTGACGGCGGTGACAAAGAGGAAGAATACAATCGATTTGTCTTACTTCTTGAGTAAAGTGACGCGCATGGAAGGTTTCCTGAAAGAAATTGGCATCAATAATTCTCCCCGACATCGTGCTAGAGAGTAATTAAACCCCGCACCAGGAGGTAAATTCTAAAAATATTATTAGAATCCTGAGTATAAACTGGGAGTATTGAGACATTATCAACAACAGGCTTTACATTTTTCTGCAAGAAACCTACAGATCACGCTAAACAAATTTAAGAGAAAATATTTCTGGAATTGGCAGAAGTCGTCTACTACAGGTATTATCATTTTTCTGCACGAAACATAATTGATATTACCAAATGACCGTGAAACTTCCGATATATGGAATTTGTTGAAATTATCTACTACGAGTATTTTTATGTTAGAAATATGATGGGCTAAAATAATTCGATACGAGTCGCATCGATTGTGGAGATTTTATTAAACCTAGAATTTAATCCACCACTTGGATCTGGGATTATAGGCCGTAGTGCCGGAAACAGAAGAATTAGCTGCGCTGGAACGCCGTTCTAACACAATCTGCTATTAGTTATTGTGTGAAGATTATTTTCATCCTCTAAGTAATTCCTATGTAGGTCTAAGTATTTGAGTTTTTATTCAGAGACGGAAGAAGTTGCTGTATTTGCTGAGATCGACCATTGTCGACGAATTTGTCGCGAGATTTAATGATTTAATTAGATAAGTAACTAAATTAGTTTAGAGTTATTACGTTTTTTGAGGATTTTTGTTTAACTTTTAAATCAGTCCACCAATTGAATTTGCGACCTTTTAATTGCTTATACAGTAGCAAGCGGACATCCTCGGGGGCGCCTCTGCGGTGGATCCTCACCAAATAAACATGTAAGTTGTTGCCTTTTTTTCTTACTTTTGCTGAATGTTAGCTAAGGTCTACAAATATTGTTTTACTTTTACTTTGTTGAAGTGGATTGAAACCAAGAAAGCGAAGAGTTTTTTTTTGATAAATTACAATTTGCCCAGTACCACTTAGGTGAATTAGATAGCTATAGAATATAAAAAGAAAGGAATTTAACTGAATTTTTTTAAGGAAAGAGGTATAAATACAAGAAAAACATTTATTTGTTGATTATAAACACATATACGTTACAGAATGCCTAACTTAATGAAATTTTTCGGTAATACAAAAAAATAGATAGCTATCGAATATAAAAAGAAAGGAAATTTATTAACCCTTTCGGATTTTTCACTGCCTCGTTGTGTTTTAAATATATCTCACTCGCGGACAATGCAAGTTCATATTTTTGCTGATGCTAGTTTGCATGCATATGGAGCTGTTGTTTACGTGAGAAGTGTTGATCTTCAAAGAACAGTTACTAATCATTTACTTTGTTCGAAAAGTCGAGTTGCACCGATTAAGATGGATGGCACTGGGGAATTAACTTTACCTCGATTAGAGTTAACTGCGGCGTTAATTGCTTCACGACTGTGTGCATACTTACAGAAATCATTAAAGATAACGTTTCATAATTATTTTTTGTGGTCAGATTCACAAATAACTCTGCATTGGATAAAGACACAGGCTAGTAGATGGAAGCCTTATGTACGGAATAGGGTTGAAGAAATTCAACGTCTCACTTCAGAGGACGATTGGCGATACTGTCCAAGTAAAGATAATCCAGCTGATTTGCTTACGCGCGGAGTTGATGCGAAATTTCTGATTAAGTCGGATCTTTGGAAAAATGGACCTTATGGGTTGCAAGGCAGTACGGACGACCTATGGCCCTCGGGGGTAGAATTAGAAACAGAGAAAGTTCCCGTTGCCCTGCTTGTACAATCGTCAAATGTTTGTAGTACATTAAGGATTAATACATGTCAACCGCTTTTGCCTTTTACCGAATTTAGCAGTTGGAAGCGCTTAGTAAGGGTAACGGCCTGGATATTACGTTTCACGAGAAGAATAAAGGACAAAGCCTTAACTAAATTCTTGACAGCACAGGAAATTTACAGAGCCCAACTATACTGGATAAAATATATTCAACGAACTCAATACATGGAAGAAATCAATGCTTTGCATAATAAGCAAGAAATTTCTCGTTTTTCAAAATTCCTAACTTTAAATCCAATCCTGGACAGCGAAGGACTGCTTAGAGTAACAGGAAGGCTTCAAGTATTAGATGATAATCCAGATGTGTTGCACCCAATCATCTTACCGAAATCCTCACCGATCACAGAGCTGCTTGTAAAATATACCCATGAGCTAGCTCTTCACAGTGGCATTACACTGTCCTAGCTAAGCTCAGGGAGAAGTATTGGATACCGAGAGCAAGACCATTAGTGAAATACGTAACGAAGCATTGTATTATCTGTAAAAAACTTACTGGAAAATCAGCATGCCAGCCGTTTGCATCATTGCCAAAGGAGAGACTAATTTCGTCTAAGCCATTCGAGACTGTTGGTGTAGATTTTGCTGGGCCACTCTTTGTTAAGACAACTACTGACATCAATACCTCGAAGTGTTATATTATGATTTTAACTTGTGCGGAGGTTCGCGCAATTCACTTAGAGCTCGTTCCAACATTAACTACTGAAAGCTGTCTATCAGTTGTAAGAAGATTTGTTGCACGAAGGGGAACACCTAAAGTAATTTTCTCGGATAATGCTAAAACTTTTCGCAGAGCGACGCTCGAGGTATCAAACGTAGATATCATAGACAACCAAATTTTCAACGGTTTCCTGAGTCAGCACGGTATATCCTGGAGATTTATAGTTGAACGACCTCCCTGGTGGGGGGGATTTTGGGAACGAATGGTACGAAGTGTTAAGCTAGTATTGCGAGCAGTTATTGGTAAGACGACTTTAAACTTCGAGCAAATGGAGACGTTATTAGCTGAGGCAGAAAGTGTTATAAACTCTTGGCCGTTAACATACATCACTGATGATCCGCAGGACTTATCTCCTCTCACCCCAGCTCATTTTTTAACAGGATACGGGGGAAATTCTCAGACACCCAATGAATTTCCTTCGCCAGCGGCAGATGATATTAGAAGGAAATGGAACCTACGTCTTCGGTTAATCAGATCCTTATGGAAACGCTGGCACCATGAATATTTACAGCTACTAAGATCAGTTCATCATGTAAAGCCAAGTTCGTCGACTGTTATGAAGCCTGGAAAAGTAGTTCTAGTTTTCGATCAAGCTAAGCCAAGGATACTGTGGAAACTTGCTGCGATAGAATCAGCCTTCGAAGGTCGAGATGGAAATGTGCGAGCTTGTGAACTGCGTTTTGCTGATGGGACTATGTTAAGGCGCCCAGTGCAACTTTTATACCCAATGGATATTAACTAATTTAATCGCGGGCGGAGGATGTGTAAAATTCCTCTACTTTTGGTATGGCAACGCTATATCTAATTCAGCTTTTATTAATTCATTATGTATTTGTGTAGTTCGATATTGAATTATTAGAATTAAAGCCGGTCCTTTTATTTCAAAACCACGTTTCTTATTATTTTTGAAAATTACACTAATGACTCTTCATCTACGAGAAATCAGTGAGATGCAGGAAAATATAATCAGTATGCTGGTCGCTCTGAGTGTCGGAAAGCTACATCCATTGATTATTCACGCTCGGGAAATGAGTGAAATAATGAGGAATGCCACTCGTCAATTGGATTTAGATGAGAAATTCTAGAACTTCCAGTTGTTGACGCAGATTGCAAAAGTGAAATCCCTTCAAGTAAATCAAGGGATATTGATCCGGATTGAAGTTCCACAGCCACAAAGAGTTGCGTTCGATATGCACAAGATATATACAATTCCTGTTACAATAGACGACGCCGGGTCTCACATATATGATCTGGATGCCGAATTTGTAGCCGCTAATAACCATGAACGGCAGTATGTCCTAATGAGTTATCAGCAGTATCAAGGGTGCCAGCAGCTTTCAACCGCAGCCGATCAGCCACAATTTCTTTGTCCACAGTTGGGCCCGACCTTCACAGAAGTTGGAGAAAATTGCGTATTAAACCTTTTCCGAAGCTTCAATGTGAACTCGAGAGCATGACAAGATCGAGTTATACCGAAATGGAACAGTCTAGTTCGAATGATGACGAGGAACCATTGGCTGTTTGTGGTATCCGAAAAAACAAAATTAGAGGTGAACTTCCAAAATTTACCAACTACAATTGGAGAACTCTCATCTACAGGGGTGTTATCAATTGAACAACACTGCCATTTACAGATTGGAGACCTACGGATAGCTGCAGAAGACGACAGCCAGAAAAATATCTCAATTTGGCAGCCGAATCGTTTGGAGTTGCCAGCCTGGAATGACGTAGACATAGCTAAATCAAATAAGCAGAAAGCGGAAATTATAGAGAGTAAAGAGACTGGGATAAGACTGCTGACAGCCAGGAACTGCAACCAAGCATGGAAAGACAATGAGGCCGATATGAAGCGAGTACAGGAAGCCATTAAGAACGAAGAGACTAGCAGACAATTCATTCCACATCACGTCCACTTAGCAGCTACATCAGCTACCGGGTGTTTATGCATCTTCACCTTAGCAGTACTAGCAGGAGTAGTGTGCCATCTAAAACGACAAAAAAGTGAACAGGCTCGCACGATCATCAGCAAACCATTTACGGGGCCGATCCAATCAAGGGTATCCAAGCAGCCAGAATCCAGTATAGAAGTCATCATTCCAACAACAGCAAACCTGTCAACAGCAAATTTACCTACCGTCGTCGGGAAACAGCTGGTACAATTAGAATAGTGGAGTAATTATTGTATTGTAATAGTATAATTAGGGAAATTTTGGGCACCCACAGAAATTAGAATGTTAAGGCTAAGGTTGTAAAAAGTATTAAAATTATTGAAGTTTTTTCTCTTAAAATGGTAATAAGGTAAAAATGAAAGGAAAACAAAAAGTATTATTAGAGAAAAGAATTTTGGCGACGGAATTATTAAAAATTAGAGTACTTATTTAAGATACATATATCAAGTTTCTAGTTTATTGTAATAGATAAAAATGTAGAAATATATGTTTTTTTTAATTTTGTGAGATTTTTGAAGAAGTTATATTGTTAAAAAAAAAAAAACAAAAAAGCAAATGTTAAAATAAGAGGAACGTAAAAAAAAAATTAAGAACACAAATGTAAGAAATACAGAAAAGATAAAGTGTTAAATAAATTAAAGAAGTATAGAAATATTATAAAACGATAATAAAATTTAATGTGAGAAGCATTAAAAGAAATTAAAATGTGGAAAAATAAAAACATAGAATACAGAAAGCAAAAAAAAAGTGCAATGTGAAAAGAACCTAGGAAAGAATATTAAGGAAGAAATAAATGGTAAAAGAGAAATGTGAAATGATGTAAAATCAAACAATGTTAGAAAAAGGAAATAAGAAAATTTCGAAACATGTAAAAATGTAATGTACAGAAATGTAATGAAATAATGTAAAGAATCTGAACCGAACGAAGATGAGATATTTTCAGTTTATTTAATTGATTGCATTCTCCAGATCTAGTTCCCTGCGGAAACTAGTTTTTCAAAGGGGGGAGGGATGTTATGGCCCAATATGAGGAAGATTCTTCATGCAGCCAAGGGCGCATTTTAGAGAAATAATTAGCAATTGCTAAACAATAAGCTCGCATGGTATTGTTCTGCAACTGCCGGTTATTTCGCTGATTAGCTCAACAGCTGGCTACAATGAGCGCTTAGTGGAGCAATCGACGATTACGATAACAATTAACCTCGCATGGTAATTGTTATGTAAAGCGATTGTTTACTACTAAGCGACTCAGGTGCTGCAACCGGTGGAACAAACGACAAGGTTGTTGTCGTTTGTTTACATCCCCGTTGTGAGCAAAGAAAGTACTTCCGAATATCGGGGCATAAAAGACCAATGACTGGTCTGGCGAGTGCAGTTCAGTGAAGTATTCAGTCGCAACGTTGTTATAAGAGTATCATGTTTCAGTTCGGTTCGGAGTAATTGCCGTATTGTTAAGATAGGTCGAGTTTTGCGTATAATAAAGATTTATACATATGTTAGAAATTCGAGTGTTTTATTAAAATTTATTGGTCTTTAATTAGTTTATTTGTTGGATTGCTTTGGGACACGACACCAACGACTACACGAAATCGACGATTTCCAGACCTTAAACCCTGAATTGTCAGTAACACTAGGCAGTGACAACAGCATAGGTGACGTATCAAGCACTGGAGCCAAAAACACTATAGTATGCTGGAACTGTGATCAGCGGGTCACTACTATCAAGACTGCCGGCAAGAGAAACAAGTTGTGTTCTGCTATGGATGCGGACGCAAGAACATTTTCAAGCCCGATTGCAGCCACTGTCGACAGAAAAACTTGAGGCGGGTCAGGAATACCACCACCTCTTTCCGACCACTGTCAACGTCGCGAGCGACAACTGCAACGAACACTCCAGTTCAAGCTTTGAACAAGGAGGAAGGTCCGCTCCATTAGCAGATCACATGGACGAGTCCCTGAATTGTCCACTGATATCATTCAGTGATTCTGATGAAATCAGCAAAACACCTGCTAGTATGAATACTTCATTGATAGAGACGGAGAACTTAATAGACTTCTCCGCAGATCTTCAAGCTCCCATTTCCACTTCTGGAGAGCCCATGACATTATTAGACACTTCTTTGGAAGGGTCTTTAATTTTCAGCACCTTTAGCTGACAAAGTTACTGAGCAGGAGATTTGTCCTCCTGCCATTTCTGCTTTAACACGGCACCAAGCACTGTTATGACGGGTGGGCGTGAGTCTGTTGTACATCCGCTGACGCCGTGTGATACTCGTCTGCAGAAATATAAAGCAGCAAGAGAACGAATCTTCTCCTCAGTGGCGGAGTTAGCTGAGATCATGTTTCCCGACCTGGATATTGGACCAAAAAAAAACGATCAACCGTTCGTTGGCGGAAATACTGTCGACAGATACGACTGGAAAGAAAAAAACTAGCACAGATTTCTGTGTCGATGCCAAACGACATTCGACCGTACGCCGAAGTAAAGCTGCTCGGGCGAACCGAGCCTGGATTACCTGATAGTGGTGCCACTGTCAGTATTCTAGGCCAGGGAGCTCTAGAGAAGCTTGCGGAAGCAGAGGTTGAATGGAGTAGCAAATGGTGCCATGACGACTGTGCATGGTCATGTGGACTTGGTAAGACCCAAAACGTGCGTTTTTACCTGCTTCCTGGGCTCACACATGCACTATATCTAGGAATAGACATCTGGCGTCTATTAGGGTTGGCTCCAGATGTCTTGGGTATAGTTGCAGAAGTGACACCAAGTTTACTAGCTACTCCTGACACCGATTGCCATGTTCTTTCCAGTCAAGATCAACAACGCTTTGAAGCCACCGAACAGCTTTTCCCTTCTTTCGCCTCTTTGGGCCTGGGAAAAACATCCTTGGTCGCTCACAAGATTGCAACGAATGACGCTGCTCCGATAAAACAACGCTTTTATCCGATATCGCCGCCAGTACAAAGTTTGATGGATGCCGAAGCTTGAAGCTCTCCAGTTGTTCTGGTAAGGAAGCCTGGAAAGGTCCGGCTTTGTTTTGACGCCAGGAAGGTCAACTCTGTTACGAAGAAGGATGCCTATCCGCTACCGCAGATAGACGCACTCCTAAGTCGACTTTCTCCGGCAAACTACATTACGAGCCTGGATCTGAAAGGCGCCTTCTGGCATATCCCACTAGACGCTGACTCCAGAGTGACCCGCTTTTACAGTACCTGGTCATCCTCTCTATCAGTACACGGTGATGCCATTCGGCCTATGCAACGCTCCACAAACGATGTGCCGCCTCATGGATAAAGTCGTTCCTTTTGATATTCCGGAGAACGTTCTCGTCTATCTAGACGATTTATTAATTCTGTCATCAGACTTTGACTCGCATCTCACGTTACTATCCCGTGTAGCGGATTGTTTGTGGAAAGCTGGCCTCACTATCAACGTCGAGTAGAGCAAGTTTTGCATCAAGGAGACCAAATACTTGAGTTTCATAGTCGGGAAAGGAGTAATTAGGACTGACGTCTAATAGGTATGGCGGAATGGTATAGACAGTTCATCCCGAACTATGCTGACGTGACTGCCTCCATTACAGACACCTTGAAAAACCCCAGTCAGTTCAAGTGTACTCCCGAAGCCCAGACGTCTCTGGAGATGCTAAAACAAAAACTTACCTCTGCTCCGTTGTTAGTGAGTCCAGACTTTACCAAACCATTCGTTATACAGTGCGATGCGAGCCAACAAGGTATTGGTGGGGTACGGAAGTTCCGTGCCTTCATAGAACTCATGCCGTTTAACGACTGATCATGTGAGCTTGAAATTGCTGATGTCTCAAAAGGACTTCAGGGGTAGACTTGCTCGGTGGAGTTTGAAGCTTCAGGGTTTCAACTTCACTATCGAGCACCGAAAAGGAAGCCTGAACGTCGTCCCTGATGCGCTGTCACGTATCCATAGTGACAGCCTGTCCACCAACGAAGATCCTGGCCGGAAGTTGACCTTAGTTCGTTATATTTCAACTCGTTGGAATATGAGGAACTGAGGCATAAGGTTAAAACTACTTTTGGTAAACTGATCTTTGCGTCAGGGATGGCTTCGTTTACATTCGGACGATTCAGGAAGAAGAAGCTTGGAAGCTTTGGATTCCACGAGGGCTTGTCACCGACGTCATTTCTAGGGCTAATGATTCGCCACTAGCTTGACACGGATGTGTAGGGAAAACACTGGAACGTCTACGAAGACATCTGTACTGGCCACGAATGACAGTTGGTGTCAGAAACTACGTAGATGCCTGTGACGTGTGTAAGGAAACGAAGGCTCCCAATACTATTCTCAGACCACCTATGAGAATCCAGTCTGTGACAGAACGACCATGGCAAAAGCTGTATATCGATTTTCTAGGTCCATATCCTCGGTCAATGAAAGGAAATGTCTGCATTTTAATAGTTCTTGACCACTTTTGAAAATTCGCAATTCTCAAACTTATGAGAAAAGCATCTACACTCAATGTGTGCCAATTCGTCGAGACGAAAGTGTCCCACGTGTTCGGAGTCCCGGAAACGATCATCTCTGACAATGGAGTCCAGTTTTGCTCGACTCAGTTTACCAGTTTACTGGATAAGTATGGGGTGAAGCACTTGCGAACGGCAGTTTACTTGTCGCAAGCAAAGCCTCAGAGCGAGTAAACAGGGCTCTATTGTCAGGGATTAGAGCGTATATTCGGAAGGAACACAAAAAATGGGACGAGCAGCTGAGCCAGATAGCTAGTTCCCTCAGGAGCTCGTTCCACCAAGCAACTGGTTTCTCTCCTTATCGAACATTTTTCGGTCAGCAAATGATTGAACATGGCAGCTCCTATTCCATCTTGAGGAGCCTTGTAACTCTTAATGAGCCGTTGAGAGTAGATGCTGATGACAAATTGAGATTGATCCGTGCGAGAGGGCAGGAAAATTTACACCATGCGTTCGAACAGGGTTCACGAGCCTATAATCTCAGGGCGAACCCTGTTGATTTCAAAGTGGGTCAAGAGGTATTTAGACGGAATTTTGCCCAAAGCAACTTCCAACAGCAGACTAGTGCTAAACTGCGACGAAAATTTGTCAAATGTCGGGCTAAAGCCAAGAAAGGAAACTCCCTATACGAGCTTGAAGATCTGCAGGGGAAACTGTTAGGAGTCTATCACGCCAAAGACATCAGGCAGTGATAACTATTCTGGAACGTCGTCTATCTATTGTCACGTTTATTCCTGGTAGCCCTAAGAAGGCAACAAGCGAGCTTGACTGGTAAACTATAGGATATCGCGAAGCCCTCCTATTGCCCCGTCAATGGTGGGTGATATACCTGTTGGAATTCAATCTCATCAATACACCTCTACCTCGTGTGAGTAGATAACCCTTTATAGTCCCTTCCAGATCGGCCTCATTAGGAGGATTTTTCCTTGTCTATCCGTCTATAACATTTCGTTACTCGGCAATTGTCGGACATAGTAGTTCTAAATCTATTCCTGGTAGCCCTACGAAGGCATCCAGCCAGCTTCACTGGTAAACTATAGGATATCGCGAAGCCCTCTTATTTCCCCGTCAATGGTGGGTGATATACCTGTTGGAATCCATTCCTGTATACAGCTGTCAGCATGTCACTACTTCGACGACGCCTTGGAGATACACCCTTGAACAATCGCGGTCGGAGATCGGAGCGAGGTGTTGCGCCGAGAAAGCTTAGCGATCAGTTCTTTAGGTTATTGATCGCGGGGCTTTCTCAGCATCTCGGTGAAGGAAGGCAAAGAGACACCGACTGGCTGGTTTTTTGGTTTACCAGCTTGTCGATGCAAGTTTGGCTTCCCACACGGAGAAAGACGTCGAGGTCTAATCAAAGACTGACGAGCCTTCAGGGATGTGTCCTCGATTCGACATCATCAAGAATAGCCGACAGTCGTAGGAAAATTCGAGTGATGAGGAATAATCATTGGGTCGTGGGTCGAGACACACATTGGGCGCCCGCAGCGATGAGGCCTATGTTTAAAACCGGCTAGCCAAGTCGACCACTTTTCAGAGTTGTCTGAACCACGGGTGGTGCAGACCACTTTGCCCTGTTATGGTCGTAGCATATTGCATATAGCAATATGCCACACAAAGTACTGAAGCAAGCGTGTAAGCCGGCCGCGACGAGCGGAAAATTAAAACGCACCCCGACCGAGAGAAGTGCGTTTCCTCGAGCTCGGAGGGACATTCTGACGGTGGTGACAAAGAAGAAGAAGACAATCGATTTGTCTTACTTCTTGAGTATAGTGACGCACATGGAAGGTTTCCTGAAAGAAATTGGCATCAATAATTCTCCCCGACATCGTGCTCGAGAGGAATTAAACCCCGCACCAGGAGGTAAATTCGAAAAATATTATTAGAATTCTGAGTATAAACTGGGAGTATTCAGACATTATCGACAACCGGCCTTACAATTTTCTGCAAGAAACCTACTGATCACGCTAAACAAATTTAAGAGAAAATATTTCTGGAATTGGCAGAAGTCGTCTACTACTGGTATTATCATTTTTCTGCACGAAACATGATTGATATTACCAAATGGCCGTGAAACTTTCGATATATGGAATTTGATGAAATTATCTACTACGAGTATTTTTATGTTAGAAATATGATGGGCTAAAATAATTCGATACGAGTCGCATCGATTGTGGAGATTTTATTAAACCTAGAATTTAATCCACCACTTGGATCTGGGATTATAGGCCGTAGTGCCGGAAACAGAAGAATTAGCTGCACTGGAACGGCGGTCTAACACAATCTGCTATTAGTTATTGTGATATTCTGGAGGAAGTAACTTGCCAAAATATTTTGCTGTGAGATGCCACGGACCTGAAGATTATTTTCATCCTCTAAGTAATTCCTATGTAGGTCAACGAATTTGAGCTTTTATTCAGAGACGGGAGAAGTTGCTGTATTTGCTGAGATCGACCATTCTCGACGAATTTGTCGCGAGATTTAATTAGATAAGTAACTAAATTAGTTTAGAGTTATTACGTTTTTTGAGGATTTTTGTTTAACTTTTAATTCAGTCCACCAATTGAATTTGCGACATTTTAATTGCTTATACAAATAAACATGTAAGTTGTTGCCTATTTTTCTTACTTTTGCTGAATGTTAGCTAAGGTCTACAAATATTGTTTTACTTTTACTTTGTTGAAGTGGATTGAAACCAAGAAAGCGAAGAGTTTTTTTTTGATAAATTACAATTTGCCCAGTACCACTTAGGTGAATTAGATAGCTATAGAATATAAAAAGAAAGGAATTTAACTGAATTTTTTTAAGGAAAGAGGTATAAATACAAGAAAAACATTTATTTGTTGATTATAAACACATATACGTTACAGAATGCCTAACTTAATGAAATTTTTCGGTAATACAAAAAAAAAAAAAATAGATAGCTATCGAATATAAAAAGAAAGAAAATTTATTAACCCTTTCGGATTTTTCACTGCCTCGTTGTGTTTTAAATATATCTCACTCGCGGACAATGCAAGTTCATATTTTTGCTGATGCTAGTTTGCATGCATATGGAGCTGTTGTTTACGTGAGAAGTGTTGATCTTCAAGGAACAATTACTAATCATTTACTTTGTTCGAAAAGTCGAGTTGCACCGATTAAGATGGATGGCACTGGGGAATTAACTTTACCTCGATTAGAGTTAACTGCGGCGTTAATTGCTTCACGACTGTGTGCATACTTACAGAAATCATTAAAGATAACGTTTCATAATTATTTTTTGTGGTCAGATTCACAAATAACTCTGCATTGGATAAAGGCACAGGCTAGTAGATGGAAGCCTTATGTACGGAATAGGGTTGAAGAAATTCAACGTCTCACTTCAGAGGACGATTGGCGATACTGTCCAAGTAAAGATAATCCAGCTGATTTGCTTACGCGCGGAGTTGATGCGAAATTTCTGATTAAGTCAGATCTTTGGAAAAATGGACCTTATTGGTTGCAAGGCAGTACGGATGACCTATGGCCCTCGGGGGTAGAATTAGAAACAGAGAAAGTTCCCGTTGCCCTGCTTGTACAATCGTCAAATGTTTGTAGTACATTAAGGATTAATACATGTCAACCGCTTTTGCCTTTTACCGAATTTAGCAGTTGGAAGCGCTTAGTAAGGGTAACGGCCTGGATATTACGTTTCACGAGAAGAATAAAGGACAAAGCCTTAACTAAATTCTTGACAGCAGAGGAAATTTACAGAGCCCAAACTATACTGGATAAAATATATTCAACGAACTCAATACATGGAAGAAATCAATGCTTTGCATAATAAGCAAGAAATTTCTCGTTCTTCAAAATTCCTAACTTTAAATCCAATCCTGGACAGCGAAGGACTGCTTAGAGTAACAGGAAGGCTTCAAGTATTAGATGATAATCCAGATGTGTTGCATCCAATCATCTTACCGAAATCCTCACCGATCACAGAGCTGCTTGTAAAATATACCCATGAGCAAGCTCTTCACAGTGGCATGACACTGTCCTAGCTAAGCTCAGGGAGAAGTATTGGATACCGAGAGCAAGACCATTAGTGAAATACGTAACGAAGCATTGTGTTATCTGTAAAAAACTTACTGGAAAATCAGCATGCCAGCCGTTTGCACCATTGCCAAAGGAGAGATTAATTTCGTCTAAGCCATTCGAGACTGTTGGTGTAGATTTTGCTGGGCCACTGTTTGTTAAGACTACTACTGACATCAATACCTCGAAGTGTTATATTATGATTTTAACTTGTGCGGTGGTTCGCGCAATTCACTTAGAGCTAGTTCCAACATTAACTACTGAAAGCTGTCTATCAGCTTTAAGAAGATTTGTTGCACGAAGGGGAACACCTAAAGTAAATTTCTCGGATAATGCTAAAACTTTTCGCAGAGCGACGCTCGAGGTATCAAACATAGATATCATAGACAACGAAATTTTCAACGGTTTCCTGAGTCAGCACGGTATATCCTGGAGATTTATAGTTGAACGAGCTCCCTGGTGGGGGGGATTTTGGGAACGAATGGTACGAAGTGTTAAGCTAGTATTGCGAGCAGTTATTGGTAAGAAGACTTTAAACTTCGAGCAAATGGAGACGTTATTAGCTGAAGCAGAAAGTGTTATAAACTCTCGGCCGTTAACATACATCAGTGATGATCCGCTGGACTTATCTCCTCTCACCCCAGCTCATTTTTGAACAGGATACGGGGGAAATTCTCAGATACCCAATGAATTTCCTTCGCTAGCGGCAGATGATATTAGAAGGAAATGAAACCTGCGTCTTCGGTTAATCAGATCCTTATGGAAACGCTGGCGCCATGAATATTTACAGCTACTAAGATCAGTTCATCATGTAAAACCAAGTTCGTCGACTGTTATGAAGCCTGGAAAAGTAGTTCTAGTTTTCGATCAAGCTAAGCCAAGGATACTGTGGAAACTTGCTGTGATAGAATCAGCCTTCGAATGTCGAGATGGAATGGTGCGAGCTTGTGAACTGCGTTTTGCTGATGGGACTATGTTAAGGCGCCCAGTGCAACTTTTATACCCACTGGAGATTAACTCATTTAATCGCGGCCGGAGGATGTGTAAAATTCCTCTGCTTTTGGTATGGCAACGCTATATCTAATTCAGCTTGTATTAATTCATTATGCATTTGTGTAGTTCGATATTGCATTAGCTATAAATGCCTATTGTTGTATTGGATTATAATTTTCAAACCATTCATTTTCTCTTTATGAACCAGTCCCGTTTGTACTCTGTAGCAAAAAAGACGTGAATTATTAGAATTAAAGCCGGGCCTTTGATTTCAAAACCACGTTTCTTATTATTTTTGAAAATTACACTAATGACTCTTCATCTACGAGAAATCAGTGAGATGCAGGAAAATATAATCAGTATGCTGGTCGCTCTGAGTGTCGGAAAGCCACATCCATTGATTGTTCAGGCTCGGGAAATGAGTGAAATAATGAGGAACGCCACTCGTCAATTGGATTTAGATGAGAAATTCCAGAACTTCCAGTTGTTGACGCAGATTGCAAAAGTGGAATCCCTTCAAGTAAAAAGGGATATTGATCCGAATTGAAGTTCCACAGCCACAAAGAGTTGCGTTCGATATGCAAAAGATATATACAATTCCTGTTACAATAGACGACGCCGGGTATCACATATATGATCTGGATGCCGAATTTGTAGCCGCTAACAACCATGAACGGCAGTATGTCCTAATGAGTTAACAGCAGTATCAAGGGTGCCAGCAGCTTTCAACCGCAGCCGATCAGCCACAATTTCTTTGTCCACAGTTATAACCAATGACAGTAAAAACCGCCGTCACTATCTTTGACAATGCCTTGTGTGTGGTAACGGAACTTGTTTTAAAACTCAGCGACTGATTTATAGCATTATTCTTTAATTCACTGATCAACATCAACCGCTATCAAAACTAACAAACTTATCCTTAGAACTTATTCACTATAATCATTTATATTATATTAATAATTACTCACTACCTAACCTTACAAAATTTCATCCAGTATGGTGGCGTGGTTGCTCTGTATACCGTTATCTGGCCTCCTCTAGTTAATATAGCTTCTTGCTCGCATGAGTTCTGGCTTCCAGTGTTTTCGTCTACGCTTCTCCTTAAGCTATAACGATCCAAATGCTTCCTTCCTTTTATTTTTATTTTTCCTCAATCATCCGCAAGGCTCTAGAGGCTTCTCAAAATTACTCCCCTTTTCTTCCGTGCTTTCTCCTCTCTTCTTGGTGCCCTTCTAATAGAAATATGATAGTAAAGTATGGGCTAATACTTCGTACCACTCATCCTCATTCGCGTTCCCTTACCTAACTTTTCTTGGGCATCTCTCTTGGGTTAGGCTCGTGCGTGTCTTGGTTTTTTTTGTTTTTTTCTCACTTTAGTCAATCTCCGTTATCCTACTCCAGCTTGGTGCCCTTCTGTTGGAATTATAATAAAATATTAACTTATCGCTACAACAGCGTCTTTCTTCTGCCCGCAAGGATTACCTGTCTATTTCTCGGCAACCTGCTTAATTCTGCACGCCGGAGACTTCCCGTCAGCAATCGTTTCAGCGCTGACTTACTTTTTTGCCTTCACAATTATTCATTATAACCATTTATATTTATTTATTATTTTTTTTTTTTTATTTTTTTGTTAATTTTTCTGTTTTTTTTTTTTATTCATTTATTCTTTTTTTTTATATTTCCTTTTCTTTTTATTATTTGTTTTAATTCCTCACACAAGCGTTAAGCTTCACAGTGTTACACCAAAAATTTAGAAGTGATCTTCGTACTTCTAACGCACTGAACGTCTGAGCCTCGTGTCGCTGCCGGAAGTTTTTTTCTATCCACCTCCTCCTCCATCTTCGAATCACACCATGCAGTTGGTTTCGAAAGTGCTAATTACTAAAGCCTCTCACACACTGGAGTGCATCCACACCACCATTTACAGACCTTAACCGCTAGTACACCACTCACATTTCAACTTCAACCTATTGTTTAATTATTCTATATCACCTTAAGATTACATTTAAGTACTTCATTAACAATCTCACTCAATGTTTGATTACTACTAACTAATAAATAACAATTCTTATTTTCGAATACCACACTCAGGTGGGGCAACCCTAACCAACCGCAGTTCTGCCACCTTGGAGATACTTAAATCTGTTAAATTTCCACCCGCTACTGATTGACTTGACAATTCACGATGACATTTCGCATTGTTTACGTTTGTAACCTCGTCCCGGATAAGTTTTCATTCCGTATGTCGCGCTAATATTATTAAACATCGAATATCCACGAAAAGGAATCTATTCCCCCAATGACAGAAGATAGTTCGTTAGAGTTAACCGCAGTTATGCCGATCTAATTTAATTTGTACAACGAATCTTCAGTTTGACGCTTAAATTCTTATCTCTTGTCAACAATCATAAAGAGAAATGTTTGCAAGGTTTCTTTTTTTTTGTTTTTGGTTAGCAAATCTAAAAGGGACCAGTCAAAGCGATTATTTTCTGGTTCGACTTAATGGCCAAGGTATTTCATAGTTTATACTATTAATTTTTGTTGATTAACATTAAAAAATCATTTTCAAAGAGGCGTGAATTCAATTTTCAAGTGCTTGGAAACTGCTGTCAATAATATTCATCCATTGAGATGTTGCAACTATTTAATATTGATTTGAAGAGACTTCTGAAGCAAAATCTTCAAGTTTACGGAGCTCTGGAAATTAAAGGTGTTATTAAAAAAAAAACCCAGGATGTATAAGAAGTTCTTCTTTTGACACAGGAACAATTGCAATTATCAAATTGGTGAGTAGATTTGAATGGAATCGATGAACAATTTTCTACCTGTACAGCAAATTCAGTAACAAAACTCATCGAGAATGAAGCAGAGAGAAATTCGTGCGTAATGCAAATCGTCATTGATACTAGTGATCATGCAATTGCTTTTCCTTTTGATTACTTTCCAAATCAAAAGAATGATGTAGATTTTATGGAGGAAAATGAAGAAGATTTACGTTTTGATAAAAGTAAACAATATGAAATCACTGTATCTTACAATCCTTGAGTCCAAGTGATTCAGGAACTTAGTCAGACATCGGAAGTGTAACAGATAAAGATATCTTAGAAATAGTTGAATCTCAGATAGAGCAAGAAAATATTTCAAAATTATCATTTTCTTCATCCACATCACCAAATTACGAAAAATAATCAATTTCAAACGAACAAAAACAAAATGAATATCATGAAAATTCTCTCATCAATGTACAAGAAGAACCTAATTAGCTATTGTGGAACGGCTTAGACCGTTACAATCCCCCTGTACCTCGTTATAGTTTCATTGTCTCTATGAAACTATCTAAGATGCGGATGCATTAACTCTACAGGACATGTCTCACTCTTGCGTCGTGAGCATTTACGTTCTATCTTCATACCCTTTTGTGGCCGATAATACCACCGTTTCCCTATTTTTCTTTGAAGCAGCCTTTAGCAAGGAGCAGTAAGCTGTTCAATTACCGTCGCTGCTCGATCCTTATACCCTCCCCATGAATTAGTGAGTACATATAGTACTGGACCTATCATTCTTCTAAATCTGGAAACCTCACTTAACCCACCCAGCGGGGAACCAAGCATTTGTTAGCCCGCTAGACGCCTGATTTCCTAAGAGCTGCTTAACGCCTCCGATCGGACCCTACGTGTCCATCTGCTCATTCTCCTTTCGCTTAACATCCCACATCTCCAGTCATAACACCGCCCCCGAATACACCATGTTAATATTTTTTTTTTTCCACCCGATGTCTGGTCCCTCCTTTTTGTTTGTTTCCTTTTTTTTTTTTTTTTTTTTTTACATATCCTATTTCTGAGTAATTCTAATCCAGCCCTTCCCGTGCTCCGGTGGGCTGACCGTATGTCGGCCCCGTTTTCTATGCGTCATTTGCTACTACTACTTTTCGGATACCGTACCTCTTACGAATAACACGAATTAGATTCTCTTACTCTGAACTACCCTGCTTCAAGTCACGCACATGCCACCATCCCAGATCTGAACCCTTTATGTCACTCAGTCTATAAACTAGATCCGACCTTTTGTCGATCACCACGCCTTTGATAAATTTAGGTGCTAACTTTGCGGCGAATTGTTTACTAGCGTCCGATAACACAAAATTCCGTTTGAAGACTACGTCGCCCACGTTGAACTCCTTAAAACACGTTCTTTCATCAAAATACTTCTTGTTACGCCGATATGACTTTTCGATGCGCACATAGATATCGCCATAAATACTCAGTAGACCTTCTAGATGTCTATTTCGCACATCCAGCGCATTAACCTCACTAATTTCAATGCCTAGTCTATGGTCAGACCCAAAGCCTAAATATTCCCTTCCGAAGTTGAGATAAAACGGACTAAAACCCGTAACCTCGTTGACGGCCGTTCTTAATGCTATTCCGATTTTTGCGATATGCTGGTCCCATAGCCTGTGGTTGTCGGCTACGTATGATCTTAAAGCCGCACCAATAACCCTATTCCAACGCTCGGTGAAATTACTCTGGGGATGGTATCTGCAATTCAACCAAAACTTGGGCACGTCATACTCTTCTAGCAGTTTCCTAAATTGATAACAGTCGAATTGTTTACCGTTATCCGATATAATTATCTCGGGGACACCGAATTCTAGAAAAATCCTTTCTTCCAAGATCTGAGTAACCCTCTTGGCCGTAGCAACGCGTAATGGAAAGATACTTACATACTTCGTAAACCAGTCACATATGACCAGTAGATATGTGTTCCCTTTGGTTGACCTCGGGAATGGGCCCATTAGATCTAACGCAATAACCTGCCAAGGTCGCACAGCACTACGGAATTTTCCCATTGGACCATAAGTTTTGTGAGTTGAAGTCTTGGCGGCTAAGCAGACTTCACAAGCCTTGACATATTTCTCTACATCCCTTGATACTCCAGGCCAATAATACCGTGATAGCACCCTTTGTTTGGTTTTGTATATGCCTAAGTGTCCTGATCGTGGTGCATCGTGACACTCCTTTAATACCAACCCTCCAGACGATTCCGGAACGACTCTTTTCCACCGACTCTCGACAAACTCATTCTCTTTACTGCCCTTTATGAACAGTTCGCCGTCAGTAATCTTCCACCTCTTCATTCTTTCAGGCCTATCTCTGACAAGCTGGATCATCTCCTTGTACCATTTATCGCTTTCTGCTGGCATACATTCCAACATGCCAACCTCGGGTATTCTCGATAGCGCATCGGGAACCACATTTTCCGTACCTTTCACATACTGGACTTCAAATTCATATGATTGCAACTTCATTACCCATCTCGCTAACCTTCCGGATAGGTCTTGCTGTCGGAACAGCCAAGTTAAGGCGGAGTGATCCGTTACTACGTAGAATTTGTAACCCTCTATATACCCGCGAAATTTCTCCACCGCAAACACTATGCTGAGGCACTCCTTCTCGGTGGTGGTGTAATTGACCTCCGCACCTCTCAACTTACGGCTTGCATATGCGATTGGCCGCTCTTCACCAGCCTCCGTTTTTTGTACCAACACCGCCCCGATAGCGTAATTAGATGCGTCACATTGCACAAAGAATGGTTTGCTGAACTCAGGATTAGTTAGTACAGGCGATTCGACCAGCTTGGATTTTAAGTTTATGAATGCTTCCTCTGCTTCCGAAGTCCACGTTAAAATTTTTTGCTTCTGCTTTCCTTTTGTAAGATCGTGCAAGGGTGCCACAATTGCAACAAAATTCGGTACGAAACGCCTATACCACGACGCTAGACCAATGAATCGTTTCATTTCTGTGAAATTCTTCGGCTTAGGAAAATTTAGCATTACTTCCACCTTGGCTGGGTCTGTTCTCAAGCCTTGTCCATCAACTACAAAACCCAAATACTTTAAAGAGCTTCGCGCAAACTGGCACTTCTCAAAATTTACGGACAGCCTCGCTTGTTCTAATCTGCTCGCCACCCAATCCAATACCTCCACATGTTCCTCAAAAGTCTCTGTAGCCACAATAATATCATCCAAGTATGGAAACACTGCATCAGAATAGCCAAACAATCTATCCATTAACTGTTGCAAGCTTGCTGCACTATTACACAAGCCAAAAGGCATCACTTTGAACTGGTACTGACCTACTCCAGGAATGCAGAAAGCAGTCTTTTCTTTGGACTCCTCGGTCAGGGATATCTGCCAAAAGGCATCCTTTAAATCAATTGTCGTGAGATAGCGTGTTCTGTTTAGTCGGGCCAAAACTCCATGTATGCGAGGCAAAGGATATGCTGAACGCTTCGTGACCTTGTTGAGCTTGCGACTGTCAATGCACAATCTGTCGGCTCCATTCGCTTTCTTGACGAGTACCACAGGTGAACACCATGGACTGAACGATGGTTCTATCACCTCCAGATTCAACATACGTTGTATTTCTCTAACGTACCTTTCTTGCACGGCTGGAGAGACTTGGTATCCCCTCTGCACAATGGGCTCCGCATTTCCCGTGTCTATGTGGTGTTTCAACAATTGCGTTCTTCCCAGCTTCCCGTTGCTTAAATTTTTAAATCGATTCCTGCACGAGTTCAGCTTCAGCACTTGCTCTTCAGATAAGGTGTTCGCACACTTCAGCCCATAATCTTCAGCCACCATTACTTCACTAATTTCCCATCTGCCGAGACGGTTCTGTACCGATACCTGGAAATCGACCCCCAAAATGAGACCTTTCTCTATAGTTGACACTGCCATGATCTTTAAAATCTTCACCATGCCTTTGAATTTCACTGGAGTGTAAAATACCCTTGCCACATCATGTCGAGTAGCATCAGCTGTATACACTGGACTGCATTTTTCCTTGACCGCCTTCAAATTAAGATCCTCTAATAATTTTATCCCCTTCTTTCCTACTATGCTAATCGATGCACCACTATCTAACAGAGCCTCTACTTCAGCTCCCATAATACTTATTAAAATATGTGGACGTTCATCCTCAAGTTCCATTATGACGTTACTATTATCGGTTACTCTGTTGTGTAAGGACGGCTTCCTTCCGAAACTGGCCCCGTCCTCAATCTTCCAGTTTCGTTGGAGTTTCCCGCTCTCAGGGTACTGGTTGAGGGCTGATTTGAGCTTGACTCTAGCTCATCTACTTGGCGGCCACCCCGCATATTTGCATTCCTTGGCTGAAACTCACACTTCTGATTACCTCCTTGCCAGGGATGATTATTATTAGGTCCAATATTGATCTGCCGGAAAAGCGATTCCCTCCGTTGTTAAAATTCGTGTTATTCTGCCCAAACCTGTTGCCCACCGGCTGCTGGAGACCGTCTCGAGGCTGTAGATTGCGACCTCTAAAATTGTTGCTGTGGTTAACATGATTAAACCTCGGATTTCTATCAACTCCTTCATACATGCGTGGTTTAAAATTATCTCCAACGTGATAATTAGTGTCCACTCGTCTAGGTTGAGCACAATTTATGTTCTCCTCTACCAGCGCTTCGCCTTCTTCAATTTTTCTACATGCTCTTTCGAGTTCCTCAACCGTTTTAAATTCTATGAGAGCTAAGGCTCGAACAAACGTTGGTAAAAGATTCCGCCGAATTGTTCTCACTCGCTCTTCTTCAGTAGGTGGATGCGGCAAACGCATAAATAGGTCTTCGACTATAGACACGTACTGAACAATACTTTCGTTCTGCCATTGTTTCCTCTCTTTGATGTGCCTCAGTAATTTCTCCACGCTATTTAGCGGTTCAAATTCTTCAAGAAATTTTTTTATAAATATTTTGTAGTTTGTAAGTTGATCGCGCTTCCTGCGATACCATCTTAACTCGGAGCCCTCTAAAACATCCGCTAAGGAGCCTGAAACTTCTACGTCGGATACTCTCCTGGATCTAGCGAAGTCAGCGACTCGCTGTAGAAACTCCGAAGCAGATTCACTAGAACTGTCCCCGGAAAACTTAATTGGCCACTTGTACAGCTCTGGACTTGTTTGACTATTTCTACGTATAGCGCTCGGTACTAGCAATGACGCACTCATCCCTTCTTCGTTATCAACAAGACTTAACGCGTTTATCCGAGTGGCGAAATTCGATTTATCTAAGCACGCATGTGCTTCCATACCTCCTTCAATACTGTCATTTTCCTGCTGGTTTCCTTCAGCTTCTCCACTGGCCATCGACTCATTAAAATTGACGCTACTCCTTGCTTTCTTGTTTTTTAGGCTCTCTCCTTTCCAGAGTTCATACTCTGCACTCTCAATCTTCTCTTTTAGAATCGAGATACTGGCCAACAAAATATCCCGCGTAGCCTTAGCTTCTGCATCCTCTGCCACATTCACCCTCTTTACGCGAAACTCCAAATATTGCACCCTTACTGCCAGTCTTTCGAGCATAAGGCTATCACTAGTCTCAGCCTCTGTGCTCAGCACAGCAAACCAATTATCTGCTTCACTTAGATCTTCCTCGCGAGGTAAGTAAGGCTTAATCTGCAGCACCTCTACGCCCTCCTTGGATTCCTTGATTAACTGTTTGCGCCACCAATCTACCTTTCCCTTCCTTGTGTAATCAATTGGTCGAACTCCTCTACATTGCATCTCGTACGCAATTTCGCGGTCTGCAAAAAATTTGGCGATTTCTCCCAACGACATCTTCGAGCGTCACTTGCCTTAGGTAGTGAGGAATTATTTCGGCCCAGCAAGTATATCCTAAATATTTGGTCAATTAATTAGATGGACCACCCTGTTTGCTCCGAAGTGTTTCGAAACTCCTCTGCTACATACATTAATAACTTAAGATCCAAATCTCTGGAATGCGACTTATACAGATTCTTGTACTTATTCAACTTCCTGTTGTGACGACGACATTTTGTATCTCGGGTACAGATCGGAACAGGTCGGCACGGATACCAACTTAGCCCAACTTACACGGCGCTGCCAATATATATTTTCCTTATTATGTAAATCTCAAGTAACTAAATGTCTTCTCTGAAAAACGTAGTGGACCTATTTGAGTCTTAGAACCTTGGTACTTCTATTATTTTAACAATCAAACATAATACGTATTTGAAGCAATTTGATTTCTTTTGATTATGTCGAGAGAAATATTGCCTTGGATCTTTCGGTACGAGCAAAAAAAAAATGCAAATTATCTACCAACAATCGCGTCACAAAGTCACTAGCGGTTGCTGGGTACTATCGCATATACCTGCCTTAGTTAATCCGGACCCTATCACCTCTGACGACATAAAATTAAGCTTAATTCTAAATTTCCGGTAACTCTTAGCTGTGTCCTCAACGTCTATGATTTCTATGACACCGCCTATGGGATACCATAACACTGAATCAGTTCAGAAACCCCCTTACCTTAACTAATTTAACGTAATTCCTTTCAAATTACCCTGCCCTGAGCACGGCCCAAACTTCAACTATATTATTGTATACTCTCATTAATTCCCATAGAATAGCTCACTTCAAGCCAGCAATTACTAGTAGTTACTTCCAGTGGGAGCGTATTTATACCCGGTTTAGGTACAACGTAAACAAGATGCGAAAGACACTACGACGCCATCTGTTATATTGCTGTGCGTCCTTTGCGCTGGATAGTCTTTAGCTAAATTACAGAAATGCTGCACCAAGCGGCCGAAGCAATCCAGAACACAAAATATACTAGCTTACGAGGTTCACTATAACATAAGCCTTGTTCCCTCTAATATTTTGAACGACTAATTATTTCTCACAGTGTTTTTAATTTGAAAAATCGAACGCAACATTGCTTAAGAACAAAACCGCTGTCAGAGGAAAAATGGGGACGAATTAATATGGCGGCCGTCTATATTCTTGTAAATATTAAAAATAAGAAAATGACAAACTTGAGGAAAATTTAGATGAATTGATTTAGAGTTTCCATTTATTTTGTAAGAAAACGCGCAGGATAAATATTACGGCGTTTTTTATTTGGATTTAAAAATGAAATGAAATAAAATGTGTGTGTAAATCTGAAATTAAATCTCATGCTTCTCCACTGTAGAATACAACAGGCTTAATCGTTCGTCATTCGAGGCATAGTATACAATTTTACATTTAACGACAAGCTTGTATCATCTCCTTCCCCTTACTAAACAAACACAACTTTAATGCGCATCCTACCACGAAAGCGAGAGCAAATAGCTGAATTATATTTCCTTCAAAAGAGAGGATTATTCAACGCCCTTCTAAAATTATTTCAATCCCTTTTCAGTTCGCTAACCTACTTATTCAAACTCACTTGCCCTTTATGCACAATTAAAATAAGCGCAGCAATCGCAAATTTTGAGAAGCCCCTAACAGATCCTCTTGCAAAAGAAGGGTCACCTCACGGCTCTACGTCTACAATAAAAAAAAATTACGTCAATCGCCCGAAAATTCTTTCTCGTGAATATTCTCCCGAGGTTACAGTTAATCTGTGGTAAGTGTAATTGTAATTGTATTGCAACTTAAGATTTATTTATTTAACTCGCAATTCTAATCTGTTTGTTTCCTCCTGGACATCCGGACTATGTACCAACTATAGATATAAGTTAGTAACGTTTACGCTAGGAACACCTCCAACGCACGCTCATGCAAAAATATATAAAAAAGAAACAAACATTTGAAAATCTTAAACATCACGTTATCACTGCGATAACTCTAACGATTACTTAACTTCTTCGCAACTTCAATCCACAACTCTAAACTTTTATTCGCACATCCGACGTTTCACAACGGAAATTCCGATTTAAGTCTCTCCAAAGTGACAAAGCCAGTACACACTACGCTTCATCTGCAACTACCGCTAATTTCAATTACCAAATCTTAAACCAAGCCGTAATTAACACACACAGATCCCGGTTGAGCCCCCATTTTATATAACCAATGACAGTAAAAACCGCCGTCACTATCTTTGACAATGCCTTGTGTGTGGTAACGGAACTTGTTTTAAAACTCAGCGACTGATTTATAGCGTTATTCTTTAATTCACTGATCAACATCAACCGCTATCAAAACTAACAAACTTATCCTTAGAACTTATTCACTATAATCATTTATATTATATTAATAATTACTCACTACCTAACCTTACAAAATTTAATCCAGTATGGTGGCGTGGTTGCTCTGTATACCGTTATCTGGCCTCCTCTAGTTAATATAGCTTCTTGCTCGCATGAGTTCTGGCTTCCAGTGTTTTCGTCTACGCTTCTCCTTAAGCTATAACGATCCAAATGCTTCCTTCCTTTTTATTTTTATTTTTCCTCAATCATCCGCAAGGCTCTAGAGGCTTCTCAAAATTACTCCCCTTTTCTTCCGTGCTTTCTCCTCTCTTCTTGGTGCCCTTCTAATAGAAATATAATAGTAAAGTATGGGCTAATACTTCGTACCACCCATCCTCATTCGCGTTCCCTTACCTAACTTTTCTTCGGCATCTCTCTTGGGTTAGGCTCGTGCGTGTCTTGGTTTTTTTTGTTTTTTTCTCACTTTAGTCAATCTCCGTTATCCTACTCCAGCTTGGTGCCCTTCTGTTGGAATTATAATAAAATATTAACTTATCGCTACAACAGCGTCTTTCTTCTGACCGCAAGGATTACCTGTCTATTTCTCGGCAACCTGCTTAATTCTGCACGCCGGAGACTTCCCGTCAGCAATCGTTTCAGCGCTGACTTACTTTTTTGCCTTCACAATTATTCATTATAACCATTTATATTTATTTATTATTATTTTTTTGTTAATTTTTCTGTTTTTTTTTTTTATTCATTTATTCTTTTTTTTTTTTTATATTTCCTTTTCTTTTTATTATTTGTTTTAATTCCTCACACAAGCGTTAAGCTTCACAGTGTTACACCAAAAATTTAGAAGTGATCTTCGTACTTCTAACGCACTGAACGTCTGAGCCTCGTGTCGCTGCCGGAAGTTTTTTTCTATCCACCTCCTCCTCCATCTTCGAGTCACACCATGCAGTTGGTTTCGAAAGTGCTAATTACTAAAGCCTCTCACACACTGGAGTGCATCCACACCACCATTTACAGACCTTAACCGCTAGTACACCACTCACATTTCAACTTCAACCTATTGTTTAATTATTCTATATCACCTTAAGATTACATTTAAGTACTTCATTAACAATCTCACTCAATGTTTGATTACTACTAACTAACAAATAACAATTCTTATTTTCGAATACCACACTCAGGTGGGGCAACCCTAACCAACCGCAGTTCTGCCACCTTGGAGATACTTAAATCTGTTAAATTTCCACCCGCTACTGATTGACTTGACAATTCACGATGACATTTCGCATTATTTACGTTTGTAACCTCGTCCCGGATAAGTTTTCATTCCGTATGTCGCGCTAATATTATTAAACATCGAATATCCACGAAAAGGAATCTATTCCCCCAATGACAGAAGATAGTTCGTTAGAGTTAACCGCAGTTATGCCGATCTAATTTAATTTGTACAACGAATCTTCAGTTTGACGCTTAAATTCTTATCTCTTGTCAACAATCATAAAGAGAAATGTTTGCAAGGTTTCTTTTTTTTTGTTTTTGGTTAGCAAATCTAAAAGGGACCAGTCAAAGCGATTATTTTCTGGTTCGACTTAATGGCCAAGGTATTTCATAGTTTATACTATTAATTTTTGTTGATTAACATTGAAAAATCATTTTCAAAGAGGCGTGAATTCAATTTTCAAGTGCTTGGAAACTGCTGTCAATAATATTCATCCATTGAGATGTTGCAACTATTTAATATTGATTTGAAGAGCCTTCTGAAGCAAAATCTTCATGTTTACGGAGCTCTGGAAATTAAAGGTGTTATTAAAAAAAAAACCCAGGATGTATACGAAGTTCTTCTTTTGACACAGGAACAATTGCAATTATCAAATTGGTGAGTAGATTTGAATGGAATCGATGAACAATTTTCTACCTGTACAGCAAATTCAGTAACAAAACTCATCGAGAATGAAGCAGAGAGAAATTCGTGCGTAATGCAAATCGTCATTGATACTAGTGATCATGCAATTGCTTTTCCTTTTGATTACTTTCCAAATCAAAAGAATGATGTAGATTTTATGGAGGAAAATGAAGAAGATTTACGTTTTGATAAAAGTAAACAATATGAAATCACTGTATCTTACAATCCTTGAGTCCAAGTGATTCAGGAACTTAGTCAGACATCGGAAGTGTAACAGATAAAGATGTCTTAGAAATAGTTGAATCTCAGATAGAGCAAGAAAATATTTCAAAATTATCATTTTCTTCATCCACATCACCAAATTACGAAAAATAATCAATTTCAAACGAACAAAAACAAGATGAATATCATGAAAATTCTCTCATCAATGTACAAGAAGAACCTAATTAGCTATTGTGGAACGGCTTAGACTGTTACACAGTTGGGCCCGACCTTCACAGAAATTGGAGAAAATTGCGTATTAAACCTTTTCCGAAGCTTCAATGTGAACTCGAGAGCATGTAAAGATCGAGTTATACCGAAATGGAACAGTCTAGTTCGAATGATGACGAGGAACCATTGGCTGTTTGTGGTATCCGAAAAAACAAAATTAGAAGTGAACTTCCAAAATTTACCAACTAAAATTGGAGAACTATCATCTACAGGGGTGTTATCAATTGAACAACACTGCCATTTACAGATTGCAGACCTACGGATAGCTGCAGAAGACGACAGCCAGAAAAATATCTCAATTTGGCAGACGAATAGTTTGGAGTTGCCAGTTTGGAATGACGTAGACATAGCTAAATCAAATAAGCAGAGAGCGGAAATTATAGAGAGTAAAGAGACTGGGATAAGACTGTTGACAGCCAAGAACTGCAACCAAGCATGGAAAGACAATGAGGCCGATATAAAGCGAGTACAAGAAGCCATTAAGAACGAAGAGAGACTAGCAGACAATGCATTCCACATCACGTCCACTTAGCAGCTACATCAGCTACCGGGTGTTTATGCATCTTCACCTTAGCAGTACTAGCAGGAGTAGTGTGCCATCTAAAACGACAAAAAAGGGAACAGACTCGAACGATCATCAGCAAACCATTTACGGGGCCGATCCAATCAAGGGTATCCAAGCAGGCAGAATCCAGTATAGAAGTCATCATTCCAACAACAGCAAACCTGCCAACAGCAAATTTACCTACCGCGAAACAGCTGGTACAATTAGAATAGTGGAGTAATTATTGTATTGTAATAGTATAATTAAGGAAATTTTGGGCACCCACAGAAATTAGAATGTTAAGGCTAAGGTTGTAAAAAGTATTAAAATTATTGAAGTTTTTTCTCCTAAAATGGTAATAAGGTAAAAATGAAAGGAAAACAAAAAGTATTATTAGAAAAAAGATTATTGGCGACGGAATTATTAAAAATTAGAGTACTTAATTAAGATATATCAAGCTTATAGTTTATTGTAATAGATAAAAATGTAGAAATATATGTTTTTTTTAATTTTGTGAGATTTTTGAAGAAGTTATATTGTTTAAAAAGAAAAAAGAAAAAAGCAAATGTTAAAATAAGAGGAACGTAAAAAAAAACTAAGAAAACAAATGTAAGAAATACAGAAAAGAAAAATGTTAAATAAATTAAAGAAGTATAGAAATATTGTAAGACGATAATAAAATTTAATGTGAGAAGCATTAAAAGAAATTAAAATGTGGAAAAATAAAAACATAGAATGCAGAAAGCAAAGAAAAAAAAATGCAATGTGAAAAGAACCTAGGAAAGAATATTAAGGAAGAAATAAATGGTAAAAGAGAAATGTGAAATGATGTAAAATCAAACAATGTTAGAAAAAGGAAATAAGAAAATTTCGAAAAATGTAAAAATGTAATGTACAGAAATGTAATGAAATAATGTAAAGAATCTGAACCGAACGAAGATGAGATATTTTCAGTTTATTGAATTGATTGCATTCTCCAGATCTAGTTCCCTGCGGAAACTAGTTTTTCAAAGGGGGGAGGGATGTTATGGCCCAATATGAGGAAGATTCTTCATGCAGCCAAGGGCGCATTTTAGAGAAATAATTAGCAATTGCTAAACAATAAGCTCGCATGGTATTGTTCTGCAACTGCCGGTTATTTCGCTGATTAGCTCAACAGCTGGCTACAATGAACGCTTAGTGGAGCAATCGACGATTACGATAACAATTAACCTCGCATGGTAATTGTTATGTAAAGCGATTGTTTACTACTAAGCGACTCAGGTGCTGCAACCGGTAGAACAAACGACAAGGTTGTTGTAGTTTGTTTACATCCCCGTTGTGAGCAAAGAAAGTACTTCCGAATATCGGGGCATAAAAGACCAATGACTGGTCTGGCGAGTGCAGTTCAGTGAAGTATTCAGTCGCAACGTTGTTATAAGAGTATCATGTTTAAGTCCGGTTCGGAGTAATTGCCGTATTGTTAAGATAGGTCGAGTTTTGCGTATAATAAAGATTTATACATATGTTAGAAATTCGAGTGTTTTATTAAAATTTATTGGTCTTTAATTGGTTTATTTGTTGGATTGCTTTGGGACACGACACTAACGACTACACGAAATCGTCGATTTCCAGACCTTAAACCCTGAATTGTCAGTAACACCAGGCAGTGACAATAGCTTAGGTGACGTATCACGCACTGGAGCCAAAAACACTATAGTATGCTGGAACTGTGATCAGCAGGGTCAATACTATCAAGACTGCCGGCAAGAGAAACAAGTTGTGTTCTGCTATGGATGCGGACGCAAGAACATTTTCAAGCCCGATTGCAGCCACTGTCGACAGAAAAACTTGAGGCGGGTCAGGAATACCACCACCTCTTTCCGACCACTGTCAACGTCGCGAGCGACAACTGCAACGAACACTCCAGTTCAAGCTTTGAACAAGGATGAAGGTCCGCTCCATTAGCAGATCACATTGACGAGTCCCTGAATTGTCCACTGATATCATTCAGTAATTCTGATGAAATCAGCAAAACACCTGCTAGTATGAATATCTCATTGATAGAGACGGAGAACTTAATAGACTTCTCCGCAGATTTTCAAGCTCCCATTTCCACTTCTGGAGAGCCCATGACATTATTAGACACTTCTTTGGAAGAGTCTTTAATTTTCAGCACCTTTAGCTGACAAAGTTACTGAGCAGGAGATTTGTCCTCCTGCCATTTCTGCTTTAAAACGGCCAACAAGCTCTGTTATGACAGGTGGGCGTGAGCCTGTTGTACATCCGCTGACGCCGTGTGATACTCGTCTGCAGAAATATAAAGCAGCAAGAGAACGAATCTTCTCCTCAGTGGCGGAGTTAGCTGAGATCATGTTTGCTGACCTGGATATTGGACTAAAAAAGAAACGATCAACCGTTCGTTGGCGGAAATACTGTCGACGGATACGACTGCATAGAAAAAAACTAGCACAGATTTCTGTGTCGATGCCAAACGACATTCGACCGTACGCCGAAGTAAAGCTGCTCGGGCGAACCGAGCCTGGATTACCTGATAGTGGTGCCACTGTCAGTATTCTAGGCCAGGGAGCTCTAGAGAAGCTTGCGGAAGCAGAGGTTGAATGGAGTAGGTATCGTACACAGATCCAAGTAGCACTGTGTTCATGGCCATGTGGACTTGGTAAGACCCAAAACGTGCGTTTTTACCTGCTTCCTGGGCTCACACATTCACCATATCTAGGAATAGACGTCTGGCGTCTATTAGGATTGGCTCCAGATGTCTTGGGTATAGTTGCAGAAGTGACACCAAGTTTACTAGCTACTCCTGACACCGATTGCCATGTTCTTTCCAGTCAAGATCAACAACGCTTTGAAGCCACCAAACAGCTTTTCCCTCCTTTCGCCTCTTTGGGCCTGGGAAAAACATCTTTGGTCGCTCACAAGATTGCAACGAATGACGCAGCTCCGATAAAACAACGCTTTTATCCGATATCGCCGGCAGTACAAAGTTTGATGGATGCCGAATTAGAGCGAATGCTATCGCTGGGTGTGATAGAGGAGAGCCAGAGTCCTTGAAGCTCTCCAGTTGTTCTGGTAAGGAAGCCTGGAAAGGTCCGGCTTTGTTTTGACGCCAGGAAGGTCAACTCTGTTACGAAGAACGATGCCTATCCGCTACCGCAGATAGACGCACTCCTAAGTCGACTTTCTCCGGCAAACTACATTACGAACCTGGACCTGAAAGGCGCCTTGTGGCAGATCCCACTAGACGCTGACTCCAGAGAGAAGACTCGCTTTTACAGTACCTGGTCATCCTCTCTATCAGTACACGGTGATGCCATTCGGCCTATGCAACGCTCCACAAACGATGTGCCGCCTCATGGATAAAGTCATTCCCTTTGATATTCCTGAGAACGTTCTCGTCTATCTAGACGATTTATTAATTCTATCATCAGACTTTGACTCGCATCTCACGTTACTATCCCGTGTAGCGGATTGTTTGTGGAAAGCTGGCCTCACTATCAACGTCGAGAAGAGCAAGCTTTGCATCAAGGAGACCAAATACTTGGGTTTCATAGTCGGGAAAGGAAGAATTAGGACTGACCCAGACAAGATCTCAGCTATAGTTGACTATCCGTCACCTAAAACTGTTCGGCAAGCCCGACGTCTACTAGGTATGGCGGAATGGTATAGACGGTTCATCCCGAACTATGCTGACGTGACTGCCTCCATTACAGACACCTTGAAAAACCCCAGCCAGTTCAAGTGGACTCCCGAAGCCCAGACGTCTCTGGAGATGCTGAAACAAAAACTTACCTCTGCTCCGTTGTTAGTGAGTCCAGACTTTACCAAACCATTCGTTATACAGTGCAATGCGAGCCAACAAGATATTGGTGGGGTACGGAAGTTCCGTCCGTTCATAGAACTCATGCCGTTTAAGATAGTGACGGATCATGTGAGCTTGAAATTGCTGATGTATCAAAAGGACGTCAGCGGTAGACTTTCTCGGTGGAGTTTGAAGCTTCAGGGTTTCGACTTCACTATCGAGCACCGAAAAGGAAGCCTGAACGTCGTCCCTGATGCGCTGCCACGTATCCATAGTGACAGCCTGTCCACCAACGAAGATCCTGGCCGGAAGTTGACCTTAGTTCGTTATATTTCAACTCGTTGGAATATGAGGAACTGAGGCATAAGGTTAAAACTACTTTTGGTAAACTGATCTTTGCGTCAGGGATGGCTTCGTTTACATTCGGACAGTTTCGAGAACAGGCGTACCGATTCAGGAAGAAGAAGCTTGGAAGCTTTGGATTCCACGAGGGCTTGTCACCGACGTCATTTCTAGGTCTAATGATTCGCCACTTGCTTGACACGGAGGTATAGGGAAAACACTGGACCGTCTGCGAAGACATCTGTACTGGCCACGAATGACAGTTGATGTCAGAAACTACGTAGACGCCTGTGACGTGTGTAAGGAAACGAAGGCTCCCAATACTATGCTCAGACCACCTATGAGAATCCAGTTTGTGACAGAACGACCATGGCAAAAGCTGTATATCGATTTTCTAGGTTCATATCCTCGGTCAATGAAAGGTAATGTCTGCATTTTAATAGTTCTTTACCACTTTTGAAAATTCCCAATTCTCAAACTTATGAGAAAAGCATCTACACTCAACGTGTGCCACTTCATCGAGACGAAAGTGTCCCACGTGTTCGGAGTCCCGGAAACGATCGTCTCTGACAATGGAGTCCAGTTTTTGTCGACTCAGTTTACCAGATTACTGGATAAGTATGGGGTGAAGCACTTGCGAACGGCAGTTTACTTGTCGCAAGCAAACGCCTCAGAGCGAGTAAACAGGTCTCTATTGTCAGGGATTAGAGCGTATATTCGGAAGGAACACAAAACATAGGACGAGCAGCTGAGCCAGATAGCTAGTTCTCTCAGGAGCTCGTTCCACCAACCAACTGGTTTCTCTCCTTATCGAACACTTTTCGGTCAGCAAATGATTGAACATGGCAGCTCCTATTCCATCTTGAGGAGCCTTGGAACTCTTAATGAGCTGTTGAGAGTAGATGTTGATGAAAAACTGAGATTGATCCGTGCGACAGAGCAGGAAAATTTACACCATGCGTTCGAACAGGGTTCACGAGCGTATAATCTCAGGGCGAACCCTGTTGATTTCAAAGTGGGTCAAGAGGTATTTAGACGGAATTTTTCCCAAAGCAACTTCCAACAGCAGACTAGTGCTAAACTGGGACGAAAATTTGTCAAATGTCGGGCTAAAGCCAAGAAAGGAAACTCCCTATACGAGCTTGAAGATCTGCAGGGGAAACTGTTAGGAGTCTATCACGCCAAAGACCTCAGGAAGTGATAACTATTCTGGAACGTCGTCTATCTATTGTCATGTTTATTCCTGGTAGCCCTAAGAAGGCATCCAGCGAGCTTCACTGGTAAACTATAGGATATCGCGAAGCCCTCCTATTGCCCCGTCAATGGTGGGTGATATACCTGTTGGAATTCAATCTCATCAGCACACCTCTACCTCGTGTGAGTAGATAACCCTTTATAGTCCATTCCAGATCGGCCTCATTAGGAGGATTTTTCCGTCTGTCCGTCTATAACATTTCGTTACTCGGCAATTGTCGGACATAGTAGTACTAAATCTATTCCTGGTAGCCCTAAGAAGACATCCAGCCAGCTTCACTGGTAAACTATAGGATATCGCGAAGCCCTCTTATTTCCCCGTCAATGGTGGGTGATATACCTGTTGGAATCCATTCCTGTATACAGCTGTCAGCATGTCACTACTTCGACGACGCCTTGGAGATACACCCTTGAACAATCGCGGTCGGAGATCGGAGCAAGATGTTGTGCCGAGAAAGCTTAGCGATCAGTTCTTTAGGTTACTGATCGCGGGGCTTTCTCAGCATCTCGGTGAAGGAAGGCAAAGAGACACCGACTGGCTGTTTTTTTGGGTTACCAGCTTGTCGATGCAAGTTTGGCTTCTCACACGGAGAAAGACGTCGAGGTCTGATCAAAGACTGACGAGCCTTCAAGGATGTATCCTCGATGCGACATCAGTCAAGAATAGCCGACAGTCGTAGGAAAATTCGAGTGATGAGGAATAATCATTGGGTCGTGGGTCGAGACACACATTGGGCGCCCGCAGCGATGAGGCCTATGTTTAAGACCGGCTAGCTCAGTCGACCATTTTTCAGCGTTGTCTGAACCACGTGTGACGCAGACCACTTTGCCCTGTTATGGTCGTAGCATATTGCTTATAGCAATATGCTACACAAAGTACTGAAGCAAGCGTGTAAGCCGGCTGCGACGAGCGGAAAATTAAAACGCACCCCGACCGAGTGAAGTGCGTTTCCTCGAGCTCGGAGGGACATTCTGATGGTGGTGACAAAGAAGAAGAAGACAATCGATTTGTCTTACTTCTTGAGTGAAATGACGCGCATGGAAGGTTTCCTGAAAGAATTTGGCATCAATAATTCTACTAATTCTAATAATTAAACCCCGCACCAGGAGGTAAATTCGAAAAATATTATTAGAGTCCTGAGTAGAAACTGGCAGTATTAAGACATTATCGACAACCGGCCTTACATTTTTCTGCAAGAAACCTACTGATCACGCTACACAAATTTAAGAGAAAATATTTCTGGAATTGGCAGAAGTCGTCTACTGCTGGTGTTATCATTTTTCTGCACGAAACATAATTGATATTACCAAATGACCGTGAAACTTTCGATATATGGAATTTGTTGAAATTATCTACTACGAGTATTTTTATGTTAGAAATATGATGGGCTAAAATAATTCGATACGAGTCGCATCGATTGTGGAGATTTTATTAAACCTAGAATTTAATCCACCATTTGGATCTGGGATTATAAGCCGTAGTGCCGGAAACAGAAGAACTAGCTGCGCTGGAAGCCTTTCTAACATAATCTGCTATTAGTTATTGTGATATTTTGGAAGAAGTAACTTGCCAAAATATTTTGCTGTGAGATGCCACGGACCTGAAGATTATTTTCATCCTCTAAGCAATTCCTATGTAGGTCTTAGAACTTGAGTTTTCATTCAGAGACGGAAGAAGTTGCTGTATTTGCTGAGATCGACCATTTCTCGACGAATTTGTCGCGAGATTTAATGTTTAATTAGATAAGTAACTAAATTAGTTTAGAGTTATTACGTTTTTTGAGGATTTTTGTTTAACTTTTAATTCAGTCCACCAATTGAATTTGCGACTTTTTAATTGCTTATACAGTAGCAAGCGGACATCCTCGGGGGCGCCTCTGCGGTGGATCCGCAACAAATAAACATGTAAGTTGTTGCCTATTTTTCTTACTTTTGCTGAATGTTATCTAAGGTCTACAAATATTGTTTTACTTTTACTTTGTTGAAGTGGATTGAAACCAAGAAAGCGAAGAGTTTTTTTTTTTTTGTTAAATTAGAATTTGCCCAGTACCACTTAGGTGAATTAGATAGCTATAGAATATAAAAAGAAAGGAATTTAACTGAATTTTTTTAAGGAAAGAGGTATAAATACAAGAAAAAACATTTATTTGTTGATTATAAACACATATACGTTACAGAATGCCTAACTTAATGAAATTTTTCGGTAATACAAAAAAAATAGATAGCTATCGAATATAAAAAGAAAGGAAATTTATTAACCCTTTCGGATTTTTCACTGCCTCGTTGTGTTTTAAATATATCTCACTCGCGGACAATGCAAGTTCATATTTTTGCTGATGCTAGTTTGCATGCATATGGAGCTGTTGTTTACGTGAGAAGTGTTGATCTTCAAGGAACAGTTACTAATCATTTACTTTGTTCGAAAAGTCGAGTTGCACCGATTAAGATGGATGGCACTGGGGAATTAACTTTACCTCGATTAGAGTTAACTGCGGCGTTAATTGCTTCACGACTGTGTGCATACTTACAGAAATCATTAAAGATAATGTTTCATAATTATTTTTTGTGGTCAGATTTACAAATAACTCTGCATTCGATAAAGGGACAGGCTAGTAGATGGAAGCCTTATATACGGAATAGGGTTGAAGAAATTCAATGTCTCACTTCAGAGGACGATTGGCGATACTGTCCAAGTAAAGATAATCCCGCTGATTTGCTTACGCGCGGAGTTGATGCGAAATTTCTGATTAAGTCGGATCTTTGGAAAAATGGACCTTATTGGTTGCAAGGCAGTACGGATACCTATGGCCCTCGGGGGTAGAATTAGAAACAGAGAACGTTCCCGTTGAGCTGCTTGTACAATCGTCAAATGTTTCTAGTACATTAAGGATTAATACATGTCAACCGCTTTTGCCTTTTACCGAATTTAGCAGTTGGAAGCGCTTAACAAGAGTAACGGCCTGGATATTACGTTTCACGAGAAGAATAAAGGACAAAGCCTTAACTAAATTCTTGACAGTAGAGGAAATTTACAGAGCCCAACTATGCTGGATAAAATATATTCAACGAACTCAATACATGGAAGAAATCAATGCTTTGCATAATAAGCAAGAAATTTCTCGTTCTTCAAAATTCCTAACTTTAAATCCAATCCTGGACAGCGAAGGCCTGCTTAGAGTAACAGGAAGGCTTCAAGTATTAGATGATAATCCGGAAGTGTTGCACCCAATCATCTTACCGAAATCCTCACCGATCACAGAGCTGCTTGTAAAATATACCCATGAGCTAGCTCTTCACAGTGGCATTACACTGTCCTAGCTAAGCTCAGGGAGAAGTATTGGATACCGAGAGCAAGACCATTAGTGAAATACGTAACGAAGCATTGTATTATCTGTAAAAAACTTACTGGAAAATGAGCATGCCAGCCGTTTGCATCATTGCCAAAGGAGAGATTAATTTCGTCTAAGCCATTCGAGACTGTTGGTGTAGATTTTGCTGGGCCACTATTTGTTAAGACTACTACTGACATCAATACCTCGAAGTGTTATATTATGATTTTAACTTGTGCGGTGGTTCGCGCAATTCACTTAGAGCTAGTTCCAACATTAACTACTGAAAGCTGTCTATCAGCTTTAAGAAGATTTGTTGCACGAAGGGGAACACCTAAAGTAAATTTCTCGGATAATGCTAAAACTTTTCGCAGAGCGACGCTCGAGGTATCAAACGTAGATATCATAGACAACGAAATTTTCAACGGTTTCCTGAGTCAGCACGGTATATCCTGGAGATTTATAGTTGAACGAGCTCCCTGGTGGGGGGGATTTTGGGAACGAATGGTACGAAGTGTTAAGCTAGTATTGCGAGCAGTTATTGGTAAGAAGACTTTAAACTTCGAGCAAATGGAGACGTTATTAGCTGAGGCAGAAAGTGTTATAAACTCTCGGCCGTTAACATACATCAGTGATGATCCGCTGGACTTATCTCCTCTCACCCCAGCTCATTTTTTAACAGGATACGGGGGAAATTCTCAAACACGCAATGAATTTCCTTCGCTAGCGGCAGATGATATTAGAAGGAAATGGAACCTGCGTCTTCGGTTAATCAGATCCTTATGGAAACGCTGGCGCCATGAATATTTACAGCTACTAAGATCAGTTCATCATGTAAAACCAAGTTCGTCGACTGTTATGAAGCCTGGAAAAGTAGTTCTAGTTTTCGATCAAGCTAAGCCAAGGATACTGTGGAAACTTGCTGTGATAGAATCAGCCTTCGAATGTCGAGATGGAAAGGTGCGAGCTTGTGAACTGTGTTTTGCTGATGGGACTATGTTAAGGCGCCCAGTGCAACTTTTATACCCACTGGAGATTAACTAATTTAATCGCGGGCGGAGGATGTGTAAAATTCCTCTGCTTTTGGTATGGCAACGCTATATCTAATTCAGCTTGTATTAATTCATTATGTATTTGTGTAGTTCGATATTGCATTAGCTATAAATGCCTATTGTTGTATTGGATTATAATTTTCAAACCATTCATTTTCTCTTTATGAACCAGTCCCGTTTGTACTCTGTAGCAAAAAAGACCTGAATTATTAGAATTAAAGCCGGGCCTTTATTTCAAAACCACGTTTCTTATTATTTTTGAAAATTACACTAATGACTCTTCATCTACGAGAAATCAGTGAGATGCAGGAAAATATAATCAGTATGCTGGTCGCTCTGAGTGTCGCAAAGCTACATCCATTGATTATTCACGCTCGGGAAATGAGTGAAATAATGAGGAACGCCACTCGTCAATTGGATTTAGCTGAGAAATTCCAGAACTTCCAGTTGTTGACGCAGATTGCAAAAGTGAAATCCCTTCAAGTAAATCAAGGGATATTGATCCGGATTGAAGTTCCACAGCCACAAAGAGTTGCGTTCGATATGCAAAAGATATATACAATTCCTGTTACAATAGACGACGCCGGGTATCACATATATGATCTGGATGTCGAATTTGTAGCCGCTAACAACCATGAACGGCAGTATGTCCTAATGAGTTATCAGCAGTATCAAGGGTGCCAGCAGCTTTCAACCGCAGCCGATCAGCCACAATTTCTTTGTCCACAGTTGGGCCCGATCTTCACAGCAATTGGAGAAAATTGCGTATTAAACCTTTTCCGAAGCTTCAATGTGAACTCGAGAGCATGAAAAAATCAAGTTATACCGAAATGGAACAGTCTAGTTCGAATGATGACGAGGAACCCTTGACTATTTGTGGTATCCAAAAAAACAAAATTAGAGGTGAACTTCCAAAATTTACCAACTACAATTGGAGAACTCTCATCTACAGGGGTGTTATCAATTGAACAACACTGCCATTTACAGATTGGAGACCTACGGATAGCTGCAGAAGACGACAGCCAGAAAAATATCTCAATTTGGCAGCCGAATCGTTTGGAGTTGCCAGCCTGGAATGACGTAGACATAGCTAAATCAAATAAGCAGAAAGCGGTAATTATAGAGAGTAAAGAGACTGGGATAAGACTGTTGACGGCCAAGAACTGCAACCAAGCATGGAAAGACAATGAGGCCGATATAAAGCGAGTACAGGAAGCCATTAAGAACGAAGAGACTAGCAGACAATTCATTCCACATCACGTCCACTTAGCAGCTACATCAGCTACCGGGTGTTTATGCTTCTTCACCTTAGCAGTACTAGCAGGAGTAGTGTGCCATCTAAAACGACAAAAAAGTGAACAGACTCGAACGATCATCAGCAAACCATTTACGGGGCCGATCTAATCAAGGGTATCCTGTTACGTGGTGAACTCTGGATGTAGGTGATGTGGTGGCCTAGAAAATAAAGAAAATATTTAAATATAATTGCTATAATATATCCCAAGGGGATTACTTATGTGTACGTGTTGGTTTCGTCTTGTCTTGCCTCCTCAAGTAATAAATTTGGTTGATTCTGCAAAGATTTTCACATCACTTTCAGATCGTGAGCACTATAAAGAAATTACTCACCCTCCCGAAGGCTGGAAACACCTCTATGGATTGCAATATCGATTTTGAACGATACTTTCCTCACCTGAAGTTACCAAGGATACTACTGCGTCGCTGTGAGTCCTGGAAGATATATATGTACGTTTAAGGAGAGTGAGCTTTTCGAATTCCAAATAATACCTAGTATATCCGCCGATATAAGGAATTCTTGGAATCAGAGGATCGTTGCCCCTATAAGCTGCTTTAATAATGATTTTGTCACAAATAGTATTGGAAAACCCAAGTTGGTCCTGAAATTAGAATTAAGTAGAATTAAGTTTAATAAGCATATTTAATGAATTTAAAATGTCTTTTACCTTTATAAAGATGATGTAAGGCAGGCAGAGGTACCGCGCGAAGTTCTTCTGAATACCTTAGAAGTGGAAATGCAATGATATTTATCTTTATTTAGATAATTGTGTTTTCGAAAATTGAAAATAATTTACCTGACCCAGTCCCCCCTTCTCACGCACAATAAAGTAGTAAAGCACAGCCGATTAAATAATTTAATCACAAACAGAAAAGCGACATGATTTCTTCTGCACAACCTGAATTTTCTGAAGTTTTATATCGTTATAGGGGCTGCCCGTAGCCCAAAGCGTAAATCGAAATGCAAAAAAAAGAATATGGCACTAAACACACGAATTCTTGCAAATAAGCAAACGATCGGCAATTTCAGAATAAAAATAAAAATCAAATCTTATTCACCAAAGCAGAACTGAATCAAGCCGATTCGGAAAAGTACTAGAGATAAAGGCCGGAAGTTCAAAATAGTGGGCTTTTAATATAAAAAGCTTTGGTAGGTGAAGCGGGCAGTCTCGGAAAAAAAGGGCAGTCGAGTGTCAAAGTGTCAAGCGAATCGACGAGGTCTAAGAAGGAAGAGTTTTTTTTAAATATAAAAGACAAAAAAAAGAACAAAGTAATAGTCGAGAAGTTCAAAGAATAGAAGGAAAAAAAAGATTAAAAGAAATTAGAAAGGAAATAGCTTTACCAAGTGGTTCAAAGCAGGAAAAAAAGGAGGGAAGGAAAGCCTTTAAACAAAGAGGATTGGAAGGAGCGTCGTTTGTGGGGAGGTCTTGGGTCGGCGCGGGATAACTGGAGTAAAATTGGAAAATTCATAAAGAGAAAAAGATAAGTATTACTTTTCCACTTATTAAATGCAGCTCAAAGTTGAGCATAAAATTGTTCTTGCATTCGGGATTTATAAATATAGTGTTGAATATGTTTTTTTATTCGCGTGCTACCTCCCTTGCCAGTTTAACTGTTTCGGGCTCGATTAGTCTGAGTCACATTACGTGTGAAATTTCGATAAGTAGTTCATCCATAGATTTAGAGTTTCAATTATAACGTTTGGTCGACTAAAAGAAAGAGGTGATAAATATAAAGCTCTGTGTTCTTACTTAAGAGTTCGTGGACTGGAAAGAAAAACCACGTGGCGCCCAACAGGTGTTAAGGCCCAGCGCATAAAACCCCACCCTTCTCCAGCTCTAGCCGGGTGGACACCTTACGCGGTTAAAAGTCTGCGTAACAAATTTGGCGCCCAACGTGGGGCCATAACACCTATAACACTTCAAAATTTAGGAATTTTCATATAATTTCAGAGTTAAATTCAAGGTTAAGTTCACTGTTCATACATATTATTCGTTCATTCCAAAGTTTAGTGCTCAGACCAGAGTGCAGCGATAACACAGAATATTAGGCAAATGTTGCGAACTGGAATGTATATGCAACTTTTACAAAGACAGAGAGTAATGCAAATCGTAACTTAAGTACTCGCTGGTCAGCACTAATGTTTATATAAAAGGAGGGGAGGTAGCGCTTGTTTAGAAACATTTTGTTTAATGAATATATAAACTATTTTGTAAGAATAAAAGAAAGAAAAGCATTTTGGTACTCACCCGTGTCTTAATTATAGATATTATCCATTATATGTCACACTTTGATTTCAGGTTCACCACATCCCTTTTTAGTTAATGCACTTCACAATATAATTTTCCATAAACTTTATTTCTTTTCCTTGTTATGTTGCACTTTCACATCTTAAGATTTTTGTTTTTTTTTCTCTAATTTAGCTGTTTTTCAACACAATTTAGTTGTTTAGTTGTTCTCAAACACAATTTACTGGTAAAAATTTCGTGACTTGACACTCAAACAGCATTTTAACCTTTTTCATTAGTGCCGGCTAGAAATGCATTTATTATAATAAGTATAATCTCCACTCCACGTACCCGCGTACATAGCGTCACTTGAATTCACTACAACTGGGGTTCATCTGGTCCAAATCACAAAAGCCAATCTGATAAGAGAATTCATTTCGAAGGAGAAATAATTCCCATTTTTCGTTAAACCAAGCTCTCGGATTCGTTTGATATTCGATAAGCGGTAACTGACCTACTTTAATGTTTGACCCAGTTTCGGTGGATGAATTCTCAGTTCTTTGCGACACATATGCAGGTCTGAAGCAATAGCCCCGTCAGAAGTGCTTTATATGGCTACTTAGCCTATATAGCGATCGATCAGCTTTGGCTGGAGTGACGTTTCGAACAAGTTTTTGTATTTTGCAGTCGCCTCATTGCAAGTATAATTTGGAAATTAGTTTAAGCTGATAATGAATATAACTGAATAGCACTTCTTCTACTGGGGATCGAATGTCTGAACGTAAATATAGCTAAATAAGTATCTTAGTGAGCATTGTTCAATGCTTTAGCGTATATCCGAATAAAATTTTGGTTTCGGCCCGCGTTAGTAAATAGTAGTCATAAGGTATCATTTCTTTAGCAAATAGTTTTTTTGTCAATCAATGAACGAAGAAGGCATGTCACTACGTCCTACATACATAGGTGCGCTGGGATTGAGAATGTTGATTTAATTTTAATTTCATTTTGCAGAAAACGCTGTGTGATCTGCTAGTAATTCCTTTTGATTGTTAATAATTTGTTCTCTTGATACATATATCCAACAATTGTCAAGCCCTCTAAATTTCGAATTTTTTTTTTGGCTGTTTACATTTAATATCAACTAGCTCTAATTTATTTACTCCTGCATTGCAACTTATATTGTCTCTTTGAGAATCATGGCCATGCTGATCAATAGATTAAGTCAAGATGAGTTGTCGTATGAACTCAAGGTGAGGGGCTTGCCGACTGGTAAAGTAGACGATATGCGAATAGCATTACGTGAAGCTCTAAGGGTAGAAAGGGATGGTAAGTCGCTGGCGGTAGATCCGTATCCATTCAGTTTCGCTGAGGACCTCCAAGCATTGCGTAAGAAATTAGAGGAAGTTGAAGAACTTCTGAAGGATTTTAGTGGAGATTTAGATAGCGGAGATTTTAAGAAAATATCTACCAAAATTGAGTGGGCTCTGAGAAGGTTAGATAGGACTAACCCTGTAGGTACCGAACAAAACGCAGAAAAGGCTACAGTCAGAGCTAGTCTGGTTTTATCCTTGGGTTCATTGAAGGTTACGAAGAAGATGAGATGGATGAAGATAGTGTCAACTTATCTACGACGGCTGCAATAATTAGTAATGCTCATTCACGAGTTGCTCTACACAAATGGGAGGTGAAATTTTCCGGGGTTCAGGGCCAATCCCTTAACTCATTTTTAGAGAGAGTAAAGGAGTTAGCTGAGGCGCGTGGCATTACCAAATACCAATTGTTTCATTCCGCTCTGGACTTGTTCTCAGGTCCAGCGCTGATATGGTATAGGGCGAATAAGTCAAAGTTTCATTCTTGGCAAGATCTAGTTAAAGATCTCAAGAAAGAATTCCTACCATATGATTACGATGATCGACTAATCGAGGAGATAAAGAAGCGTACTCAAGGACATGGTGAATCCATTGGGATGTATATTGCCGTGGTTACGAATATGTTCTCACGATTATCAGACCCGTTATCAGAGGATCAGCAGTTACGTATACTGAAACGGAATATTAACCCATTCTATCAGACACAACTAGGGCTAACTCAAATTGATACAATACAGGACCTGGTAGATTTAGGGCGGCGACTAGAATCGGTGCGAACCTCCGTTGAGGCCTACGCACCTCCACCTTCAAAGAGGAATATCAACTTGCTTGAACCGGACTTAGCCTACGTCGCTGCGGAATGTCCAGCTGTAGCAGCAGTAGAGAATCAAATTCCGAGCCCGAATTCTACAGTCAACTCGAGATCTAAGTGTTTTAGATGTGGCCGTCCAGGCCACATCGCGCGTTTCTGCAGAAATAATGTAAGCTGTTATGGATGCGGGGCACGAGGCGTTACGCGCCCTAGATGTAGTAATTGCAGAAATAGCGCGGCATATCAGCCACAGCAGAGTGCATCAATTAATCTAAGGGCAGCACCTCAGCATAGTGAACAGAAGGGAGAAAATCAGATTCAATCGAATTTAGTACACATCCAGGGTAGTCAAGCTCCGGGAAACGTGAGAGGAGCTCGAATGTAGAGGGCGAATCGAGCTCGGAAAATGCCCTAAAAGCCCCGCATGCTGTGAGATATTGGCGCACCAAGAGTATAGGAACTGGAAGAGGTGATGACGAGCTTGACACATTAGTGGATTACATATTTTTACAGGTAAAAGATGATGTGCGTCCACATCTTATGGTAACTATTTTTGGTCTTAGAATTTGTGGTTTATTGGATTCGGGTGCATCAAGAACAATTGTTGGAAAATCAGGTTGGGAGTTACTTCGGAAACAAGGGCTTAGGATGGAGAAAACGAAGATACAGACTGTCAGCTTAGCAGACGGTAAAAGTATCAATGTACTTGGTGAAGTGAGTCTACCCATAGAACTTGAAGCACATATAGCTGTATTAGATGTATTGGTGATTCCAGAACTTCCTCAGTCTATAATTTTTGGTATTGATTTTTGGCAAAGCATGGGTATATCAGCAAATTTGCGAGAGAATTCGTGGAAATTTAATGATCCGAATGTTGAAATTCATGTCGATGCTTTACAGAGCTGTAGTGACACGTTTTAAAATAAAAATTTAAAACTTCGCGCGCTCGCATAATTTGAATTTAGTGCGGAAACAATTCCTCATCTCGTCACTACAAATTGGGTAACCTGTATCGGGAGGAACGGCCGATAGTGAGACAGTGGAAAGTGGATTATGGCGTTGGTCACACGATGTGTACATCAGCACAATAAGATAAATTATTGAACTAGTGGACTAGCATTTAAAATCATTTAAGTATAATTTTGTAGTTTATAAAATAAAGTTTTGGTTAGTGGTAAGAACAAGTCGTAATTATTTCATACCACAACAATTGGTGACCCCGACGTCGAAAAAGGCACAAATTAAAACTGAATTTTCGCAAAACAGAAACATACATGTGCAATACATAAAATGTGTAAAAACGCAGTTCGTACAATAATTTTTTAAAATTGAAATTTACAATAGTACACAATAGACCGTGACCAAGATAACGCCACGTAATAAAATTCCGATAATGGCATACAGCATTCCTAACCTACGTCAGCAACACGAAATAATCTCCTGATCAATCGACAAGCAGCCATCAGTCAACTATAATTCATACATTTATACATATATACAGTATATCCGCAATGTTTTCATCTGAAATTAATTCCATGGAGTGACGATGATCATCAGAGAATATTCACTGCATATCGATGTATCGCAAACAGCTGAACAGTTCGAAGTGTGACGAAAACACTCATTATCACAAAAGGAAGGCGACTTGCATCAGTAACAAGGAAGTTTTGTTTTCGATAAAAATTACATATTGTAAAAAGTTGTATTTTCATTTAAATTTTTTTTTCTTGTTCTATTTTAGTGCAAAGCTCATACTGCATATTTCAATGTAGAGTAAATGCCAGATGTAAATATCGAGTGACCAAACCAGATCGCTGCCTTACATTATAAATACATACAGGTAACCTCATAGCCCTTTCGTTTATATTATATTATATTTTATTATAAACTCGTAAGTTGTACTACGACATAAATATAATTCAATTTATATATAGTATTCAATTTACAAGTGACATTAGGCATCTCTCGGGCAAGGAAAATGTAGTTGCGGATTTTTTGTCACGTCCTAGCTGCAACGAAAATTCTAGTATTTCAATTACAGGCTTAGACATAAAACGAATATCTAAATTGCAAGAAAACGATGACGAACTGAAAGAATTACTGGCAAAGTCAATTGTATCTAAATGGAAACTTAAGCAGATTAAAATTCCAAAAACCAATTACAAAATTTGGTGCGAAGTTTCTACTCAAAATAATCGCCCATATATACCCAAAGATCTACGAAGAGAGGCGTTTGGAAAATTGCACGATATTTCTCATCCCGGAATACGTGCCAGCCGAAAGCTCTGCGCTTCAAAATATTTTTGGCCAGGTATGAATGTCGACACCGGTGCTTGGGCTAAGAGCTGTATACCCTGCCCGAAATCGAAAATACAGCGACACATAAAATCCCCGATTGAAAAATTCAATGTTCCTAGAGGTCGATTCGACCATATCCACATGGATTTGGTAGGCCCACTACCACCATCCAAAGGAAAACAATACATCCTCACAATAATAGACCGGTTTACGCGATGGCCGGAAGCCTACCCTCTTAGGTCAAGTACAGCAGAAGAAGTTGCAAAAACATTTGTATTTAATTATGTGTCTAGATTCGGTTGTCCATTAGAAATTACTACGGACCAAGGAGTACAATTTGAGTCAAAGTTGTTCTCAGAATTAACCAAGCTGCTGGGAAGTCATAGAATCCGTACAACTAGTTATCATCCTCAGAGCAACGGAATGATTGAAAGAGTACATCGCCAACTTAAAAATTCTCTGAAAGCCAGAGGTAATTCTAAAACTTGGAGCGAAGAACTTCCAATAGTTCTGCTAGGAATGAGAATGTCAGTAAAGGAAGACCTTTGCGCGTCACCAGCGGACCTAGTTTACGGCCAGGCTTTAAAAGTCCCAGGCGAGTTGTTCGTGCAATCAGAAAGTACCAATTCAGAAGATTCATCAAATTTAGTTCAAAATTTGCAAAATAAAATGCGTCATGTTACGTTCAAAAGTCCTCGTGCCCAGCAAAATTCGCGAACTTATGTGCCTCGCGATATTTACAAGTGCGAATATGCGTTTGTGAGAGTAGACAGAGTAAAAATAGGATTAGAGCAACCATACGAAGGTCCATTCAAAATTGTTAAACGACTGCGAAAATATTTCGTATTACATATTAATGGTAAGGACCAAAGCATATCAATAGACCGACTCAAACCTGCATACGACGTCAGCGATATGGTATTGATTAAAAAAGCAATTACCTGAACGAAAATAAGGGTAAAGTAAAGATGAAAGGCAAGAATAAGCATTTTTAGTACCTACGTATTTTCATGAAGTATTTTTTTTAATATCTGATTAGTATAATATAACAAATTGAATTAAAAAAAAAAGAAAAAAATCGAAAGTATGTAAATATTTTTTTTAAATCCACCGTTTTTCTCGGATGGGGGCCATGTAGTGACACGTTTTAAAATAAAAATTTAAAACAATTCCTCATCTCGTCACTACAAATTGGGTAACCTGTATCGGGAGGAACGGCCGATAGTGAGACAGTGGAAAGTGGATTATGGCGTTGGTCACACGATGTGTACATCAGCACAATAAGATAAATTATTGAACTAGTGGACTAGCATTTAAAATCATTTAAGTATAATTTTGTAGTTTATAAAATAAAGTTTTGGTTAGTGGTAAGAACAAGTCGTAATTATTTCATACCACAACAGAGCCATTCCAAATTAACAGCCGTCCAGCAAGAAGAACTGAGTGAACTTATTAGGAAAGCCAAGGCAAAAATGGGTGAGGGACTAGGGTGTACCAATCAAGTACAGCATACTATTCAGACCGACTCATCTCCAATAAAGCAGCGGTATTATCCGGTTTCACCAGCAATTCAAAACATAATAAATGCTGAGTTGGATAAAATGTTAGAGGCAGGAGTTGTAGAACCCTCGAATAGTGCTTGGTCATCGCCTGTGGTAATGGCTAAAAAGAAGGATGGTACTTACCGGTTCTGCGTTGATTATCGAAAATTAAATAAAGTTACGACAAAGGACGCATATCCGCTTCCTTATGTCTCGGCCACCTTGGACAAGCTCCGCGACGCTAAGTACATGTCATCAGTCGACATCAAATCCGCTTTTTGGCAGGTACCATTGGAGGAAAGTTCAAAGCAGTTTACCGCCTTCACTGTTCCTAGCCGCGGTCTTTTCCAATTTCGCAGAATGCCTTTCGGGTTGAGTAACTCGCCTGCAACTTGGCAGCGCCTAATTGATAAGGTTCTGTCTGGTAGTCTAGAAAGCCATGTGTTTGTGTACCTTGACGATGTCATTATAGTAACGCAATCCTTTGAGCACCACAAAAAGGTTTTAGGTGAAGTATTAGAAAGGCTATACCAGGCAGGATTGGTTATTAATTATGATAAGTGTGAGTTGTGCAGGCCTGAGCTCAAGTATTTGGGATACGTAGTAGGGGAGCGAGGTCTCCAAGTAGACCCTGATAAAGTTAAATGTATCCTCGACATCCCCCACCCAACGACAGTTTCGGGAGTTCGCAAGTTTATCGGTACAGTGGCTTGGTATCGCAGATTTATACCGAGTTTTTCATCTATCATAGCTCCAATTACTGATCTTTTAAAGAAAAAAAGGAAGTTTATTTGGTCCCCGGAATGTGAAAACGCTTTTCGACTGGCTAAAGAAAGTTTAGTCACCGCTCCAATCCTAAATTGTCCAGATTTTGATCACCCTTTTCTTATTCACGCTGATGCTTCTGGGTTCGGAGTCGGTGCTGTATTGACACAAAATATAAATGGAGAAGAGAAGGTAATCGCTTACTTGAGCCGTTCCTTGAACAGATGTGAGAGTAATTACTCGACTACGGAGCGCGAATGCTTAGCGGTATTGTGGGCCATCGACAAACTAAGACCTTACGTGGAAGGCACTAAATTTACAGTTATTACTGATCACGCGTCCCTCGTCTGGCTCCACAATCTCAAAGACCCTACAGGTAGGCTGGCAAGGTGGGCCATGAAGCTCCAGCAATTCGACTTTGAAATAGTTCATCGTAAGGGGAAAGTGCATCTTTTACCAGATTGGCTCTCGCGTTCAGTTCCTATTCTAGATTGTATTAATGGGTCTCATTCTGTGTCAGATAAGTGGTATTTAAAGATGATTGAGAACGTGAGTAACGACCCGGCCAAATTCCCTGACTGGAGAGTCCAAGACGGAGTTTTGTGGCGACATTGCAAGCCGCAGTACCCACTGCTCGCTATAGAATCAGAGTGTTGGAAGCAAGTGATTCCCAAAAGCAGAAGAAAAGATTCGATATTCAAGTCGCATGACATCCCAACTTCTGGTCACTGCGGCGTGAAAAAAACTCACGATCGTCTTTCACGGAACTTTTATTGGCCCAAAATGAGAGCAGATGTTTCCTCGTATGTCAAAAATTGTTTGACGTGTCAAGCTGTAAAGCACGAGCGTAGAAAACCAGTAGGGTTAATGGCTCCGCGTAGTATAGCAGACAAGCCGTGGGAGACTTTGTGTATAGATCTAATAGGCCCCCTTCCTAGATCAAAGCGGGGTTTCGTTTACATTCTCACTATTGTTGATCAACTAAGCAAGTTCCCAATGTTGTTTCCGTTACGCTCTGCCTCTGCTATCGCGATTATTCAAGTTTTAGAGGATCAAGTGTTCTTGCTCTTCGGCGTACCTAGGACCATAATAAGCGATAATGGTGCCCAATTTAGGAGTCGTGAGTATATAAAACTTTGCAGTAGTTACGGGGTTGTAATTAAATATACCGCCTTGTACCATCCACAAGCAAATCCGGCTGAGAGAGTCAATCAAGTTATTAAATCTATGCTTCGAGCGTATGTGTCGGAGAACCACAGGGAGTGGGATCAGCACTTAGCAAAGGTCGCTTGTGCTATCCGCACATCAACACATGAAGCTATAAAATTAACGCCTTATTTCATCAATTTCGGCCGTGAGATGGTAACACATGGCAAGTCTCATAAAACGTTTAAGGGCGATATATATGACCCCGAATCAAGATCCTCGGCATTGGAAGAAGTTATAAACGACGTGAGGAAGAGACTGATAAAAGCAGCGGAATCTTCCAGGCACCCATATAATCTCCGCAGAAGGGATCACAAATTCTTAGTGAACGACCAAGTTTGGAGAAAGAACTATGTTCTCTCAGATGCCGCTAAATTCTTCACTGCTAAGCTTGCACCTAAGTATTTAGGACCATTTACCATAGTTAGAGCAGTATCTCCCTGGACCTATGCGTTGGAAGATGTTAATGGCAAAAGTGCAGGCATATGGCATGCTAAGGATTTAAAAGCGTATTCTGCAGAAAATACTGAGTAGCCTGCCATATACGGTCGCCACAAAAAGTCATCCACTCAGTACAGGTTATCCCACTCGTAGCACTTTTTTTTGCAACGACTCTCCGCAATATGTGTGGGATTAATAATATATAGTGCTGATTGGTCTGCGGTGTTGGGATCTTACAGTAGTAGGAAGTCCAGTGGTCCAAACAAAATTGCAAAAATATAAAGTCCCTGGTTTTAATATCGGTCGGCGCGGCGGTTAAAATGACAAACCCATCTTAAAGGAGTGATATAATTCAGGTGCCCATTTACCCCGTAAGCCCTTACGCAATAAGCCTTTAGAGCAATTTTAAGGTTGTATATAAATTTGTTTTGGTTATTTAAGATTTCTACGAAATCTCCCGGAGGAAGAGGTGGCATGTTACGTGGTGAACTCTGGCTGTAGGGGATGTGGTGGCCTAGAAAATAAAGAAAATATTTAAATATGATTGCTATAATATATCCCAAGGGGATTACTTATGTGTACGTGTTGGTTTCGTCTTGTCTTGCCTCCTCAAGTAATAAATTTGGTTGATTCTGCAAAGATTTTCACATCACTTTCAGATCGTGAGCACTATAAAGAAATTACTCACCCTCCCAAAGGCTGGAAACACCTCTATGGATTGCAATATCGATTTTGAACGATACTTTCCTCACCTGAAGTTACCAAGGATACTACTGCGTCGCTGTGAGTCCTGGAAGATATATATGTACGTTTAAGGAGAGTGAGCTTTTCGAATTCCAAATAATACCTAGTATATCCGCCGATATAAGGAATTCTTGGAATCAGAGGATCGTTGCCCCTATAAGCTGCTTTAATAATGATTTTGTCACAAATAGTATTGGAAAACCCAAGTTGGTCCTGAAATTAGAATTAAGTAGAATTAAGTTTAATAAGCATATTTAATGAATTTAAAATTTCTTTTACCTTTATAAAGATGATGTAAGGCAGGCAGAGGTACCGCGCGAAGTTCTTCTGAATACCTTAGAAGTGGAAATGCAATGATATTTATCTTTATTTAGATAACTAGTGTTTTCGAAAATTGAAAATTATTTACCTGACCCAGTCCCCCCTTCTCACGCACAATAAAGTAGTAAAGCACAGCCGATTAAATAATTTAATCACAAACAGAAAAGCGACATGATTTCTTCTGCACAACCTGAATTTTCTGAAGTTTTAAATCGTTATAGGGGCTGCCCGTAGCCCAAAGCGTAAATCGAAATGCAAAAAAAAGAATATGGCACTAAACACACGAATTCTTGCAAATAAGCAAACGATCGGCAATTTCAGAATAAAAATAAAAATCAAATTTTATTCACCAAAGCAGAACTGAATCAAGCCGATTCGGAAAAGTACTAGAGATAAAGGCCGGAAGTTCAAAATAGTGGGCTTTTCCTATAAAAAGCTTTGGTAGGTGAAGCGGGCAGTCTCGGAAAAAAAGGGCAGTCGAGTGTCAAAGTGTCAAGCGAATCGACGAGGTCTAAGAAGGAAGAGTTTTTTTTAAATATAAAAGACAAAAAAAAGAACAAAGTAATAGTCGAGAAGTTCAAAGAATAGAAGGAAAAAAAAAAGATTAAAAGAAATTAAAAAGGAAATAGCTTTACCAAGTGGTTCAAAGCAGGAAAAAAAGGAGGGAAGGAAAGCCTTTAAACAAAGAGGATTGGAAGGAACGTCGTTTGTGGGGAGGTCTTGGGTCGGCGCGGGATAACTGGAGTAAAATTGGAAAATTCATAAAGAGAAAATGATAAGTATTACTTTTCCACTTATTAAATGCAGCTCAAAGTTGAGCATAAAAATGTTCTTGCATTCGGGATTTATAAATATAGTGTTGAATATATTTTTTTATTTGCGTGCTTCCTCCCTTGCCAGTTTAACTGTTTCGGGCTCGATTAGTCTGAGTCACATTACGTGTGAAATTTCGATAAGTAGTTCATCCATAGATTTAGAGTTTCAATTATAACGTTTGGTCGACTAAAAGAAAGAGGTGATAAATATAAAGCTCTGTGTTCTTACTTAAGAGTTCGTGGACTCGAAAGAAAAACCACGTGGCGCCCAACAGGTGTTAAGGCCCAGCGCATATAACCCCACCCTTCTCCAGCTCTAGCCGGGTGGACACCTTACGCGGTTAAAAGTCTGCGTAACAATCCAAGCAGGCAGAATCCAGTATAGAAGTCATCATTCTGTTGTATACCTAAAAAGGGTTAACAATGATAATTATAAGTAATAATTATCATTGAAAAAAATCGTTAAAAAATATTTAATTTTCATTAATGGAAATAAGCTAATCATGCTTAAAACATGGTTAGCTTATCTCCTAACAAGGCGAAGAAATTGCCATCAGCAATTTCTTCAAATTCCTTCGCATACAACCAAAATATCTTATCACAAAACGACTTGGGAAAAATAAAAGTTTTAAATTTCAACCTTCAGATATGTATGTACATACATACAAACATACATATCGGGCGCATGAAATTTTACTTCAGTGAAGACTGAAACGATCAAGTCTTCACCGAAAAAAGCTCTTATCAGCGAATTGTCGCGAGCTGCATACATTGTGATAGCAACAATGTATGCACGATAGCACGACGATGGTTGGATATTTATGAAAATATCAAATTTCAATTCCAACCATCGTTCGTCGCGATAATTCTGGGCATGTTTAAACATGCCCAGCGGTAAATAATTTTCTCAGGATGGGGATGCTAATTAAGCACTTTCCTATCCTGAACAACTAGACTTGCGATTACGAAAATCCAAGTCGAGGAGAGTTGATTTTTGCACTTGCAGCGGCGCGGTCACGGTCCGTTTAAAAAAAAAAGTTGTAATAAGAAGTTTGTTTAATTTAATTATGTGTAATAAAAAGTTTTCTAATTTTTGTAAAGGAAAGTTGTAGTGAGAAGTTTTTGAGTTAAAAATAAAAGAAGAAGTTGTCACAAGAAGTTTTTCAATTTTTAATAAAGAAAGGTTGTAACACCAACCGTGTATCAGAAAAAAAACCCTGTGGATTAAAAAAAGAAAGCAGATAAAGGCCAGAGGCACGCCTAGTGAAAGTGAGTACACTTTTGAATTGGTATATAACCAAATTGGTTAGAGAATATAACAAAATTGGCGCAGCCGGTAGGATAGTGGAAGCCTGCTTTTCGAAAAATCAAATGTAGAAAAGTATAAGAGCTATAAAATCCGCTATCCTGCGAACCTAAGGGGTTCCCTTGACGAAGCCACCCAGGCCAAGTCACCCCCAACACTCGGGTAGATACCATCTCTAGGCGCCTCTGCTCCAGGCGGGCAAGCATTCACCCCAATTAGTGCAAAAGCACCACCGAGGGATACAAGTGAACAAGTCTACCGAAGGAAGTGCAAAACCATCCAAAATCTCCCAGAAGGACGAACATTAAGCCAGCTGGAATTAGCCTGACAACCAGCTTGAAGTTCTCGGAAGCAAATCATCAGCCATTTGAAGTACAACGATCCTGAGTTGAAGAGGAAATCGAAGACGGCTAATAAGCCCCCTTTTCAACTAGATCCAGGGGAAGTTAAGACGGCCCAGTGCCCCCCCAGCTACAAAAGAAAGCCGAAAGCAACCGACAAAGGATTGAGAGGGAACTCGAAGGCGGTTAAAGGAACCCCCCTCTCAATTACAGCAAAGGGACCTAAGCAGGCAAGGAGCCCCCCTTTCACTGAACAGCGCATCATATGCCAGCCGACAATCCTGCTATACCTCAACAGGAACCAGAAACAGCAGCGAAGGAAAACTCTCCATCTTTAGCCGACGCGGGATCAACCCCAGGTGCCAATACACAGCACCCCGGTGAAGGTACATCATCCGCTGCAGGAGAAAAACCTCCACAGTTACCCCCAACAGGACCTAGACTTCGAAGCGGAACCGTTCTGCCAGGTCTGAATAGTCAAGTAAGTTTAGCTAAGTTTTTAAATAAATTATACGAGAGAGCGCGGGAATCGGATAAACTGACGATTACCCATTGTGACGCCTTAGATCACAAATTAAAATCAGAGCGTGAGACCAGACTCGTCAAGTTAAAGACCTTAAAAGAAAAAACAATACAGTTCCGAAAGGAACTAGAACAGTTTTCCGAATCTCGGCGCTCACTCAGTTTAGATCTAGGAAAGAATAAGAGTGTTAGGTTAAGTGACAGTGATAGTGATAGTGACAGTGACGGTGAAGTAGCTGAACCAACTCCCGAAGACCTGCTGATTGATTGGCTCGAAGAATCCTTAACGGAAATCAGCCCAGAAACAAGCCCAGCTAGTCCACCCAAATTTAAATTTCCAGTCAATAGACTACACACAATGGTGGATTACGCTAAAGTAGCTAAGCTCACAGCTCAACTCGTTCCCTTATTTTCGGGTGAAAGTACCCCACAATTGGGACGAGAGTTACAAACCTTCATTGGCTGTTGCAAACAAACTATGCAGTGCCTTAATAATGAAGAAAAAGTGGCTTTCCTTCAGGTCCTTCCTACAAGACTCAGAGGTGACGCATACCAATTATTCGCTTCAGACGTCCCTGCTTCATTTACTGAAGTAGAGGAACGTTTAAACAGAACGTATCTTCCCCGTGAGACATATCAGGAGCTGGTGAACAAATTAATTACCACCAGACAAAACCCGTTAGAATCTCTCACTGTGTTCATTACAAGATTGAAACAGTTGTTGACGATTTGCAACGAGGCAGCGACACAGAAGTATGGAGCTGAGGCAGTCCCTGCTGTGAAAACACAGCTGATGGATTTCGCCAAAAACGCTCTGAAAAGTGGAGTAACTAACCCACACCTGTGTCAATATTTGCTCACGCAGGGAGAAGGCGATTTAGAGTCACTAATTCAAAAAGCCTTGGACATGGAGAAATTACAACAAAGTGCTACATTCGTCCAGACTCCTCTGGTACAAGCTCCTCCAGTGGCGCCAGTAGATCCAGATCTACGAGTGCGAGCCTATTATAGAGCTCCTTATTATCAAATGCCATCAACACCTATGTTCGCATCACCTCGAGCTCCAAATCAAAACCAGTTTTCACGCAATGTGAATAACCCAGGTTCATCACAGTCACGACAAAGACCATTTACAAACCCTAATGCCAGAAACTCGGATACAGATGCACTGGTCCGTAACATCACGTGTAATTTCTGCCAGCGAAAGGGTCATACATATACAGATTGCCTTAAGCGCAAGAACACCCCTTTCTGCTCAAACTGCAAAATCTATGGAGATGACGTCCGTGATTGCAGAAAAGGTCAACAGACCCAACAAATTGTTCCTCCACGCCTCTCCAACAGATCTACACAAGAGCAACACAACACAAAAAGTCCTCAAGTCTTCAATATAAGACTCAAATGCACCTTTTGTGGTCGCCGAGGACATGCAGACGAAGACTGCCGCCAGAAGAAAAAATGGGAAGCCCGGAGTCAGGGAAACGACATGCAGTCGACCCAAAACTCCCCGGCTCGACTATAAACCCAACTAAAAAATTAAAAGGGTCACCTCAAGCGCCCGAATCCGGTGTCCCTACAGTGAAACTTCCACTGGACATAAGCCTTAACGGCCATACAAAACTAGTAGTGGACACTGGCGCTGAGGTTAGTATTATTAAGAAAAGAGCAATTAAAGACCTCAAAATAATTAATTCCAATAAGGCATGCACTTTACAGACCCCTTTTGGAACCGGAAAGACATTGGGAAATTGCAAGGGCAACTTCAATTTTAAAAATAAAATTCCCTGCAAGTTTCAGGTGGTACAAAACCTGCCAGGTCTTTCCGATGACGGCCTATTAGGAAACGATTTCCTATCAAACAATTGTAATGTTGAAGGCCCAAATAAAGCACTCAAGTTTCCTTGTCATGCAAAACGGACAAGCTGTATTCCAGAAAAGCAGTCGAAGTGAGGTCAGTTGCTGAAAAGATGGAACCTAAACAGGTTAAGCTATCTACATGCAGTGTCTCCAAGGCATCTCAACCGAGTAATGCTGGCTGCCAGATTCAACAAGAGCCGACGGAATACGAAAAGAGCTGTCTGGGTGATCAAGAAACCAGCGATATGAGGCAGCATCTGGTTACTTTAGAGGAACCGATATGCATACCTGCTAGGTCACAAATTATCACCACAGTCCCGTTACGAGTGAAGGAAGAAATGCTCTGTTTATCTAAAGAGATAGGCGACGGAGTCTTCCTGGCCAAAAGTTTACTCCCTACTGGGAAAGAAACAGTGCTAGTTGCCACACTCAACATTAACAATTTTAAAGTAGTCATCAACAGTTTATTACTACAACTGCTCCCTATACATGACTACGCCGTCATCCCAATAGGAGAAGCCACTGATACACAACACGTTCTCAAGCCGAATAAATCGCAAGCGAATAACGCAAACATCAGTGAGATTTCCAAGGCGGAACAGAAGTCAAGCAAGACTTCTTTCTCCAGAATACCTAGATATAAGTTACTAACGCGGCCCAAGAGCCCCATACAAGACGTGTGCGAGCTCAGTAAGACCCGAACAGAGGCAGCAATGACTCCACCGTCCAATAGAGTAAATTATAAAAAAATTTCGAGGCCCAAGAGCCCTATAAAAGATGCGAGCGAGATCCAGAAGCCGATAAACAAGATGCCGAGGACTCCTCCGTCTAGTTTACCTAGATTTAAGATATATACGAGGCCAAAGAGCCCTATAACAGGTGCGTGTGAGCTCAGTAAGAATTATTCTCAGGCAAAGACGACTCCACCACCCAACCAAGTTAGTGTTAAGAAACAACAGTGGCCCAAGAGCCCTATCACAAGTGCGTGCGAGCTCAGTAAGACCTACTTAAAGGCAAAGTCGACTCCACCACTTAATAAAATTAGTATTAAGAATACAAGGTGCCCCCTGAGCCCGATAAAAGACGCGTGCGAGATCCGTAAGACCTCATTGAAGGCAAAGTTGGCTCTACCGTCAAACAGTATTAAGAGAACCAATTTTTCACGGCCTATTAGCCAAAATACGAATGCGTGCGAGTACTTGGACCAATGTAAAGTACCCATAAATTACGGTACTCCACCAATAAAAGAGCAGGAAGCACATGCCCTGCCGACTAGTAAAGTAAGTAAAAATGCTCACAAAAAAAGGTTACAACAACCTAACACTAACGTAAGCTTTTCGGAAAATACAGCTATCTTACAACACGTAAGATACTTATTTCCGGATCATGAAGATCCCACACATACTCCGCGAGTCAACAGGTTAGACCAAGAGCTCAGCCTAGACCCAAATCTAAATGCGGAAGAAAAAGCTTCGATATCCGAACTCTGCTACGAGTACAACGATATCTTCTTTCTAAAAGGTGATAAGCTCACATACACAAATGCTATCACCCACAATATCCCTTTAATACAAGATCAAGCGCCCATAAATCAAAAGGCCTACAGACTACCAGAGACCCAGAGACAAGTAATCAACGAGCAATTAAGAGAAATGCTAGAAAACGGGATAGTCCAAACTAGCAAAAGCCCTTGGAATTCACCCTTATTAGTTGTCCCCAAAAAGGCGGGACCAGATGGTGAAAAAAGGTGGCGCGTCGTTGTCGATTTTCGCAAATTGAATGAAAACACAATTGGCGACGCATTTCCGCTACCCCGAATCGAGGATATTCTTGACCAACTAGGTCATGCCAGGTACTTTACCACTCTCGATTTGGCCAACGGCTATCATCAAGTCTTAGTCGACAAAAAATATCGACATAAGACCGCTTTTAGCACTAATTACGGGCACTACGAATTTAAGCGTATGCCATTCGGACTCAAAGGAGCTCCCGCTACATTCCAACGCCTCATGAACTTCGTTCTGACAGGCCTACAAGGCCTCGAATGTTTCGTTTATCTTGACGACATCGTCATTTACGGGAAAAACCTAAATGACCACAATGATAAACTTCGCAAAGTCTTCGACAAATTGAGAGAGAACAACCTCAAACTGCAGCCAGAGAAGTGCCAGTTCTTGAGAAGAGAAGTTGTTTACCTAGGCCATAAATGCTCTAGCGAAGGTGCATTACCAGACCCCAGCAAAACGGCCTGCGTCCAAACATTTCCTGTTCCCAGAACAGTAAGGCAAGTTCAGTCCTTTTTAGGACTCGCCAATTACTATAGGAAGTTCATTCCGGACTTCTCTAAAATCGTTCGTCCAATCACGAATTTACTCCGCAAGGACGTAAAATTCAATTGGACCGAGAAATGCCAAGAAGCATTTCAAAGCATTAAAAATGCTCTAATTTCCCCACCACTTTTAATCTATCCAGATTTCTCTAAACCCTTCAATCTTACAACGGACGCCAGCAACGAAGCATTAGGCGCTGTGCTTTCCCAAGGAGAAGTGGGAAAAGACCAGCCTATCGCCTATGCAAGCCGAACGCTGAACAAAGCCGAGAGAAATTACTCCACTATTGAAAAGGAGTTATTGGCTATAGTCTGGGCCACTAGGAATTTCCGATGCTACCTCCAAGGCAGGAAATTCACGGTCTATACTGACCACAAGCCTCTCAAAGGTGTCTTTAACGTTAAAGACCCGACTTCCCGTTTGGTGAGATTTCACCACAAACTATCAGAATTCGATTATACCATCGAATATAAACCAGGGAAGTATAATACCAATGCGGATGCATTAAGCCGCATTCCACAAGTATTAATCGAAGACTATACAGGCCACACTTTAACGGTACAAGCCCAAGTCCACCACACTATGGACTCTGATGTGGAGGAAAATATGCCCCCAAATAAAAAGAAAACCAAAAAACCCGCTCATTGCTTCGCCGTGACCAGAGCTCAAAAACAAAAATCCCAAGAGGCCAATACTAGCTCCAGCGCTGAAATACCGCCCACGGCAGCGGAAGATAAAGAAACTAAACTCCCAGAGGCGGAAATACAACCCCCTGCTACGCTTGAACAAGAAATAAGTCCAGTCAAGGCACCTGAGATAATCACGAGCCCCAAGGAAGTTCAAACAATCCTAAAGGATTACCACGACTCTCCTTTCGGCGGCCATCAGGGTGTCATTAAACTTATAAAAGAATCAGACGCAAGTATTGGTGGAGACACATGCTTAGCGATATAAAAAAGTACATAAAAAAATGCCCTACGTGCCAAACAATGAAGGCATCGCCACAATTCAAGATGCCAATGGTAATAACGGACATCGCAGAGCAACCTTTCGACAAGGTTTACCTCGATATAGTAGGTCCACTAGAAGAGACCATATCAGGTAATAAATATATCTTAACGTTTCAAGATAATCTCACCAAGTTTGTCGATTGGTATGCCATACCAAATGGAGAAGCAGTAACGGTGGCGCAAATCTTTTTCAATGAGATTGTCACGCGTTATCGCATTCCAAAGAGAATAGTCACCGATCAGGGAACTAATTTCCTGAGTGAGCTATTCAAGAAGGTCTGCAAACTGCTAAAGGTAAGGAAGTTACAAACTTCCGCATACCATCCACAGTCTAATGGAGCACTAGAACGTGCCCATAGACCATTAATCGAATATCTGCGTACAATCGTAGACGAGAATCCCAAAACATGGGATCAATTCCTACGAACCGCTGCATTCGTGTACAATAACAGTGTACACGAGGGTACTAAACTAACCCCGATGGATTGCCTTTACGGCTTCACAGCGGATGTCCCAACTAATTTAAAACGGGACCCTGAGCCCGTATATAACCACGAAAGTTATTACCATATGCTCAAGTACAGATTACAAAAATCATATGCTACGGCTCGTAAAAATCTCTTAGCCAGCAAACAACGCTCAAAGGCATATTACGACAAAACAATCAGGCCTCTCACTTTCCACCTAGGAGACAAAGTCCTCCTCAAAAGTGAAAGCCGCAAACACAAATTGTCTCAAATCTGGGTTGGTCCATATCTGGTAATCAATGTACCTAGTCCAACAAACACTACCATAAAAATAGGCAAACGGCAGGTAGTAGTACACAACAACCGTTTAAAGCCCTATTACGAGTAGTACACTGGTACATATGTACACCTTTAGAAAATAAGTCCCACTGAAACAAAATTTCGCCAGTTAAACTATTAACTACCCACTTAAAAGGTTCCGCACTCGGGATTACTCCTTATGACTCATGAAGTCAAACTTTACCTAAATTTTATTTAAATTAATAAAAAATACGCTAAATAAACGTACCCACATATACCTTGCTACTTATAACAAAATAATGGTCGACTTAAAAGCTCATAGAGAAATTGATGAAGTTTAGCATGCTCTAACTTACACTCTCCATACCTTGTTTTGGTAGTTACGAGTGAATTAAAAAATTTGTTTTCTCTCCAGTACAGTTTTGGTGAAAAAGTACAATGCTCATACGTTGACGAGATTTAGCAGGAACCGACTCAGAGTCCTCCTATCCTGTTCTATCTCGTCTTTCTTTTAGCAACTAAGCCCCCATTATACAAACTATCCACCATTCAATTAAGCAATACTATATTTAAATATTATATGCTATGTAGTAAGACCAATTGACTAATGAAGCCTATCCTTCATTTTATACAGAACATGAAGCACATGTTAGTGTTAATATGTTGTTTCCATCTGGGAGTGGGACAGATACAAACGGAACCCTACACAATAAGTCCCCTGAACAATACAGGAATACTATATGAGGACTTAGGAAAATTACAAGTATACCACAGTACATGGAATATACTAACGGAGATCAACCTAAGGGAACTGGACAACCAAACGCTTATGGCAGAACAGGCGGAGCACTTAGTCCACCGACTATGTTCGAATCGCTCTCAAACCGATGAGCTATGCCTGGTACAGCAAAAACACGTTCATTCTCTCTTAGAAAATATCAAGAGAAGAACAAGTGTCATTCGAGAAGTGGTCCCCAAATCAAGATCAACAAGATCTATCTTCGATGGAATAGGCAATGCAATGCACTACCTATTCGGGACCATGGACAGCACTAATGAACAAGAGGTATACAGTCGACTCGAGGAGCTCGAAACAAATACAAAAGCACTAGCGGACCTGGAAAGACAGCAGATCAGTGTAGTCAAAACTACACTACAACAAATCCAAAAGCCATTGACATCTCTGCAGGAAAGACAACGTCAAATAAATCTCCAGGTAAATAGAATGCAAAATATCACTGATGATTTACTAATGAGACAATTAAGGCAGGAGATAATTTCAAGCCTAACCTTACAAATTGTCGAGATTGAGTACAGGCAACAAGCCTTACTCGACATAATAATCTCCAGTAAGAATCACCAGTTACATCCGCTAGTGGTGTCTCCCAAAAGTTTATTAGAAATATACCACAAGTCCCACGCTACTTGCCCAGATGCACAAAATTGTCTCTCCCTGTTATATCAGACAGCGGAAACAAAGGCTCGTATAGTCCAAGACAAATTAGTTATTAGAATACAACTTCAGATTTTCAATTTACCACAAATGAAGTTGTATAGGATACATAGTTTTCCTATCCATGTTAATAAAAAACAATCATTGGTACCCGAAATACAGTACTCGCACCTAGCGCACCAGGTACAGACACAGGATATTCTATTATTAAAAACACAAGATCTTAAAATCTTCAAAAAGATCACTCAATCTTCCAAAGAGGACACTTACATCGCTAAGCTGGGCATTCCCATAACAAAGGCTACAATGTCCAAAGAATGCGTAGTGAAGCTGCTCTTTAATCCATTAAAGGAAGAGCCACAGTGCCAATTCAGAGCACAAATACCTCCCAGAGACCTACTTATCAAATTAAGTAAACCAAATTCTTGGATATTCTCGTTGATAGAACCAACAATTGTACACCTTCAGTGTACCCAACAATTCCTAACTTCAAAAATAGAAGGCCAAGGAATAATTACTATCAACCATCCCTGTCAAGTACAAGTAGGATCCCAAATCCTACACTATGAGGCAGAGAATATCCAGCAATTGAGTCTCAAACAACCCACTTACTTCCCAAATATAACTCCATTAGAACAAATAGTGGACAAATATCTTAATGAAACCAAAGAAAAAATACCGTCGGAAGAAATACAGACAGAACTATATTCAGGAGATGACACTAACAGCATCATCCTAGAAGGTACCCAGTCATTAAAAGAACTGGACGAAAAATTAGAAAAAATAGTTCCTCAGATCAGTCACCACCCTACATATGTCCTAGCTGCAACATCAGTATCCTTAACTGGTGTTGTCATCACATGTATGGTGCTGTACCTGGTCGCCAAATGGCTAGTCCCATTCATTAAAAATTATCGTCTACGTAAAACTGAAAAAACCCTAGAGGCGGAGGAACAAACCAAACAAATCGAAATAATTGAACCTACCCCTCTCAAAAGGACCCGCACCTTGCCACCTACAAGGTCAGTGCAAGTGGTATAGTGTCACCACTTCAAACGGTCACAATAACGAAGCACTATCACTGGTACTAAAATACAGACAAAACAAATGTAAGTGGTTTCTACAAACCCCAAAAAAAGGGTAGCACTAATAAAAACAAAAGGGGACAGGACATACATAAATATTTACTAAAGCCTAGATTTAAGAGAAAATAGTGTATTAAAAACATATATACATGTAGGTATATACACAAACCAAAAAGCCCAGTAAAAGATATCCTCCCCCGGTAGTATTAAATAATAATAATAAACAAAAAAATATATAACATAGAATTACAAATAACGGTAATAAATATAGAACAATAAGTCTAAACTAAAATAGAAACTAAATAACCAATAGAATGTACTGTTATACAAGTGTAACAGAAAATATACATACATAACATACAAAAAAAAAACAGTAGAAATTAGGAAAAATAAGAATTAAGTAAAAAAAGAATTACGAGTAGAATAGAAATAGATAGTTAATACAATTTTAGAAAATAGAAAAAAAAACTTTTTTAAATAGAAATAAGAAAATATGTAAAAGCCGAAAACCTATGCCAAACCGACCAATAGCCGAACCAACGAAAAAGCCCCTACAACAACTTCCCCTGAGAATTATTCCTCTTCAAAGAATAATCCTCTTTTTCGCAGGGGGAAGGATTGTTGTATACCTAAAAAGGGTTAACAATGATAATTATAAGTAATAATTATCATTGAAAAAAAATCATTAAAAAATATTTAATTTTCATTAATGGAAATAAGCTTATCATGCTTAAAACATGGTTAGCTTATCTCCTAACAAGGCGAAGAAATTGCCATCAGCAATTTCTTCAAATTCCTTCGCATACAACCAAAATATCTTATCACAAAACGACTTGGGAAAAATAAAAGTTTTAAATTTCAACCCAAGTCGTTTCGATAGAAAAATAGCCCCACGATAAATCTTACCTTCAGTAAGATTTGTCGTAAATACGATATGTATGTACATACATACAAACATACATATCGGGCGCATGAAATTTTACTTCAGTGAAGACTGAAACGATCAAGTCTTCACCGAAAAAAGCTCTTATCAGCGAATTGTCGCGAGCTGCATACATTGTGATAGCAACAATGTATGCACGATAGCACGACGATGGTTGGATATTTATGAAAATATCAAATTTCAATTCCAACCATCGTTCGTCGCGATAATTCTGGGCATGTTTAAACATGCCCAGCGGTAAATAATTTTCTCAGGATAGGGATGCTAATTAAGCACTTTCCTATCCTGAACAACTAGACTTGCGATTACGAAAATCCAAGTCGAGGAGAGTTGATTTTTGCACTTGCAGCGGCGCGGTCACGGTCCGTTTAAAAAAAAAAGTTGTAATAAGAAGTTTGTGTAATTTAATTATATGTAATAAAAAGTTTTCTAATTTTTGTAAAGGAAAGTTGTAGTGAGAAGTTTTTGAGTTAAAAATAAAAGAAGAAGTTGTCACAAGAAGTTTTTCAATTTTTAATAAAGAAAGGTTGTAACACCAACCCTGTATCACAAAAAAAACCCTGTGGATTAAAAAAAGAAAGCAGATAAAGGCCAGAGGCACGCCTAGTGAAAGTGAGTACACTTTTGAATTGGTATATAACCAAATTGGTTAGAGAATATAACAATTCCAACAACAGCAAACCTGCCAACAGCAAATTTACCTACCGTCGTCGGGAAACAGCAGGTACAATTAGAATAGTGGAGTAATTATTGTATTGTAATAGTATAATTAGGGAAATTTTGGGCACCCACAGAAATTAGAATGTTAAGGCTAAGGTTGTAAAAAGTATTAAAATTATTGAAGTTTTTTCTCTTAAAATGGTAATAAGGTAAAAATGAAAGGAAAACAAAAAGTATTATTAGAGAAAAGAATTTTGGCGACGGAATTATTAAAAATTAGAGTACTTATTTAAGACATATCAAGCTTATAGTTTATTGTAATAGATAAAAATGTAGAAATATATGTTTTTTTAATTTTGTGAGATGTTTGAAGAAGTTATATTGTTAAAAAAACAAAAAACAAAAAAGCTAATGTTAAAATAAGAGGAACGTAAAAAAAAAACTAAGACAACAAATGTAAGCAATACCGAAAAGAAACAAAGTGTTAAATAAATTAAAGAAGTATAGAAATATTGCAAAGCGATAATAAAATATAATGTGAGAAGCATTAAAAGAAATTAAAATGTGGAAATATAAAAACATAGAATACAGAAAGCAAAAAAAAATGCAATGTGAAAAGAACCTAGGAAAGAATATTAAGGAAGAAATAAATGGTAAAAGAGAAATGTGAAATGATGTAAAATCAAACAATGTTAGAAAAAGGAAATAAGAAAATTTCGAAACATGTAATGAAATAATGTAAAGAATCTGAACCGAACGAAGATGAGATATTTTCAGTTTATTTAATTGATTGCATTCTCCAGATCTAGTTCCCTGCGGAAACTAGTTTTTCAAAGGGGAGAGGGATGTTATGGCCCAATATGAGGAAGATTCTTCATGCAGCCAAGGGCGCATTTTAGAGAAATAATTAGCAATTGCTAAACAATAAGCTCGCATGGTATTGTTCTGCAACTGCCGGTTATTTCGCTGATTAGCTCAACAGCTGGCTACAATGAGCGCTTAGTGGAGCAATCGACGATTACGATAACAATTAACCTCGCATGGTAATTGTTATGTAAAGCGATTGTTTACTACTAAGCGACTCAGGTGCTGCAACCGGTAGAACAAACGACAAGGTTGTTGTCGTTTGTTTACATCCCCGTTGTGAGCAAAGAAAGTATTTCCGAATATCGGGGCATAAAAGACCTATGACTGGTCTGGCGAGTGCAGTTCAGTGAAGTATTCAGTCGCAACGTTGTTATAAGAGTATCATGTTTCAGTTCGGTTCGGAGTAATTGCCGTATTGTTAAGATAGGTCGAGTTTTGCGTATAATAAAGATTTATACATATGTTAGAAATTCGAGTGTTTTATTAAAATTTATTGGTCTTTAATTAGTTTATTTGTTGGATTGCTTTGGGACACGACACCAACGACTACACGAAATCGACGATTTCCAGACCTTAAACCCTGAATTGTCAGTAACACCAGGCAGTGACAACAGCTTAGGTGACGTATCAAGCACTGGAGCCAAAAACACTATAGTATGCTGGAACTGTGATCAGCAGGGTCAATACTATCAAGACTGCCGGCAAGAGAAACAAGTTGTGTTCTGCTATGGATGCGGACGCAAGAACATTTTCAAGCCCGATTGCAGCCACTGTCGACAGAAAAACTTGAATACCACCACCTCTTTCCGACCACTGTCAACGTCGCGAGCGACAACTCCAGTTCAAGCTTTGAACAAGGAAGAAGGTCCGCTCCATTAGCAGATCACATTGACGAGTCCCTGAATTGTCCACTGACATCATTCAGTGATTCTGATGAAATCAGCAAAACTCCTGCTAGTATGAACACTTCATTGATAGAGACGGAGAACTTAATAGACTTCTCCACAGATCTTCAAGCTCCCATTTCCACTTCTGGAGAGCCCATGACATTATTAGACACTTCTTTGGAAGAGTCTTTAATTTTCAGCACCTTTAGCTGACAAAGTTACTGAGCAGGAGATTTGTCCTCCTGCCATTTCTGCTTTAAAACGGCCACCAAGCTCTGTTATGACGGGTGGGCGTGAGTCTGTTGTACATGCGCTGATGACGTGTGATACTCGTCTGCAGAAATATAAAGCAGCAAGAGAACGAATCTTCTCCTCAGTGGCGGAGTTAGCTGAGATCATGTTTCCTGACCTGGATATTGGACCAAAAACGAAACGATCAACCGTTCGTTGGCGGAAATACTGTCGACGGATACGACTGGAAAGAAAAAAACTAGCACAGATTTCTGTGTCGATGCCAAACGACATTCGACCGTACGCCGAAGTAAAGCTGCTCGGGCGAACCGAGCCTGGATTACCTGATAGTGGTGCCACTGTCAGTATTCTAGGCCAGGGAGCTCTAGAGAAGCTTGCGGAAGCAGAGGTTGAATGGAGTAGGTATCGTACACAGATCCAAGTAGCAAATGGTGCCATGACGACTGTGCATGGTCATGTGGACTTGGTAAGACCCAAAACGTGCGTTTTTACCTGCTTCCTGGGCTCACACATTCACTATATCTAGGAATAGACATCTGGCGTCTATTAGGGTTGGCTCCAGATGTCTTGGGTATAGTTGCAGAAGTGACACCAAGTTTACTAGCTACTCCTGACACCGATTGCCATGTTCTTTCCAGTCAAGATCAACAACGCTTAGAAGCCACCAAACAGCTTTTCCCTTCTTTCGCCTCTTTGGGCCTGGGAAAGACATCTTTGGTCGCTCACAAGATTGAAACGAATGACGCAGCTCCGATAAAACAACGCTTTTATCCGATATCGCCGGCAGTACAAAGTTTCATGGATGCCGAATTAGAGCGAATGCTATCGCTGGGTGTGATAGAGGAGAGCCAGAGTCCTTGAAGCTCTCCAGTTGTTCTGGTAAGGAAGCCTGGAAAGGTCCGGCTTTGTTTTGACGCCAGGAAGGTCAACTCTGTTACGAAGAAGGATGCCTATCCGCTACCGCAGATAGACGCACTCCTAAGTCGACTTTCTCCGGCAAACTACATTACGAGCCTGGACCTGAAAGGCGCCTCCTGGCAGGTCCCACTAGACGCTGACTCCATAGAGAAGACCCGCTTTTACAGTACCTGGTCATCCTCTCTGTCAGTACACGGTGATGCCATTCGGCCTATGCAACGCTCCACAAACGATGTGCCGCCTCATGGATAAAGTCATTCCTTTTGATATTCCTGAGAACGTTCTCGTCTATCTTGGCGATTTATTAATTCTGTCATCAGACATAGACTCGTATCTCACGTTACTATCCCGTGTAGCGGATTGTTTGTGGAAAGCTGGCCTCACTATCAACGTCGAGAAGAGCAAGTTTTGCATCAAGGAGACCAAATACTTGGGTTTCATAGTCGAGAAAGGAGGATTTAGGACTGACCCAGACAAGATCTCAGCTATAGTTGACTATCCGTCACCTAAAACTGTTCGGCAAGCCCGACGTCTACTAGGTATGGCGGAATGGTATAGACGGTTCATCCCGAACAATGCTGACGGGACTGCCTCCATTACAGACACCTTGAAAAACCCCAGTCAGTTCAAGTGGACTTCCGAAGCCCAGACGTCTCTGGAGATGCTAAAACAAAAACTTACCTCTGCTCCGTTGTTAGTGAGTCCAGACTTTACCAAACCATTCGTTATACAGTGCGATGCGAGCCAACAAGATATTGGTGGGGTACGGAAGTTCCGTGCCTTCATATAACTCATGCCGTTTAAGATAGTGACGGATCATGTGAGCTTGAAATCGCTGATGTCTCAAAAGGACGTCAGCGGTAGACTTGCTCGGTGGAGTTTGAAGCTTCAGGGTTTCGACTTCACTATCGAGCACCGAAAAGGAAGCCTGAACGTCGCCCCTGATGCGCTGTCACGTATCCATAGTGACAGCCTGTCCACCAACGAAGATCCTGGCCGGAAGTTGACCTTAGTTCGTTATATTTCAACTCGTTGGAATATGAGAAACTGAGGCATAAGGTTAAAAATACTTTTGGTAAACTGATCTTTGCGTCAGGGATGGCTTCGTTTACATTCGGAAAGTTTCGAGAACAGGCGATCCGATTCAGGAAGAAGAAGCTTGGAAGCTTTGGATTCCACGAGGGCTTGTCACCGACGTCATTTCTAGGGCTAATGATTCGCCACTAGCTTGACACGGAGGTATAGGGAAAACACTGGAACGTCTACGAAGACATCTGTACTGGCCACGAATGACAGTTGATGTCAGAAACTACGTAGACGCCTGTGACGTGTGTAAGGAAACGAAGGCTCCCAATACTATTCTCAGACCACCTATGAGAATCCAGTCTGTGACAGAACGACCATGGCAAAAGCTGTATATCGATTTTCTAGGTCCATATCCTCGGTCAATGAAAGGAAATGTCTGCATTTTAATAGTTCTTGACCACTTTTGAAAATTCCCAATTCTCAAACTTATGAGAAAAGCATCTACACTCAATGTGTGCCAATTCATCGAGACGAAAGTGTCCCACGTATTCGGAGTCCCGGAAACGATCGTCTCTGACAATGGAGTCCAGTTTTGGTTGACTCAGTTTACCAGATTACTGGATAAGTATGGGGTGAAGCTCCATTCTCACTGGGCATTCCTCTCTCAGGGGCCACCTTCACAGGATGAGACTTGTTGATGATCCTATATGCACGGGTTGCGGAGAGGAGTCCGAAACAGTGACCCATTTTCTATGTCACTGCCCGGCACTCTCAGGAATACGCTACAGAATTCTTGGTTCACACCTCCTGGAAGAGCTGCATGATGCCGGCAAGGAGGGCTGGGAGCCAATTCTGAAATTTATTAGAGCGTCCGGTTGGGACCTATAAGCAATCGCGCATGGGTCTGGAAGGTGAACAATGGGCCTTGTCTTGGCCTAAGTTCGGGGGACCTGAAGAAGGGGCCCAAACCTCATAAATCAATCAATCAATCAATGGGGTGAAGCACTTGCGAACGGCAGTTTACTTGTCGCAAGCAAACGCCTCAGAGCGAGTAAACAGGTCTCTATTGTCAGGGACTAGAGCATATATTCGGAAGGAACACAAAAAATGGGACGAGCAGCTGAGCCAGATATCTAGTTCCCTCAGGAGCTTGTTCCACCAAGCAACTGGTTTCTCTCCTTATCGAACAATTTTCGGTCAGCAAATGATTGAACATGGCAGCTCCTATTCCATCTTGAGGAGCCTTGGAACTCTTAGTGAACCGTTGAGAGTAGATGCTGATGACAAACTGAGATTGATCCGTGCGAGAGTGCAGGAAAATTTACACCATGCGTTCGAACAGGGTTCACGAGCCTATAATCTCAGGGCGAAGCCTGTTGATTTCAAAGTGGGTCAAGAGGTATTTAGACGGAATTTTCCCCAAAGCAACTTCCAACAGCAGACCAGTGCTAAACTGGGACGAAAATTTGTCAAATGTCGGGCTAAAGCCAAGAAAGGAAACTCCCTATACGAGCTTGAAAATCTGCTGGGGAAACTGTTAGGAGTCTATCACGCCAAAGACATCAGGCAGTGATAACTATTCTGGAACGTCGTCTATCTATTGTCACGTTTATTCCTGGTAGCCCTAAGAAGGCAACCAGCGAGCTTCACTGGTAAACTATAGGATATCGCGAAGCCCTCCTATTGCCCCGTCAATGGTGGGTGATGTACCTGTTGGAATTCAATCTCATCAGCACACCTCTACCTCGTGTGAGTAGATAACCCTTTCTAGTCGCTTCCAGATCGGCTTCATTAGGAGGATTTTTCCTTGTCTGTCCGTCTATAACATTTCGTTACTCGGCAATTGTCGGACATAGTAGTACTAAATCTATTCCTGGTAGCCCTCAGAGGGCATCCAGCCAGCTTCACTGGTAAACTATAGGATATCGCGAAGCCCTCTTATTTCCCCGTCAATGGTGGGTGATATACCAGTTGGAATCCATTCCTGTATACAGCTGTCAGCATGTCACTACTACGACGCCTTGGAGATACACCCTTGAACAATCGCGGTCAGAGATCGGAGCGAGATGTTGTGCCGATAAAGCTTAGCGATCAGTTCTTTAGGTTACTGATCGCGGGGCTTTCTCAGCATCTGGGCTAAGGAAGGCAAAGAGACCCCGACTGGCTGGTTTTTTGGGTTACCAGCTTGTCGATGAAAGTTTGGCTTCCCACACGGAGAAAGACGTCGAGGTCTGATCAAAGACTGACGAGCCTTCAGAGATGTGTCCTCGATGCGACATCAGTCAAGATCGAGTGATGAGGAATAATCATTGGGTCGTGGGTCGAGACACACATTGGGCGCCCGCAGCGATGATGCCTATGTTTAAGACCGGCTAGCTCAGTCGACCATTTTTCAGCGTTGTCTGAACCACGGGTGGCGCAGACCACTTTGCCCTGTTATGGTCGTAGCATATTGCATATAGCAATATGCTACACAAAGCACTGAAGCAAGCGTGTAAGCCGGCTGCGACGAGCGGAAAATTAAAACGCACCCCGACCGAGAGAAGTGCGTTTCCTCGAGCTCGGAGGGACATTCTGACGGTGGTGACAAAGAAGAAGAAGACAATCGATTTGTCTTACTTCTTGAGTAAAGTGACGCACATGGAAGGTTTCCTGAAAGAAATTGGCATCAATAATTCTCCCCCTACATCGTGCTCGAGAGGAATTAAACCCCGCACCAGGAGGTAAATTCGAAAAATATTATTAGAATCCTGAGTATAAACTGGGAGTATTGAGACATTATCGAAAACCGGCCTTACATTTTTCTGCAAGAAACCTACTGATCACGCTAAACAAATTTAAGAGAAAATATTTCTGGAATTGGCAGAAGTCGTCTACTACTGGTATTATAATTTTTCTGCACGAAACATAATCGATATTACCAAATGACCGTGAAACTTTCGATATATGGAATTTGTTGAAATTATCTACCACGAGTATTTTTATGTTAGGAATATGATGGGCTAAAATAATTCGATACGAGTCGAATCGATTGTGGAGATTTTATTAAACCTAGAATTTAATCCACTACTTGGATCTGGGATTATATATATATATATATTCTCGACGAATTTGTCGCGAGATTTAATTAGATAAGTAACTAAATTAGTTTAGAGTTATTACGTTTTTTGAGGATTTTTGTTTAAGTTTTAATTCAGTCCACCAATTGAATTTGCGACTTTTTAATTGCTTATACAGTAGCAAGCGGACATCCTCGGGGGCGCCTCTGCGGTGGATCCTCAACAAATAAACATGTAAGTTGTTGCCTTTTTTTCTTACTTTTGCTGAATGTTATCTAAGGTCTACAAATATTGTTTTACTTTTACTTTCTTGAAGTGGATTGAAACCAAGAAAGCGAAGAGTTTTTTTTTGATAAATTACAATTTGCCCAGTACCACTTAGGTGAACTAGATAGCTATAGAATATAAAAAGAAAGGAATTTAACTGAATTTTTTTAAGGAAAGAGGTATAAATACAAGAAAAACATTTATTTGTTGATTATAAACACATATACGTTACAGAATGCCTAACTTAATTGAATTTTTCGGTAATACAAAAAAATAGATAGCTATAGAATATAAAAAGAAAGGAATTTAACTGAATTTTTTTAAGGTAAGAGGTATAAATACAAGAAAAACATTTATTTGTTGATTATAAACACATATAAATTACATAATCGAGTAAAAGGGAAATGATTAGTGGTGTAATTTAAATCATGCATACAAGGACTTAATATCCGTCTTGTTGCAGAGTACCGTTTGAAGATTTTTCACTCTCATTCAGTGTTGTATTTACCTATTACTTCCATGTAAGGGAACATATTATAATCACATGTTATTTCTATGTCCTCTAAAGTATTTCCTAGGTTAAATGTAATAATGCTGTAATTTTTCTTTTGAATTGAAGACTATTTTTCATAAAATAATGACATTATAACGTAAATAATGTTCTGAAGCTTTTATTAATTTCTCCATCTACTTTCCTGGAGCCCTCTCATATGAAGGTCGTCTAGGCTCGCCTAGTCTTTCTCTCTCTTTGAAGGTCAATTAGGGACTCTGAATAATTATGCCCCTCGGAGACAGATGGGAGGATGGGGCCGGCAAAGAAGGCAAAACATCTGCGCCTTCGATTATATATAGGTAGGTGACGTAAGGGTCCCTTCAGGACGGAATGCGTACCGGCTTTTGTTTAGTAGGCACGATTTTTTTTTATTATGGCTGACGGCAGCGGCAGATTTTTCGTAGAAACTCCCCACACTCTCCGCCAATGAGCCGAGGCGAGCTAGCGTGCCGCCCTGCAGTGAACGCTGTCCGTCGAGTGATCTGTCAGCTCCTGCCGACAGTCTGGACTTTACGTCCGATGTCCATCATTCACTATAGTTACATAACAAAAATGGTTATACTTTACTTACTTTACGTTACAAAATGATCACTAGAAATTCCATTAACACTTTCTATTAACAGTGGTACATCGAATCATCCCGGAGGCCTCTGCTGTGGATTCCCCAGCACGAAAGTAAGCAGTAAGTTGCTGTCTTTTTAAATTTTAATTATCTATATTGCTTTCAAAAAAAAAAAACAAAATATCATACTTGCAGGGCCTTAAAGAGAAGGCTAACAGACAAAGATTTTTCCAATTTTTTTTATAAGATAAACTTGCAAGATTATGATTGTTATTCATACCGATACTCGTAAATATTTTTAATGAAATGAAGACAAATTTAGTTTAAGTTTAGTTTAGTTTTAAAATAATCATGAAATATACATAATGTGTATATATAGGCATACTGATGCGAAATTATGCAAATTAGAATTCATGTGTAACAACAGTGAGATTTTTGTAGCTTTAATCAGGCTGTGAAGATACCGATTATTTCTTGTGAATTTGGTGAGACCATACGATGTAAAGTTAGATTTTTGTGTGAATTTGAGTCAACCTTTGTCAAGTAAGATAGGAAAGGAATAGAAAAGCAATATACCTTGATGGATAACAGACATATCGCGTGTTGCAGCATTAACATCTGTACAGCCGTCCGATGAGAAATTTAAGAAATTTCGCAATTTCAAAATGGTCGGCTTGCTGTAGTATAAGCACAGATTAATCTAATCTGTGGTATTGGTATGCTGTCCGTACTCCCGTAACCCCAGAATATAATACAAGCCATGAAGCGTAACCACCGGAATATAATAAAGGGTTTTCCAGTAAGAGGTGTTATTTTGATATTCAATGAAAAATGCCATTTTTGGAGATAAATGATCGGATCTTTATTTCATTGTGTCGTTAATAATGGAAATAACATCAGCCAAATGACCACCATGACCACGCCTACAGGACCATATCCTTTTCATGAAATTTTCCATAACCAAATCGCAAAGTGGGTGCCCTATGTCCTCGATAGCCTCACGAATTCCATCTTTGAGGTCTTGAATCGAAGCTGGGCTGTTGGCGTAGACCTTCTCTTTCACGTGGCCCCAAAGGAAGAAGTCGCAAGGTGTTAAGTCACAAGATCTCGGTGGCCAATTGTGATCACCTCTTCGAGAGATAACACGGTCCGGAAACTTTTCATGTAAAAGATCAATGGTTTCGTTGCTTGTATGGCACGTAGCGCCGTCTTGTTGAAAGTGAACGTTCTCCAGATCAATACCACCCAATTCGGGCCATAGAAAATCATTAATCATCTGTCGATAGCGAAATCCATTCACCGTAACTGTTGCTCCAGCCTCATTTTCGAAAAAGTAGGGTCCAATGACCAGCGGGACCATAAACCGCACCAAACAGTCACACGTTGAGGATAGAGAGGCTTTTCAACAATAACTCTTGGGTTTTCCGAGCCCCAGATGCGACAATTTCGCTTGTGACGAAGCATTCGAGGTGGAAATGGGCCTCATCACTCAAGATGAGTTTACAATTGAATTCCGGATCATTTTCATGCATTTCAAGGACACAATCAGCAAAGACTCGACGTTGTTGATGATCTCCCGGCTTGAGTTCTTGTGTTAACTGAACTTTATAAGCCTTAAGACCCAAATATTTATGCAAAATACGGTGTAATGACGATTGTGGAATGCCTAATTCCAAAGAACGACGAGGAATGGACAAACCTGGGTTTTCTTCAACACTTTCGGCTACAACAGCAATATTCTCGGCTGTTCTTGAGCGACGTACACGGGTTTTATTCTTCACATCACTAACTTGTCCCGACAGCTCGAATTTTTCTATCAATTTCTGTATTGCGGTCCGACAAGGTGCTTCACGACGACCCAAAAATGTTCGAGTTTTACGAACCGTCTCCGCCACATTTTCACCATTTTTATAGTGAATTTTAATAATTTCAATGCGTTGCTGAATCGTGTATCGTTCCATTTTTATTAATGGCGTAGTTTCTACTTGTCAAATGTGAAAAAATGATAGCTCCAAAAGTGACATCTACCGAAATAGCGGGCTAATTAAAATAACACCCCTTATTGGAAAACCCTTTACAAGTCATGTTGTCGCCGAAGGCACCGACCACTGACATATAATAAGAATGGACTGAGCCATCATATCTAAATCCTATAGTCAAAAATGGTTCAAATTTTGGATAACATTTATTTGTCTCTTTCAATCTCAAAATGTGCACTGAACTGTAACCAATTTTTGGAAACAGTACGGCTGTATTAATTGGAATGCATTGGAATTGACATACAAATTCAGACAAATATATTGTTTATATACGTCTATCTCTTACAAGCGCAATGATATTTGACAACAAATCTGCAGAGGAGCACATTTTTCAGTAACATTAAAAATTAATTTTTGTTTTAATTAAAACAAGTTGAACTTCCTAAATAATTTTAATTTAATGCAACACTATTTTGTAACATCTTTAGTGTTTCCAAACGACAAATAATAATAAATTATGAATAGGTGTGCAATTGTACGATATAAAAAATTTTAACAGCCTGTTCAATATTTGTGCTATTTTTTAAGCAGAACGCTCGGTCCATTCTGGTTATATGTCAGTGTCTAATGCACTGACGTATATTAAGAATCTACTGAGCCATCCTATCTATTGATCTCTTTCAAGCTCAAAATGTACAATGAACTGTAATAAATTGTGGAAACAGTACGACTGTATTAATTGGAATGCTTTGGAATTGACTTAAAAATTAAGACAAATATATATATTTTATATACGTCTATCTCTTTTAAGCTCAATAATACTTGACATCAAATTTGCAGAGGAATGCATTTTTCCGTTGTATTAAAATTTAATTTTTGTGTTAATTAAAACGGGTTTAACTTCCTGAACAATATTCAAGAACCACTGACTGCGTGATTTTCTATTTCATATGGGCACAGTATATATATTCTGTGTATACTGTGACATGGGTCAACTTTTGTTGGCAGGGTATGACAAATATCTTAATTTCAAGTTTTACTTTCGACACAGTATATTCTACTTTCGCTTTAATGTTCATATTAAAAGTTCAACAAATTACAGATGCATTCGAAATTATTTCTATTCTTGGAAACTTATCTCCTACACCATCAAATGTTTTCTAAACTTGATTTTTAAAGAAATAAAATTAAGCAATTTTTATCTACCTGCCCCTAAAAGTAGGTATGGGGGACAGAGAAAGGATTACAAATATTGTATTGCCATGTATTTCTATTCTATATATTCATTCGGAAAACCACTGAACTGAAACTGGACTATGGTAGATTTTGTATAGAATTTATTATTTGTAGTTCCGCGGAATAAAGTAGTTAAACCAAAAAGAGACAACTATAGGAAAGTGATCCCATAATTATGTCAAATAATGTAAGAAATATCAGTAGTATCAGCAGTCATTGGCAAGAACCACTGACATATAATAAGAATGGACTGAGCCATCCTATCTAATTCCTATAGTCAAAAATGGCACAAATTTTTGCTAAAATCTATTTGTCTCTTTCAAGCTCAAAATGTACAGTGAACTGTAACCAATTTTGGAAACAGTACGGCTGTATTAATTGGAATACATCAGAATTGACTTAAAAATTGAGACAAATATATTGCTTATATACGTCTATCTCTTACAAGCTCAAGAATATTTGACATCAAATCTGCAGATGAACACATTTTTCAGTAATATTAAAAATGAATTTTTGTGTTAATTAAAACGAGTTTAACTTCCCAAACAATTTTAATTTAATGCAATACTATTTAAAAACATCTTTAGTGTTTCCAATCGACAAACAATAACTAATTATAAATCGGTGTGCAATTGTACGAAATAAAGTGTTTTCACAGCCTGTTCAATATTTGTGCCATTTTTGAAGCAGGAACGCTCAGTCCATTTTTATTTTAAGTCAGTGGCAAGAACGCTCAGTGCATTTTTATTATATGTCAGTGATCTAATGTCAATTTTTCTTCAAGAAATAAGTGGAAAATTTCCTTGACCGAATTCCTTGGCTCTAGCATGCCTCACTTATTATAAGCCAATAATTTTTTTAAAAGCAGCCTTTGAGGAGAGAACCTTAGAATATAGAGCAAACGGGAATGCTTGAATCGTATAAAATTCGTGTACATGAGCGTAATTTGTCAAGAGTAAGAGACTACACATAGGAATAAGTGAGACGCTTGATTGACTAATTGTCAAAGCTTAGAATAACTGTCAAATGTGGTTGTTTTGTGAACAAGTGGTGCCACTAGTGCCTGTTAAAATCTTCATATCAATTAAAAAAGCAGAAATGAAGTGTTCGGTCAGTGCTTGCAAATATAAATTGGAATATAAACTAGGGAATCCCGTTTGAGGCAACTGCACTACCTAAATTATCTTTTTTGTTAATAGAAGCAAAGTTTTTTATTAATTAATTATGTGAATTGTTTCAAAATAAACCAGAAAAAAACATTTTTTACCACAAATGCTCCGCTCAAAACATTTGTTTACTTGTTGCAAATTGACAAGTTGCTTAGAATAGGGATGAAGTGTAAATACATGTAAAAATGGACTAGCAACACAACCAGAAATTCATTACAAAAAATCTGGCTTATCACCATTCCTGTTGCTCTATATTCTAAGGCGTTTTGCTTAAAAAACGCCACAAATATTGAACCGGCTGTTAAAACTTTTATATCGTACAATTGCACACCGATTCATAATTTATTATTATTTGGCGATTGGAAACACTAAATATGTTATACAATAGTATTGCATTAAATTAAAATTATTTAGGAAGTTCAACTTGTTTTAATTAAAACAAAAATTAATTTTTAATGTTACTGAAAAATGTGCTCCTCTGCAGATTTGATGTCAAATTTCATTGAGTTTGTAAGAGATAGACGTATATAAACAATATATTTGTCTGAATTTGTATGTCAATTCCAATGCATTCCAATTAATACAGCTGTACTGTTTCCAAAATTGGTTGCAGTTCAGTGTACATTTTGAGCTTGAAAGAGACTAATAAATTTTAGCCAAAATTTGTGCCATGTTTGACTATAGGAATTAGATAGGATGGCTCAGTCCATTCTTATTATATGTCAGTGGTCGGTGCCTTCGGCGACTACATGACTTGTATTATATTCCGGTGGTTACGCTTCATGGCTTGTTATATATATTCCGGGGGTTACGGGGGTACGGACAGCATACCAATACCACAGATTAGATTAATCTGTGATAATACCAGTGACATATATAATATATGGATTGCTTATCTTTCTATTTCACGTGGGCACAATTTTTTGTGTCAAAAAGAGTTCTTACGTCGGTGCCAACATTGAAAAACTCATTGGCGGGAAGTTGAAAAAGTAAGCAAGTAGCTCCAAAAATGACTTTAATAAATCCTTTGGAATTTCTTCTACGTATCTGATGAATATATTGTCAGAAATAAGAGCTCCTGAAGAAGGGCCGCACTTGGACCCGAAACGTCGAGCAATGTTCTAGAAAATTAAATATTTTTCAACAAAACGATCGGTGTATTCCTGAAAATAACCTTTCCAAAAAAATCCGTCACTTCACGGAAGATATTTATATAAATATGGAAACATCATATTCAGATATTATCATTGCACTTCAGGAACAGCTAGATTCGCGATTTCAAGGGTTATCAAATACTACAAATGATTTAACAAATTATCACCATAATGTCTCTTTTAGAGACCAGTCGCATTTCTCCTTATCAGATGCAAGGTCATTAATCCCAAATTTTAGTGGAAATTCTAAGGATTTCCACAAATTTATTTCAAGTTGCGATAACATGTACGCAACAGCATCGACGTTGAGCGAAAAACACTCCCTCCTTAGCTTAATAAGGAGTAAATTATCTGCAGATGCGTATGATGTATATAGGTACAATCAAATATCAGATTGGTCTGAATTAAAATCTCTGTTAACTCAATCCTTCGAAATCAAAACCTCTAGATCCACCCTACAATCTCAATTAAATAATTTAAGACAAGGTAGAGAGGAAATTGTAAAAGACTTTTTGCAGAGATTAAATACAACATTGTCCAAGCTAAATGAGGCAACACATTCCTATACAACAGACAAGGTGCTCCTACGGTCCTTGTTAAAAGATAATGAGTGTCAGGCTGTGAGAGCAATTGAAGATGGGTTATCCAATACACAATCACAGACCTTAGCAAAAGTGCATTCCGAGAAATCTTTTTCTGCACTAAAATCACATATTCTAGATCACCCATTACGTATGGAGCAGAAGCAACCCAACTTTCAAACGTATAATAAGGTAAATCTAAATTCCTTTCAAAGTATAAATAACAACTTACGTTGCTTCAAATGCAATAGACTAGGGCATGCTGCTTCAAAATGCCCAGGCATACAACGATCTATGGAAAATTTTAACACCATCCAAAAAACACATTCACAATCGCAACGTCCTCCAGATTTTAAGAATGCTACATCTCCATCACAATCTCCTTCATGTCGATGATCGATGTCCGATGACAATCGGAAGGGACATACAATCGAGGAATGCAGGACAAGAGCTGCGAATAACAATCGCTTTAACGACAGCCCGGGAAATCGAAATAATTTCCAAAAGGTGAAGAATATTCCACCAACAAACACGGATGACAGACAGCCTCCAAATAGGAACTGGCAACAGCCAGTATTCCGAGAAAGCGAATTCCACCGCCGAGATATAATAATGCCAATATCTCGGCTAGATCACCATCTCCGAACAAGAGGAGAAATAGCAAAAGTCCATCGGCATCCAGGCAGGAAAACTGGATGCAGCGGGGGGTCGTTTTCGGCAACCCCTCGCAGATAGAAACAACGGCGCAAGTTCATTGCAATCCCGAGACAATATCGACGAAAAACTAAACAGCAAAAAATTAATTCGTATCCCCGTCCAAATTAATAAAAATTCACTAACGCTTTCTTTGCCTGTTGATATATGCTCTGCTCCAAAACTTAACTTTTTGATTGATACTGGAGCAGAGATCAGTTTAATTAAACTCCATCCATTAAAGCCAGATAGTATCTGCTACAGAGATGCTGTCTGTAATATAAATACCTTATTTACCGAGTTCACTTGTACAGAAGGACTCATATTTGCAAAATTGAATTTGAAATCTACCAAATTTAACTCCATCCTAGAGCACCCATTTCAAATAGTGGGAAATAACTCCATCCTCTCATACGATGGCCTGCTTGGTCATGATTTTTTATCTCGATACAATGCGAGCATCGACTATAACAATAAATTCATTTCTCTGGAAGTTAATGAATCTGATTCATCTTATCCGTACGAAGAATATTATTCGAATTATCCATACGTTTATTAGAAAAGCGAAGACCCAGAAAATATGTCTCAAACAAAAAGCCTACTATATACGGAGATAACTTTCTCCGACATTAATACTAATAAAAATCTAACTCCATCTATAGCCAGAAAGAAGGCTGAATTAAATAAAAGTATATCTCCACCAAATGCTTCACAAGAAGTGAATCCTAAAGTTTTATTAAATGAAAAACTGCCTCCATCAGTAGATCCAAGTAAAGTGGAACCAACATACAAAGGAAATCTATCTCCATCAAAAGCTTCACAAGAGATGAAGCACAAAGGTAAAAGTATATCTCCATCTACAGCCGCACAAAAGGCTAAATATAATAAAATTCTATCTCGTTCATCAGCAAATTACAAAAAGTGAATTCCAGAAATAAATCAGAAGAGAAGTCAAAGAATTTCAATAAGGTATTATCTCCTTCAAATTCTATCGAGTCAGAATCATCGTATAACTCCTTCCAAATTCCACAAAAGTTGGAATCATATCTCCTTCCTTTTAAAAATTCGAAAGAATCGGATAAATTAAATAAAATTAAAATTCCGGCTCGATCAGAATTCAGTATTGAAATTCCAACTCCTTCTATTCAAAATCAATCGGTCTGTTTCAAGAAGGAAATAAGGCCAGGTTTATTTCTTGGAAATTCGATAGTCGAACCAGTCAACGGTATGGAAAAAGTTCTAATCCTCAACACAAATGAGGAGGACGCCGATCTGGTACCTTACGAGGTGAACCCAGTTTACCAAGACTTGGGCGACTTTGTAGTAATCTCCACAGACCCTGACAGAGATCCAATTAAGGGCAGAATAATTAAACTGCAAAACCTTATCTAATTGGATCACTGTAATTCAGAGCAATCTGAGAGTATTCGCAATATCTGTAAAGAATTCGACGATCTCTTCTTCATAGAAGGGGATTTCCTATCTTATACAGATGCGATTACCCACAAAATCGAAACCCTCCAAGACAAACCGCCAATTTATACCAAACCTTATAGACTTCCTGAGGCAAGCCGAACGGAAATAAATCGGCATATACAAGAAATGCTTGAGTCAGACATCATCAGACCTTCACATAGTCCCTGTCATTCTCCACTTCTCCTGGTTCCTAAAAAACCAGATGAGAATGGAAACAAAAAGTGGCGAGTAGTGGTAGACTTTCGTCGTATTAACGACATTACTATTGGCGATGCGTACCCACTGCCTAATATCACTGATATATTAGACCAGTTGGGGAAGTCGAAATATTTTACCACACTCGACTTAGCCAGTGGATTCCACCAGATAAAAATGGACTCGAAGGACAGGGAGAAAACTGCCTTTAGCACACCCTATGGCCACTACGAATACAACCGTATGCCATTTGGTTTAAAAGGAGCCCCTGCTACTTTTCAACGAGCCATGAATAATGTTTTATCTAGTCTTCAAGGTATTTATTGCTTCGTATACATGGACGATATTGTAGTCCATGGACACAATCTTAGAGATCACAACACTAGACTCACAGCAGTATTTAGCCGCCTTCGTGATTTCAACCTCAAACTCAAACCCGAAAAGTGCCATTTCCTAAGGAAAGAAATTATGTACTTAGGGCACATATTTACAGAAAATGGAGTCAAACCAGACCCTGTGAAAATAAAATCAGTTCAGTCATATCCCAGACCCAAGAAGGAAAAGGATATCAAAGCATTCCTTGGTTTCGTTGGCTATTATCGCCGCTTTATTCCAAATTTTTCCAAGAATGCGAAGCCACTCACAAATCTTTTGAAAAAAGATTCGCCCTTCAAGTTTGACGCAAATTGCGATGAAGCATTCTGCGAATTGCGAAATAAATTAATTTCAGCACCAATTTTATCATATCCTGATTTCGGCAAAGAATTTTTTGTCACCTCCGATGCCAGTGACTATGCCATCGGGGCTGTTCTTTCACAAGTTGATGATCACGGAGATCACCCAATCGCCTATGTGAGTCGAGTTCTCAATGGTGCAGAGACTCGTTACTCAACTATAGAAAAAGAGCTCTTAGCCATCGTGTTCGCAGTTGAGCAATTCAGACCATACGTTTATGGCAGACAGTTTACAATTATAACTGACCATAAACCATTAGTATGGCTCATGAATCTGAAAGATCACTCCTCAAGACTGATGAGATGGAGAATACGTCTTGAGGAATATGACTACAAGATAGTCCACAAATCAGGTAAGCTCAACACAAATGCAGATGCTCTCAGTAGAGCAATTCCGGAAAATTCCGAACATTCTGCAGAACCAACCACCTTCGTAAATGTGGTAACTAGAAATCAAGCCAGAGCTCAGGCGAATATAAATACACCCAACGCAAGTGTAGCTACTCCAAACCCAACTCCATCACCTGTAAACAATTCCTCAGTCATAATAACTGAGACAAATTTTCCTCTTCTACTAACTAAGTATGCGAATCCTAAGTTTTTCATCTTGCCAATGCAACATACAGAACTTGAAAGAGTGTTGGATTCGAAACTCAAATTTTCTGATAAATCTTCATCTTTAGGAAAGGAACTGAACTTCTTCAACAAAAGAGGACTCCAAAATAATCATTTCAAAAACTAATTTACCTTGCCGATCCCAAAGAGATAGATCAGACCTAGGAAAGGTTTTAACTGAGATCTGCTCATACACAGAAGCTTCCCGATATTAAAGCCACAAAATCTAATAATTATCAAAAACATTTTTACCCAAGTCTTCGCTAATAAGAAAATAAACGTAAAACTGCATCAGGATTCAATTAAATATTTATCAGACATTAATGACATCGAACAAGTCTTAAAAGATTTTCACTCATTACCAACGGGAGGCCATCAAGGTATTTCCCGTACTATTAAAAGAATCAAAAAGCAATTCTTCTGGCCTGGCATGTCAGACGACTTGGTCAAATATGTAAGGAAATGTAAACTTTGTCAGGTGAACAAAGTATCCAGAAACCCTAAAATTCCAATGAAAATCTCGAGCATTAGCTCCAAACCTTTCGAAAGAGTGTACCTAGATGTAATAGGACCTCTCCCAATTTCTCATTCTGGAAACAAATACATCCTTACATTTCAAGACGACCTTTCAAAATTTTCTGAGGCTATTCCCATAGTCGGCACCGAGTCCAAGACATTAGCGGAAGCCTTCACGACAACGATAGTTTGTCGACATTGTATTCTAGAAAGTATCCTCACAGATCAGGGTTCTAACCTCATAAGTGGCATGATCGCCGAGGTATCTGACTTGTTGAGAATTAAAAGGCTCAAAACTACTCCATATCACCCCCAAACGAATGGCGCATTGGAGAGAAGCCACAGAACCTTAGCGGAATATCTCCGATCTTATGTAGCTAAAGATCCACAAGACTGGGATACATGGATTCCTTATGCCATGTTTGTATACAATACTACCCCTAAAGACATGGCCATGGCAAATAAAGAAAAATCTGAAATACAATACGATAAAAACTCCGTCCAAAAATCATTTAATATTGGTGACAAAGTCTTACTAAAAAGCAGAGTACGAGATAACAAGTTCTCACCATTATGCTCAGGCCCGTATGAGATCATGGAGATAAATTCCCATGTTCAGGATTCATAAGAATCCTGAATATTAGCGAAACTACATGTCGACACATGTATATACCGATCTAAAGAAATAAATATTTTAGGTCTAAATTATAACAAATATGCAGAGAGATGAGCCAGATAACTGTCTACGGGCATGGCAATTTTTTCTGTCGATCTAAAGCAAATTATCATCAAAACTTCAAATTATCAACGCTGCAGTGAAGTGAGCCAGCCAGAAACAACTGTACATTGGTAGTACAATGGATTTGCACTTGCTAAGTTGAAAATAAAAATCTGTTTAGAAAAAATTCAGTAGGCAACGAATATTTCTGACTGAATAGAATTTACAAACAAGTTTTTTTTTTTTTTTTTGTTGTTGTTCTTTTGTTGCATTTTAAACAATAGAAAACGAAGTGCAGCTGCTATGCCAATTTGCCATGCGCCTTTGAATGCCGTTCTTTGGTGCTATGAGTAACCCGTGGCTATATAAATCGGAATCTGACTTGACTCGTTCTCTTTTGCAGTTTGGCAGTGCAGTGATCAAGTTGGTTTTCTAGTTCCTAGTGTTATTTCCAAGTGCTCTAAATTTTATTAACATTTCCCAGTGTTATTCCCAAGTGCTATAAATTTTACTAACAGTTTAAATACTTTATTTAATTGACAGTTCAAATAATTATTTTTATTCTGGGTATCGACTAGATTAAAGATTTTATTTTGAATAGCGCTTAAATTAAAGATTCTTATTGCGGGTATCGACCGAATAAGAAATTTACTAACATAAATCACTTTATTACGGGTCTCGACCGAATAAAGATTCTTATTGCGGGTATCGACCGAATAAGAAATTTACTAACATAAATCACTTTATTACGGGTCTCGACCGAATAAAGATTCTTATTGCGGGTATCGACCGAATAAGAAATTTACTAACATAAATCACTTTATTACGGGTCTCGACCGAATAAAGATTCTTATTGCGGGTATCGACCGAATAAGAAATTTGCTAACATAAATCACTTTATTACGGGTCTCGACCGAATAAAGATTCTTATTGCGGGTATCGACCGAATAAGAAATTTACTAACACAAATCACTTTATTACGGGTCTCGACCGAATAAAGATTCTTATTGCGGGTATCGACCGAATAAGAAATTTACTAACATAAATCACTTTATTACGGGTCTCGACCGAATAAAGATTCTTATTGCGGGTATCGACCGAATAAGAAATTTACTAACATAAACCACTTTATTACGGGTCTCGACCGAATAAAGATTCTTATTGCGGGTATCGACCGAATAAGAAATTTACTAATATAAACCACTTTATTACGGGTCTCGACCGAATAAAGATTCTTATTGCGGGTATCGACCGAATAAGAAATTTACTAATATAAACCACTTTATTACGGGTCTCGACCGAATAAAGATTCTTTCTGTGGGTATCGACTGCAGTCAGAATTACTAACCTCACTTTATTCTGTATATCCACTAGAATAAAGAATAGTCCAATTCCAAACCTCAATAAATTAGAAAACCAATTTGATCGAGTGCCTAATACTGAGCTGGTGAGTACATTGTCAGATACAATAAAGTTTTCTAAACATAAATTTAATTTAATCTTACTTATTCTTTCACATTTATTCAATATTAAATTTAACTTTACAGATAAATTTAAATTATAATTGTGGTTTTGAAATAATATTACCAGGCATATATATTATGTATTAATTACAAATTATAGCATTTATTAAATTTTAAAAAATCTAGTTGGAGTGCGAGTTACAGTGTAGTAAGCTTGGTGAACGGAAAAATTAAGCTACGAAATCACTAACTTTGAACCAGGGTTATAACTTTCATCATATTTCTTCATTATTTGCGTGTTCGCATTAGAAGTTCCCACCAAACACTGGGATACAATCCTGATTTACATGCTAGTGCAATGTTTACCAGCAGAGACACATCGTTTATGGGAGTAAGAAGTGAATAGCGTAAACGAACTTCCCACCCTTGAATCTTTAAAGAAATTTCTAGGGAAAAGATTCCGAACAATCGCAGACACAAAACCACATGTAATGAATAAACCAGCTCAGATTTCAAAAGCATCAACTCACTTTACGTCATCTGGTGACAGATGTACACTTTGTAAAGAGCAACATCGTTTATATAAATGCCCAAAATTTGTAAAATTGGATGTAGATGCTAAATTTAAAATCGTCACATCAAATAGCTTGTGTATAAACTGCCTTTCGAAAGGTCACAATTCAAAGATTTGCTCTAGCAAATTTACATGCCAACGATGTGGAAGGAAGCATCATTCCTTACTTCATAGGAATAGCACAAATACACAGAGCTCACACAAGGCCACACCAAATTCACTGGAACGAGTTCAGCCTTGTAATTCACCTTCCACGTCTAATATTCACTCGCTTCATGCAAGTCAATCAGTAAGAACTACACAAGCCTTGCTTGCCACAGCATTGCTTAAAGTTCCGTCAAGAAAGGGTACCATGTTTACTCTGCGAGCGTTGATTGACTCAGGTTCCCAAGTCTCGTTCATAACACAAGCCGCCGCACGCAAGCTGCAGTTGGCCATTATGAACACATCCATAGAAATCACTGGCTTAGGAAAGTCAGAAGCTATGTATGTAAAAAAACAAGTAACAATTTATATACATCCTTATTCAACCTCGAATAAGGTGAGCACGATTGATGCTCTTGTCGTGAACACTATCACAGACATATTACCTCCGTCCACCATTCCAAACAAGGATTGGAGTCATATAAGTGATCTGCAACTCGCCGATCCATATTTTTTCAAATCAGGAAAAATCGACCTGCTTAGGAGCGGATGTATACGGAGAAATTCTCTTGGAAGGATTACGAAAAGGTCCTCCAGGAACACCAATCGCGCAAAATAGTTCGGTCGGTTGGATTCTTTTCGGGAATCTGAAAGGCATTTCCACAATTTCCACAGCGTCTACTTTAACAGCAAACGCTCTCTACGAGGATAAGTCTTCACTAAATAAATTTCAACTACGATTTCGAGAGACCGAAGAAGTCATTCCAGGAAGACAACTGTATAAAGCAGATCGAGATTGTGAAGATTATCATAAAAAAACTCATTATCAAAACGCCAACGGCCAACATCAAGCTCGTTTACCCTTTTATAATGAAAGTTCCAGCTTAGGCGAATCTCGTAGGACTTTACGTCGATTCAACGAACAAGAGCACACAATAATCTTGCCAAAAGAAAGTAACTTGACAAGATTTATAAGTAATGCACACGAAAACATTGCAGGTAGGTCTGCAATTGTTTCTGTCCACATAAGAAATAAATTTGCATACCATAAGGGAAGAACAAAGGTAACATATGCCTCGCATAAATATACCATGTGTTTTCATTAATCCATTCCAAACAGACCAACATGGAAAAACCCAATCTCCAGTCCTAGAATAGGAGATTTGGTCGTCATCAAGGAATTTGATATATATTAGCATGTGGTTGGGTATTAGGACGAATTATCGAATGAATTGCTAAAACGACCAATTACAAAATTAGCCATCCTTCCTTTAACTTAAATAACGTTCTAATTGTTTTTTATAAGCACAACATATCTCAACATGCATTAAATAATCCGAACGCTATTTTGTATTTATTCCATTTGAATATATAATTTGTCTTCTATCAACCACAATAATAGAATTCTCATACCCGGGAGGAAAGTTCAATCAAATTTATTACCAGGTACCACGAATCGAAAGTGAAGTGCATTTATAACAATTGCATACAGGGTGTTTCCCCTTAGGAGGTCCATAGAGCGGGAGGTGATAGTACTCACCTAGACGAACCAAAAATTGTATGGCAGGTGGGGGGGCAATATCAACCGTTTAGAAGTTACAGGGTGATTCATAAAAAAAGCTAGATTTTTACAAAACACCCTGTATCTTAAAAACTAAAGGGCGTATGGTCACACTTAAGGGCTCACTGTATGCAGAACTTCATGGCCTTTCCAACGACAGCTCAACCAGCCCTGTGCCCCTCTCCCCTCAGATGTTATGAAGGTCTAAACTAAAAATTTCGGATTTTCTTTCCTTTTTTTTTTACTATGACCTCTATTATTTTTGCAAAAAGGTCGTTAACATAACTTTTTTTTATAAAAACTATAAACTGTGGAGCCTCCTCTTTAATTTGACCTATTATACCCTATGGGCTATCTGTATCCGTTAAAGAGTTATTTGCTCTAAACTTATTCTCAAACCTATTTTCAAACCTATCCTCAACGATAATTTGTTCCCTTAGTACGTCATTTTAAAAAATATCGTCTAATTTCGGTGTGACCGGAATAGGTTATGAGTTAATAACTTTTTAACGGCTACAGTTAACACATAGGGTGTAATAGGTCAAATTAAAGAGGAGGCTCCACAGTTTACAGTTTTTATAAAAAAAAGTTATGTTAACGACCTTTTTGCAAAAATAATAGAGGTCAAAGTAAAAAAAATGGAAAGAAAATCCGAAATTTTTAGTTTAGACCTTCATAACATCTGAGGGGAGAGGGGCACGGGGCTGGTTGAGCTGTCGTTGGAAAGGCCATGAAGTTCTGCATACAGTGAGCCCTCAATTGTGACCATACGCCCTGTAGTTTTTAAGATACAGGGTGTTTTGTAAAAATCTAGCTTTTTTTATGAATCACCCTGTAACTTCTAAACGGTTGATATTGCCCCCCCACCTGCCATACAATTTTTGGTTCGTCTAGGTGAGTACTATTACCTCCCGCTCTATGGACCTCCTAAGGGGAAACACCCTGTATACGTAATTATGCACATACAAATAAAATTAAACTAATATACAAAAAAATCCCTCAGAAGAATGTTGAAAGGTACATTCTTGCCACAAAATTATCATGACTACCGTTAAACTCGATAACAAAAATTTCATATTCATGGGAAAAATTCAAAAACCTTATACTCCCCGGTATACAATCAAAATCATACCAATTGTGTTAATTAATTCAATAAAATCCTTTAATTTGAAGTCCAATACTTCAACCTATAAATAAAAAATTTTATGAATTTGAGGACAAAAAATAAAAGAATGTGGACTTTCGTTATATATGTATATGTATAAGACACTTTTAATATTTTCTTTTTCACAAATCCTTATTGCCTAATTATACTATCCTTAACTCTAATAATTCTAAATCAGTTTCAATAATTCACTAATTATTAATTCACTATTCACAAAACAAAAAAAAAAAAAAAACAAAGGTCATATTCAGACAACGTTACTTTGTTACATTGACTGATTTTCAACCTTTGATAAATTGCTGCTTATGAATGCTGCCTTAAAACGTGAACTTTTTGCCAGAACTTTTTCCAAAGAGAAGAGCTTCCAGCTCAAAGTATCGGCCTTTTATAGAGGTGGGTTTCGCCATTATATTGGTAGTGCCACTGGTTCCATTCTCTGTTTGAAGAAAAGAAAAATCATAAGTTGACTTGTCACAAATTATTTTCAAAAGGAATGAAAATTCGCGAAATCATGAATAATAATTTTCTTTAAATTAATATTGAGTGAAACTCTCCGAATAATATAAAAATTTGCATTATTTTAATAAAAATTCACGTTTTTCTCCACGGAAATGTCAAGTTACTAACATCGAAAACATCGAATTCGTGTATGATAGTACTAATTTACTGCGCATGCTCTAATATTCGTATAAATTCGGTTAAAATAAATATTTTTTATCTTGTTTCTTTGTTTTTTGTCTCTTTTTCTCTTATTGTTTATATGGTTAATTTAAATTTTATTAAATTTCTTTAAAATTATTGAACTTCGCGTAAATATTATTCGATTTTCGAATTTCGCGTATAAAACTTTCTTAAAAGAATGTACTTGTGTCACCGAGACCATAAAGTTACGGACGTCAAATTAAATTTTATTGTGACATTGTGCCGTGTTTTATTTTACAAAATTTTCTAAGTTTCGGTGTAATTTTAAATAAATCTATGTGTTGTTCGTATTGTTGGTGAGTTAAGTGTTGTTAAGTGTTTATTTGTGATCAAATATCTCACACGCAAATTATAATTATAATTTCTTAAAATTTGAGTGTGAGGTTAAGTACTTTGTTGTGATCATGTTTTCTAATTTCTTTCTATTTATATTTATCCATAATTATCTTTTTGTTTTAGGATTTTGTAACGTTGAAGATATGCAGAATGGATTGATACCCCTAGTGGAGCACCTTGATAGGATATGAGGAAGAAGGAAAAACGAAACATTAACTGGAGTTCAGATAAGTTTATATGTATTTCAACTATATTCTTTGTGAAAGTTTTTCTTTTTCTTTTCAGATTAATTCATTGATGTTAAAGATTTCGTTTGGTGAGTCAACATTCTCCCTCCTATTGAACCATTGCGTTCAACAACTCTGGCCTTCAGTTTGGTAATAGCGCGTCGATGATGATGGTGAAATACAACTTTTCCTTCCATGTTGACGTTTATCTTCACTTGGAATAGGTCGGGAAGATTGAGAGTAAATTGCTTTCGTTTGCTGTTGCGAATTCTTTCGAAGTCAATTCGACGCAATGTGTCTCGAGCAATAAACAAGTCTTCTCCTTCTCGAGTGATAAAACGTTGAATATCGTTTTCGATTCGCGTTTGAATTTCTTTGACCGTAGTGGAAAGTTTTAGCCGAGATAATGAGTCAACCACCCTTCCGTTGATTTTGAACCCAAGAGGCTGTTCTTCAGGTTTTTTACTTTTAGTCTTCTCATCATCTGGTATGACCTGAGTATCTCTGGGCCTTGCAGTTGATAGTGGTAATCCTGTTAATACATCATGACCAGGTTCCACAAAGCTTTCCAGCATAGGACTACCGGGTGGCGAAAATTGAATGTCTTCAAAAATTGTTAAATAATCGTCAAAGTCGGACTGCATGTTTAACTGTAATAAAATTATGAAATAGCTGAGTGTATTTATTTTTGATTGGACATACACTAACAAACAACAAAAAACACATAGACGTGATTTGATTATTCAGTTATCAATCGATTCATGTTATTGTTGTTGCCCATTTGATTCAATAGGAAGACGACAAACTTTTACAACTGGACGTTGTAATATGTTATATTTTGTACGTATTGTTACAACTCGTACTAGGCCATCTGAGCCTGGATGAATCCTTTCAATAATACCTAATGGCCAAGAAGTGGGTATGTTACTCTCATCTTTAATAAGGACGACATCTCCAATTTTAAGGTTGGTTTGATACTTGCACCACTTTGGTCGTTGCTGTAAGCGATTCAGATATTCTTTGGACCATTTAGTCCAAAAGTGTTGGGTCATTTGCTGAATGCGCTGCCATCGTTGTGCTAGTGTAATATTGGAGGCGATGATATTTGGTTCAGGAATGGAATTTAAAGGTTGGCCGATAAGAAAGTGTCCTGGAGTCAAAACTGCTAAATCGTCTATGTCGTTACGCAGTGCACAAAGTGGTCGGGAGTTCAAACAAGCCTCGACTTGTGTCAACAAGGTCGTGATTTCTTCGAAGGTGCACACAGACGTACCTATTACTCTTCGCAAGTGATACTTTATAGATTTGACACCAGCCTCCCATAATCCTCCATGATGAGGTGCAGCAGGGGGATTAAAATGCCAGATTATGCTGAGATTTGTTAAATATTTTATAACCTCTGGGTCGGCTTCCTTAATAGCTCGTTTTAGATCTTGGTCTAGCATAGTTTTGCCTCCTACAAAATTTGTACCGCAATCGGAATATAGGTCTGAGCAGAGTCCTCGTCTAGATACAAATCGTTTCAGGGCAGCTAGAAAGGCTGAAGACGTCAAATCAGATACTGCTTCGATATGTATTGCCTTCGTTGCCATACACACGAATATACAAAAGTATCCTTTATAAATCTTGACATTGCGATGAGTTGACATCTTCAGACTAATTGGTCCTGCATAGTCGACACCAACATGAGTAAATACCTTAGTTATATTGACTCGAGGAGCTGGTAGATTGCCCATCAACTGATTTGAAACTGCCTGGCGCTGTCTAACACACACTAAACATTTGTGTAGCTGATGTGTGATTATTCGCTTAGCATCCAGGATCCAATATTGATTGCGAGTTGTGTTTAAAACGAGATTCGTGCCGCCATGAAGGGTTTCTTTATGAGTTTTATCTATTATTAGCTTGCTAATATGATGATCGCGTGGGAGTATGATTGGGTGTTTTCTGTTATAGTAAATGTTAGCATTTTCCAGTCTACCGCCTACTCGAATGAGTCCATCGTGATCAATAAATGGGTTAAATGTTAGTAGTTTACTTTTCCGTGAAAGCGGTTTATTTGTTTCTAGCTGTTCGTAATCCTTTGAAAACGTTGATATCTGTACAATTTTCAGAATTGTGTTGCTTGCTGTGTTCAATTCCTTGGCGGACAGAAAACCAGTTTCCTTTCCTTTAGTATTACGACAGTTTTGAGCAAAGCGTTGTATGGTAGCGATAATTCGTATTAATTTTGTATAGGAAGAGTATCGTGCTAGCAACTCATTCTCTGTTTGAACTAACAGAGTTGTTACAGTTGGTCTTTTCATCTCCAAATCAGTACGTTCTTTTGGAATTGAAGTTTGAGGCCAAGCGTTTTGATCTCTTGTAAGCCATGTTGGGCCATGCCACCATAAACTGCAATTTAATAGTTGACGAGTGGATATTCCCCGAGATGCCACGTCAGCAGGATTTTCTTTAGTTGGAACATAGTGCCAATAATCAGCTGCTAAAGTCTCCTGAATTTCTGCTACTCTGTTCGCTACGTAAGTCTTCCAACGTCCGGGGTGTTCGCGTATCCATTGCAAGGTAATCGTAGAATCTGTCCATGCAAAGACTGGTGTGTTTTGTAACTGCATGTCATGTATTGTTGTTTTAAGTAACCTGGCCAATAATAACGCGCCATTTAACTCTAAACGAGGTATGGTTACTGGTTTAACTGAAGCTACCTTAGTTTTAGATGTCAATAATACTGAAGTGGTAACGCCTTTATCATTTTGGATGCGTAAATAGATCACTGCTGCATATGCCTTAATGGAGGCATCACAAAATCCATGAATTTGATGTACTTGATGATGAGTTGAGAAACCAATCCACCGAGGAATTTTTAACATTTCCAATGCATGCAGATCTCGCTTAAAGGTTAACCTTTGCTCAGATATGGTGTCAGAAACCTTACTGTCCCAGGAACTGCCAGTGATCCATAATGATTGTATAAGAATTTTTGCTACAATGATAATAGGTGATATCCATCCTAATGGATCGTACAGCGAGGCAATTTCCGAGAGGATAGTGCGTTTAGTACTGATTTTATATTTTTGTTCATGATATGCTTTGAATGTGAAATAGTCCTTTCCAGGGTACCATTTGATTCCTAGAGCCTTTATTCCTTCAGTTTCTGTCAAATTTAGTGAGCCCTTTAATTCTCTGTCTTCCATTGGTAAATGGTCAAGTAGCTCTGCAAGATTACTTGTTCACTTTCGCAATTTGAATCCACCTTGCTTAAACATTTCGATGAGTTGTCTTTGTAATTCTTGACCTTCTTGAACATTCTCAGCCCCAGTCAATAGATCATCAACGTAATATTCATTTAAAGCAGATTGTGATGCCAATGGCCAGCGTTCTTCTCCATCTCTGGCTAATTGTTGTAATGTTCGTATAGCCAAGTAAGGTGCTGATGACGTGGCAAATGTCACCGTATTAAGTTGATAATCTTGCAGTTGCTTAGTCGTTGGGATGCATCCAAATCATTCTATACATTTTTTCAACGTCTCCGGTCATTGCGACCTTGTATTTTCTCCAGTTAAGTATGATGGAAAATAGTTTTGGTTGTAATGTTGGCCCAACTAGTAATTGTTCATTTAATGACTTTCCATTGGATGTTCTTGCTGAGGCATCGAAAACGACACGTAGTTTAGTTGTGGTACTCTGCTTGACGACTGCATGGTGAGGCATGTAGTAATGGGTTTCTGTAGGTTTAGGCATATTGCATGCTTCCATATGTCCCAGTTGTAAATATTCATCTAAACAGTTCTCATAATCTTCCTTTAATTGTGAATTTTGATCAAGCCGTCTTTGTAAATATCCAAAACGTCGTAAAGCTTGACTTCGTGATTCACCCAAAACTGGCTCTTCTCCCGTGATGAATGGCAGCTTGACTTGGTATTGACCATTTGGAAGCCGGCAATAAGTTTCCTCATAGTTCCTTTGGCATTTTTGGTTTTCGGGAGTTTCAATTTTAATTTCAGTAACCTCTTCTGTTTCCAAAATTTCCGAATTTGTAGGGTCAGATCATCCACTGGATTGATAGTTACTGTGAACGTTTTCGCTTGTGAAGTTGAAGGTGTGGGCGATGTATTTCCCAAAATTATCCACCCAAACATAGTGTTGATAGCGACTGGATCTTCTTTTGGTCCTTGTTTAATTCCTTCGCGAAGGGCACGCCCATATGCATCTGCTCCGAGCAAAATATCAATGGGCCCCGGTTTCCAAAATGTTGGGTCGGCCAGCTCAAGGTTTTGAAGATGTTGCCAATTTCTATTGACGTACGTTTTGGCTGGCAATAGATCTGTTATCGTTTTCAATACGAGCATGTCCGTTTCCACAACTGCATTGCTTGATTTAAGAGACCTTAATTGGAGTCGGACCTGTCTTTTAGCGAGTGCAGTTTGGTTTTTATTCAGTCCTGATATTTCGATTGATGTTTCAACGCCACGTATTTGAAGCCTTTTGCAGGCGGCCTCTGTGATGAATGATGTTTGAGACCCTGAGTCCATCAGACATCGCATTATTGTAGAATGACCATTGCGGTCTTGCACTAATGCCAGCGCCGTTGATAAGAAAGCATTATGTTTCTCTCTGGTTAAAAAGGTTCTAGGTTTGCTCATGATGTTTTCTTGACTTGTGCTTAAATTGGCAGCAACAGTTGAATTAGTTGGGTCACTGGCTTGGAAACGATTTACAAACGGCTCTGTCATATGTAGTATAGTATGATGTAATTCCTTGCATTTTTTACACCTCTGCTTGTTTGGACACTTGCTTTTAACGTGTTTGCTTGAAAAGCAGTTTAGACATCTGCCTGCGTTTTTTATTACGTTACGGCGAGCCATTACGTCGAGTTGTAAGAATGTCTTGCAAGTTCCCACATAGTGCTTACTACTACATGCAGGACAATTGGAATTGTTTGTTATGTGGTACGCTTGTGTTGTTTCTTTCTTGATGGAAGGAGTCATTGGTTTTAAACTAATTGTGTTGTTAATTGATTCTAATACACGAACTCTTTTCTTTAAAAATGATAGAAATGTCTTGAATTCTGGTAAATTTTGACTTTCACCCAATTCTTCTTCCCACAGACGTAGTGTTACGAAAGGCAATTTTTGCACAATTAAGAAAATCAATAATGTACCGCATGAATCAGTATTCACTTTTAAAGCTTCTAATTGTTGCAAGCATTCTTGGGTGGTGTCCACCAATGTCTTTAAGCCCTTGCTATTTTCGTTAGTTAATTTTGGTTGATTTATTAACGTCTTCAGTTGCTGATTAACAAAGGTTCGTGTATTTTCATATCTGTGCTTCAGTTTATTCCATGCTGATGCATAATCCTGATTGGTAATTGGAGTATGTCGTAATACTCGTTCAGCGTCACCAATGAGGCATCCTTTCAAATAATGAAGTTTCTGAACTGATTGAAGGTTTGTATTGTTATGCACCAGAGCTGTAAGCAGATCGTGAAATGATCGCTAAGAATTGTATTCTCCATTAAATTGAGGTAAAGTTATCTTCGGAAGTTGCGAAACTTGATTTGTTGCTTGCCATATTGAGGTATTATCTTCTGGCGCTAGTGTTGTCAAGCCATCTTCTAATTCTCCCATGCATTCAGAATATTTTACTTCCATTGCGTCGAACTGCTCTTCAGCTATATATACATGCTCGCATTTTTCATTTGAAAAAATGATTTGTTCATTAATTTTCCTATCTTGTGCCACAAATTCCTTCCATAAATGGTGTAAATCTATTAATTTTTGTTTGTAAAACCCTGTAGTCCTTTTTTCTATTTTAGTTCTTTTTCCATTTTCAATTGCCTTGGTAATCTTGGTTTTTAAAACAACTTGTTTCACCAGTAAATCTCCTACTGTACTCATTTTGGGAACCTTGTAAATTGAAATTAATTGAAACCATGTAAAGCAATAGAATTTCCTTTCTGTAACTGTGGATGGATTGTATTGTGTGTACTACCGCAATTTTAACAGTAACCAACACCAATTGAAAATACCGTAAATCAAGTCACACGAGAAAGGAACGTATAATTGGCAATAATTAATTTTGTGAAATTGTGCACTATTTATTAAACAAATTTAAATTTAAATAACGAGTCTCACATTCCTGGATGGAACCACCAATAATTAATTCAATAAAATCCTTTAATTTGAAGTCCAATACTTCAACCTATAAATAAAAAATTTTATGAATTTGAGGACAAAAAATAAAAGAATGTGGACTTTCGTTATATATGTATATGTATAATTCACTTTTAATATTTTCTTTTTCACAAATCCTTATTGCCTAATTATACTATCCTTAACTCTAATAATTCTAAATCAGTTTCAATAATTCACTAATTATTAATTCACTATTCACAAAAAAAAAAAAAAAAAAAACAAAGGTCATATTCAGACAACGTTACTTTGTTTCATTGACTGATTTTCAACCTTTGATAAATTGCTGCTTATGAATGCTGCCTTAAAACGTGAACCTTTTGCCAGAACTTTTTCCAAAGAGAAGAGCTTCCAGCTCAAAGTATCGGCCTTTTATAGAGGTGGGTTTCGCCATTATATTGGTAGTGCCACTGGTTCCATTCTCTGTTTGAAGAAAAGAAAAATCATAAGTTGACTTGTCACAAATTATGAATGAAAATTCGCGAAATCATGAATAATAATTTTCTTTAAATTAATATTGAGTGAAACTCTCCGAATAATATAAAAATTTGCATTATTTTAATAAAAATTCACGTTTTTCTCCACGGAAATTTCAAGTTACTAACATCGAAAACATCGAATTCGCGTATGATAGTACTAATTTACTGCGCATGCTCTAATATTCGTATAAATTCGGTTAAAATAAATATTTTTTATCTTGTTTCTTTGTTTTTTGTCTCTTTTTCTCTTATTGTTTATATGGTTAATTTAAATTTTATTAAATTTCTTTAAAATTATTGAACTTCGCGTAAATATTATTCGATTTTCGAATTTCGCGTATAAAACTTTCTTAAAAGAATGTACTTGTGTCACCGAGACCATAAAGTTACGGACGTCAAATTAAATTTTACTGTGACATTGTACCGTGTTTTATTTTACAAAATTTTCTAAGTTTCGGTGTAATTTTAAATAAATCTGTGTGTTGTTCGTATTGTTGGTGAGTTAAGTGTTGTTAAGTGTTTATTTGTGATCAAATATCTCACACGCAAATTATAATTATAATTTCTTAAAATTTGAGTGTGAGGTTAAGTACATTGTTGTGATCATGTTTTCTAATTTCTTTCTATTTATATTTATCCATAATTATCTTTTTGTTTAGGATTTTGTAACGTTGAAGATATGCAGAATGGATTGATACCCCTAGTGGAGCACCTTGATAGGATATGAGGAAGAAGGAAAAACGAAACATTAACTGGAGTTCAGATAAGTTTATATGTATTTCAACTATATTCTTTGTGAAAGTTTTTCTTTTTCTTTTCAGATTAATTCATTGATGTTGAAGATTTCGTTTGGTGAGTCAACAGTGTAGAGACTAATGTATGCACATATAATTAAAAAAAAACAAAAAAAAAATATGCCTTCCGCAATACTCTGATCATACTTCCATTCTTGCTACAAAGTCATCTTGATCAACCATTAATATGGCAGCTAGGCTCATTGCATTAAAAAAGCATTTACATAAAAAAAATTCATTCTTCTTGGAATAAATTTCCTAAACTTAAAATTTAATAGATTGATCATAATTGGAGTTTAATTCTTGAAAGGAATTCCATCCTTTCAACGGGGGGCAGTATGTTCAGGATTCATAAGAATCCTGAATATTAGCGAAACTACATGTCGACACATGTATATACCGATCTAAAGAAATAAATATTTTAGGTCTAAATTATAACAAATATGCAGAGAGATGAGCCAGATAACTGTCTACGGGCATGGTAATTTTTTCTGTCGATCTAAAGCAAATTATCATCAAAACTTCAAATTATCAACGCTGCAGTGAAGTGAGCCAGCCAGAAACAACTGTACATTGGTAGTACAATGGATTTGCACTTGCTAAGTTGAAAATAAAAATCTGTTTAGAAAAAATTCAGTAGGCAACGAATATTTCTGACTGAATAGAATTTGCAAACAAGTTTTTTTTTTGTTTTTTTTGTTGTTCTTTTGTTGCATTTTAAACAATAGAAAACGAAGTGCAGCTGCTATGCCAATTTGCCATGCGCCTTTGATGCCGTTCTTTGGTGCCATGAGTAACCCGTGGATATAAAAATCGGAATCTCTTTTGCAGTTTGGCAGTGCAGTGATCAAGTTGGTATTCTAGTTCCTAGTGTTATTTCCAAGTGCTCTAAATTTTATTAACATTTCCCAGTGTTATTCCCAAGTGCTATAAATTTTACTAACAGTTTAAATACTTTATTTAATTGACAGTTCAAATAATTATTTTTATTCTGGGTATCGACTAGATTAAAGACTTTATTTTGAATAGCGATTAAATTAAAGATTCTTATTGCGGGTATCGACCGAATAAGAAATTTACTAACATAAATCACTTTATTACGGGTCTCGACCGAATAAAGATTCTTATTGCGGGTATCGACCGAATAAGAAATTTACTAACATAAATCACTTTATTACGGGTCTCGACCGAATAAAGATTCTTATTGCGGGTATCGACCGAATAAGAAATTTACTAACATAAATCACTTTATTACGGGTCTCGACCGAATAAAGATTCTTATTGCGGGTATCGACCGAATAAGAAATTTGCTAACATAAATCACTTTATTACGGGTCTCGACCGAATAAAGATTCTTATTGCGGGTATCGACCGAATAAGAAATTTACTAACACAAATCACTTTATTACGGGTCTCGACCGAATAAAGATTCTTATTGCGGGTATCGACCGAATAAGAAATTTACTAACATAAATCACTTTATTACGGGTCTCGACCGAATAAAGATTCTTATTGCGGGTATCGACCGAATAAGAAATTTACTAACATAAACCACTTTATTACGGGTCTCGACCGAATAAAGATTCTTATTGCGGGTATCGACCGAATAAGAAATTTTCTAATATAAACCACTTTATTACGGGTCTCGACCGAATAAAGATTCTTATTGCGGGTATCGACCGAATAAGAAATTTACTAATATAAACCACTTTATTACGGGTCTCGACCGAATAAAGATTCTTTCTGTGGGTATCGACTGCAGTCAGAATTACTAACCTCACTTTATTCTGTATATCCACTAGAATAAAGAATAATCCAATTCCAAACCTCAATAAATTAGAAAACCAATTTGATCGAGTGCCTAATACTGAGCTGGTGAGTACATTGTCAGATACAATAAAATTTTCTAAACATAAATTTAATTTAATCTTACTTATTCTTTCACATTTATTCAATATTAAATTTAACTTTACAGATAAATTTAAATTATAATTGTGGTTTTGAAATAATATTACCAGGCATATATATTATGTATTAATTACAAATTACAGCATTTATTAAATTTTAAAAAATCTAGTTGGAGTGCGAGTTACAGTGTAGTAAGCTTGGTGAACGGAAAAATTAAGCTACGAAATCACTAACTTTGAACCAGGGTTATAACTTTCATCATATTCCACCATAAAAATTAATAATAAAAAAATAAGAGTCCATAACAATGACCTAAAACTGTTCTCAGAGTAAAAACTTCAATATCTTCAAACATCATTCAGAGATATTAACATAGTGTCATCTTCAAGGTTTCCAAAATGATGCATAGAGCATTCATTCTAATTTTCATCCCCTTAATCTACGGCTCAGGAATAGAGGTAAAGCAGCTAAATGCTACTGCAGGCAGAACTGGACAAACACTCAGCCTTGAGTCACGTTTGTAACGGTACGTTGTTACAAATAAATCATATATTAGCACACATAGAATATAAGAATATGTTACTTGTGACCCAAAAAAGGAAACAAAGAGCACTATTTAATGCAATAGGCTCAATCTCTAAAGCTCTTTTCGGCACATTAGACGAAGATGATGCCAAGATTTATGATGAGCAAATCCGTAACCTCACCCTTAACCAAAACTCCCTCCTATCACTTATGAAAAGCCAAACTGCGATAGTCGAAGCAACCGCAAATGTTTTCAATAAAACTAAAGCCGCAATTGAAAAGGAATTCATGGTCATACATAAGAAACTAATATCAGTGCAGATAGCCACATCATTGATGGAAAATAGGTCACTTGATAACAAAATATCAATTGAACTGGAATCACTCATCTCACTTGTCTCATTGATGGCATTCAGATACCAAAATACCCAGTCAGAGTTGATAGATATTTTAACAGATTCCAAACATGGAAAATTCCATCCTACACTAATACCACCGAAAAATATTGAAGATCCTTTATCAAAGATTAGGCAAGAATTACCAAATTCACTGATGCTTCCTATAAATGCCAGAGACAATTTTCTTTCACAGATCTACAAATTAAGCACGATATCCGCAAATATTTTCAATAATAAAATAATTATTGAGCTCCGGATTCCACTTCCGTTCAAGGAACCATACCAAATATTCAAAGTAATGCCATTACCCACACTCCTTAACGGATCATTTGTATATATCGAACCATCGAAGGAATACATATTAATAGACTACAATCGTGAACATTTTGTTGAATTAACGCTTCAGGATATTCATAATTGCGCAACGTTGGACCATATGCATTTCTATTGCAAAATTGCATTCCCCATCCTAAACACAAATACAAGAACAAACCAATGTGAAGTGAATCTACTAAACAAGAAACCTATTACACAAAGGTGTAAAATTGTGATCTTGCGACAGGATTACTATTGGACACAATTATCACAGCAAAATGCATGGCTTTTCTCCCTGAAAGTATCCCTCAACATAGACATTATTTGTGAAGATTCCATTAATTCACAAACCCTGCATGGAATAGGAACAATGCACTTCAATCCCGGTTATTATGTTCGCAGCAAGGAATTCATCCTTCACGGACATAACGTAAAAATGTCCAAATTCAATTCCCATTTTATCCCAACGATAAACATTTCCAATATAATATGGAATACGACGTCTTCTCCCATGGAAACGTTTATAGAAACAAATCCCTTAAATATCACAACAAACACGGATCTAGAGGAACTTCTGAAATCTATTCGTTTCCAAAAATATCAAGAAGAAATTCCGCTTAATTCCATAAATAACCATCATATCCACCATTATACACTGTCATATTTAACAGTGGGTTTAATAATATCTATTCTCTACATCTATCTTTACACGAAATATAAACCGAAAGCCAACAGGGCTAAAAATATATCTCTCAAATATAAATTAGAAGACAAGCCTAGAACTGTATCTAGAAAACTAAATTACACAATAACTCCCGCATCGCAAAGAAAAACGCCAAAAAACGTTTAACCTACAGACAATCACCAAGAGAGTTACCAAACAAATACCAAGAAAAACAAAAATACCGACAACTGTACCTTTTCTTTTCTTTATCTTTTACCACTTTATTAACTCCTTACCCATCCCGAAAAGGAACACAATTTCTACGCCAGAATTATTTAAAAAATAAAAAAAATGATAGATTTTGGAATAATGTAAATAACAAAGAGATATAAAAGTAATAATAAATACTAGTTTTTTTTTTAACAAATTAACTTGTATAAGTATGTAGTATAAAAAAAAAAAAACAATAAATACCCTTAACTAAAAAGGGATCAGTTAAAAGTAAACAACAATTACAAAAAAATAATGTACAACCAACTGGTTAATATTACATAATAGCACCACTTTAAGGAATATATTAAATAATTAAGTAGCAAATACGCATAGATATAAATAGATAACGCAGATCGAAATCCGTAGGTCAAAATATATACATATATAAAACAAAAAAAAATCTGTTCCTCTACGATAAATAATTACTATTAGTTTTATTATAATTTAAATCTAAAATAAATCATAAATAGGTTACACATCTCTCATATTCAAAGGATATATTCACTGCTTCTATTCATAGGATTTATTTTAATTAACTCCTATTATATAATTATGTATAACAACATTAGCCTAATTCTATACCACATAATGCATACGTATAATTTTTTTTTACAGAAAGAAAGATTTTCTTCCAAGTAGGAATAAAATTTTCTTTTCCCCAGGGGGGAGGGATGTTGTGACTCAGGTACCTTTGCTCCGAATCACAACCGTAATACCGATACATCAATATATCAGCCAATACGATATATTGATGTACCATTAATTGACCCTGAAAAAAACATTTCAATTGAAAATTTCATTTAAAACTTAAAATGCATTTAGAAATGCATTCCCACATTATAACAAAATGGAATTTAGCATAAATTGCATTTTGTTATCAGACACACATTACACTCACACGATATGCACACTTACCTACATACAGTGTCTTCTTACTTTTTTTCCGTATGTACTATGTACATACGTACATTACCTACTTAATCCAATCTAATTGTATGTACATACATACAATTATCAACATTATTCGCGCCCTCTTAAAAATGAATATTTCAAGACGGGCGCACAAGTGCATATCGGATAACAGTTTTGCATTGATGCATATAGCTCGCATCAAAGAACTTTTACATTTTCTCACGTACGTTTTTTCAACGTCGTGAGAAAACAATAAAAATGACAAAAAAGCTTTTTGAAGATATCGTGGGTACCTGGCTGCAATTTGCCCAAACCTCGAGGAGTTCGTAAAAAAAAAAATCGTCGAAGTAACAAGCAGGAGTCGTTTTTTTTTAAAATCTACCTAAAAATTTAAATAGGATTGAGTATAAGAAAGTTTTGTGTGAAAAAAATAAATAATAAATCAAAATAAAAATCATAGGTGTTTGAGTTGTAAATAAATAAAAAATCGGAAAAAGGCGAGTTCTTCTATTTTTTTTTTATCATAAAAGCTGTGAGCTCTCCACCCGGAGCACGGCTCACATCCTCATACATTTGCATTTCTGGAAACCATTACATCAGTTTGTAGCTTTTAAAATGTGATCATCATTGAACGTATGACCATTTCTCGTTACAGGCGATTTTTCCATTTCATTTCAAGAAAAATCTCAATGGAAATCGTTGCTCTGAGGGTCGGTGGTAGGACGGACTCATCAAAACGGTTTTAAAAAAAAAAAAAAGTTCCTTTTAAGTACGATGGAGTTCTCTCAATTATATTGAGAGTCCACGTGTACTTAAAGATTTGTTTCTTTTTTATATCTCATATAGTACGGTATATATATATGTTAGAAAGTACACCATATTACAGACCTCTTAACACAAAATTATGCGGTAGTAGTTTCCTAATTTTAGCTTTCCAATAAATGTTTACCTAAGACGTAGCTGTATTTTCGGGCCTTCTTACTGTTGCTCCAAGTTCGGCATCCAGATCATTTCTGTGGAATTCATCTACGGTTACCTTGTGCATATCTAACGCAAATCTTCATGGTTGCGGAGTTTGTGTCTTCTTTTAAGTGCAGCATTTTCTGTGTGAGCAGGATAGTTCAATGTATGGTGTACAAATTAAATTTCCCACGATGGTCGAAAAACACTCCTGTACGGCTTAATACTATGTATATCCTGTCTTCTCTGTCTCCAGCATGGTGAAGAGTGCAAAAATTACCGTGATTACCGCTTTCCTGGCGAAAGACTAAACCCTATACTTATATGATACTAATCTATGGCAACCCTTTTATTCTCCTTAAACAGATGTGTTTTTTTTCTTTTTTTTTTTTTCCTTTAGAAATCTTTACTTTTGTTCTGTATTCTACTTCAAACCTTTATATTTTCATTCTTGTCTCCTTTACCACTTTCTTTCTTTAACTCCTACTTTTTAAAAACTTTTAAATTTTTACCATATCCTCTCTTTAAATCTTATATTTCTTCTAAATTTTCAATCTTTTCTTAACTCTTATTTTTAACAACCTCTTCGTTGCCTTTCAACATTGTTAACATATTGTTTTCCTTCATATTCATTACTCTTTTAATTTTTATCTTTCTTGAACCTACTTTTTAGTTTTCCATCTGTAACTTCAAACATTTATTTATTATCTTCATACATTTCTTATTTTTCTAACTTTTTCTTTCTATTTCGTGTCAAGTAATATTTTGTTTTTTTTTTAAATATCCTCTTTCTTTTAGATCTCTTTTTTTTCAAATTTCTCTTTACTTCAAAATCTCTTCTTCCTTTTTTTATTCAATTTAATTCTTTTTATATCTCAATTTTTTCTTTTTTCTTATTCTGGTTATTATTTAAGTAATTAGATAAATCTTTTTCCTAACCTCTCTTTATTTTAAATTTTCAAATTTCCATTATTCAATTACTCTCTCTTTTTTTTTGTTAAAGACCTTCGTACCTTTTATTTTATAGATTTACTTTACACCCTTTCAATATTTTCCTGCCCATATCAAGCTCCGCTCATCGAATTTCTCCTGAAATTAAAGGGATTTAGTTGGGCATATATTTGGTTAAGGCCCCCGATTCCTGGGTAATAACCATTTCTTACCTTGTAAGGGGTTATTGAATTTGCAGTAGAAGTCGCATTTGCAACATGAATGAAGTTCGGTTCCCCTACACTCTTTCTGCCTTGACGTACTTCTGTCCTATCCGGCTTACTATTACATCCCTGAAATTTAAACTTACCTTTTTGTAGAATCCCCTGGGGTTTTCGTATTTGCCAATAGAAATTGTTCCTACCTTTGTACCGCCATGCAATTCGTTCAGGATACTTACGAGATCCGTGTTGTCCACCCGAGGAGTTCATGCTTTTTCCAGGATAGGCTCTTGCATTAGCAACTCTTACAAATGCACATCCATCCTCCAGGCTATTTCCGCTGTCGCCATAATACTCATCTCGCCTCCTTCTCTCCTCCATAAATTCATCGATTCTTACCTCGTGAAGTCTAGCACTGTCGCGATCTGTCTCTACACTGGTGGTCTTAACTTTCCATTCGTTGCCTTTGCTATTAACACCTGTATTGATGATTTCTGCCATGCTCCTTTCAACCTCCTCTATTCTCGCTTTTAAAGGGGTTCTTTGACTGGACAATTGCAGAGTATTTGGTACAACTTGTCCGCTAGCTGCGACATTCTCGAAAACCGCACTTTCTTCCTTTGCCTGGCCGACGTTTTGTATCCATAATTTCCTATTTACACAGTCGATGATAGCTCTGTCCCTCAGGAAATCCATTCCAAGGATACCATCGGCTGGAATTGAGTCAGTGTCACCAATGGCATTGAATTGGCAAGCGTGCTGACTATTATCTATTTGCAGCTTGGCTTCCCAAGTCCCTATGGAGCTCCTAGTAAATCCAAACAGTGCTCCCATTTGTATTTTATGCTGTGTTTATATCGGTGTATTTCTTTTTATTTTATTGACTTTAACTAAAATACACGTGGACCCAGTGTCAATTAAAAGCGTAAACTTACCTTCTAAAGCTATATCTGATGTGACTGTGATGATATATTTATTACTGGAAATCAATTTTTCTTCTTCTCTATCTGCTAAATACTTCTTTCCGCAGATATCGGTGTAATGGTCATGTGTTCGGCAGAATTGGCAATAAAGCCCCTCCTTTCCTGAAAGGACTTTATCTTGAATGCTATCTGCATAGTTGGCCACTCTTACGCGGTGAATTTGGCAATTGGATTCCTCGTGCCCATATTCCCGACATTCAGTACAGAAGAGTACTTGCTGGCACTCTCTCGTAAGAACGGTGTCCAATTCTGTCTGGACTCGCCTCTGCTAAAATCCCCTGTTAGCCATCTGTTTGGTGCAGTTACTGTGTTTGGCTTTCGGTCTTCTTGCCATACCCCCGATTCTCTCACTTGAAGTCTTTTGGCATCTTTTTCGAATTAACTGGCTTCCGCTCTCACTTCTTCCAGTGACTCAAACTTTCGCCCTGTAAGGTTCATCTGCGTGGGTCTACTCAACACACCAGTTTTAAGGCAGTTACAACATCGGCCTCCAACTCAGCTAATAGTCCCTTCTGCCCTCCCGGGTATTTGGCCGAGACAGCCTCCTTTATCTGATCACGCAGTTCTTTCATCCGATCCGCGAACTCCCTGATGTCCTCTCCAGATCTCTGTCTACATGCCAACATTTCAGTGCGTAATTCACTGAAAGATTTTCTCAGCAAATATGCAGCTTTTATTGCTTGCTGCAAAGATTCGAAGTCCTTCAGCTCTTGCGAACTTATCATGTAATAAGCGTCATCTTCCAGGCGATATTTTACGCATGAAATAAAAATGCCTTGGTCCTTCTGTGTTATTCGATCGTACAAGTCCTTACTGCAGCTAAGAAATCTGTAAACTTCTTTTACTAGTTTTGGCGAACTTTCCCCTGAGAACATGTCCAAGACCTTTTCGTATGTATCTGCCATCTTGTACACTGTTATGATTTTCTATTTTGCCTTGTTTTTAACTCGTTCTGGTACTTTCACTTTTTCACTAATACCGTTTATACTTTATACCTGCGAACCGAAAAATTAGTACAACGCGCTCTAGAACAGATCTTTCGCAAAACTCATCTTTATTATAGATACTAATGGACTGCCAATACTCAATATAACGTAAGCATTCAAAACTATCATACCATTAACACACTCAATTCAACTATTATACGTACATACAAACAAACAAATGCTCAACATTTTTTTTTTAAACAAACGTCAACAACCTTGTCGTTTGTTCTACCGGTTGCAGCACCTGAGTCGCTCAGTAGTAAACAATCGCTTTACATAATAATTACCATGCGAGGTTAATTATTATTGTAATCGTCGATTGCTCCAGTAAGCGCTCATCGCAGCCAGTTGTTGAGCTAATCAGCAAAATAACCGACAGTTGCAGAACAGTACCATGCGAGGTTACTGTTTAGCAATTGCTAATTATGTCACTAAAATGCGCCCTTGGCTGCTGGAAGAATCTTCCGTATAGTGGGCCATAACAATATTACTAAATGGAGTTACCACTCCGTCGCCGATACTTGTGTTACTACCACTTGAATTACAACTGAACTGAACTGATTGAACACCGAACCCTCATCTTTTATCAAAACAAACCTCTAACTACGCAACCAGATCTATAGAAACCACCGTGCTCACTTCCATTCAACCAGGCGGAAGCGACTTTGACCCAGTGACCATAATTACAAAGTATTACGTTAATCACTGCCGAGAGCGGAAGCCCCCAATACTGCATGTAAACAAACAGTGAGCCCAGCTGAGTATTTCACTATGCGAAGTGAATTACTTAACCATGACACAATGCCCAGTTACATACAGCAGTGAATGTGACAGTTTCCAAGTAAACAATTGGCAATCGCGAGGCATTTCACTGTGCGAAGTGAAATGCTTAGTTATTGCAAATCGTTTAATTACCTGTACACCTGCTGCTAACTCGAGTCGTGATGTCACAATTTCACCAATTGAATATTGGGTCACGACAATAATACTGATGTATCATTATATACTTACCGTTTACATATTATAAATATTATACTTATGTATATCTTTACACTTATCTTTATGACTAGATAGTAAGATAAATACTATATCATTCTCATTACTTGTGACTAGATATAGGTATAACAATTTTTATTGCACATTTTAATTTTGAGTACTCATTCGAGTTTTAAGCTTTTTATCAATTATTGAACAAAATTTCAATTAAGTCAACCAATATAGTGTAATTATAAAAAAAAAAAAAGAAAAAAAAAACACAAACTATCTCGACGCGATCGCTATTACTTACCAGTATATAGATTTTCCTTTTCATATTTTCAAAAAACAAAAAAAAGAACACTTTTCATAAAAAAAAAAAACAAAAACAGCTCGGCTCGTGATTATACAGAAAATTCTTCACCCCACAGGCTACGAATTTTCTTTTTCTAAGGGGGAAGGGATGTTGTGATCCCAAAATCACAATCATATTCATATTGCCTTCCTCATGTGCATTTTCCTAGAATCAATAAATATATTCATATTGTGGTTCTCAAAATACCACACCATATGTCCTCAAATGCAATCACAAATCTTTTATTCATATTACTTACCTCCCATGAACTTTCCTAAAACGCCTATTTAAATATGCACAAATATCTACAATTGCATACCAGGCATATTCATAATTACTTACCCTCTTAATTCTGTTAACAAGTTTTAAAATGCACAAAGTGTACAAATATTCTTTCCTCCATAAATTACTTAGCGTAGCATAAATAGCCCACTTATGAAAATGAACAAAACGCTTGGTCGACATTTCCGTGTCCACATAACTCACGGAGTTAATGTACTGCATATTGCGCATCGGTCAAAATTTCAAGGGCAAGATCGAATTACAAGACCCAAGTCAAGAATGTCTTGCTGATTCTTATCTTTTTCCGGCTTTCTCTTTACTGTTTCGTATGATTGGTCAGTTAAGTGAACCAATCATAAAAAGTACTGTATACTTTTATGTACTTTTGCTGACGCGAGGGCGTCGACTAATTTCACTAATAAAATTATATGACATCGTTAACTAAGTCGAACTTCAGGATCGGGATTCGAATATACAACACGTAGGTCGAGAAGTCGTGTGAAATATAGTTTTGATGCAAAGTATGAAACTAAGTTTACAAATTTTAAGTACAAATAATTTGATTAAGAAAATATAAAAAGTGTGTTTAAACATTTAATAATATAAATTCTTTTCCGTGCAAATAAATTTGATATTAAATACGTAACAACGTAAAGGTGTTATTTTTGTTATATTCCTACCCTGAACGTCCGTGCCGCTTTTCTCGGTAACGAAAGCACGGCAGTAAACGGGGTTACTACATATTGCTTGAATTTTTTTTATTACTGGAATTTGGTAATTTAGAAATCTATGTATTAACTAATAGCGTAACAACTTGGAGATTGAGTCGAATTGTAACATACAAGAAAAAAATTTAAAAAAAGGCCCAAAATGTTTGAATAAATTGAATTGGTGGTACATGTCGTTGTGGATAATTGAGGTGTGATGCACGGTGTAGAGAACTAGTGATGGCACGGGGATCCCGTTTATGCTGGTTATTGTTATTCCGTTTAAGGTACGCAAATATACAGGTGGCTGGGATCAATTACGTGGAGCTTTGTCGAGTCTCATCAATTTGTGGAGTTTATATGGAACCGACCTGTGATTGAAATAATTTTGTTGTTGTTCAATTTCCTTTGGGCGTGATTAAGTCTGCGAGGTAATGAAGAATACGGAGTTCAGTAGTAGAATGCGAACAGAGTAGCGAGTGTAGTAAGGGGATTTCCGGATGGGTGTATGCGAAGCTGCATGTCCAGGTGTAGGTACTTCGTCATTGAGATTTTTTTGTCGATGTCAGCCGCTAATGGCGTCGTCTTTTCTCCTTCCCTCCCACGCCCAAATCGACGAGCTGAGCCGGCTGAGATGGAGGTCATTCCGGGGAAGAAGGGAATCGAGTCATAATCAATGTCTGCTTTACTGAGCCCACCGATGAACTAAATATGGCTCCCACTTATCCATCAGAAGGAAGATTGAGGATGTTTTAGCAGGGGACCTGGCGCCCACTGGCTTAGCTCTGTTCACTGGACACACTGGCCCGGATATAAGAGCTTGGACTCGAAAAACCCAATTCGCGTAACCGTTATAGTTGCTTATTGATATTCGTTTTGTTTTTTCATCATTGCTTATTCGATTCGCCTATTGCTTTTTTTTTTCTGTAAATATTGGGTTTCACATTTTGAGACCCGGTTGGATTGGTTGACTTTACATATTCTGGATGGTGTTGATTCGATTAAGTGCGTGCAATTAGTTTTTTTTCTCTTTTCTTTGTTTCGTTTTTCTGGTTGCTTTAATTATATTTGTTTTAGTCCCAACGTGGCAAAATATAGGACCTCCAAATAAAATCATCAACGGCGAACTGCCTTGAGCAGAGAGCGAAGTTTGTTACAGATGGCGCCCAAACCCAGTGGCCGAATAAAACCTTGTTATAATCTTTATGTTACAGCTGCGGAGGACCTTAGGGCGCTTCGAGCCAACCCTGAGAGTACTACTGCGGGCTGATCAATTGAAATGGTTTTTTATTATAGATACATTATTCTTAAATTTGGTTAATTTTTATTACTACTATACGAAGCCAACTCCAAGCAGATCGGATGAGTTTGTTAAGTAAATACAGCGAGACTGGGGTTCGGGAAAGCAGTCCGGCATTCAACAGTGTACAAATGCAGGTTAATTCCAAGGAGAGTGCGGATTATTGAAGGTAGATGAATGTGGACTCGGATAACAGGCTGTCGAACGCAGTTCTCCTAGTTCAATAGCATCACGCATGAGAAATATAGTCAAGTAGTCTTATTGGAAGTTCCGCGTCTTGTAGCGACTAGAGGTAGAACTATTTTTGTGTTAAGAATCGGTTCCTCTGTTGGATCTCATAAAAGTTAGAATGCGACTTAGTAGTCTGGGCACATTCCTCTTTGGAGACATTTTTCTGAGTCAAACTACAGACCCCTGAAAGCGACCTTTGAGTACCTCGAATTTGGACGTTGACTGTGAAAGTGGATTATACACCCAATACAACTGTGAGTTGTCTCTACACAGGAGTTACCTCGCAATTGACGCACGACGGCATGTACCCATTATTGAATTTCGTTTATTACTAAATTGATAGTTATTAAGAATTCGCTATTCATTCGCGGTGATAATTGGAAATTGGTTGTAGGGTGGACGTAGTAAAGAGAAACCACCGTACTCTCATTTATCATTATCGCATATAGGATATTATATAGGGTGAATTGAATTGCTTGCTACCCTTATTGTTGAATTAATATGAAGTCCTTACTTGTGTTATAAATTTCACAGCATAGGCACACTTTTAGATAAAACCTTCCCTTCTTTTGATTGCATAAAATAATTATAAAGGGTCCGCCATCTAACGTTTTTTTTCAACTAGTGCTTATTTCGTGAATGGTAACACTTAGCTCATGTCTGATTGGACAGATAATTAGTTTTATTCTTCCTCTGAACGAATATGGTTGTGTATACGCTTGAACAACGCTGGGAAATATTGCGACATTACTTTGAAAATCATGGTAATGTTGCAGAAAGTGTGCGAAAATTGCGTACGGATTTTGGAAGAAGAGAAGCACCGTCAGTTCCGTATGTTCGTTATCTTGTGAAAAAAGTGAAAGAAACTGGCATCCTCATCGATAAACCAAAGCGTGAAAAGCCAAAAACAGTGCGTACACCCGAGAATATTGATTGTGTGACAGAAAGTGTGCGTGAAGCGCCATCAACATCAATTCACCGTCGTTCTCAACAATTGAACATTTCGGAGACATCATTGAGACGAATTTTGCATAAAGATCTTGGTATGACGCCATACAAAGTCCAATTGGTTCAGGAGTTGAAGCCAACTGACCATCCAATGCGTTTTCGCTTCGCTGAGTGGGCCTGCGATCGACTTACAGAAGATGCCGATTTTGCCAAAAAAATCATCTTTTCGGATGAAGCTCATTTTGATCTTGGCGGGTATGTAAACAAGCAAAATTGTCGCACTTGGGGCACAGAAAACCCGCACGCATACATTGAAAAGCCGATACACCCAAAACGAGTCACTGTTTGGTGCGGATTTTGGTCCAGATTCATAATTGGGCCATTTTTCTTCGAAAATGAGCAAGGAGTGGCCGTTACAGTCAATGGCAATCGTATCGGGCCATGTTGAACGAATTTTTGTTCAGGAAAATTGAAGAGGGGGATATTGACAACATTTGGTTTCAACAGGACGGCGCTACGTGCCACACAGCCGAAGCTACACTCGATGTTTTGCGCCCTGTTTAAAAAAAAAAGTTATTTGGCGAACCCTATATTACCATATAGAAAATATAAACAATTTTAGGAGTAAAAGTCTACGTATAAGCTTAAGCTAATTAACCTCACCAACCAGAAGCAGTTGCTGAGTGAAACAATTACTCGAAGGTATAAAGCTTTTTTTTTCTTTTTTTTTCTCATTTTGCGAGAACTTCGGGTTCATTAGTATCTTGAAGTGGATACGAGGAAGTAACCAAATTCCGATTCGGACCTAATTGAGTCCGAGCTGTCGTTATGTCAGGAAAAATTTTCCTCATTGATGGAACTCATCAATATAGCTGTAGCCCAGAATACCACTTTTGCATGTTATTGGGTGGCTTAAACTTTTAGCGAACGATGAACCATAAACTTCCGACGCCATAGCGGAGTTAATAGAAGCTGCCGATGCAGACCTTGATGTAGTCATTCACCAATTGTGCACAGCGGAGTTGACAAGACCGCCTTATTCTCTGGGCGAAGGGGCATACACTATAGCCAGTGAGCAATGCGTACTTAAGAGCAGTGAGAGGGCCTCAAACTTTGAGGACCCCGCCTTCTAGTAGGGGTTCCTGTCCCATCCGTGAACGGTTCTAACGTTGTTACAGAGGAAGAGCCAACCATGAATTACTAAGCATATCACACCAATTCGTCCAGTGTACATATTCGAACGGCAATTCCACAACCGGGAGAGCCAGGCACCGCACGGCCTCCTCAGTTAGATAGACCTAATCCACAAGGATCTCGTCGTGCATCATCTACCCCACCCCTACCGCACGAGAGGCCTTCTCAAACATCTAGACGTGATCACGAGAATCCAGTGATGAACTGGCACATAAGGTTTGATGGAAGCCCTACAGGTCCGTCGGTAGACGAATTCCTGTTCAGAGTGGAAACTCTACCACGAGCCGAAGGAGTCCCACGAGATATCTTTAGGTACGCCATCCACCAGCTCCTCTCGGGCAAAGCAGCCACCTGGTACTGGCAGTTCTGTCGAAAATATCCGACTGCTGACTGGCCTCAATTTCGTCACTCGTTAAGAAGCGAATTTGAGGAATCACATAGTGATTTCGATATGAACTACTGCATGTAGTAAAGCGGAACATGCACCCCGTACTCCGGAATGCCTTGGCATTATATAATTTCCGTAACCTAGATGAGATGGACAGAGTCTGCCGACAGATGGAAAAGTTCTGAACGGAAGTTGGGGAAACGGCAGAGGATCAAATCCAGCCACGAAAACACCATCTGTTTTGTAATGTAGCTGTAAGCGAGCACCACAACTACATTACGGCATGGTGGTGTAAGTGCAGCTATATGTTAAAATAAGAAGATATGTGGACTTATGTTTATTGTTGTTTTATTAAACAAATTCTTAATGTTACGTTCTTCTTAATTCGTTCGAATTTTTACTAATTCAAAGTAATTATTTTAGCTTAACTAATTATCTGTAGGGATGTATGCGTGAGTTGTCGTAGCGTAACACGTCCTCAATATTATACCTCAAATTTATCACGAATTTCACCTTTATTTCAAATTTCACTACCTATTGTTCTGAAATTACTAACTAATTTAATTCACTTATTTCACTCTTAATATTAATTAAACTAACTTGTTTTTCCACATGAATAGTCCAAAATGCAAAGCTAGCATGAATTCAGCCGCTATGTGAAAAAACCTAAATCTGAAATTTTCCGTCACCCATATGAATTAGTTTCAGAAGAAGGCGCAAAATACTTATCCTGAAATTCCGATTACCACACAACAATTTTCCGCACAACTTTTCCTTAAAAGTAATCTTATAGCATGAAAATAATGTACCTTATTGTACGTTTATTTATGCTGCTAAAGATTTTCCTGAAGTTCACTTTTTATTTATTGCTTTCAACCCAAATCACTGTCATATTATACCAAACTGGCATGTAAAATCACTATCACTGCCTAAGAGAGATTTAAGGGTGCACTGCCCTTTTACAGTGTTGGAGCCCGCATTTTATAATAGATTCCACACAAAAAAATGGAATTTCAACATATTTTTCATGTTTGCTCACTTTGCGCAACTATGTTAAAATGTGCTAAAATAAGTAGTCGAATTTATTCTTCATTATCCACGAATTTTCCTTGTCGATTTATTTAATTATTTCAATTTTTCGCAAATATACCAATATGGCGACTCCTTATGAAATTATATCAGTTTCCAATATGGAACGTAAACTCTCTCTAATTTCGTCTGTCTCGTTCCGACATCGTTCACTTTCCCACTCATTATGGGAATTAATTTCACCTATTTTCTTTAATATCTTCTTACTTGGTGAAGTTCGAACTTTCTAACCTTACTCAACAGGTTTCGCGCATTTCACTTCACCAAATTGACCTCTTCGCGAATCAATTTGACAGTCGCGATCGCGATGTTTTTAATTGAAAGTGTCGCGGTTGTTGTGAGTGTTTTCGTCACAATCAAAGGATTAATTCTTAAGGTAAGTGCATAAATATCTTCTTTAATTCTTTAATATAAGTTTGGCTATGCATAATTTGCAAGAAATCTGCAAATTATGCAAATTTTTGTATATTTTCAAAGTGGTTCATGAAATGTCAACAATGACAAAAAATTGTTGATTTTCGTAAATTATAGTATGTATATATGCTGCGACTTTATTTTGATTGCATGTATGAACATATTTGCATATTTTGTAATTGTTCATTATGCAGGGAACATGAATTTCGCTAAGAAATTCGCATAAGTACATTTACACAGTGTTGTTGTTGTACTGCCAAGAAATTTGTTTCTTGGCAGTCTGCATGTGCTTACATAATTCTTTATATTGTACTGCATCATATTCAACCCAAGAATTATTATTGAACTAATTTTTATCTATCTTTTTTTATTTCAGATATATCTTGGAGTACAGGAGGCAACGTTTACTGGACAGAGGACCATGGAATTTTAGGAAAGTATTGAATACTTTTTATATTGTATTTTGATTGGGTTTTTATTTCTTTTTAGCTGTGTTCAACACCATCTGCAACAAGTTGATTTTGATGGGTGGGAGCTACTTAACGATATCGAAGAAGAACGTGCTCCGGAAGCTGAAATCGACGTGATGGAGGCTAGAGAGAGAGTCCGGTCAGACTTTGTTGTGTGTTGGAACTGTGATGATCTCGCACACACCTTTGTTGGTTGCCCTACCAAAACGCGACGAATTTTCTGTTATACTCGTGGGACAAAGAATGTTGTACCTCCAAACTTTATCAAAAGCATGAAGGGAAACTGGAAAGCGGGTCAACACGTGAGGGGATACCTGAACCCTCAGAAAAGCTTTCCGACACCTCCCATGCGAATAATATCGAGAAATCAGTCAATTATAAGAACCTAAGAAGATGGCAGACCTGTAGTACAGCTTAGTATTGAAAATCAGAAAATTTAAGGGTTATTGGATAGCGGAGCGGGTGTCAGCTGTCTAGGCAAAAACGTTTCAGAACTATTAGAAAAACTAGGTGCTCAGTGGTCCTCTATCAATGCCTCGGTTCGAACGGCAGACGGATCCAGTCAGGAAATCCTGGGATACGTATGGCTCCCTGTTAAGTTTAATGATAATAATCAGAATATCCGATTTTTTATAGTACCTAGCTTAGCTCGTCAGCATATTCTCGGAATTGATTTCTGGACATCCTTCAAGATTTTCCCAGCTATTATCTCAGATATCCAGTTGGCTACTGAGACTGAACCCTTCCACGATATCAACTTAGAGGAGAGACAAGTGCTTGACGAAACTATAGCGCAGTTTCCGTCTTTTGCTAAGGAAAGAAGTTTCCGTCTTTTGCTAAGGAAAGATTAGGTCGGACATCTCTCTTGAAGCACGAAATAGACAGCGGAGAGAGTAAACCTGTCAGGCAGAGGCACTACCTTTTGTCACCACCAATGCGTAGAGTTCTTGATGAGGAAGTTGATCGGATGTTGCGGTTGAAGGTGATAAATGTAAGTAAAAGTGAGTGGGCTTCGCCGTTGGTGATGGTGGAGAAATCCAATGGCAAAATCAGAGTTTGGATGCATTCAAGAAAACTGAATGGAGTCCACAAGAAGGATGCTTATCCTATTCCCCATATAAACGGCATATTGAGTCGAGTCAAAGGTACTAAGTTAATTACCAGTTTGGACTTGACGGATGCCTTCTGGCAGATTGAGCTTGACGAGAACTCGCGAGATAAAAATGCTTTTGTAGTGCCTGGAAGGGGCCTCTTCCAGTTTACAGTATTACCATTCGGGTTGACCAACTCACCCAAGACTCTGTGCAAACTCTTGGATAGAGTTATTCCATACAAACTTCATGAAGACGTCTTTGTTTATTTAGATGATCTGTTAATCTTGTCTGAGAATTTTGAACAGCACCTGGAAGTACTTCATAAGGTGGCCAGCTGCTTACGATGCGCTGGATTAACTATAAATATAGAGAAAAGCAGGTTTTTCCAAAAGCGGCTGAAGTACCTACGGCATATTATAAGTAAAGGAGGAATCCAAACAGATCCGGAAAAGATTTCCGCGATTCAGGACTTTCCCCAACCCAAGACCATCCGTCAGATCAGAAGATTTTTAGGACTCTCAGGCTGGTATAGGAGATTTATAGCCAATTTCGCTGATTTAGTTGCACCAATAACCGACTTGCTAAAAAAATGCTCAAAATTTACTTGGTCAGATGCAGCGGAAGGCGACTTTAGGCAAGTAAAATCGCGTCTGACTGAGGCACCGATCATTTCGAATCCAAACTTTAGCCAACCCTTCATAATTCAATGCGACGAATCCTCGAATGGAATTGGTATTGTTCTTGCCAAAAGGACAATAATGATAATGAACGCCCGATTGGGTTTATGTCACAAAAGCTTAACAAAGCGCCAAAGAGTTAGAGGGCCTAGCGGCGGTGATGAGTGTAAAAAAGTTTCGACATTATATCGAAGGCACACACTTCACCATTAAAACCGACCACTCTAGCTTTCGATTGCTCATGAACCAAAAATATCTATCGGGAAGGTTAGCGAGATGGAGTCAAAAGCTGCAGGCCTTCGACTTTACGATATTGCATAGGAAGGGGTCCGAGAACATAGTGGCCGACGCGCTCTCCCGAACAGATTTATAGGCTTTGGATGATAAAGATAGATAAAGACCACTCCTTCACTGAATGTCAAGGATCCCGCGTTTAAGGACGTCCAATATTCGGAACTAGACGGTTCAAGAGAGTCAATCTCGGACTTCAGACCTTGAAGTGAAAGAAGGAATAGTCCTTAAACGTTCCACCATCAATTCCCCAATCATAGCAAGAGAAGAACCGTTATGGAGGATTTGGGTTCCTGAGAGCTTGACAGCTTCCTTAATTAAAGCAGCATAAGATGCGCCACTTTCATCGCACAGTGCCATCTCCAAAACGTTGGAGAAACTGGCACGTTAATACTACTGGCCTCGTATGTCAGCTCAAATCACTCAATTCGTGAAGGAGGATCAAGTGCGTAAGGAATGCAAGCTACCAAATCAGTGTCTACGCCCACCAATGGGTGAGCCAAAAATTTCGGTGCGCAGCACATCAATAGTGACTTTCTTGATCCGTATCCGCGGTCGAAGTCCGGAAATACGGTTCTTTTCGTTGTCATAGATCAATTTACGAAATTTGTTCTGATTAAAGCTCTGCGTAATGCCCGGTCAAGATTAGTTACCTCCAACCTGGAAAAGGAAGTTTTCCATCTGTTTGGAGTCCCTGAAATCTAAATCTCAGACAATGGAATGCAGTTCACATCCAAAGAGCTTATGAACTGTATGGAGAACTATGGGATAAGGCATCGGTTAACCGTCATCTACACTCCACAGGCCAATGCGTCAGAACGGGTTAATCGAAACATTTCAGCGGCAGTTAGGGCGTATTTAGACCAGGATCACCGAAAATTGGACGAAAACCTGTCCGAAATTAGCTGTGCTTTGAGAAATGTGGCCCATGACTCCACGAGCTACACGATTTACTATTTGACCATCGGGCGACATATAATTACACATGCCTCCTGATATGATATTCTAAGGAAGCTTCAAGCCTTAGAAGAAGGAGATAGTAGAGGAATCAATTGCGAGAGCTCACATACAAGCCCAGGTGGTTGAGGACTTGTGTAAGGCAAAAGAACGTCATCGTAAACAGTATATAACCTGAGAAGCGCATGTCATAATTATTCCCCCGGTCAAGAGGTTTATCGTAGGATTTTCGTGCAGAGCGACGCCTCAAGAAGTTTGTGTGCAAAGCTAGCAAGGAAATTTTTAAAATGCAAAATAGTGCGAGCAATTGGAGCCCCTTGTTACGAGGTGGAAGACACTCAAGGCAAGAAAACCGGTATTTGTCACGCCAAAGACTTAAAGCCTGGCTAGGTCAGTCGGTATAGCATGAGACTCTTAATCTCAGGATGTGGGTCAGCCCCACGTTACAGTGAACTTCCCAGTAGCCCTAATAAGGCATCCGGCCAGGTGATCTGGTATTTACAGGGTCCCAGGAAGCCACTTAAGATTCCCCCCTCTAACCTAGCGGTAGGTACACCTGAGATATAGAACGCCTTTTCACCCCATGACCTTGTCCCATATGATCGCTATAAATTTTCCACCCTATATGGTAAGCAATTCCAATTTACATTTAAATATCTATGTAGTTGCGGTGATATTGAATAGGCACTCTTTCTTAAACTTTCATCGTTAAAACTTGTATTCCAAAAGTAATCTACGTGACAAATATATATATATACATTCAGATTAAATTCTAAACGAGTTCCGATTAACATAACAACAAGACGCTGCTGATATCGATTTTCCTCCTCAGTGTAGAATAGCATTACTAGGTAGGTAGTCATGTAAACAGGCTATTCCAATAACGAAAATGACGCCGCAGATTATATTCTCCCATATAAGCACCTGTATTTATATGGGTTATAAATGATTCCGTAAGAGGCACCACCTCGAGTACGTCGGCTGTATATTTAGCTGCCGGTAAATAACCCTGAAATCTCAGACTCGGAAATGCGACAAGTAGTGTAATATTCCGAGCCTGCCCTGTAACGACGGCAGTCTGCAACTATGAAATATAGCCGCCGCTCCCTGTAACTTAGCTTAAGCAATATTTTTTTTTCCCTCGAACCACCTGAAATGCAGCTGTTAAAATAATCAGCCTATCACTGTAGAAAGCGGCTAAAAAGTCACAATAAAAATATAGCCATTAAACTGCGTAAACGACAGAAATACAGACCGAAGAAATTTTATTGAACTCAGTCGGCTTCCTGCAAATAACCTAATTTCACTAATGACCCGAGGATGGTGCGAGTACATACGTACATAAAAGTTCCAAGTAGAGTAGACGTAACATGACTTACCAGCTAGTAGGTATGTATATAAAGTCAGAATGAGTTTAAAGTAACAGGTCAAGGCAGAACGCGACAAAAACCAAAAACATAAATAAAATAAAACCGGGATCGAGACTGATGTTTATATTTTGCTAATAAATTCGGAATTAGTTATTGCGAGGTATTACTATTGCTGGAGCCCAGCCGTAAGCACCAGGCACCTTAATTTCCAATTGGGCAGCTAAAAGAAAAAAAAGTATTCGGAGTAGCCGTGGCAAGATTCAAACCGCAGACAGCAACCATGCTTTCTAGCTTAGTTAACTAAATCAGAGCATCAGAGCACACTATGGGGCTAACGACCAGCCGGTGCAGCCATCTACTAGGGTTCAACTAGCGTCCGTCTGATAGCCAAGAAATCTTATAAAATGGGAGGTAACTACATCGGAATGTTCTAGATGACCATAATAGCGTGATTCCGACTAGCAGCCAAAAGAGTAATACGGTTCCCTCGCAAAGCCAAGCGCATTCAAAGTATACTAGCGGAAGTCTAAGTAAGTGAATATTTATGCAAGAGTAGCCATAAAACCGGTGAACAAATCAAAATAGAATAAAAATTCTATAAGTGCTAATTAAGTGCGGAAAGCCAGACTAGAGTGGTGAGAAAGAGAATTTAAAAGAGGAAAGCACGTGACAAATTAATGGCAATCTAGTTCGTAGGCGGTGTCAAGACATAGGTGTCCCAACTGGAATACTGGGGAAGTTATTAATAGTAAAACCCCAAATAACCGGACCTTCACCGTATCGCAAGTGCGGCACCCAATTCCGAGTAAGTAGAGATCCCTTTAAAAAAATTCCTTGTAGAAAAAAAAGGATTCCATTTCTCATATAGTCATGTTCATCTAGGGACACGAGTAGGACAATCAAGACCCTTCGGGGAGTCCCTAGAAGCGTTAGTGAGCTTCCCGGCATTGTGATTAGTTACTCACCTGGGACGAATTCAAGAATTACCGTGCGCGCATAGACCACACAAACAAGCCAGCTTTAAGCGGGAAAAAATCTAGTAGCACCGTTGTGCAGTTTATATATTGGAAGGGTCTAACGCATGCTAACAAGAGATCTACAGCCACCGATTAATATCCAAAGAAAAAAAACCCGGAAACAAAACAAAACACGGCAAATACAGGAAAAAGGAACGGAATCATTGTAGGGGAGCAGTTCTTGAATTAATTATATCATAATTAAGTAAACGTAAAAAAAATTTATGTAAAATTTCCAGCCTAGCAACCGCCGGTTCTCGTCCGGAAATGCATTTGGGAAGGATAAACCGGGTAAGTACCATTAAGTTCCTTCTTAACAAACAAAATTTTTTTTTATATACCGCATTTTATTGAATTTATAAATTTAAAAAAAAGAAAATAAAATAAAAAAACATAGAAGCGCATGATAGTGAACGGGATTAGACGTAGATATATATATATATATATACACAGTCATAATATGAAAATAGCAAGCACGTTCCTGCCCTATTTATTTGTTGTTGGAACAGAGGAAATCAATCATCAATACAAGGAAGGAAAAAAAAGGAAAATTCAAACAAAACTCAAATAACTCTTAGCTAGTAATCACTATTCAGGTGACCTCAGATCTTTTTTACATTGTCGTCCCCAGAAAAATAATGTGTACATATACAGGGGGTCCCGTAAGTCGACATCAAGCCGGAACCGGGTGTTATACCAAATCGTAACAGTTACCAGAAAAATAAACTGCTCCAGCTTGGAAGAAAATGTCACATTTTGACGAACCAACAATATAAAATTAATAATTCGTTGAAATATAACTGACTGTACTGAAAAAAAATGTACTACGCCGGTATAACACTTGCTACAACATATCTTAGAATACGGAAAAAAAAATTTCTTCTTCAAAAAACCAAGTTTCGAAAAAAAATTTTCATCTACTAAAAATGAATCTAGTGTACCCAAAGCTTGCCTTAAGAGCGTAACTTTAAGATTCTTGCTTGAGTGAGACGGAGAGTCATTCCATGAAGTGTGAGTGAGCAAGATAGTGATGCTGGCTCATCAAATCATTGAGTTTTTACAAATGTGCATCGTCTACTCTCCACAGAGGGACGACTTCCAAACCAAGTACATGGTGAAGGAAGAGTTCCTTATCTTACGAGGACGTAATATTTCCTGCATTTGAAGAAGATCCAGATAGTTCGGTACGTGCAATCCAGGAATGCACAGGAGTGCCCAAAAGTATAGCTCACCGAATATTACAAAAGCTTGAGCTCCACCCATACCATGTACAGCGAGTACAAACCCTGCTACCTCGGGATTATCAATCTCGGGCTGCGTTTTGCCAAACGATGCTACAAAGACAACGGGAAGATCCGCGATTCTTCGAGAAAATTTTATGGTCAGATGAATCGCTATTTACAAAATACGGTTAACCTACACAACTTACACGAGTGGCACATAGAGAATCCGAATTTAATGAGACAAAATAGATCTCAATATCGTTTTAATATAAACATGTGGACCGGAGTTTTAATCGGAAAAGTCATAGGAACTTTTGAGTTGCCAGAGGTCTTTAATGCTGAAGTTTATTTAGATTTTTTGCGAAACCATTTACCAAATTTACTGGAAGATATGCCACTAAGTATTTACAGAGAGATGTGGTATCAGCAAGACGGCTGCCCAGCGCACTATGCCCTTTCAGTTAGAAAATATCTCAATGAATAATATCCGAACAGATAGATAGGGCGGTCTGGTACGATATCGTGGCCAGCCCGTTCACCTGATCTAAATCCATTAGATTTCTTTTACTTGGGAGCAGTAAAAGAGAAAGTTTATAAGAAGTCAATTGAAAATTTAGCGGAGCTTCGGCAAAGAATTACGGAAGCAGTTGAATTTGTCAACAACGGAACAATTGCCCGTCTGATAACCCGATCTTTTTTAAGATGATGTCGCGCTTGTAGTGGAGCTGAAGGAAAGCAGTTTGAACATCTTTTGTAAATTATAAATCTTAGCAACCAAATAATTGGTGTTTAATTTCAAAATTAAAGAAAATTTGTCCTAAATTTAACATAAAGTTAGCATCTCTAACTTGAAAGCGTCACTATCTGCCTCACTCACACTACATGGAAAGACCCTCCGTCTCACTCAAGCTAGAATCTTAAAGTTACGCCCATAAGGCAAGCTTTGGGTCCACTAGATTAATTTTTAATACATGGAAATTTTTTTTCGAAACTGGGTTTTTTGAAGAAAAAAATTTTTTTTTCCGAATTGTAAGAAATATTGTATCAAGTGTTATACTATTTTAGAATCCTTATTAAATGCGTGAACTTTTAAAGTTACTTGCCGGAGTGGCGTAGTACATTTTTTTTCAGTACAGTCAGCTAAATTTCAACGAATTATTAATTTTGTATTCTTGGTTCGGAAAAATGTGACATTTTCTTCCAAGCTGGAGCAGTTGGCTTAGAACTTAAAGGAACAGGGTACATAAGCACTAGTCGGGATTACATAAGAAAAATAAAATTGAAAAAAAGTAAAGATTTGTAGCAACAGGAGCTAAAAAACCATCACAAGGTGTACATTTTCTCGAAAACAAAAGAAATGCCTATAATTTGAAAAACACATGACTTAGATTTTTTTTATATTTTTCTGGTAACTGTTACGATTTGGTATATCTCCAGGTTCCAGCTTGACGTCGACTTACGATAAACCCTGTATATACATATATAGAGTAGAAAGAAAAAAAATTTATTTATTTATGTGTATATCGGTGACGAATCTCAAGATTATCAGGCAAACATGATGATAAGCAGTTTGGACGTACAGTTCATAAAATTTTGTATGTAGATATACAATTTTCAGATCATGATAAAATAGTTGCGTAGGTCAAGTAGTAATAAGTAAGAAGTAGAATCTTCCCCTACGCCTGAAATGAAAGAAAACCAAAAGGGGGATAGAAATATTTTGTTTTGTTTTTCCAGAATTTCCTTCTCTCTCATAAAATTATTAGATTTAGAAATAACAATAATAGATGTCCCTAATGTGTAAGTTCTCATTGTTGAATTATATTAGCAGTACTATTGCTTGATTTTTTTTTTATTGCTGGAATTTGGTAATTTAGAAATCTATGTATCAACTAATAGCGTAACAACTTGGAGATTGAGTCGAATTGTAACAAACAAGAGAAAAATTTGAAAAAAAAGGCCCAAAATGATGGAATAAATTGAATTGGTGGTACATGTCGTTGTGGTTAATTGAGGGGTGATGTACGGTGTAGAGTACTAGTGATGGCATGGTGATCCCGTTTGTGCGGGTTATTGTCATTCCCTTTAAGATATGCAAATATACAGGTGTCTGGGATCAACTATGTGGAGCTTCGTCGAGTCTCATCAATTTGTGGAGTTTATATGGAACCGACCTGTGATTTAAATAATTTTGTTGTTGTTCAATTTCCCTTGGGCGTGATTAAGTCTGCGAGGTAATGAGGAATGCGGAGTTCAGTAGAAGAATGCAAACGGAGTAGCGAGTGCAGTAAGGGGATCTCCGGGTGGGTGTATGTGAAGCTGCATGTGCTGGTGTAGGTACTTCATCATAGAAATTTTTTTTTGTCGATGTCAGCCGGTAATGGCGTCGTCTTTTCTCCTTCCCTCCCACGCCCAAATCGACGTTCTTAGCCGGCTGAAATGGAGGTCTTTCCGGGGAAGAAAGGAATCGAGTCATAAGCAATGCCTGCTTTACTGAGCCCACCGATGTACTAAATATGGCTCCCACTTTTCCATTAGAAGGAACATTGAGGATGTTTCAGCAGGCGACCTGGCGCCCACTGGCTTAGCTCTGTTCACTGGACACAGTGGCCCGGATATATGAGCTTGGATTCGAAAAACCCAATTCGCATAACCGTTATGGTTGCTTATTGATATTCGTTTTTTTTTCTTTCATCATTGCTTATTCGATTCGCATATTGTTGTTTTTTTTTTTGTAAATATTGGGTTTCACATGTTGAGATTCACCCGCTTGGATTGGTTGATTTTACATATTCTGGATGGTGTTGATTCGATTAAGTACGTGCAATTAGTTTTTTTTTCTATTTCCTTTGTTTCGTTTTTCTGGCTGCTTTAATGATATTTGTTTTAGTCCCAACGTGGCAAAATATAGGACCTCCAAATAAAATAGTGACATCAACGGCGAACTGCCTTGAGCAGAGACCGAAGTTTGTTACAATACTTACCTATAGAAATATAAGCAACACTACCGACTGTACTTTCCCTGTTTACGAAGAAAATCTCCGCTCCTTTTAAGTCGCATGAAGTTCCTTTTCATAAGGGGATGGTGTTATTAACATAATACTCATATCGCTCGTAACAACCCCATTATTTAATACCAAAATGAGTTAATTATTATTTCATTTCGTATCACGAAAATCATTTATAAAAGTATTTAATCGCTAATTCACGTGTACTTGGCGTAAATGTCACGTATACGTAATGCTGAGGCAAGACATTCTTCACTCCCACAGCGAAAAATGCCTGATATCAGGGGTGCAAGTACAAGTAATGTACATTCGTTGTTTTGTCTGGGCACTGCGCTTATGAAACCTTTTCCGGAGCTTTTGCTCAGATAAGCAAAAAGTTAAGAAAGAATGTCAGCGCAGAGTTGAGCGGGTAGCGGCAGTAGGTTTTACATTTTCAAATGATCCAGTCGGGAGTAGTGTCTAGAAAATGTATATAAAGTTGATCCTATAATTAATTAATTAGTTACACTAGATTGTAAACTCCTCTGTTCAATAAAAAATAACCGAACGTGAATAAACTATAAAAGTGGGGAAATAAAAGTGGTGTATTACTTCTAACTTCCCGTTAATCGCAATACGAGATAGAAAGGGCAGGTGAATCTTCCTCCAGCCGGAGAAGCACTTCCTGTCCTGTGTGGTACTATCACCACATAAAATATGGTGGCAGCGGTGCAAAAGGATAAAACAATTTTTTTTTTAAATAAAAAAAAAGCAATAAAAAAAGGTTAAATACTAAAAAAAAAATTTTTAATAATAAAGTGAAAGCTTTCTACTAACGAAACACCCAAAGAAAAAGGAAGACAAATTTTTGCCTAAAAGACTAACAGGTACTGTTAGTTTGGGTGATAACCAGAACCAGAATTTAAGCATTGCATCGGTCTACTGGAGCCTACAACACATCACAATAATATTTCTTTCAATAAAAGTACAAAAATTAAATTACAGGAACAACTGGAAAATTTATCTACACGTAGTACAGGCTTAATTTAAGGCCACAAGTAAGTCCATTTTCCAATTTTGTCGAATTTGAAAATAATTTAGGTAAATATAGTGAACCTGATTTAGAGGTGAATAACTTTTTATAAATAAATTTTGATTTTTTAATAAAATAAGTTGATCAATCTCTTCAGAGTATGAATAAAAGTGTTTCCATATCTTTGCAATTTGCTAATAGAAGAGTTAGTAAAATCAACTAATCGATTTTTTCAAATTGAAAGTGTGTCAGTAAAAAATAATGGAATTTTTCTTTTCGCTTGCTTGAAATTTTTTTATGAATAAATTTTGATTTTCATATTGTAACAAATGGAGTGCTCTCCTCAAATTATGACCAGCAAGTTTTTGCATTATTTAACTTCGAAAACGTAGAATTAATGTGTTTTTTATTTTGCTTGCATACTGGCAACAATTAAATTTACGGACGCATTAAAAAAAAAAAAATAATAATAAAAATGTTTTTGTTGTTGGTTTTGCTGTATCTACGGAATGTGTGGTGAGGGTCAAGTGATTTAGTTAATTTTTAAAGCCCAGTTTAAAGTGTTTTCTTTCCCCTCTTCTAATGAAAATTGAGTATGGTGCACAGTACCTTAATTTCACCCATAGATAACTTGTTGTATCACCTGTGCAAAGTGTTAGTTAGTTTCCAAAATAATACCCCTTCGAAGCGGACGAGTTGTCCTAAAACAGCTAACAATGCGTGATAATCCTCAACTGCAAAATCTTCCAGGTGATAATGCACGTGGCAATCATATGGGCGCAGGAGTCCCACAAGATTAAAATCCTATACCCTTAACATTCAGTGACGCAAAATTAATCATACCCGAATTTGATGGTGACGCTCGGACTTTACATCGCTTTTTATCCTGTTGCGATATTTTTCAAATTGACTTCCGTCCTGAAAACGAAAAAAACATTCTATTAAATATAATAAAATTTAAGCTCACTGGACGCGCAAATAAAGCCATTCAATATGGAACACATTACCGTTGGAGTGAATTAAAACAAGGAATTCAGGACGAGTACCCAGAGATACTTTCTCGGACTACCCTACAGAATGAGTTGATGAAAACCCGTCAACTAGTTACATCAAGAAAGTTTTATGGAATATTCGCAAAGAGTAAACAAACAACTCTCTCTTTTGAACAGTGCAACTACTACCTCTGTATCTGAGGTCATACTTCAAAATGTCCTACTCGGAGAAAATAAAAAGTTCGCTCTACAAATATTTGAAGCTGGAATACGGAATGAACAAATTCGTATCCTTACCAAGGCTGCTAAAAAGCAAGACCTACGGGAAGCCATAAATTATGCTCTAGAACAGACTTGTGGTCTCGAAAGATGCACACCTTGCGCATCTAGTCTCAATTCTTCTACCTACAAAACCAAACCAACAGAGCAGAAGCACACTATGCGTCCCCGTGTCGTTTTCGCCCGAACAATGGTCATCCAACTTACGGTAATTACTGTAAACGCAACGGACATACCGTCGAAAATTCTTTTCTCAAGAAAAGAACTCCACAAAATTACCCATACTATATAAAAAGGGAGACACCTTCGTCTTCTCGAATTTTCTGCGCGTACTGTAAAAGGCCTAACCATAGCATTGTTGAATGCAGAGCAAGAGAATATAACAATTCGGGAAGAGTATATCAAAGATATGCTCAAGACATAGGACCCAACTCGGCTCATTCACAACCAATTTCAGAAAATTATGCACACTATTCTGGACCGACAGCGCGTCCTACAGTAGAACGTCGCAATAACTCAGCAAATGTTCAACCACATTATCCGGAAAACCAAACTCGGCGGCTGAGGGATCTCGGCCCTACAGCGCGACTAAATCAAATTACCACACTAGCCGAGATTCACAAGGATTTACCCTTACAGTCTCAAAATTAAACAAAAATAGCAATCCTCTAGTGCTAACGATCCCATGCTCTTTCCCGAAACGAACTTGCCACATTCCTGATAAACACAGGAGCGGAGATAAGTCTTTTTAAGGCGGGAGTCGCGAACAGTGCTTGCATAGTATACGTTTCCCAAAAAACAATTATCACGTCTATTACAGAAAACAAAGTTTCTACCTTAGGTTTAACTTTCGCGAAACTCGGCTTAATTAAACATACCTTTCACCTGATTGATAAGGAAATAACTACAAATTACGATGGTATTTTGGGGCACGATTTCTTACATAAATGTAAGTGTAAAATTAATTATGAAAATAAAACTCTCGAGTGCAATATTAGCACATATGACGAAAAGACACCCTGTTTGGATCAAGGTGAAATCTTACATGGTAAGGAAGTAACGACCGGTATAGGTGTCTGCACTCCTCGTCATGATTTGCCTAACCTAAAACGTGACCATCAGGATGAAAATATAAAGCAAAAATAAAGCAAAAAGATATCGACAAAGAGCCGCGTATTGAACACAGGGACAAAATGAATTGCGATCCCCTTAATTAATATTCAAAAATCGTAGGATATAAAGTAAATTGAAATACCTCCAAGGTCGAAAACTATTACTCAAATCCCCACTAAACATACGAAAGACATTTTAATTGTACAACTAGAGATAGAGCCTGGTGTGTACATAGGCAACACAATTTCTACCCCCGAAAATTCTCAAGGTAACGTAACACTATTAAACGTGCGTGACGGGAAGTTTTCAGTTGATCCTAACACCCTCAAAATATGTATAGAACCTTTAGAGAATTATGACCTAGTCCAGAACTGGCGAGCAGAGAACAAAATACGAAAGCACCTCGAACTATTGACAAGTAAACTTAACCTTACACACTGAAATTCTGAAGAAGCATCCAGCATATTGGGGATCTGTCGAGAATATGATATGTTCTACTTAGAAGTAAATAAAACAAGTAAAAAAGCTAGAATTGGTCTAAGACCAATTCTTAGGATACCCTAGATGAATGCCCGTATTAAATTTCGTATGGTCACCGATCTATTCAAGTATTGATTTTGAAGTTGTTTTTCGCATATATTTCTAGAACGGTTTGTCGCACAGACAAAATGATTATAACCAATTTTATAGGATTTCGTATTCTGCAGAAGTTTTTAGTACCATAAAAATGTCTTGGACTGATCGTTTTCAAAGTATACGTAAAAAACCGAAATTTTTATATGGCAACACCAAGAAAGAGTTGCCCGATTTAGTCCATTTTTGACATTTTATTTCCTAATGTAGTAAAAACATCATGTGCGAAATTTCAGCTCTCTACGTCGACGCGTTCTCAGGCAGTGACCAAATATATAGCGGAAAACGAAATTTTTATATGGCAACCCCACGAAGGAGTTGCCCGATTTGGTTCATTTTCGAACATAATTTTACTTTTTTTTTTTAAAGTCTGTGTACAAAATTTCAGCTCTCTACGTGTTCGTGTTCTCAAGTTATCGTGCGCACAGACGGACGGACGGACGGACAGACGGACGGACGGACGGACATGCAAAAATCGAAATAACTTTTAATATTATGAATGGGTGTCCAATCCATTTTGCTCTACCATCATTATTTCGAGGTGTTACAAACGGAATGACAAACTTAGTATACCCCTATGATTTCATCTAGGGTATAAAAAGAGTTTACTCTTTTGGACTTTTTACCGGGTTAAACTTAATTTTCTTCAAGAAAGAATTTTTTGGGATATCTCCGGTATATAGCAAAAGCTAAAAAAATGTTCTAATTTGTTATTTCATCACACAACCCATTAATTTTTGGTGACAAGTTTCAAGTCTTGGTTTGACTCATCAACAGGTCCCAAATAGCGAAATTGGGTGATTAGAAAAACAAATGAAAAAATGAAAAAAGAAGAAAGAAATGAAAAGTTTAAGAAAAATAGAAAAAAACAATTTTTTTATTTATTAAAAAAATTTAAAAAATTTTTAAAGAAACAGATTCATTCGAAGCGAATCGAACCTGTATACGCGACGCAGTGGGCTGAAAAATGAAGAAGAAAATGGAAGAAGAAGAAGCGTTTCGTGTCAGCAGAAAACCTTCCACTCATCGGTGCAGCTTGGTTTTCTGCCTGCTGCAGACGCTTGAAAATAGATCAAACCGAACTCTTCTCATATACATAACCTCAGAATAAATTCTGGGTGTGAATTATATGAGGAAAAAACACTCCTATACAAGCCCAGGAGGAAAAATAAATAAAAAGAGTTTACTCTTTTGGACTTTTTACCGGGTTAAACTTAATTTTCTTCAAGAAAGAATTTTTTTGGATATCTCCGGTATATAGCAAAAGCTAAAAAAATGTTCTAATTTGTTATTTCATCACACAACCCATTAATTTTTGGTGACAAGTTTCAAGTCTTGGTTTGACTCATCAACAGGTCCCAAATAGCGAAATTGGGTGATTAGAAAAACAAATGAAAAAATGGAAAAAGAAGAAAGAAATGAAAAGTTTAAGAAAAATAGAAAAAAACAATTTTTTTATTTATTAAAAAAAATTAAAAAATTTTAAAGAAACAGATTCATTCGAAGCGAATCGAACCTGTATACGCCACGCAGTGGGCTGAAAAATGAAGAAGAAAATGGAAGAAGAAGAAGCGTTTCGTGTCAGCAGAAAACATTCCACTCATCGGTGCAGCTTGAAACTTGTCACCAAAAATTAATGGGTTGTGTGATGAAATAACAAATTAGAACATTTTTTTAGCTTTTGCTATATACCGGAGATATCCCAAAAAATTCTTTCTTGAAGAAAATTAAGTTTAACCCGGTAAAAAGTCCAAAAGAGTAAACTCTTTTTATTTATTTTTCCTCCTGGGCTTGTATAGGAGTGTTTTTTCCTCATATAATTCACACCCAGAATTTATTCTGAGGTTATATGAGAAGAGAACGGTTTGATCTATTTTAAAGCGTCTGCAGCAGGCAGAAAACCAAGCTGCACCGATGAGTGGAAGGTTTTCTGCTGACACGAAACGCTTCTTCTTCTTCCATTTTCTTCTTCATTTTTCAGCCCACTGCGTGGCGTATACAGGTTCGATTCGCTTCGAATGAATCTGTTTCTTTAAAATTTTTTTAAATTTTTTTAATAAATAAAAAAATTGTTTTTTTCTATTTTTCTTAAACTTTTCATTTCTTTCTTCTTTTTTCATTTTTTCTTTTGTTTTTCTAATCACCCAATTTCGCTATTTGGGACCTGTTGATGAGTCAAACCAAGACTTGAAACTTTTTCACCAAAAATTAATGGGTTGTGTGATGAAATAACAAATTAGAACATTTTTTTAGCTTTTGCTATATACCGGAGATATCCCAAAAAATTCTTTCTTGAAGAAAATCTACTTAGAAGGTGATGTAATCTCTGCGAATGATTCGGTCTGCCACAAAATCCCAACTCTCCCAGATAAAGGACCTATAAATGTTAAACCATACAGATAACACGAATCCCAGCGTGAGGAAATTAACCATCAGATAACTGGAATGTTGGAGCAGAGAATTATAACTCCGAGTACTAGTCCTTGGAACTTGCCGCTATTTCTTGTTGCCAAAAGCCGGACGCATCAGGTGCTAAGCGCTGGCGAGTTGTCGTGGACTTTCGACGGTTAAATGACATAACCATCGGCGACACTTTTCCTCTCCCGAATATTACTGATATCCTTGAGCAGTTGGGAAGATCCCAATACTTCTCTTCTTTAGACCTGGCCAATAGATTTTATCAGATCCGAATGGATATTACTGATGGGGAAAAAACAGCATTCATCACTCCATATGGGCACTCCCATTATAACAGGATGCCTTTTGGGTTGAAGAATGCTCCCTCTACATTCCAGAGATTTATGAATAATGTCCTTGTAGGGGTTGCAGCGAATAGAATGCTTCGCCTACATGGACGACATTGTTGTTCATGGTTGCACCCTGAAAGACCATAATGCAAAACTGATAAAAGTTTTAGAGCGACTAAAAGCTCATCGTCTGAAGCTACAGCCGGATAAGTGCTATTTTCTTGGTAGACAAATTTCCTACCTTGGTCATATGATTTGTGCGAATGGTATTCAACCAAACCCAGAAAAAATGAAGTCGTGAAGTCATACCCTACTCCCAAAAGAATAAAAGATGTCAAATAGTTCTGTGGGTTTATGGGTTATTACCGTAGGTTAACTGAGAACTTCGCCAAAATGGCAAAGCCTCTCACTCGCCTCACAAAAGAAGACACTCCCTTCGTGTGTGTGGGATGCCCATTGCGATGAAGCTTTCAGATCACTGAAGTCTAGACTACTTACGGCCCCAATTTTAAAGTATCCTTGTTTTGGTGCGGTACTGTCCCAAGGCGAGGTGTATGCTGATCGACCTATTCATTTCGCCAGTAGGACCTTGAATTTAGCAGAGGTTAAATATTCGAAAATAGAGAAAGAACTTCTCGCCATTGTCTTCGCTCTTGAACAATTTCGGCCCTATCTCTATGGTCGTCGGTTCACTATAGTGACTGATCATCAGCCACTCACTTGGCTTATGAATTTAAAGAACCCCACTTCCAGACTTATGCGATGGCGTATTCGCCGGGAAGAATATAATTACAAAATTATCTACAAGTCCGGAAAACTAAAATCAAACGCAGACGCTTTAAGCCGCATGTATCACGAAGAACCTTCTATTAACGCCATAACTCGACAACAATCTCGAACTGGTCAGACAAGCGGATAGGTATCCTTCCTCGGGGCAACTCAGAATTCTTCTCATCTGAGAGGCGATATATACGAGGACTATATTAGTTATTTACAGAAAGGCCCCCCGACTATTCTCTTATATAAGAGAAAACATATTCGCTATTACGTTTGAAAAGTGCTATACCTAAAATTTTCATTACAACCGCTAATGATAGTAAATTGATGAAGATCCCGGAGGCATACTTCGGTGCCAAACTGGACGTCTCTGTTGGGAAAATAGATAGACGCAACCTAGGAAAGAATAAAAGCCTGATCACAAAAATTCCCTATCCCTTGAAAACACCCTCAGAAAGAAAAGCGACATTGACTGTCCTTTCCGAACTCCTCTACTTCTGAAAATCAATCAAATCTAGAAAAGCGTTAATTTCAGTTAGTCTGAAGGACTATCCAAGTGTGTGGGAATTTAAAACTATGTGTGCTTTCGTCTTTTCTCTTGCGAAATTGCCTGTCTGCCTCTTCCTGGATGACGTTATTGGTCTTACCTACAGGGAGCACATAGAGCAAATCATAGGCGATTATCATACTACTCCTCTCGGAGGCAATACCGGTATATAACAAACTCAGAAGCGAATAAAAAATGCTTACTTCTGGACAGAAATGAACAAAGACATAGAAGCCTTTATGAAAAAGTGCCCTTCATACCAGTCTAACAAAGTCATTCGTAATCAGAAGGTCCCCATGAAAATTACAACCACCAGCACTAGACCTTTTGAAAAGATCTATGTTGACCTAGTTGGACCACTCCCAACCAGCCATAATGGGCATAAGTACATCTTAATATTCCAAGATGATCTGACCAAACTTTCAGAAGGCACACCATTACCGGATGCCGAAGCGAAAACTATTACCAGGGAGCTAACTACAAAAGTAATATGTCGTCACGGAGTACCTCAGTGCATTTTAACTGATAAGGGAACCAATTTTCTAAGCAAATTATTTTCGCAGGTAAGTATGCTTTTAAAAATTCATAAACTCAAAACTTCCCCTTACCACCCGCAAACAAATGGAGCGCTATAATGTGGTGAGAGAACGCTTACAGAATACCTCCACCATTATGTTAATAAAGACCCCCTTTCCTGAGATTTATGGAACCCCTACGCAGCCGTCATTTTCAAAACAACACCTCACACAACACCTAATTTTCCCTGGAGGAGTAAAGACAGCTATACACATTCCTCTTCCAAGCATTCCATATCATCAGGTCCACATTTTCATTCCTAATCCTGTGAATAAACCTAAAAGAAAAGAAAAGAATATCAAAAGTATGCACGAACTTTGAATCGAATATATACTTCTATAAAACCAACGAATTATCCTTGACCATCCTGAAGTAAAATCCAAATTGTATGTTGGTAAAGCTTAGCCAATTGACCCCTTCACTAGAAAGATCTAAAAAGAAAACATAATTTAATCATGAATTAATTAATAAAAAAGAAAACTTAATATATGAACTTTGAAAAATAAACAAAACTAACCTCACCACCAACGTGAAGTTTTTTCAATATTTTCCGCTTTAAATCACAATTGAAATAATTAAATAATGAAACAGAAACATTTACTTACCATTTTATAAACGAAAATATATCCAATTTCAGATGAGATTTGCGTTAAATTCAAGAAAACAAAATTGACAACCGCAAAACTTTGAAACAATCTGACGTCTTGAACTTTAATGACAGTGTGCGTTCGGAAAATGTAAAATTGCACGTAGAAGTCAATTTTGCTAGTAATTTCACTCAAAATTTAATAGTTTTTAAGTTATTTAATAATTTTAACATTTTCTATTTACCCAATTGGTAAGAAAATGACAACAAAAAGGGTGAAAGAGATGAAATTATCCAGTCGCACGAAAATTCACGACGAAAAATTCTAGTACTGCAGTAAAGAGTACTGTCGTGCGTGTTTTCCTGCAGAATTGATATTTTTATACTCACCACAGTAGGAAGAGATTAGAATTCTTTACTTATTGTTTCATATTAAAAACAACAATAAATCAGAAATAAAATTTATAAAAAAAAGGGTATTAGCGTCCAGTTATGTACACAAATCATTTCAAGAATTATAATTTAACCATTCAATTTTATTTTCAAGATTTATTTATACGCTTTCCTTTTACATGTACCCGAATCATGTGGAGATTGACGTGGGTTGGCAGTCCTTGCAAAAGTTGGCTGGACGAGGGCATAAAAAGGCGAACGCGGAACGAATCCTTCTTCTTTATCATTAACAAGTCAGCGAGTTCATTCATTATTTTCAAGTATCGTTTTATTAGCTACATTTTATTATTTCAACATAGTCATTAACTTCATCGAGTAATTGGTATTGTTTTATAATTTTTATTGTTTCGTTTCTTATTATTTTTTTTTTAAAGTTAAATGTTGCAGGAGAAATCATTCGATAATTTTCATGTCGAATGAACATGCCTGCTAGTTCAAAGTGGTGAAATAGTTTGAGTGCAAATAGTTCAGAAGAGTTTTTTTTTTTTATTATATATGAAAATCCGCACGTCTTATCATTTAATTCATGTCCAATCCAAATTAGATTCCTTTGGATAAGATTAGTTGGTTAAACGTTGTCTAATTAAACATTTTAAACCTTTAAAAAAGTGGCCGCTTTTTAGAGTCTCGCCTGTCGATGAGCGAACTTATGGTAAATTATCTAATTTCAACTTGTTCCATAAATATTTTTAATTCGTCCGTTTGTTAATTTTTAAGATAATTATAAAAGTGCCCTTAAAGCTGAGAAAATTTTAATGGAGAAAACGGATATAGAGTCATCAGATTATGAGCGTGTTACTAATATAAATGATAATAATGGTTCTAAGTCACAAATAAAAAAAGCACAAGTTGATGCAGCCTCGTCGTATTTGTCATCATCTGATGAAAGCAACAAAGGTTTTCATATTCCCATAGCGCCCGCAGTGCCCGTTAAAATATTTCATTCTTGTCACGATGGCAACAGTTTACTGTCTTCGTACAAGTGTACAGCGCAAAATACTTTAGAGACACAGTCCGAAGTACCATCAGCTATTTATCATGGTAACCTCATAGAAAGTATTTCTTCTCCGCTATCTGATACATCTCACGGGAAGTCTCCAGCCGGTGATACTTTTGAGGATAATACCAGTAAAATTAAAAGATTTGTTTTTATGCTTTGAATGCGTTTAGTATCTTTTGAATTTTGCAGGCGGTAATTTGTTATCACCACAAAACGAGGAAGTATATCTAAATGGATGTAATGAAAACAATTCAAATTCACCATCAGTCCTTACATTAGTCCCTTATGCAGATTTTGAGAAAAATATAAACGAAAAGCTACGCAACATGATAAGGGAAGAATTGACCGCATTCCGTACTTTAATAAAAGATGATATAAAAACAATTTTGAAAGAAGAAGTCAACATCAGTAATGTGTGCCCGAGTCTTAAAATAACTTCATCGCAATTTGAAAACGAATTCAATTTCCCTCTTAAGACTATTGAAGATTTAATCATATTCGATGATAAAATAAGAGATGACACAGATTCAAGTCGCAAGTTTGTAAGTATAAAAATCTAAACATTGTTTAATTAACTAAGTAACGCAATTTTATAGAGATATTATTTAACACAAATTGGAGGAAGACATGCTAGAGACCATCTTAAAGTCGTAAGTCGTATATACTATAGTCTCGATTTGCAAAAGAAAATATCTTATACAGGACGAGAGAAGAAAAAATTTGCAGTAAAAAACTTAAAACACATTCAAATTTTAATAGGTAAGTTACATATAAAAACGAATTTTTAAATTATTTTCTAACTAATTCCCTATAATACGCAGAAACATTGATGCAGAATTATACCGAATTGACGGAAAGGATGACCATATCTTTGCTCCAAAAATATTTGCAGCAGACTTGCGACCGAATTCGTGCTGAAGATAAGAAAAGAACCAACAAAATTGATGTCTCTATTAATGAAGAAAGTGATAATTGTGGATCTGGGTACAATGAAGAATATCTTAAGGACGACGAATAAATAAAAAGCCAAATTTTTGCGAAGCAATTTTATTTTAAGAAGCACTTTCTCAATATAATTTAAGAAATTCATATATTGGCAAAAATTAACATTTCTCTATATTAACGGCAGATGAACTAAAAATTACATTACTGAGTTTTTTCTTTTACTTTTTGAAAAATGCGTTTTGTTCGTAATTCAGAAATATAATATTATAAATGTATATACATCTTTCTTAATTCTCTATATATCGGCCAATGTCTAATTTAAAAGCGAAAGGCAGAATCTACTGTTATCATAAGGAAAGCAGCACATTTTACATAATACTTCCAGTTTAAGGTCCTTTATTTGATATTTCAACACATGCTCATCAAATTTCCCTATAACCATAAAAAATTCAGTTAAACCATTTGGTTCCTTGTTTAGAGCTTCTACATTTATTAATTTTTGACCAAAAATAGACTACTATTCTTTTCAAAATATTTGACACGAAGTATTACATGGCCATCTCGCAACATTATGCAATTATCATTTAAGGTAGTCGTATTTATTTTAAAGTTGTGAAAGGCACAAATTTTGTATTTGTCTATTCCAAACATATTTTTACTTAAAATAGGTGGGACATTTTGGGAAACACTAGCTGCTACATTATTTGCTTCGTTTATTTCATAGACTCTGTTATAACATTTTTCTAATGGACGCAGAGAACAATGTAACATTTTTTTAATAATTTTGATGTAAGACTCAAATTTGTAACAACTGTTTTCGTCAAGTGGTCCTAGGTTGAAAGCATCTTTAGCTATATGAATTAGTCCATGTACATTATAAGTAACATTCGATAGGCCATATAATACAGGAAAGTGCTTAACGAAATATATAAGCAAATCTTCAGCAAACTCATTATAACGGCGGTAATAAATCGGCGATGTTAAAATTCTTATTGCCAAACTTAAGCATAGAAAATGCTTGTAGGTTGATTTGCATAAAATATTTTCAGCACAACTGGACCTGTGTAGAGTAAAAAAACTCTAAGTTCTGAAGTTTTCAGATAATTTGCGAAGTGAAGGGTCCTGGTTTGTCGCTGGAATTCTGAACATGAATAAAAATAGCAAAGTTCGAGTCGTTTGTTAAGAATTTGCACTTTCTCAGATCTTAATTTTTGTGGCCCTGGTTTACCAAGCCAAATTTGAGTTAATCTTTTGCAAATGCCTTCATCAACCAGATGCATTTTATCCAGTGGAAATTGAGTAATCATGTCAATTGGAAGACGCTCCAGTATTGAGTGGTTACTTTTATGATGATCTTTGTCATGTTCTCCATTAATTGTTTTTCTATTTCTGAAGTTTACATCGCTTCTTAAAGGTGCTTTGATTTCGGGATAAACTATGACTTTACCTTATTTTGTTTTAATGCTAATACCTTTTGTAAAGCATTTGCTACAGCAATAATATCCGCCATGTGACTTAATTTGTTTGATCGAAGCCATTGCAGGTGCGTCACAAACACAAGAATGAAATTTAATTTCATAATATTTTAAATTATTTAATATTCCCTTCTTTAGCAAATTTTCCATTTCATTCACGAAATCCTCTAAAAAATTGTTATAACTATCAGGTTTGCCAAATGCCTTAAAAATTCCAACAACAAAAGCCTTAGGTTGGATTATATCAATTAAATTGTGAACACATCCCGAAATCATCCAGAAACTTGTGCTTCCACTGATTGATATAGGTGTTCCGTCTATATTGAAGGACAGATGCAAAGCAGAAATTGGTGCACTTACATTTTCTTTTAAGGAATCCAGCATTTTGTGCAAGTAATTTTCCACTCCAAAATGAAGGTATTGACCATTGTCTAATGGTTTTATATGTGATTTTTCTGTTAAAAGTGGTGTTGATAGTAAGGTTCTTGCATCCCATGGCAAATGCTGAATATCCTCTTCCGCCAGAATTTTTAATAATTTTGACAAATGTGTATGTTGAATATTACAAGAAGTGGCCCATTTGCTAAGTTTTGAGGCTAAAGTGTCAGCTTGATGTGCTGTTTCATCAAATGTTATTGTTGGTCCATCATCGTAAGTAGCAGGTTTCTTTAGTCTTGAGCCTAAATTGTCAGCTTGATGTTCTGTTTCGTCAAAAATTATTGTTGTTCCATTATCATAAGTTACAAGCTCAACAACAGGTTTATTATTATAGCACCCATATTCATCTGTTTGAACTACATAAAAATTGGAAAAGCGAAATTATTAATACCGAATTATCTCAAAATTTATTATTTCTTACTATGGAAATCGTTTGAACATATTTCACTTGTAGAAGATATACAATTTACATTTTTCTTTTCGGTTTTAGAAAAATATGGATGTTCTTCATGCTTTCTTTTCTGTGAATTTTTTGCAAGGAAATATGCTGAAATTTCACAATTTTTAACATTGGTTTTCTTTTCGGAATAGCTGCAATTCTACTTTTTTGTATATCACGTCATATTCTACGTACCTTAACAAATGTATAAACAAATTTATGTCTGCTGGGTTTGACCTGTCAAAGTAGGCGCGCCTATATTTCAGTCCTGAATAAGTACCTATTATGAATCCCAACAATCTTAAGAAAATTCCATAGTTTCAATACTGTTCCATTACCGTACCAGTGTTGATATAATCGTACGTCAAGAATTTGTGAATAACTGTACAGTTCCGAAAATACCCTGCACGTTTCAGTACTGGGAGGGGAAATAAATCCATGCAGAGTATCGCTCAAATATCTTCCTGTTACACGGGGCAGCCCTATTGACATTTACCTTGACTTGAAATTTATCAGGAAGGTTACTCCTTCCAATTCTTTCAAAGTCAATTCTACGCAGGACATCTCTTTGAATGAAGAAGTCTTTTTCTTCCCTGGTGACGAATCGTTGGACATCGTTTTCTGTCCGCATCTGTATCTCGTTTATCGTTGTGGACGGTTTTAGCAAGGTTAGTGGGCGGACGAGAGAGCCATTAGCGCGAAGAGGTTGGTGTGTTTCCGGGATTAGAGTTTCAGATGTTTCTTCAGATGGACCGCTGCTCACCTCCTGGGTACAGTCCGTTTGAAACACTTCTGGTAGCGGTTGCCCTGTTAATATGTCGAAGCCGGGTTCTAATAAGCTGGTCAACATTGGACTATCAGGGCCAGAAAACTGGATATCCTCGAAAATTGATAAATAGTCTTCCAAATCCGACTGCATGATTATCTGAAATAAATATTGTAATGACTAAATGGTTACTGGGTTTAGTTTGATACATATCGACACACAACAAAACAACACATAGACAAATTTGACTGCACAACATCAAACCAACTTTGTGTTATTAGTTATGTTTCTTTCGTTTCAATTGGTAGCTGGCAGATTTTAACCACGGGTCTTTGATATGTGCTGTGTCTGGTGCGGACCGTTACTACTCTCACCATTCCATCCTTGCCTGGATGAACTTTCTCGATGATTCCTAAAGGCCAAGACATCGATGGAGTGTTTTCGTCCTTAATTAAAACAACCTCTCCAAGCTTTAGGTTATGTTGCTGTTGTTGCCACCGCTTTGGTCGTTGTTGCGGACGATTTAAGTATTCCTTGATCCATTTATTCCAAAAATGCTGGTTGATCTGTTGTATGTGCTGCCAACGTTGTAGCGAAGTAATTTTTGACGTGGTTAAATCTAGTTCAGGAATAGCATTAAGAGCTTGACCAATTAAGAAATGCCCTGGCGTTAAGACTGCTAAGTCGTCGACCTCATTTCGTAATGCACAAAGCGGTCGCGAATTAAGACAGGCTTCAATTTGTGCCAGGAGAGTCATTATTTCTTCAAAGGTGCAAACTGTGGTGCCTACAACTCGTCGAAGGTGGTACTTGATGGACTTTATTCCTGCCTCCCACAGCCCTGCATGATGCCGTGCTGCGGGTGGATTGAAATGCCAATTTATATTCAAATTCGCCAAATATTCTATAACACCTGGTGAGGCTGCTTTAATGGTTTGTTGTATGTCGTGATCTAAGACTGATTTTTCTCCCTTGAAGTTTGTACCACAATCAGAATAGATGTCCGAACAAAGTCCACGTCGAGCTACAAATCTCTTGAGAGCAGCCAGAAATGCTGCTGTTGTCAGATCGGATGTTGCATCTATATGTATGGCCTTTGTAGCCATACACACAAATATACAAAAATATCCCTTATAAATCTGTGGGTTCCTATGCCTTGACATTTTTAGACCTATAGGACCAGCGTAATCAATGCCCACGTGTGTAAATGCCCTTGTGATATTAACTCGAGGAGCTGGCAAATTATTCATTACTTGCTGAGCAGTAGCTGCACGATGTCTAGCACAAGTTACACACTTATGTATTTGGGTAGAGATTATTTGCTTTGCTTCCAGAATCCAAAACTGATTACGAACCGTGTTAAGCACCAGAGTAGTTCCACCATGAAGAGTTTCTTTATGCACCTTGTCAATGAGTAATTTACTGAACTGGTGATCGCGTGGAAGGACTATCGGATGCTTTCTTTCGTATGGAATCTTTGTATTCTCCAATCTGCCTTCAACGTGGATAATTCCATCATGATCCAGAAACGGGCTTAACACTAGTAACCGACTTTTTCTTGAAAGTGGTTTTTTTGTTCTCAGTTGCTCTCAGATTTTACTAGGACCATTTTTGCCTTGTTTAATTCCATGACGGATAAGGCTTTGGTTTGTTTTTGTGTTGGACTGCGACAATTGTGCATAAATCGTAATATTGTATATTTGTATACGATGAATAGTAGGTCACAAATTCAATTAAAGTTTGAGCGCTTAGATTGATAACATTTGGTTTTTTTGCTTCTAATGCGGTTTGCTCTGGAATAGAAAACCTTTTTGGCCATGTTCGAGGGTCCTTAACAAGCCACTCAGGACCATGCCACCATAACTTACACTCCAATAGCTGTCTAACAGTGACTCCTCGTGACGCTAAATCAGCTGGGTTATCCTCAGTTGGAACCTGGTTCCAGTGCTCCGCTGGCAAAATATTTTGAATTTCTGCAACCATGTTTGCCACGTATGTATACCATTGCGCTGGATGTTCGCGTATCCATTGCAGAACGATGGTTGAATACGTCCAAGCAACTATTGGAACGTTTTGTAGCTGCATGGTTTGAGTTGAAGTTTTCAACAATTTTGCCAGTAGGATAGCTCCATTTAACTCCAATCGAGGCAATGTGATGGGTTTGACTGAAGCATCCTTTGTTTTGGATGTTAATAAAGTCACTGTTCTTTTACTTCCATTATCTGTGGTTCACAAATATAACACTGCCGCATATGCTTTATTAGATGCATCACAATAACCATGAAGTTTCTGGCTTATGTTGATGCTCGAAAATTTAATCCACCGGGGAATTTTTAAGTTTGATAATTCGTGCAGTTCCCCTTTACATTTCTGTCATTGTTCGATGATATCCTGAGAGACCCTGTTATCCCAATGATAGCCATTTATCCATAACGTTTGCATCAAAATCTTTGCTACCATTATAACCGGAGATATCCATCCCAATGTATCAGAGAGTGATGCTATTTCGGATAATATAGAACGTTTTCTATTAATTTCGGTGAATGGTTTGCAGTTTAAACTAAACGTGAAATAATCTAAGACAGGATACCATCTAATGCCTAACGTTTTCACAGATTCCAGGTCTTGAAAGTCAAATAGACCTTTCAATTCTCTATCTTCTTCTGGTAAGTGTGACAGCAGCTCCGCTTTGTTGCTTGACCATTTACGTAAATTGAATCCACCTTTACTAAGCATCTCAATGAATTGCCGCTGTAATTCTCGAGCTTCTGAAATTTTCTCTGCACCAGTTAACAAATCATCAACGTAGAAGTCAGTAATGGTGAATCTGGCCGCTCTTGGGACGTGTTCCGTTTCGTCGATGGCTAGTTGTTGTAATGTTTTTATGGCCAAGTAGGGTGCTGAGGATGTTCCAAATGTCACTGTGTTCAACTGATAATCTTGAGGAGCTATTGTTTTTGGGTCTCCCCACAGGATACGCTGAAATGTTCGATCTTTTGGATGTACCCAGATCATCCTGTACATCTTCTCAATATCTGCTGTCATTGCGACTTGATGTTTTCTCCAATTTAATACAATAGAAAACAACTTGTTTTGAAGAGTTGGTCCGATGAGTAGCTGCTCGTTTAATGATTTGTTATTTGTTGTCCTGGCGGACGCATCGAAAACAACTCTTAGTTTAGTTGTTGTACTTTGCTTGTAAACTGCATGGTGCGGTATATAATAGTTAGCTTCCTTTTCTTTAGGTGAATTACATACTGTCATATGGGAATTGAGAATTTTCATTCAATTTTTTTTTCAGATATTCGAAACGTTTCAGTGCACGATTTCTGGATTCACCTGAAACAGGACCCCTTTCGTCTATAAATGGTAACCTAACTTGGTATTGACCATTTGCCAAACGACAGGGGCTAGCTTCATATCTTTCCTGGCATTGTTTTTCTTCTAGGATTTGTAAATCACATTCTAATACTTCTTCTGTTTCCCAAAATTTACGTAGTTGTTTATTCAGCTCTTCTAGTTGTTTGAGAGATATTGAAAATGCACTAGTTTGATTGTTCTGTGATATTGATGTACTTCCCATTCCTACCCATCCAAAAATAGTATTAATGGCAACAGGGGCGCCCTTTGGTCCTCTTCGTATACCTTCGCTGACTATGTGTCCATACACGTTTGCTCCCAGCAAAATATCTATGGGGCTTGGTTTCCAAAATGTTGGATCTGCTAATTCAAGGTTGTGCAGATGCTCCCATTGCTTGCTGACAATTTTCTTGTCAGGTAATAGATCTATAATATTTTTTAGCACAAGCATTTCGGTCTGAACCACTGATTTACTAGATGTGGTAGACTCCAATCGTACTTGGACTTGCCTTTTTGAAAATGCGGTCTGATTCTTGTTTAAACCTAAAATTTCCACTGCTGCATGTGCGCTATGGATGTGTAGCTGGTTACATGCACCTTCTGTAATGAATGATGCTTGTGACCCAGAGTCTAATAAACATCGAAGTTATACAGAATGACCGTTGCGGCCGTGCGCTACTACTAATGCTGTTGGTAGTAAGGCATTGTAGGTTTTCGTCACCATAAAATTGTTTGCTCTGTTAACATCCGTAGTCATTGTGTGCGCGTTAAGCGCTGTAGAATTGTTGGATTGTTCTGTAGCATGTAAACCCTTTGATGAAGGATCAATTACATGTAATGTTGTACGATGTGGTTCTTGGAATTTCTTGCATCTGTTTTTGTTTTGGCATTTGTTTTGGTTATGCTTGCTTGAAAAGCAGTTCAAGCATCTACCTGCAGTTTTTATTAACTTTCGTCGAGTTTAGAAATGTAGTGCCATTTCCTACATAGTGCTTTTTATCGCATGCAGGACACCCATTGTTAGTGGTGCTATGGTAGGTTTGAGTACTTTCCTTCTTGATGGAAGTCGTAACTGGTTTGGCACTTATAGTATTGGTTATTGACTCTGAAACTCGAATCCTTGTGTTTAAAAATTATAGAAAGGTTTTAAACTGCGGCAGCTTTTGGTCATCTCCTAGCTCTTCTTCCCAGAGTCGAAGCGAAACGAAATTTAATTTTTGGACTGTTAAATATATTAACAATGCGTCCCAAGACTCTGTGTCTACTTTCAAGGCTTTGAGTTGTTGTAAACATTCTTCTGTATTATCTACGAATAATTTCTGGCCTTTTCCATTCTCCACTGTAAGTTTAGATAGATTTACGAATGACTTGAGATGATGATTGACTAGCGTTCTTCTATTTTCGTACCTGTCCTTTAGTTTGTTCCATGCTGGAAGATAGTCTTGGTTTGTGATTGGGGTGTGTCTTAGTACCCGTTCGGCGTCTCCTGTGAGACACCCCTTTAAATAATGCAGCTTTTGTACAGCTTGGAGCTGTGAATTATCATGCACCAACGATGTGAACAAATCATAAAATGACCTCCAGGAATTATATTCGCCGTTAAATTTGTGTAATGTTATTTTTGAAAGTTGTGCTGAGCGATATTCCGAGTGTAACACAGAAGTATTACCATCTGGGAATATTTCTTTCAACCCATCTTCCAATTCTCCCATGTACTCTGAATATTTAATATCCAGTTTATCGAACTTCTTTGCTGTAATATACTCGTGTTCACATTCTGTTTGTGATGTTAGAATAACTTCTGCAAGTTTTCGATCTTGTGTTATGAATTCTTGCCATAAAATTCTTAAATCGATTAATTTCTGCTTAAAGAAACCGATTTTGGTTTTTTTGCCATTCTCAATCGCACTTATAACTTTATCGTGTAATACCACTTGCTTCAGAGTAAAGTTTCTATTGTTTTTTGTAGAGTTTCTAGTGTTTTTTTCCATTTTGATCCTTCGCTTCAATGTATATTACAATGCTTCAATGTATATTACAATCCAAATTCACTTTCTTGCTCTCAGGATTTGTTATGTTGAAGTTTACCGTTGTTGATGCCACCTTGATTGTGTAATACCGTAGCAATAACTGTTAAATGTTAATACCGTAACCCAAGCTGCATGTGTAAGAAACGTATTGAATTTGTAAGCAACTTTACTGTTAAATTGATCATTGAAAATGTGAAAATGTATAGGTATGAGTCTCGACGTCCTGGATAAAACCACCAAAATGTTTAATTAGAAAACGTTTAACCAACAAATCTTATTCAAAGGAATCTAATTTGGATTGGACATGAATTAAATGATAAGACGTGCGGATTTTCATATATAATAAAAAAAAAATTTTATTTTATTTAGCTTCAATTTAACACAAGTTTTACTTTAATATGTTCCTTACTTTAAAGCCTTTTAGTAAAATTCAATGAAATAAATATGTAACTCTTATGAACTATTTGCACTCAAACTATTTCACCACTTTGAACTAGCAGGCATGTTCATTCGACATGTAAATTATCGAATGATTTCTCCTGCAACATTTAACTTTCAAAAAAAATACTAAGAAAAGAAACAATGAAAATTATAAAACAACACCAATTACTCGATGAAGTTAATGACTATGTTCAAATAATAAGGTGTAGCTAATAAAACGATACTTGCAAATAATGAAAAAACAAGCAAAAAAAAAAAATAATGAAATAATAATTGAAAAATAAACTGTAGAGAAAACTAAAGATGCTGCCAAAAACCGAATGAACTCGCTGACTTGTTAATGATAAAGAAGAAGGATTCGTTCCGCGTTCGACTTTTTATGCCCTCGTCCAGCCAACTTTTGCAAGGACTGCCAACCCACGTCAATCTCCACATGATTCGGGTACATGGAAAAGGAAAGCGTATAAATAAATCTTGAAAATAAAATTGAATGGTTAAATTATAATTCTTGAAATGATTTGTGTACATAACTGGACGCTAATACCCTTTTTTTTTATAAAGTTTATTTCTGATTTATTGTCGTTTTTAATATGAAACAGGAAATAAAGAATTTTAATCTCTTCCTACTGTGGTGAGTATAAAAATATCAATTCTGCAGGAAAACACGCACGGCAGTACTCTTTATTGCAGTACTAGAATTTTTCGTCGTGAATTTTCGTGCGACTTGATAATTTCATCTCTTTCACCCTTTTTGTTGCCTTTTTCTTACCAATTGGGTAAATAGAAAATGTTAAAATTATTAAATAACTTAAAAACTATTAAATTTTGAGTGAAATTACTAGCAAAATTGACTTCTACGTGCAATTTTACATTTTCCGAACGCTTTTTTCTTGAACTGTCATTAAAGTTCAAGATGTCAGATTGTTTCAAAGTTTCGCGGTTGTCAATTTTGTTTTCTCGAATTTAACGCAAATCTCATCTGAAATTGGATATATTTTTGTTTATAAAATGGTAAGTAAATGTTTGTGTTTCATTATTTAATTATTTCTATTGTGATTTAAAGTGAAAAATATTGAAAAAAAACTTCACGTTGGTGGTGAGGTTAGTTTTGTTTATTTTTCAAAGTTCATATATTAAGTTTTTTTTTTTGTATTACTTAATTCATGGTTAAATTATGTTTTCTTTTTAGATCTTTCTAGTGAAGGGGTCAATTGGCTAAGTTTTGCTAATATACAATTTGGATTTTACTTCAGGATGGTCAAGGATAATTCGTTGGTTTTAGGGAAGTATATATTCGATTCAAAGTTCGTGCATACTTTTGATATTCTTTTCTTTTCTTTTAGGTTTATTCACAGGATTAGGAAAGAAAATGTGGACCTGATGATATGGAATGCTTGGAAGAGGAATGTGTATAGCTGTCTTTACTCCTCCAGGAAAAATTACTTTTTAACAAAGTAATTAATTGTTCTTTGCTATCGCTGTCAGGTGAGTTGTTGATGAACACACGCCATGAACTAGTATACGGTTTTCCTGCGAAAATTTCAAACTCGTTAAAAGCCAATCCAGATATCTGCTATAATTATGAAAACTACTCCAATGAGTTGAGATCTAGATTGCAACATGGTTACGCAATTTCTCGAGAAACTATTCTGATGTACAAAAATAATTCGAAGCTACTATGACCGAGGTACTGCCGATCGTTCCTTCAATCTAGGAGGCAAAGTCTTTCTGAAAAGTCATGCAAGGAAAAATAAATGTTCTTCACTTTGGTTAGGCTCCTATGAGGTTGGAGAAATAAACTCACCTGAAAATACAACAATTAAAGTTCGAAATATAATTAAGAGAACTCATAATAACGACCTGAAATTATACGTTGAATAAGCGCTATTTTTCTGCGTTTTTCAGAGATATAATGCATTTCGAGGCGGTGATCTTTCCGTGCTGGTTGTGTGCTCGTGGATCATTACGGACGGCCTCAATGTGACCTATTTGGAAAACAACTCGGGAATATATTTCGAGGAAACAGGTAACGTAGGACTATTCAGTCATGAGTGGCAAAACGTGGTTTACTTTGAATTGAATGGCCTGAAGTACGAATTCAACCTGATCACAGAAAATGTTAATAATATCAAAACTCTATGTAGAAAACTAAACATTTATTCCGAGGATCCCCTCATATTCCCGGCACCTCTTAAACAAATTCTACACTTATTCAATAACGTAATAGAAAAAGAGAGCCGCATAAGTACAGAAATATTACGACGTGCTAAACGCCCCCTAAGTATTGTAGGAGTATTGAGCAAAACTCTGTTTGGAACCCTTAACGAGGACGATTCCATAAAATATAACCAGTAATAACTTGAAAGAAAACCAATATCATCTCCTAAACAAAACAACTGATCGTGGATACCACTGCGAACATTTTCAATAAAAGTCAACACGAAAACAAGGCCCACTTTACCTTCTTACAACAAAACATCAATAATATAGAAGCATTTTTAAATTCCTCAGTTCTTAGAGAATCCTTATTTAATTTGACCCTTCAATTAGAATCGCTTTTTAATACATTAAACCTATCCATGTGATAAGATATGAGACGACAGTTGATGCTGTTCTCGATTTTATGATGAATGTGAAGCATGGAAGACCACAGCCATCCATCATAACCCCTAGTCAGCTGAGGACTTCACTATTAACAATACAAGAAAAACTCCCCGAAAATCTCAGGCTTCCAGTTTCATCAGATTTATATGATTTGAACGGTATCTATACACTAAGTCAAACAAGCACAGCTCGAACGCCGAACAAAATTATTTCCAGTTTAAAATACCTTTGCCTTATCGGACGCAATATCAGCTTTATGAAGCTACCCGACTACCCACTCTTCATAATAAAGAAGTTTTTTTTTTTATTCAGCCTTCCATAGACTACTTGGTCGTAGATTAAAACAGAGAGCATTACTATACCCTTAATAAATTCGATTTCCCAAATTGTCCCACTCTCCAACTCTCTTCATATTTATATGTGAGAAAGAGAATTTAAAAGAGGAAAACCCGTGATAAATTACTGGCAATCTAGTTCGTAGGTGGTGTCAAGACATAGGTGTCCCAACTGGAATACTGAGGGAAGTTATTAATAGTAAAACTAACCGGAACTTCACCGCATCGCAAGCGCGGTGCCCAATTCCGAGTAAGTAGAGATCCCTTTCAAAAAATTCCTTGTAAAAAAAAAAAGGATTCCATTACTCATATAGACATGTTCATCTAGGGACACGAGTATGACAATAAAAACCCTGCGGGGAGTCCTTAGAAACGCTAGTGGGCTTCCCGGCATTGTGATTAGTTACTCACCTGGGACCAATTCAAGAATTACCGTGCGCGCATAGAGCTCACAAACAAGCCCGCTTTAAGTGGGAGCAAATCTAGTAGCACTTTTGTGCAGTTTATATATTGGAAGGGTCTAACGCATGCTAATATGAGATCTACAGTCACCGATTAGTATCCAAAGCAAAAAAAAAACAAAAACAAAACACGGCAAACACAGAAAAAAGGAACGGAATTATTGTAGGGGAGCAGTTCTTGAATTAATTATATCATAATTAAGTAACCGTCAAGAAAAGAAAAATTTGTATGTAAAATTTACAGCCTAGCAACCGCCGGTTCCCCTACGCAAATGCATTTGGGGTGGATAAACCGGGTAAGTACCATTAAGATCCTTCTTAATAAACAAAAATTTTTTTTTTATATAACACATTTTATTGAATTTATAAATTTTAATAAAAGAAAAGACAAAAACAAAGAAGTGCATGCTAGTGAACTGGATTAGACGTAGATATATATATATATATATAAATAGTCATAATATGAAGATAGCAAGCCCGTGCCTGCCCTATTTATTTGTTGTTGGAAAAGAGTAAATCAATCATCAATACAAGGAAGGAAAAAAAAGGAAAATTTAAACAAACCTCAAAAAATTCTTAGCTAGTAATAAGTAATCAGGTGACCTCAGTTCCTTTTTGCATTGTCGGCTCCAGAAAAAAATTGAAATTGGATTAATATTAATGTGTATATCGGTGACGAATCTCAAGGTTACCAGGCAAGCATGAAGATAAGCAGTTTGGACATACAGTTCATAAAATTTTGTTTGTAGATATACAATTTTTAGATCATGATAAAATAGCTCCGTAGGTAAAATAGTAGTAAGGAGTAGAATCCTCCCCTACGCCTGAATTGAAAGAAAACCAAAAGAGGGATAGTAATATTTTGTGTTGTTTTTCCAGAATTTCCTTTTCTCTCATAAAATTATTAGATTTAGAAATAACTGTGCCTTCCTCGGCCTGTGATAAAATAGATTTTCCTAATGTGTAAGTTCTCATTGTTGAATTATATTAGCAGTACTATTGCCTGAATTTTTTTATTGCTGGAATTTGGTAATTTAGAAATCTATGTATTAACTAATAGCGTAACAACTTGGAGATTGAGTCGAATTGATTGAGTCGAATTAAAAAAATGCCCAAAATGATTGAATAAATTGAATTGGTGTTACATGTCGTTGTGGTTCATTGAGGGGTGATATACGGTGTAGAGTACTAGTGATGGCACGGGGATCCCGTTTGTGTAGGCCATTGTCATTCCGTGTAAGATACGCAAATATACAGGTATCTGGGATCAACTACGTGGAGCTTCGTCGAGTCTCATCAATTTATGGAGTTTATATGGAACCGACCTGTGATTGAAACAATTTTGTTTTTGTTAAATTTCCCTTGAGCCTTAATCACTCCGAGGTAATGAAAAATACGGAGTTCAGTAGTAGAATGCGAACGGAGTAGCGAATATAGTAAGGGGATCTCTGGATGGGTGTATGCGAAGCTGCATATCCAGGTGTAGGTACTTCATCATTGAGATTTTTTTTTGTCGATGTCAGCGGCTAATGGCGTCGGAATTGAGTCATAAGCAACGCCTGCTTTACTGAGCCCCCCAATGAACTAAATATGGCTCCCACTTATCCATCAGAAGGAACATTGAGGATGTTTCAGCAAGGGACCTAGCGCACACTGGCTTAGCTCTGTTCACTGGACACACTGGCCAGGATATAAAAAAAACTCAATTCGCATAACCGTTGTAGTTGCTTATTGATATTCGTCTGTTTTTTTTCATCATTGCTTATTCGATTCGCATGTTCTTGTTTTTTCATTATTTTTTGTAAATATTTGGTTTCACATTTTGAGATTCACCCTCTTGGATTGGTTGACTTTACATATTCTGGATAGTGTTGATTCACGATTCCTTTGTTTCCTTTTTCTATCTGCTTGAATGGTATTTGTTTTAATCCCAACGTGCAAAATATAGGACCTCCAAATAAAATAGTGACATCAACGGCGAATTGCCTTGAGCAGAGAGCGAAGTTTGTTACAGATGGCACCCAAACCCAGTGGCCGAATAAAGCCCTGTTCTATTCTTTATGTTACAGCTGCGCAGGATCTAAGGGCGCTTCGAGCCAACCCTGAGAGTACCACTGCAGGCTGGTCAATTGAAATAATTTTTGTTATAGATACATTATTCTTAAATTTGGTTAATTTTTATTACTACTATACGAAGCCAAGTCCAAACTGATCGGATCAGTTTGTTAAGTAAATATAGCGAGGCTGGGGTTCGGGAAGGCAGTCCGGTATTCTACAGTGTACAAATCCAGGTTAATTCCAAGAAGAGTGTGGATTTTTGATAGTACATGAATGGGACTCGGATAAGAGGCTGTCGTGCGCAGTTCTACAAGTTCAATAACATCATGCGTGAGAAATGTTGTCAAGTAGTCTTATTAAAATTTCCGCGTCTTGTACCGACTAGAGTTAGAACTAATTTTGTGTTAAGAATTGGTTCCTCTGTTGGATCTCATAAAAGCTAGAATACGATCTAGTCTCTAGTCTGTGCGCATTCCTCTTTGGAGACATTCTTCTGAGTCAAACTGCAAACCCTTGGAAGCCACCTTTGAGTACCTCGAATTTTGACGTTTACGGTGAAAGTGGAGCATACATCCAATACTACTGTGAGTTGTGTCTACACAGGAGTTAGCTTGAAATTGACTACCCATTATTGAATTTCGTTTATTACTAAATGTATAGTTATTAAGAAGTCGCGATTCATTCGCGTTGATAATTGGAAATTTGTGGTAGGGTGGACGTAGTTAAGAGAAACCACCGTACTCTCTCTTATCATTATCGCATATAGGATATTATATAGGGTGAATTGAATTACTTGCTACCCTTATTGTTGAATTAATAGGAAGTCCTTACTTGTGCTATAAATTGCACAGCATAGGAACACTGCTATTCTTTTGATTGCATATAATTATTATATTACCATATTGCAAATACATATAAACAATTTTAGGAGTAAAAGTGTACGTATAAACTTATGCGAATTAACCTCACCAACCAGAAGCAGTTGCTGAGTGAAGTAATTACTCGAAGGTATAAACCTTTTTCTTCTTCTTTTTTTTCTCATTTTGCGAGAACTTCAGTTTCATTAGTATCTTACAGTGGATATGAGGAAGTAACCAAATTACGATTCGGAACATAATTAAGGCAAAGTTACTATGAATGCACATCGCTTAGAAAGTGACGAGCTCAGTTACGATCTGAAGAAAATAAAGCTCCGGGACTCTGGTAGATTCTCAGGTTTGGGGACGGCTCTCCAGACAATGTTAAATAAAGAATACGAGGGATTAATTCCCTTCTATTGGCCAAATTGAGTCCGAGTTGGCGTTATGTCAGGAAAAATTTTCCTCATTGAAGGAACTCATCAATATTGCTGTAGCCACGAATACAAATTTTGCATATTATTGGGAGTCTTAAGCTTTTAGCGAACGATGAACCATCAATTTCCGACTCGATAGCAGAGTGAATTGAAGCTGCCGATGCAGACCTTGATGTAGTCATTCACCAATTGTACACAACGGGGGTGACAAGACCGACTTATTCTCGGGGTGAAGGGCTATCCACTATAGCCAGTGACCAATGCTTACTTCAGCGCAGTGAGAGGGCCTCAAACTCTGAGGACCCTCGCCTTCTAGTAGGGTTTGCTGTCCCATCCGTGAACGGTTCTAACGTTGTTACAGAGGAAGAAGTCAGGTCATCCGCACGTCTCCTCTGTAATCCGGATGCTGCTACCGAGCAGAAAGCCATTGCTACCAATAATTTAGTAAAGGGGTAGACTTTCCGGTCGCCATATCTACTCCAGCATTAATTTACACTACTGCTCAGGGGGCGTCAAAGCCAGTACAGCATTATCCTTGTACCACCATTAAAGATATCAGGTCTCAATCTACAGTTGTTTCAAGTGCTATACCTAAGATGGCTACTAGCACAACTACATACAGGATTCCTCCGGAAAATGCAAAGCCCGGAAGGGAAATGCCGGTAGAGCAAATGTGGAAACGGTTGGAGCAACCTGGAATACATTCCGCCCAACTAAGTCCAGTATGTTAATCCTTACGGTAAGAGCCAACCAGGAATCACTCAGCATATCACACCAATTCGTGCCGTGTACATATTCGAACGGCAATTCCACAACCGGGAGGGCCAGGCACCGCACGGCCTCCTCAGTTCGATAGACCTAATCCACAAGGACCTCGTCCTGCATCATCTCCCCCACCCCTAACGCACGAGACGCCTTCTCACACATCTAGGCGTAATCACGAGAATCCAGTGATGAAATGGCACATAAGGATTTATGGAAGTCCTAGAGGTCTGTCGGTAGATGAATTCCTGTTCAGAGTGGAAAATCTAGCACGAGCCGAAGGCGTCCAACGAGATATCTTGAGGTACGCCATCCACCGGCTCTTCTCGAGCAGAGCAGCCACCTGGTACTGGCAGTTCTGTCGAAAATATTCGAATGCTGACTGGTCTCAATTGCGTTACTCATTAAGAAGCGAATTTGAGGATTCACATAGTGATTTCGATATACGGAAGCATATGGAAATGCGAAACCAGAAATCTAGGAAGAGCATCATTGATTTTCGCCTCGATATAGAAGGACTGGCATTGAAGCTTCGTGAAGCCATGAGTCGGAGTGAACTACTGCATGTAGTAAAGCGGAACATACACCCCGCACTCCGGAAGACCTTGGCATTATATAATTTCCGTAACTTAGATTAGATGGACAGACTCTGCGGGCATATGGAAAAGTTGTGGACGAAAGTTGGGGAAACAGCAGAGGATCAAATCAAGCCTCGAAAACACCATCTGGTTTGTAATGTAGCTGTAAGCGAGCACCACAACTACATTACGGCATTTTGGGTGGTGTTAGTGTAGCGGTATGTTAAAATAAGAAGGTATGTGGGCTTATGTTTATTGTTGTTTTATTAAACAAATTCTTTATGTTACGTTCTTCTTAATTCGTTCTAATCTTTACCAATTCAAAGTAATTATTTTAGCTTAACTAATTATCCGTAGGCATGTATGCTTGAGGTGTCGCAGCGTGACACGTGCTCAATATCATACCTCAGATTTATCACGAATTTCACCTTTATTTCATATTTCACTACCTATTGTTCTGAAATTACTAACTAATTTAATTCAATTATTTCACTTTTAATATTAATTAAACTCACTTGTTTTTCCACATGAAACGCCCAAAATGCAAAGCTAGCATGAATTCTGCTGCTATGTGAAAAAACCTACATCTGAAATTTTCCGTCACCAATATTAATTAATTTCAGAAGAAGATGCATAGTACTTATCCTTTAATTCCGATTACCACACAGCAATGCTTCACACAAGTTTTCCTTAAAAGCTTTTAATCTTAGAGCATGAAAATAATGTACCTTATTGTATGTTTATTTATGCTGCTAAAGATTTTCCTGAAGTTCACTTTTTATTTATTGCTTTCAACCCAAATCACTGGCATATTATACCACACTGGCATGTAAAATCACTATCACTGACTGAGAGAGATTTAAGGGAGCACTGCCCTTTTACAGTGTTGGAGCCACCATTTTATAATAGATTCCACACAAAAATATGGAATTTCCACATATTTTTCATGTTTGCTCACTTTGCGCAACTATGTCAAAATGTGCCAAAATATGTCGTCGAACTTATTCTTCATTATCCACGAATTTTCCTTGTCGATTTATTTAATTATTTCAATTTTTCGCAAAAATACCAATATCGCGACTCCCTATGAAATTATGTCAGTTTTCAATATGGAACGTAGACTCTCTCTCTAATTTCGTCTGTCTCGTTCCGACATCTTTCTCTTTCCCACTCATTATGGGAATTAATTTCACCTATCTTCTTTAATATCTTCTTACTTGGTGAAATTAGCACTTTCTAACTTTGCTCAACAGGTTTCGCGCATTTCACTTCACCAAATTGACCTCTTCGCGAGTCAATTTGGCTGTCGCGATTGCGATGTTTTAATTGAAGGTGTTGCCTTTGTTTTGAGTGTTTTCGTCGCAATCAAAGGATTATTTCTTAAGGTAAGTGCATAAATATCTTCATTAATTCTTTAGTATTAGTTTGACTATGCATAATTTGCACGAAATCTGCAAATTATGCAAAGTTTTGTATATTTTCAAAGTGCTTCATGAAATGTCAACAGTAGTGTAACTATGTATGTTCTGGTGCACTTTTTCCATACAAAAATTGTCCGGAAAATTCCAACTATTTTGGTGGTTCTGGACTGGGTTCTGGGTCCCTGGGGGATTCCGTCTAGTGGTCTACGTCACAGGGCCTGCTTGGGGGAATTCCTTTCCTTTCCTTTCGTCTGGTTGACCAGGAGATGACACATCATTTGCTAGAATCGAACCGAGAACGCTTGGCTTTTTAAAATCCGATGCGCTCTACAATGAGACCATGGAGGTGTTGTGCGAATATTCTTTAAAGTTGCTATATATGGGTAGAGTTCTGGACCAATTTTTTTTTAATTAGAACTCTCACCCGCAGATGGCGCCACTGTCGCTATTAGACTAAATGTGGGGTTGTGTCTTGACTGTACTGGTTTATGTCTTGAATGCACCACTGAGTCTTGAGTGGTTTATGTCTTGAATGCACCATTGAGTCCTGACTGGCTTATATCTTGGATAAACCATTGAGCCTTGACTGGCTTATGTCTTGGATGTGTCGTTTGGTCTTGACTGCACCCTAACGGCATTAGCTGATACTACCAGCATGCTTCGGTACTACGGCTTTCTTGGATGTGTGGTACGGTTCTCTTGGATATGTGATCATTTTTGCTTCGCTTTTGCCCACACGTGGCAGCATGCTTCGGTTTTGTGCCCACACGTAGCAGCATGCTACGGTTTATTTGGATGTGTGGTGCGCCTAAATGTAAGCGTTTGTTGTTTTCATGTGTTGCGCCTAAATGTAGGCTTTGGTTTTAAAATAATATTATAATTAAAATTAATGGTAGGAAATATTTGTTCATGCCAATGGATTCTAGATGGGTGGTATGTGGTGGGATAATAAAGATAGGGAGGAGGGTAATGAAATTTTCATCAGAAATCCTCTACGGGCTCTGGTTTTCGAGATATTAGCGTATTAATAATTCAAGTTATTTTCGCTCATGGAAATGGGTTCTTGGCGATGTGGGTGGGAGGGGGAACGAAATTTTCATCAGAAATCCTCTACCGGCTTTGGTTTTCGAGATATTAGCGACATTGGTTCAAACAATTAGCTAATTGGCAATTACATAATTACTAATTGGCAATTAGCAGATTGGTTGGTAACTAGCTAATTGGCAATTAGCACCTTGATTGGTAATTAACTAAGGGGTTTGTCAAGCTTGAAGTTTTCTTAGCTGAGCAGATAACGAATTTCGCAACATGGCATCATCACCTCGGTTTTTGTTGTTTCACCTTGGCTTTGCTGAACGGTAGTTGCAGATATCGATCATCACAAGATTCGTAAAAAAATTTTCACATCTTGTTGTAAACAAATTTAAACAGTATCAGCACATTTGTTCTTTTCATGTAATTTGATACCACACTTCCTGTAAGGTGCCCAGTTCCAAGAGTCTTACTGATCGACACGTTTCATTGGAAATCGTAAACAAATTTTCACATCCTGCTGTAAACAAATTTAAGCAATATCAGCACATTTATTCTTTTCATGTAATTTGATACCACACTTCCTGTAGGCAGCCAAAAATTTTATTGTTCCAATAATTTTACCGATCGAAACGCTTCATTGGAATGCAAACAAATTTTCAGATTTTCTTGTATGTAAACAATCTCATTTGCAAATTCAGCCAGCAGAATAAAGTAATCAAATTAATTTTAATGATTCGTTTGTTTATCGTGTAATTCGATATCACCTCAGCCTGTAAGCAAATTCGCTGGAATTCATCCTGTGCAATGATTATTTTAACAGCAGGATCATTCATGTTTACAAACCGTTCCTATAAAAGTCCAAGCAAACTCTTCTCTTGGGGAGCATCACTCCGTGATAGTACATAAAAAATAAAAATGACAAACGCGCTAATAAATAAAAGTTTTTCAGTAATTAAAAACTTGCGGAAGGATGTGTTGAAGTGTTTAACTAATTCAGAGAATAAAGACTATATTGTTAAAAAGTGTAAACAGAAACTCGCGCAAGAAGAAGTGATTGTGTAAGGTGGGAGGATATAAAGACAGCGATCGCAGACAGAATTCGACAAGGTGTTACTGTAAATTTAAAACATATCGATCCGAAGCTATTTATGCAAGACGCCGCCAAATTATTTACGCGTCGTGTTAAAAATACCTTAAAACTTGATTCTAATATTAAAGTTTCTACGACGTTATACGGTGAATTTATTAAACAAAGTGCTGACAATGAAAACATAAAAGACATTAAATATTTCTAAGCAAGAACTGCTCCGATTAGTGCAGATGATAATTTAGAGGAGTGGTTTAAATCAAACATTTTGGATCCAATAAACACTCAGCTGTGCTAACTACTGTGCTAAATTTACTCTACTCTACTCTACTGTGCTAAATTTAACTGGAATAACATTTCCCATAACTCTTAAGCAAACAACGCAATTTGAAGACCAGACCAATTTATCAATAAACGTATTCATCCTAGAGAAAGAGCGTTCCTTCACCACAGTTCCAGTTAGACTTACGAAACACAGGATGGAGCGACATGTAAATCTCTTAATGATTCAAGATGACTATGATCAGGATGATGATGATGGTGATGAAGATCATATCGATGATGATGATGCCTGCATATATCATTTCTGCTGGATTAAAGATCTTTCCCGACTCATATCAACACAAACTTCACAAAATACTCGTAAGAGGCATATATGCGACAGATATTTGCTCTACTTTTACTCTGAAGAAAAATTAGCATCACACACTCCCGAATGCGAGAAGCAAAATGATTGCAGTATTATGTTTCCATCAGAAGAAAAGAAATGGTTGGAATATAAGAATTATAACCATAAGAATCCAGTCCCGTTTTGTGTGTACGCAAATCTTGAGTCAATATTGAATCCGATTCAGGGAAACGATCAAACTACACAGCGAATCCAGGACCATGAAATTCACAGCATAGGATTCTATTTAAACTGCAAGCATGATGCTAGGCTCTCATATTACCGAGCATATCGAGGAAAGAATTGCCAGCAATGGTGTGCATTAGAATTGCAAAAAATTGCATCCATAGCTGTACAGGAAAAGCTGAACTTCATTCAGCCGCTGAGCAAAGAGGAACGGCGTTCACATATGGAAAATGCTTGCTGCCACATATGTGAAAAAACGTTTGCAGCCAATGAGGAACGAGTCCGGGATCATTTCCACTTAACAGGCAAATACTGAGAATCATAATTCAATTCATTTTTCAATAATTTCTTTTAACAGGAAAATACCGAGGGCTAGCGCACAATTCATGTAATCTCATGTATCAAGACTGCTCCATAGTTCCAGTCATTTTTCACAATTTATCTGGATATGAGGCTCACTTCATTATTAAGGATATAGCTACAGCCATTCTTGGGAAAGTGGATCTCCTACCAATAAATGAAGAAAGATACATTTCGTTCACCAAGCGCGTTGAAGGCAGTCACATAAAATTCAGTTTCATCGATTCCTTCCGTTTTATGGCAGAATCCTTAGATAACCTATCATCATTGCTGCCAATGGATAAATTAAATATTACAAGAGCTGTATGGCAGGAATTGGGTGATGATGACTTTAAACTACTTACGCGCAAAGGCGTCTTCCCATACGACTTCGTTGATGATTGGATTAAATTGGATTTCCAACACTTACCAGCGCAGGAGCATTTCTATAATAAAATGTCTGACAGTGATATATCTGCCGAGGACTAGAGCCGCGCAGAAAAGGTGTGGAGGACATTTGAAATACAGACACTTGGCGAATATTCCGATCTATACCTGAAAACTGATGTTCTTCTATTGACTCATGTCTTTGAGAACTTTCGAGAAGTGTGCATGAAGACGTACAATTTAGATCCAGCACACTATTACACCATGCCAGGCCTAACATGGGATGCTATGCTAAAATACACCAAAGTGAAGCTAGAGCTGATAACCAACGTAGATATACTGCTATTCATAGAGAAAGGTATTCGAGGTGGTATGAGTCAATGCTCGAACAGATATAGTAAAACAAACACTCAATATATGGACGATTTTAAGCCCGACGAGAAAGAGAAATACCTGATGCATTATGATGTAAATAACCCTTATGGATTGGCCATGTCACAGCATTTACCAACCGGAGGATTCAAATGGGTTGATTCGCCATATATCAACGTTTTTGAAATTCCTGATGATTCACCAATTGGATACATATTCGAGGTCGACTTGGACTATCCTCAATATCTACATGATAAACATAAGGATTTACAGTTTTGCTCTGAGCATGCAGCACCACCTGAAACAAGATTAGAAAAGCTTTTGATAACATTACATCCTAAAACTAAATATATTATACACTACCGAAATTTGAAGCAATGCTTTTCACATGGCCTCATCCCGAAAAAAGTGCACCGCGTTCTTTAAATCAACCAATCAGCTTGGCTTAAACCATATATTGACTTAAATACCATCAAACGGAAGTAGGGTACCAGCGATCATGAGAAGGACAGTTATAAGAAGATGAATAATGCAGCTTTTGGTAAGACCATGGAAAATGCTCGCAAGTATAGCGATATAAAGCTTTTCGTAAAGTGGGAAGGTCGCTATGGTGCAAAAGCTCGGATTGTGGCACCCAACTTCCACAGTCCAACGATATTTGATGATAATTTAGTTGCTGTGGAATTAAGGCGACTCAAAATCTTATTCAATAAGCCCCTCTATATTGGAATGGCACTTTTGGAAATTTCAAAGGTATGCCTCTATGATTTCCACTACAGTTTTATGCAGCGTGAATTTGGAGATAAATGTTAAGTCATGTATACAGATACAGATTCTCTAATATATGAACTTGAAGAGAAAAATGCATATGAGTTTATGGCCGAAAATATACACAAATTTGATACAAGTGATTACCCAGAAGATAATCAATTCAATTTACCGCTCATGAATAAAAAGATTCCTAGTGTAATGAAGGATGAGCTGAATGTGAAAATCATGAGCGAATTTGCAGGCTTGCGCTCGAAATTGTACAGTTTACGTATATACTATTGTCAAAATGTAAAGAAAGCAAAGGGAGTAAAGAATAATGTAGTCCAAAGGCATATCAATTTCGAAGACTACGTCGAATGTTTGAATAACAAGCGAGTATTAACTGCTAATCAGAGCTCCATACGATCGCATAACCATGATGTCTACACGATCAGCCAAAACAAGATTGCATTCAGTCCATATTATAACAAGCGGTATATTATGAGTGGGACAACGGATACTCTACCATGGGGACATTACTCTATTCAATCAGAACAGCAAGGAGCAGACGTAGAACACGTATAATCTAAGGCTAGTGTAAGATATGTATTGTAAATAAAAATTGTATTATGTGTAAAATACCATTTAATGAAATAGTTTGTTTTAATTGTATTATAGTCTAAGATATACATTATTGTAAATAATGAAAGTATTATTACAGTTATAGGGAAACCGATTTAAGGAAGCCCAAAAATTGAATGATGCGCTAAGAATTATATGTTAATATTTTTCAATTCATAATAAATCAATAATGACATTTTATATATGACATCCTTTTTAATAAATTTTCCTATTAAGTCCAGAACTCCCGAATAATATTTGCCAACTACAGCGAGCTCCTAATCGGGCGGTTGAGCGTTTTACCCAGAATGCTAGGATGGCTTAAGAAAAAACGTTTACACATGGGCTCGACCTTTATCCCTGACATCACCTTGAAACCGGAAGGGCATCAGGTCGCTGACATTCATCCGAAAGTGTGTCTTGGAGGTTACCACCTTGATTACCTATCTGACCTACCTCTCTAAAAAGCTGTTAAGTTGTTATCAGACCTGTTAGAAAAGCTGTTAAGCTGTTACCAGACCTGTTTAAAAGCTGTTATCAGAACTGTTTGAAAAGCTATTAAGCTGTTATCAGATCTGTTCGAAAAGCTGTTAAGCTCTCATAAGAGCTGTTCGAAAAGCTGTTAAGCTGTTATCTGACCTGTTCGAAAACTGTTAAGCTGTTATTTGACCAGTTCAAAAAGATGTTAAGCAGTTATCAGAACTATTTTGAAAAGCAATATGGAATCCCCTGGGCATGCTTTATTATAGGGAATCAAGGTTGTAGCCTCCAGGACACACTTTCGGATGAATGTCAAGTACCTGATGCCCTTCCGGTTTCAAAGTGATGTCAGGGGTCAAGGTCGAGCCCACGTGTAAATGTTTTTTCTCAAACCATCCTAGCATTCTGGGTAAAACGCTCAACCGCCCGACGAGGAGCTCGCTGTAGTGGGCAAATATTATTCGGGAGTTCTGGATTAAGGAAAATTTAATAAAAAGGATATCATATATAAAATGTCATTATTTTGGTGGTTCTGGACTGGGTTCTGGGTCACTGGGGGATTCCGTCTAGTGGTCTACGTCACAGGGCCTGCTTGGGGGAATTCCTTTCCTTTCCTTTCCTTTCCTTTCGTCTGGTTGACCAGGAGATGACACATCAACTGGTGGCCCCCGTAACGTAAGCTGTTCAAGCTCTTGTCTTAGATGATTTTTTTAATAAAATAATGTTGGATTTTTGCTAGAATCGAACCGAGAACGCTTGGCTTTTTAAAATCCGATGCGCTTTACAATGAGACCATGGAGGTGTTGTGCGAATATTCTTTAAAGTTGCTATATATGGGTAGAGTTCTGGACCAAATTTTTTTTAATTAGAACTCTCACCCGCAGATGGCGCCACTGTCGCTATTAGACTAAATGTGGGGTTGTGTCTTGACTGTACTGGTTTATGTCTTGAATGCACCATTGAGTCTTGAGTGGTTTATGTCTTGAATGCACCATTGAGTCCTGACTGGCTTATATCTTGGATAAACCATTGAGCCTTGACTGGCTTATGTCTTGGATGTGTCGTTTGGTCTTGACTGCACCCTAACGGTATTAGCTGATACTACCAGCATGCTTCGGTACTACGGCTTTCTTGGATGTGCTACGGTTTTTGTGCCCACACGTAGCAGCATGCTACGGTTTATTTGGATGTGTGGTGCGCCTAAATGTAAGCGTTTGTTGTTTTCATTTGTTGCGCCTAAATGTAGGCTTTGGTTTTAAAATAATATTATAATTAAAATTAATGGTAGGAAATATTTGTTCATGCCAATGGATTCTAGATGGGTGGTATGTGGTGGGATAATAAAGATAGGGAGGAGGGTAATGAAATTTTCATCAGAAATCCTCTACGGGCTCTGGTTTTCGAGATATTAGCGTATTAATAATTCAAGTTATTTTCGCTCATGGAAATGGGTTCTTGGCGATGTGGGTGGGAGGGGGAACGAAATTTTCATCAGAAATCCTCTACCGGCTTTGGTTTTCGAGATATTAGCGACATTGGTTCAAACAATTAGCTAATTGGCAATTACATAATTACTAATTGGCAATTAGCAGATTGGTTGGTAACTAGCTAATTGGCAATTAGCACCTTGATTGGTAATTAACTAAGGGGTTTGTCATGCTTGAAGTTTTCTTAGCTGAGCAGATAACGAATTTCGCAACATGGCATCATCACCTCGGTTTTTGTTGTTTCACCTTGGCTTTGCTGAACGGTAGTTGCAGATATCGATCATCACAAGATTCGTAAAAAAATTTTCACATCTTGTTGTAAACAAATTTAAACAGTATCAGCACATTTGTTCTTTTCATGTAATTTGATACCACACTTCCTGTAAGTTGCCCAGTTCCAAGAGTCTTACTGATCGACACGTTTCATTGGAAATCGTAAACCAATTTTCACATTCTGCTGTAAACAAATTTAAGCAATATCAGCACATTTATTCTTTTCATGTAATTTGATACCACACTTCCTGTAGGCAGCCAAAAATTTTATTATTCCAATAATTTTACCGATCGAAACGCTTCATTGGAATGCAAACAAATTTCGGATTTTCTTGTATGTAAACAATCTCATTTGCAAATTTAGCCAGCAGAATAAAGTAATCAAATTAATTTTAATGATTCGTTTGTTTATCGTGTAATTCGATATCACCTCAGCCTGTAAGCAAATTCGCTGGAATTCATCCTGTGCAATGATTATTTTAACAGCAGGATCATTCATGTTTACAAACCGTTCCTATAAAAGTCCAAGCAAACTCTACTCTTGGGGAGCATCACTCCGTGATAGTACATAAAAAATAAAAATGGCAAACGCTCTAGTAAATAAAAGTTTTTCAATAATTAAAAACTTGCGGAAGGATGTGTTTAAGTGTTTAACTAATTCAGAGAATAAAGACTATATTGTTAAAAAGTGTAAACAGAAACTCGCGCAAGAAGAAGTGATTGTGTAAGGTGGGAGGATATAAAGACAGCGATCGCAGACAGAATTCGACAAGGTGTTACTGTAAATTTAAAACATATCGATCCGAAGCTATTTATGCAAGACGCCGCCAAATTATTTACGCGTCGTGTTAAAAATACCTTAAAACTTGATTTTAATATTAAAGTTTCTACGACGCTGTACGGTGAATTTATTAAACAAAGTGCTGACAATGAAAACATAAAAGACATTAAATATTTCCAAGCAAGAACTGCTCCGATTAGTGCAAATGTGAAAATGTAAAGAAAGCAAAGGGAGTAAAGACTAATGTAGTCCAAAGGTATATCAATTTCGGAGACTACGTCGAATGTTTGAATAACAAGCGAGTATTAACTGCTAATCAGAGCACCATACGATCGCATAACCATGATATCTACACGATCAGCCAAAACAAGATTGCATTCAGTCCATATTATAACAAGCGGTATATTATGAGTGGGACAACGGATACTCTACCATGGGGACATTACTCTATTCAATCAGAACAGCAAGGAGCAGACGTAGAAAACGTATAATCTAAGGCTAGTGTAAGATATGTATTGTAAATAAAAATTGGCATGCTTTATTATAGGGAACAAGGTTGTAGCCTCCAGGACACACTTTCGGATGAATGTCAAGTACCTGATGCCCTTCCGGTTTCAAAGTGATGTCAGGGGTCAAGGTCGAGCCCACGTGTAAATGCTTTTTCTCAAGCCATTCTAGCATTCTGGGTAAAACGCTCAACCGCCCGATGAGGAGCTCGCTGTAGTGGGCAAATATTATTCGGGAGTTCTGGATTAAGGAAAATTTAATAAAAAGGATATCATATATAAAATGTCATTATTGATTTATTATAAATTGAAAAATATTAACATTTAATTATTAGCGTATCATTCAATGGTTGGGCTTCCTTACATTTTCGAGCGCAAGCCTGCAAATTCGCTCATGATTTTTCCGTTCAGCTCATCCTTCATTAGACCGCGAATCTTTTTATTCATGAGCGGTAAATTGAATTGATTATCTTCTGGGTAATCACCTGTATCAAATTTGTTTATATTTTCGTCTCTTCAAGTTCATATATTAGAGAATCTGTATCTGTATACATGACTTAACATTTATCTCCAAATTCACGCTGCATAAAACTGTAGTGGAAATCATAGAGGCATATCTTTGAAATTTCCAAAACTGCCATTCCAATATAGAGGGACTTATTAAATAAGATTTTGAGTCGCCTTAATTCCACAGCAACTAAATTATCATCAAATATCGTTGCACTGTGGAAGTTGGTTGCCGCAATCCGAGCATTTGCACCATAGCGACCTTCCCACTTTACGCAAAGCTTTATATCGCTATACTTGCGAGCATTTTCCATGGTCTTACCAAAAGCTGCATTATTCATCTTCTTATAACTGTCCTTCTCATTGTCGCTGGTAGCCTACTTCCGTTTGATGGTGTTTAAGTCAATATGTGGTTTGAGCCAAGCTGATTGGCTGAATTGAAGAACCCGGTGCACTTTTTTTCAGGATGAGGCCATGTGATAAGCATTGCTTCAAATTTCGGTAGTGTATAACATATTTAGTTTTAGGATGTAATGTTATCAAAAGCTTTTTCTAATTTTTCTTCAGGTGGTGCTGCACGCTCAGAGCAAAACTTTAAATCCTTATGTTTATCATGTAGATATTGAGGATAGTCCAAGTCGACCTCGAATATGTATCCAATTGGTGAATCATCAGGAATTTCGAAAACGTTGATATATGGAGAATCAACCCATTTGAATCCTCCGGTTGGTAAATGCTGTGACATGGCCAATCCATTAAGGTAATTTACATCATAATGCATCAGGTATTTCTCTTTCTCGTCGGGCTTAAAATCATTCATATACTTAGTATTTGCTTTACTATATCTGTTCGAGCATTGACTTATACCACCTCGAATACCTCTCTCTATGAATAGCAGTATATCTACGTTGGTTATCAGCTCTAGCTTCAGGAAGTGTGGTATCAAATTCCTGTAGGCAGCCAACAATTTTATTGTTCCAAGAATTTTACCGATCGAAACGTTTCATTGGAATTCACATAAAGTAAACAAATTTTCCCATTTTCTTGTATGCATTCGTGTAAACAATCTCATTTGCAAATTCGACCAGCAGAATAAAGTAATCAAATTAATTTGAATGATTTTTTTGTTTATCGTGTAATTCGATATCATCGCAGCCTGTAGGCAAATTCGCTGGAATTCATCCTGTGCTATGATTATTTTAACAGCAGGATCATTCATGTTTACAAACCGTTCCTATAAAAGTCCAAGCAAACTCTACTCTTGGGGAGAATCACTCCGTGATAGTACATAAAAAATAAAAATGGCAAACGCTCTAGTAAATAAAAGTTTTTCAATAATTAAAAACTTGCGGAAGGATGTGTTTAAGTGTTTAACTAATTCAGAGAATAAAGACTATATTGTTAAAAAGTGTAAACAGAAACTCGCGCAAGAAGAAGTGATTGTGTAAGGTGGGAGGATATAAAGACAGCGATCGCAGACAGAATTCGACAAGGTGTTACTGTAAATTTAAAACATATCGATCCGAAGCTATTTATGCAAGACGCCGCCAAATTATTTACGCGTCGTGTTAAAAATACCTTAAAACTTGATTTTAATATTAAAGTTTCTACGACGCTGTACGGTGAATTTATTAAACAAAGTGCTGACAATGAAAACATAAAAGACATTAAATATTTCCAAGCAAGAACTGCTCCGATTAGTGCAAATGTGAAAATGTAAAGAAAGCAAAGGGAGTAAAGACTAATGTAGTCCAAAGGTATATCAATTTCGGAGACTACGTCGAATGTTTGAATAACAAGCGAGTATTAACTGCTAATCAGAGCACCATACGATCGCATAACCATGATATCTACACGATCAGCCAAAACAAGATTGCATTCAGTCCATATTATAACAAGCGGTATATTATGAGTGGGACAACGGATACTCTACCATGGGGACATTACTCTATTCAATCAGAACAGCAAGGAGCAGACGTAGAAAACGTATAATCTAAGGCTAGTGTAAGATATGTATTGTAAATAAAAATTGGCATGCTTTATTATAGGGAACAAGGTTGTAGCCTCCAGGACACACTTTCGGATGAATGTCAAGTACCTGATGCCCTTCCGGTTTCAAAGTGATGTCAGGGGTCAAGGTCGAGCCCACGTGTAAATGCTTTTTCTCAAGCCATTCTAGCATTCTGGGTAAAACGCTCAACCGCCCGATGAGGAGCTCGCTGTAGTGGGCAAATATTATTCGGGAGTTCTGGATTAAGGAAAATTTAATAAAAAGGATATCATATATAAAATGTCATTATTGATTTATTATAAATTGAAAAATATTAACATTTAATTATTAGCGTATCATTCAATGGTTGGGCTTCCTTACATTTTCGAGCGCAAGCCTGCAAATTCGCTCATGATTTTTCCGTTCAGCTCATCCTTCATTAGACCGCGAATCTTTTTATTCATGAGCGGTAAATTGAATTGATTATCTTCTGGGTAATCACCTGTATCAAATTTGTTTATATTTTCGTCTCTTCAAGTTCATATATTAGAGAATCTGTATCTGTATACATGACTTAACATTTATCTCCAAATTCACGCTGCATAAAACTGTAGTGGAAATCATAGAGGCATATCTTTGAAATTTCCAAAACTGCCATTCCAATATAGAGGGACTTATTAAATAAGATTTTGAGTCGCCTTAATTCCACAGCAACTAAATTATCATCAAATATCGTTGCACTGTGGAAGTTGGTTGCCGCAATCCGAGCATTTGCACCATAGCGACCTTCCCACTTTACGCAAAGCTTTATATCGCTATACTTGCGAGCATTTTCCATGGTCTTACCAAAAGCTGCATTATTCATCTTCTTATAACTGTCCTTCTCATTGTCGCTGGTAGCCTACTTCCGTTTGATGGTGTTTAAGTCAATATGTGGTTTGAGCCAAGCTGATTGGCTGAATTGAAGAACCCGGTGCACTTTTTTTCAGGATGAGGCCATGTGATAAGCATTGCTTCAAATTTCGGTAGTGTATAACATATTTAGTTTTAGGATGTAATGTTATCAAAAGCTTTTTCTAATTTTTCTTCAGGTGGTGCTGCACGCTCAGAGCAAAACTTTAAATCCTTATGTTTATCATGTAGATATTGAGGATAGTCCAAGTCGACCTCGAATATGTATCCAATTGGTGAATCATCAGGAATTTCGAAAACGTTGATATATGGAGAATCAACCCATTTGAATCCTCCGGTTGGTAAATGCTGTGACATGGCCAATCCATTAAGGTAATTTACATCATAATGCATCAGGTATTTCTCTTTCTCGTCGGGCTTAAAATCATTCATATACTTAGTATTTGCTTTACTATATCTGTTCGAGCATTGACTTATACCACCTCGAATACCTCTCTCTATGAATAGCAGTATATCTACGTTGGTTATCAGCTCTAGCTTCAGGAAGTGTGGTATCAAATTCCTGTAGGCAGCCAACAATTTTATTGTTCCAAGAATTTTACCGATCGAAACGTTTCATTGGAATTCACATAAAGTAAACAAATTTTCCCATTTTCTTGTATGCATTCGTGTAAACAATCTCATTTGCAAATTCGACCAGCAGAATAAAGTAATCAAATTAATTTGAATGATTTTTTTGTTTATCGTGTAATTCGATATCATCGCAGCCTGTAGGCAAATTCGCTGGAATTCATCCTGTGCTATGATTATTTTAACAGCAGGATCATTCATGTTTACAAACCGTAATGTAATTTGATTACATCACAAGAACAAATGTGCTGATATGGCTAAAATTTGTTTACAATACGATGTGAAAATTTGTTTACGAATCTTGTGATGATCGATATCTGCAACCTCCGTTCAGCAAAACCAAGATGAAACAACAAAAACAGAGGTGATGATGCCATGTTGCGAAATTCGTTATCTGCTCAGCTAAGAAAACTTCAAGCATGACAAATCCCTTAGATAAAGACCAATCGAGGTGCTAATTGCCAATTAGCGAATTACCAACCAATCTGCTAATTGCCAGTTAGTAATTATATAATTGCCAATTAGCTAATTGTTTGAACAAATGTCGCTAATATCTCGAAAGCCAAAGCTCGTAGAGGATTTCTGATGAAAATTTCCTGCCCCCTCCCACCCACACCGCCAAGAATCCATTTCCATGAGCGAAAATAACGTGAATTATTAATACGCTAATATCTCGAAAACCCCCCTCCCTATCTTTATTATCCCCCCACATACCACCCATCTGGAATCCATTGGCATGAACAAATATTTCCTACTATTAGTTTTAATTATAATATTAATTTAAAACCAAATCCTACATTTAGGCGCAACACTTGAAAACAACAAAACCTTACATTTAGCCGCACCACACATCCAAATAAACCGTAGCATGCTGCTACGTGTGGGCACAAAATCCGTAGCATGCTGACACGTATAGGCAAAAGTGAAGCCAAAAACTTCCCAAATCCGTAGCATGCTTCTATGTGTGGGCAAAAGTGAAGCAAAAAAACTTCACATATCCAAGAGAACCGTACCACACATCCTAGAAAGCCGTAGCACCAGAGCATGCTGGTAGTATCAGCTAATGCCGTTAGGGTGCAGTCAAGACCAAACGACACATCCAAGACATAAGCCAGTAAAGACTCAATGGTGTATCCAAGACATAAGCCAGTCAGGACTCAATGGTGCATTCAAGACATAAACCAGTCAAGACTCAATGGTGCATTCAAGACATAAACCAGTACAGTCAAGACACAACCCCACATTTAGTCTACCTAGCGACGTTGGCGCCATTTGTGGGTGAGAGCTCGAATTAAAAAACTCTGGTCCAGAACTCTACCCATGTGTAGCAACTTTAAAGGATATTCGCACAACACCCCCATGGTCTCATGGTAGAGCGCATCGGATTTTATAAAGCCAAGCGTTCTCGGGTCGATTCCAGCAAAAATCCAAAATCATTTTATTAAAAAAATCATCTAAGACAAGAGCTTGAAAAGATTACCTTACGGGGGCCACCAGTTGATGTGTCATCTCCTGGTCAGCCAGACGACAGGAAAAGAATTCCCCCAGGCAGGCCCTGTGACGTAGACCACTAGACGGAATCCCCCAGTGAACCAGAACCCAGTCCAGAACCACCAAAATAGTTGGAATTTTCCGGATACTTTTTGTATGGAAAAGTGCGCCAGAAAATACATAGCTACACTACTATCAACAATGGGTGTGTTCAGCTCAGCTCAACTGTTGACACTAATCACAAAACATGTTGAGTATGCTGGAAGTCAACCGTTGAGTTTCATCTGCACGTTTTGCTGACTGTAATCAAAACATAACCAAAGACAAAATAACCAAAAACAGCAAACGTTTTGTTGCTGTCAAGTTTGGCTATATTTAATAACATATCCATCGTATGATATTTATTTGAAAGAAGATTTGACAGCGTTTACAAATTAGGCGTAAATAATCGCCGCTGCCTACTATACTCAACAGTTGAGAGTCAGCGGAAGGACAGCGATTCGACTGAACGCCACCGCTTAGTCAGCAACTCAACAGTTGAGCTGAGCTGAACACACCCAATGACAAAAATTGTTGAATTTCGTAAATTATAATATGTATATATGCTCCGACTTTATTTTGTTTGCATGTATGAACATATTTGCATATTTTGCAATAGTTCATGAATTTCGCTAAGAAATTCGCATAAGTACATTTACACAGTGTTGTTGTTGTAGTGCCAAGAAATTTGTTTCTTGGCAGACTGCCTGTATGTGCTTAATTCTTTATATTGCACTGCATCATATTCAATACAAGAATTATTATTTAACTAATTTCTATCTATTTTTTTTTATTTCAGATATATCTTGGAGTACAGGAGGCAGTGTTTATTGGACAGAGGACCATGGAATTTTAGGGAAGTATTCAATACTTTTTATATTGTATTTTGATTGTTTTTTTATTTCTTTTTAGCTGTGTTCAACACCATCTGCAACAACTCGATTATGATGGGTGGGAGCTACTTAACGGGATCGAAGAAGAACGTGTTCCGGAAGCTGAAATTGCCGTGAGAGAGTCCGGTCAGACTTTTTGTGTGTTGGAACTGTGATGATCTCGAACACACCTTTGTTGATTGCACTACCAAAACGCGACGAATATTCTGTTATACTCGTGGGACAAAAAAAGTTGTACGCCCGAACTTTATCAAAAACATGAAGGCAATCTGGAAAGTGGGTCAACAAGTGAGGGGATACCTGAACCCGCATAAAAGCTTTGCGACCGCTCCCATGTGAATAATATCGAGAAATCAGTCCGTAAGTACTCAGACTCATCCGACAATACCGTAAAGCATACTAAATCAATTAATCGCCGAGCCAGAATCAATAATTACTTCTCATCCCTGAAAGCCATCAGAAGAGAGTTGTCCAGGTCAATTATAAAAACAGAAGAAGATGGCAGACCTGTAGTACAGATTAGTATTGAAAATTAGAAAATTTATGGGTTGTTAGATAGCGGGGCGAGTGTCAACTGTCTAGGCAAAACCGCTTCAGAACTATTAGAAAAACTAGTGATCAGTGTTCCTCTATCAAGGCCTCGGTTCGAACGGCAGACGGAGCCAGTCAGGAAGTACTGGGAAACGCGTGGCTCCCTGTTAAGTTTAATTTTAATATTCAGCACATTCGATTATTTATAGTACCTAGCCTAGCTCGTCGGCTTATTCTCGGAATTGATTTCTGGACATCCTTTAAGATTTTTCCAGCTATTATCTCAAAAATCTAGTTTGCTACTGCTGAACCTTTGGACGATCTCAACTTAGAGGATTGAAAAATACCTTACGAAACTATAGCGCAGTTTCCGTTCTTTGCTAAGGAGGGATTAGGTCGGACATCTCTCTTGAAACACGAAATAAACAGCGGAGGTACTAAGTTTATTACCAGTTTCGACTTGAAGGATGCCTTCTGGCAGGTCGAGTGTGACAAGAACTCGAGAGATAAAAATTCTTTTGTAGTGCCTGGAAGGGGCCTTTTCCAGTTTACAGTAATACCATGCGGGTTGACCAACTCACCCAAGACTCTGTGCAAACTCATGGATAGAGTTGTTCCATGCGAACTTCATGAAGACGTCTTTGTTTATTTAGATGATCTGTTAATCTTGTCTAAGAATTTTGAACAGCACCTGCAAGCATTGCATAAGCTGGCCGGCTGCTTACGACGCATTGGATTAACTATAAAGAGAGAGAAAGGCAGCTTTTCCAATAGCGGCTGATGTATCTAGGGAATATTATAAGTGAAAATGGAATCCAAACAAGTCCGGAAAAGATTGCCGCGATTCAGGACTTTCCCCAACCCACGACCGTTCGTCAGATCAGAAGATTTGTAAGACTCGCAGGTTGCTATAGGAGACTTATAGCCAATTTCGCTGATTTAGTTGCTCCAATAACCGACTTGCTAAAAAAGTGCTCAAAATTTACTTGGTCAGATGCAGTGGAAGCCGCCCTTAGGCAAGTAAAATCGCGTCTGACTGAGGCACCGATCCTTTCTAATCCACACTTTAGCCAACCCTTCATAATTCAATATGACGAGTCCTCGAATGGAATTGGTGTTGATCTTTGCCAAAAGGACAAGACTGATAATGAATGCCCGATTGGGTTTAAGTCACAAAAGCTTAACAAAGCGCAAAAGAATTACAGTGTCACGGAGTTAGAGTGCCTAGCGGGAGTGATGAGTGTAAAAATGTTTCAACCTTATATCGACGGCACACACTTCACCATTATAACCGACCACTCCAGCTTGCGATGGCTCAAGAACCAAAAACATCTATAGGGAAGTTTGTAGCGAAGAGCGCGCCTGTTGTCAGCCCTACCTAAATCGATCTTGCCATGTGCATAGATAGGTGCTGCAACAGACAACTTTTGGTGCAAAGTCATCTTGGGATTGGTGTGGGTGGCCGCACAGCATATTGCCGCTAACGGTCATCCGGCTTGGGGAGGTTCTTGCCACCCACATCCCTTCGATGCTTGAAAGCTGTGCGAAAATAAAAAAAAAAAGGTACTACAACTGTGTTGCCAGACTTCAGACGGACGGACAGACAAAGGGAACTTTCCGTGTCTCATGGTGCTTCGCGTCTATTGGTGCAACCTGAAAACCTGAAAAGAAGATTTATGTAGAATACCATACGAGCGTTGCAGTACTGGAATTATAAAAAAAACGCCGTACAAGTGACTACCACCCGGAGAAGTCCGACGCCGTGAGAGGTATTTTGAGAGAGAGAAATCGTGGACTCCTGATGTATGCGGAGTCCTGACTGGACTCTGATTGGGCCCATCGCCCCCATCCACCCTGGCTAAGACGTCGCAGTCAGTGTAGGATTCTTATCACCATTTGGATCCCTTAAAGCGTGTGCGTGTGTGACGAGGTCGCCCCTCGACTCCAAGACCACCTCCCCATCGTGTGGAGCCTACTCACTCCATGGAGATATATTCGCAGAAATGAAGTGGAAAGAAAATTCTACAGAGAAAGAAAAAAAAAGCATAGGGGAAGGAAAACAAAGAACTGCTGGCGTTACTAGTTTCAATTCAATGCGACTACTTTATTCTTTATTATTATTGTGTGACTCTTTTCGATGGAGGAAACCCGATTACATTAAAACTTACAACGTTCCGATCTTTTTTTTTTTTTTTTTAAACTATAAGTCATATATATACATATGTACATTGGTATAACTAATCCTAGCCCTAAGAAGCGCTTTCCTATACTACTTAATTAATCCTGCCTTAAGCACGTTAATACAATTTAGGTGGATACCATGCGAGAACAAAAAAAAAACAAAATTAAATACAAAAAAAATATATATATACAACCATCCAAAAATAGGAATATAATAGATGTTTCAAAGATAAAAAAAAAAACAATGTTTACCAAACTAACCTTATGGTCCACCTTGGACTTACACTTGATCAGGCCTGGCCCTGTTCGGGGTTTCCTCCCTTGTAAAGAGTGTGATCTAACAGCTGACATGTGTACACCTGCTTCTTGCTTTCTCCAGTTTTTTTTCTTTGTTTCTTTTTCCAGTAGATTAGACGGGCGTTGGTTCCTTTGTTCGTAGGTCGTTATACAATTAAACCACCAATTACCTCTTCTTGGAACAAAATATCGCGTTGTATCTTCAATTGACTTTTCAGGAGACAAAAGAAAAAAGTTCTCATAACATAGGTGACCATGTGGTGAATCTATAGAATTACGTTGCCACGAAATATCGTACTAGGTCTCTATTTTATTTTAGAAGACAAGCTAGGGCTCCTACAACATAGGTAAGCTAACGACGAAGTTATTTCATTATATTCGCACAAAATTTCTCATAATATTTCACTTGATTTTCCTTTCAGAAGAAAAAGGAAAAAGTTCCTAATATTTAGGTAAGCTTACGACGAAATTATTTCAATATGTTTCACAGAATTTTCATTTAATTTTCATTTCAGACGATAAAGAAAGAGTTCCTATAACCTAGGTAAGCTCATGACAAAAATGAATTTATATGTTCGCACAAAATCTCTCACTGTATTTTCATTTGATTTTTCTTTCAGAACACAAAGGAAAAGTTCCTAATATTTAGGTAAGCTTACGACGAAATTATTTCATTATGTTTCACAAAATTTTCATTATATTTTCATTTAATTTTCATTTCAGACGATAAAGAAAAAGTTCCTATAACCTAGGTAAGCTCTTGACAAAAATGAATTTATATATTCGCACAAAATCTCTCACTGTATTTTCATTTGATTTTTCTTTCAGAACACAAAGGAAAAGTTCCTAATACCTAGGTAAGCGCACGACGAAATTTTTTCATTATATTCGCACAAATTTCTTATAATATTTCACCTGGTTTTTTTTCTTTCAGAAGAAGAAGGAAAAAGTTCCTAATACCTAGGTAAGATCACGACGAAATTATTTCATTATATTCGCACAAATTTCTTATAATATTTCACCTGGTTTTTTTTTCTTTCAGAAGAAGAAGGAAAAAGTTCCTAATATTTAGGTAAGCTTACGACGAAATTATTTCACCATTATTCGCACCAAATTTCTCATAATTTTTCATCTGATTTTTCTGATTTTTCTTTCACACACAAAGGAAAAGTTCCTAATACCTAGGTAAGATCACGACGAAATTATTTTACTATATTTCACAAAAATTTCTCATAATATTTCACCTGATTTTTCTTTCAGAACACAAAGGAAAAGTTCCCAATACCTAGGTATGCTCACGACGAAATTATTTCATTATATTTCACAAAAATTTCTCATAATATTTCACCTGATTTTTCTGATTTTTCTTTCAGAACACAAAGGAAAAGTTCCTAATATTTAGGCAAGCTCACGACGAAATTATTTCACTATATTTCACAAAATTTCTCACTGTATATCCCATTTTAATGGCAGAACTTTCGACGTTAACGAACTAATCCGCACAAGGAAGTTATGTCAAGCATTCAAATGTTGAAACGATCTGAGTTTGCTTTTCAGTTTTCAGTTTTTCTTCTTTTCGAATTTTCCACTACAATCCGTGGCTTTCCGCGTATAAAATCCCACCAATAGTACTCCCATATTCGCAATTGATCACCGCACGGGGACAAAAACGAAAAAACTTTCCGCTAGCTCAGCGCTGCACTTTATACAATAGGAAAAATCACAAAAAAAATGGGATATTGATTTCATCGATGATCACCGCGATGCGTACCCAAGCGAAACTTGTCCAATACTCAACTCTGCCCGTCAGCTGCCTGCCTGTACGTAAAGACAAAAAGGTAAAAGACAAATTTGACAGGAGGAACTCCGAAATATAAACAAAAGGAAAGGTGACGAGGAACTGAGACTGAAGCATTAAGTGGTGTTATGCAAAAAGGAAGAAAAATTAAAGGTAGCGTGAGGACAGAACGCTACAGCGTGGGGACGACCCACGGAGATAAGAGTCTCAAGCCGGGCCAAACAAAAACCTAAACCCCTAAACCAGCGGGAGAAATAGTTGAAACCAGAGTCTCAAGCCGGGCATACGCCACAAACCTGCTTCTACACCCTGGACTCGGTATGGCACCATACCGCCCCAATAAACTAGGGAATTATGAAGAGGAGACAGGAAAGAATGAAATCCTCATATCGAGGCTAATCCAGACGGGATTAGAGGTGAAACATCCACTCATTAAAAGTTGAGATGGGTTATACTAGGATCGTTGTCCATTAATAAGATTGTCGCTCGGGCACCACAGAATTGGAAATATGAAGAGGGGACAGGAAAGAATGAAATCCTCATATCGAGGCTAATCCAGACGGGATTAGAGGGGAAACATCTACTCAGTTAAGGTAGAGATGGGTTCTACTAGGATCACTGTCTTATAAAAATTTTCGCTCGCCACCGCGGATTAGGAAATAATGAAGAAAAGACAGAAAAGGAAAAATTCTCATACCAAGGCTAATCCAGAAGGGCTATGCAAGCGGAATTCCCACCGTATTTTCCTAAGCGTAGGGTACCGTGTGGGTTGAATTTGAAACATTGTCGGACAGGGGATAGGATAACTGGTTGGACTACAAAAGGTGTATAACCCACCACTGATGAGGCAGTAGGAGGGCTATATGATACCCTATAATTCGCAAATGAAGTTTGCCGGATGCCTTTTTAGGGCTACCGAGACTGACCTAGCTCGGGTCAAGCCTTGATATCCTAAGCATGATAGACTCCGATGGGGAGACCCTTCTCACTCCTTAGGCGATACGCAACAGGCCCTATGCGCTCTCCTATAGTCGCTGTAATGAATTTTGGAGCCAGCATCGTAGCGAACCGATCTACCGCACTACTTTGCACGTGATTTCGTACAAAAACGATCTGCCCTGTTTAAAAGTTCTCACGCGGGTGCGGAGATTGTAGCCCGCGGAGTATCTTTAGTACGCCTCAGCCAAATGTGCTTTGATCTGGTCCCGCACTAAGTGTACTCTTTGATTTACAGGGATTGTTTCAGGAGCCCCATCTGTGTCCGAGGTCAGATCTCGCAATAATTGGTAGGAGTTACCATGTGTTACTGGGTGTCGTTCAAACATCGCGAAGTACGGGGAGCACTTGGTGGAGTCATGCATCACGTTTCGGAGAGCGAACGCAGTCTCACTCAGGTGTTCATCCCAGTTCCGATGATCATCTCCGATATAAGCGCGAATCGCGGCGAGTACTGATTGGTTAACTCACTCGGACGGGATAGACTGGGGACCGTAAGATAGGGAGAGACAGTGCTCGACCCCTTACTTCTGTAATGACTGGATAAATAGGTTGGAAGTGAACTGGCTTCCGTTGTCAGAATGAAGGAATTCGAGGACCCCGAACACGTGATATATCTTGCTCTAAGTAGCTTACGAACCGCACAGAGGTGACTGGATAAATAGGTTGGAAATGAACTGGCTTCCGTTGTCAGGATGAAGGAATTCGGGGACCCCGAACACGTGGTATATCTTGCTCTAAGTAGCTTACGAACCGCACAGAGGTGGCTTCTGGCATTGCTTTCAACAGCACAAATTTGGTTAGGTGGTCAAGGATGATGAAGGTGTACCTGTTCCCTTTCTTGCTTCGTGGGTAGGGACCCAAGAAATCGCAGAACACGCGCTGCCAAAGTATCTCTGTGTGTCGTCGCTCTCCTAAAGGAGGTTTAAGAGAGTAGTTGCACGGTTTCACGCTTTTACAGACCTCGCACTGGTTGATAAAATTTTGTACGTCGAGCACCATCGACGGCCAATAGTAGTGACGACGCAGCTTTTCGAGGGTTTTGGCGATCCAAAAATGCGCGGACGTTGGTGAGCAGTTTCCACATCAATCAATTTGGTGATGAGCCCCTCAGGCACCCAAAGCTTCCATGAGACCTGACTTCCTCCCACGATGCTCTTGGGAGAGACAAACGATATATACATCTTACCGTCTGCGACTCGGAGGTTATTAAAAGCGTCTGGGTTGGAGATTATTCTCTGAACTCGCTCGACGTAAGAAGTTTCAAGATACGCCTGTGAGTCTAGAACGATTGATTCGATGGCAGGAGAACAGGCGTCCTTCACCATAAGAGAATTTCCCAACTCCTATGCGAAGCAGCGAGACACAGCGTCAGCTACCGCGTTTTCCCATCCCTTCCGATATTCAATGTTGAAGGTGAAGGCCTGGAGTTAAAGACTCCACCGTGCTAGCCTGCCACATACATCCCTCTGGTCCATGAGCCATTTAAGACTAGCATGATCGGTGATAATCGTAAACTCCAGGCCCTCAACATATGGTCGGAAGCATTTGACACTCAGTACTGCCGCCAGAGACTCTAGCTCGGTGATGCTATAATTATTTTGTGCAGCATTCAACTTCTGCGACATAAACGCGATGGGGTGTTCAGCTCCGTCAGCAGATCGCTGGAATAACACGCTGCCCACTCCCGTCGTGCTTGCGTCGCATCGTATGAAGAACAGCCGAGAGAAATCTGGGTTGGCGAGTACTGGCGCAGTGGTAAGGCACCCCTTCCGCTGCGTCAAAGCTTGTTCAGCCTGATTGTTCCACACGAACTTGACGTTCTTTCTTAACAAATCCGTGAGAGGAGTAGCGATTGTCTCGAACTGCGGAATGAAACGTCGGTACCAGCCACAGACACCCAGGAAAGTTCTCACCTTTTTGACGGTGTTTGGTCTTGGAAAGTTTTGAATGGCAGTTACTTTCTCTGGGTCTGCCCTCATGCAGCCATTTCCAACTACAAAACAGAGGTACCTGACTTCTCGCATGCAGAACTTACTCTTCTCCATGTTAATGGTCAAGTCGGCCTTACGCAGCAGCTTTGCGACTGTACTAAGCAGCTTGAGATGTTCATTAAACGTGGAGGAGGTAATAAGCAAGTCATCTAAGTAGACAGATACCTGGTCGTGCAGTTGGTGTGGAATGACCTTACACATTAACTTACACATCGTCTGAGGAGCGTTACAGAGCCCGAAAGGGAGTACTGTGAACTGGTACAACGGCCGCCTTGGAACGCCGAACGCAGTCTTATCTCCGGAAGGTTCTGCTAGTGGAATTTGCCAGAAAGCGTCTTTCAGATCGATGGCTGAAATAAACTGAGCCTCTTGTAATCGACCCAAAAGCCCGTCGATGAGAGGTAGAGGAAATGCGTCCGGCACGGTCACAGAGTTTACCTTGCGAGCGTCCAAACATAATCGAATTTTTCCATTTGGTTTTCTCACTAAAGTGACTGGAGAAGACCATGCACTCTGACTCTCCTCGATAACCCCGAGTGCTAGCATACGGTCGAGCTCGTCGTACATTGCTTTCTGTATCAATGGCGACACAGCGTTGTTTGATGGGCCTTGCAGCACCGACATCTATCTCGTGCTCAACGTAGGGCGTGCGACCGAGGCCGTGTTTGCTGAAAGATAGAAAGGTTTCAACCACTGCCTGCAAGCGTTGGTTGTCTTGATCAGACAGGTCATGTTTCTGAGAGCACATGGGTGCGGGCTTAGGTAGTGAATATAGCTCGTTTACCATGACTGGGGCTAGGCCCAAAGCTCTCCAAAAATCAATCCCCAGGTATAACGACTATTGCAGAGTGGAAACGATGTGGAGCCGCTTCATGCGTGTCTTTTCGCCGTATTTCACCAATACGGGGATATGGCCCAACACTTGTTGTTGTTGACCGTCTGCAGTTGAAATCGAGGATGGCATGGAGTGAAAACGTATCCCTGCCCTTTCCAAAAATTGTTCGCCCCCGAAGCCTAACACGCTCACGCTGGCGCCACTGTCTAGTAACCCTCTTATTCGCTGGCCTTGGGTGAAGACATCAGCGTAAGGCCGGAGCTCTGTACTACCTGGTAGCGTTGTTTCAGCGATGGCAGCCTTTATATTTCTGCGCAGGCTGTGGTAATAGCCGGTGCGCGATTTGGTCCTGGGCGGATAACCAATTGTGTTGATAACGGGACACAGTTCTTCACTAGAACCATTATCAGAGTCGCTGTCGGAATATGCTGATGTATTTTCGGAGGAGGTACAACTACAGGACTCGGAATCTCATGGTTCCTCCATTGGTAGAGTCTGGGTGGTTTGGACACCCACATCGCATGTGGTTGCTGGTGCTGTAGATGACTGATAAGGTTTAGTAAGACCTGGGATTAATACTGAAAGCAGGCTCTGCTCAGGTGAATCGTGGAATTCTAGCTGGCTGCCCTTGGGCGGGGCACACCCATCACCCCCACGCAGCTGACCTAGCGGAAGCGCTCTGGTTCGGTGTTGGTTGCTGCTTCGCTGGTGGAACGTCTTGAAATCTGGGCCGGAGTCAGAATACGCGGAGTTCCCACTGAGTTCTGACTCCGCCTCAGGTTTCCCGACGAGCAAGTTAGGCACTTGCTTTTCACAACACCTGCTGAGCCACACCCGTAGCAGAATATTCGCCGTGGTCGCAGACAGGCGTGATGGCCGTGTCCTTCTGCAGCACGTTCCAGCAGATGAATCTTGGTCTAGATGGTGGTTGATACTCCCTCTGTGGTATAGCTTGAAGAGCTGCTACCACATCATGTGTTTCAACTTCCGGGTGGTTTGACAGATATTGACTATCCGAATATAATTCGTGAACTAATCGCCGTGTCGGTAACTCTCGAGACTGTGGCTTGGTATTGGACCAAAGTTTTTCGAATTTGCAACACAGGTCTCTCATGTCGAGAACGTTCATTGTGTGGTGCAGCAGCAATGCCTCTTGCCTCTTGCCGGCTTCATATTCTTCCTTAGGATCTCCACGAGCTCCTCCTCGGGAATCGGGCGAGACATTTTTGATACCAGCGCATGAACCGCCAAGCGATTGTCGCTGAAAGATTCTCGAGGACCTTGTGTTCGATCCTCTACTAGTTTATGTATTTCGCAGTCCGTCTCCTGACCCCTAAACTCCCCTAAATTCATCGAAGTATAGTTTCCATCTGAAAACTGGACTGTTTGTCATACTACTACGGTCTCTGGCAGTACTCTGTCGCTGATGTGCTGACACGCTCAGCGGTGAGACTCCTGACCCTGGTGGCTTGGGTGGTCGTGACTCGAAATAATTATGATTTGGTGGGGGATCTGCTCCTGCACCGCGATTTGGTTCCATGTGCCAGGCCTCTAAACGTTCGTTCACTGAACGGAAGCGTGGTCTTCCTTCAAGAAAGGCCGTCCGCGCGGTGCGATCACCGGCAGGATTCTGTTGGGCATTCCTCCCACCTGGAAATGGAAGATTTAGACCCGCCGTACCTGGGTTGAAGCGCGGACTCCCTGTACTAAGCTTGGGCGTGCTCACTGTCGAGTAGATTGTTCGAGTTATAGTTTTGGAAGTAACCCCCGTTGAGGACATCCTTCCAAGCTCGCTAATTGCTACCCTAACAGATGGAATTTCCAGGACACAAGCGCCTTCCCTATCGGACACCCGATCCTGCAATGGAAGCTGGACTATCTCGACCGAATTCAGGAGATCTTCCAATGCCGAAAGATGTTCCTGAACTTCAGAGCGCGCGGACGGAGAGGTATTGTATAACTGTCGGGCCCTGTGAACAACGGGGATGATCTGACTACGATAGCGCGTCCGATCCCCATCCGTTCGAATAGAATCCGTAGTGAGGTCAAACCTCAGAGCCTCCAATCGACTGCTGATATAGTCGACCTCCAGTGAGGGATTCTTGTGCGCGTGAGATCTTTGCGCTTCTCTGCTAGGATCTAGCTGCTCGGCTTCGAAAGCTTTCAGAAGCTGGTGTCGAGCGTCCTCGTGAGATGGATCGATATTGCGCACACTGTACTTGACCGCCAGCTCATCTGAAGATAGATAGTTAAAATCCATACTTGGCCCGTTGGAACTGATCACTTGGAATAGGAATTGTATTGGGATTGTTCCAATATCCCGGAAATAGAGACGAGGTATATGGCTCGTATGTGGAACCCGTTCGGAGGTTAGGTGTTCTGTACCCAGAAGGTGTACAAAATGACAAATAAGCGATAGGCCCACAGTTCTCTGTAGAGCTAACGTGTAACACTTGTATAAACTCAGAAGTAGATCCAAAATACTATATTTATAATAGATCTAAAGGGGAAGATCTGTAACTTGTGCGTTCTATTATTATTTCAGCTCAGTGAAAATTCAAAATAATAAATTTATTATAGATTTAAGGAAGAAGCAAATATTCTTGTGCTGGTATATTATTCGCACACATAGGTATATATATACATACGTTCGAAAGAAAATTCAAAATTTGTAACTCTATTCACTATTAATATTGATATCTTATTTATTTAGAGGGAGATCTAGAAATTGCCTCGTACTAAATTTATGCGTATATATGAATCTGTACGTTCAAACGAAAATTCAAAAACAAACTCTATCATAGATATAAAGAAGGAAATCTGGAGATTGCGCATATATACATATAAAACAAAATCCAAAATAATAAATGTATTTACGATCTAAAGAGGAAGATCTCTAATTTGTGCGTATATTGATATGTAACTCATAAGAAAACCTGGCATAGTATGACGCGTATTAAATTTGTACGCCTATACATGTGTTAGTTCAAAGAAAGTTCGAAATTATGAGTTTATTATAAATCTAACAAAGGAGTATCTATACCATGCGCATGTATGATATTCATATATATATATATAAGTGTATATACGTTCGAAAGGAAATCCAAAAATAATACCTTGTTGTCAAACACAAAAGAAGATCTAGAAACCTACGCGTACTAAACTTGCGCGTATTTAGGCAAAGAAATTTTTAACGAAACATAAAAACAATAGCTTTAAAAGAGATCTACAGAGGAAGACCTATAAATTGTGTGCTCGATCAACATATTAACTCAGTGAAAATTCAAAGTAATAAGCTATAAATCTAAAGAGGAAGATCTGTAGACCTTGCGTGTATTATTTTTTATGCGCACACAAATATGTACGTATTCGAGGGCAAATAAAAACTTCATTAAGAATCTAGGGACGAAGGTCTGTCAAACCTGCGCGTAATATATTTTGAAGTGCTAAATCATACGGAGGAGGTAGTTTGGCCATGCAGCGGTCCACCCGAACACACACATTCCGACACTCCAGCTCTGCGAACCGGAACGAAACAAATCGTTCTCAATCTCTCTCTCCAACTATCTTTGCCCAACACCCCCGGGGCCGGTCACAAACATGGAATTTGTTAGCGAAGAAGGAATTAAGACAAGTTGGCCGACTCCACTGCCCGAGCAAAGACCGGTGTCGTAAAGATGAATTTAGCTCATCAATTTACCGAAGCAATGAGCCAAACTAAATCAGAAGCAGATGATCGATGGTTCAGTGGCTACTAATACTCAGGAAGAATCAGTAGCTGTTTTGTAATGAGATACCCACAAAAGAAATAAAATAAAAACGAACCATCCGCCGTCGTGTCCCGAATGGACGAATCACTGCAATTACTACCACAAATATAAAAAAAAATACTGTCTTCTTCCTGGAACCAGCAGCTGTGAATGGAGCTGAGGCTCGAAAAGCATGCTTGGCATACAACGTTCGCTGTTCACTGATCATCCGATCCTCATGCATTACCAGTGCTGATGTCTTACGACGGGCACTGACGGAGGAGTAGGAAAATTTGAAATGATAAAAAAAAACATGAACCAGCTTTTTAAATCGATGTGAAAATCGTATGCCTTGCCAACTCAAGCCGATTGCCAAGAATACCGTAGAATCAAGGGGTGAACGCCGTTCACCAACTTAGCGACGGACCTGAGATATGGCCATGCTTCTTTAAATGTGGAAAAGCCTTTGTCGATGAGTGACCATCTCCCCAGTGTTCACGGGCTGAAGCTTTAGCCTCGGCGAGTACGCCTAGCGTACAAAACCTGTTACCTACCGAAGAAGATGTATACTTCATCATGGAGGTTATAAAATTCCAAAAGAAATAAGTAAAAAAGAATACAAATTTTTTAAATGTGATTAGACGAGATTTACGTGATTGCAGCAATGGAGCGAAATCACGAGCCATCTCACCAGGCTCCAAAGCCGGATCTAACGAGAGCTAAAAAGGAACTACCACGAAAGCAACGAGCTTTACGGGAGAAAAGGGTTGCTCTGCGTAGACCAAACCATTGGCGGCATAACAAGACAACCCGCTCCATCAAGCTAAAAGTTGCATATTTAAATTGACGAAATGACTTTCATTTGAAATGAATTGAAATGGGTAATAGAAAACTTATTCGCAAAATTGGAAGAAGAAGAAGTGAACAAAGATAACTACTGAATAACCCGAAGACGAGGCAAAACGATATGAAACCAGCGAAATAATTTTTTTAAAGTATAGTGTCGAAGGATCTACAAAAAAATAAAAAAGGTAGGAATATCAAAGTTAGAATTTTACAAAAAAAAAAAATTTAAAGCCGAGAAAACTGAAAGAAAAGAAAATCTGCGTCTTAGTCAAGAGAAGCTTGACTAAAGACAAAAAAAAAACCGAACTTGGGCGCCATTTGTAGCGAAGCAAACAAATACGCGACCAGAAATAATACTGAAATTTGCAGTTGCAGCTTAGTCAAGTGAAGCGTAACTAATTGCAAGAAAAAAAAACCCGCTTGGGCGCCATTTGTAGCGAAGCACAAATGAGCGACCAGAAATATCAAAAATAAAACTTGAAATAGTAGTTTAGCTTTAGTCAATAGAAGCTTGACTAAAGATAAATAAAAAAAAATAAAAAAAAACCGAACTTGGGCGCCATTTGTAGCGAAGCAAATAAATGCGCGACCAGAAATAATACTGAAATTTGCAGTTGCACCTTAGCCAAGTGAAGCTTAACTAAGTGCAAGAAAAAAAACCCGCTTGTGCGCCATTTGTAGCGAAGCACACATGAGCGACCAGAAATATCAAAAATAAAACTTGAAATAGTAGTTCAGTTTTAGTCAAGAGAAGCTTGACTAAAGATAAATAAAAATAAATAAAAAAAAACCGAACTTGGGCGCCATTTGTAGCGAAGAACGCGCCCGTTGTCAGCCCTACCTAAATCGATCTTGCTATGAGCATAGATAGGTGCTGCAACAAACACCTCTTGCTGCAAAGTCATCTTGGGATTGGTGTGGGTGGCCGCACAGCATATTGCCGCTAGCGGTCAGCCGGCTTGGGGAGTTTCTTGCCACCCACATCCCTTCGATGCTTGAAAGCTGTGCGAAAAAAAAGGTACTACAACTGTGTTGCCAGACTTCAGACGGACGGACAGACAAAATGAACTTTCTGTGTCTCATGGTGCTTCGCCTCCATTGCTGCAACCTGAAAACCTGAAAAGAAGATTTATGTACAGAAATTATAAAAAAAAATTAACGCCGTACAAGTGACTACCACCCGGAGAAGTTCGACGCCGTGAGAGGTATTTTGAGAGAGAGAAAACGTGGACTCCTGATGTATGCGGAGTCCTGACTGGACTCTGATTGGGCCCATCGCCCCCATCCACCCTGGCTAAGACGTCGCAGTCAGTGTAGGATTCTTATTATAATGGCTTTCACATTCATTATTCATGATTGGAGGACAAGGTTGGATTAAAATTTGTTTGAATCCGTATAATTTCAATTTTTAATAAGAACTATAGAACATCTTATGCAAAATAAGTTTACCAACCTGCAGGAAGTATCTAACCTAACATACTTCTAATCTTACAATGTAAATCGGGCTGCACTCGTGTAACGGCTTGTTCAAATATAATCACGCTTTCCACGTTGGACGGACTTGCGACTATCAATTGGTAGGTGTTACGTCTTCCACGTTGATGATTGGAATCATTAATTGCGTGCTTCGCAACAAGCTTGCGGCTCTTGATGAGATAATCTGTTCGTCGCTCGTTGGGGTGCTTGCTAAAACAATTTACGGCACCATGGTGATGGTTCGACGCACGTGCTCTTACGGGACTTGACCGCCTGGATCTTTATGGATCTACCAAGTTCGCTGGTTTTTTCTTTTCTTCTCCTGTCTTTTCTTTAATTACTTTGCCCTTTAAGGCCGCGATAATTGCAATGAGTTTCTATTTCAACTTAAGAGAAAGATATCTTACTTTACCTTTAAGGCCGCCGGCTCCTTCTTCCTTATTTAATCTATTCGTGGTACCTCCTTGCTACCTCTTCTTTCACTTTCTTCTATTCTTTTGGTAACTTAAAACCACAGGTAAGACCACTTTAAACACTTCTTCTTTTCGTTACTTTGCTTTTTTTATATTCTCTTGAATTTCTTCAAAATTCTTCTTGCAGCTTCCACTTTTGTTTTAGGTATGATATGGCCTCCCGGAAATCGTGCTGATCATCTCACCCACCTCGAGTCTCGAAGCCAATTGCCTTGCGTCTACCTCGAAAGTTCACCGTCTAAGGCCTTATACACACTTGCGACTTCCTGCTAACCTCACGATAGCGCCACTGCATTCCGCCCGAGCACACTGCACATCCCTTATACTTTTGCTCTGAGTTTGCCGTGAATTAAATTGCAGCCAAATGCCTATGCTAAATAATAGTGATTTCTTTACTTAATCCTAACAATTTCTTAAACTTCACAATATAATAAGCTCCTCAGTTCACATCAGTTAACAAATCTACTACTCTCATTGACCTTAAATCTATTCCACGGCGACAGCTGCCCTGTCTGAAGTTCGTTTGACATTTGTTGTCTTACAATTATTTACACCAGAAAAGTGCCTGAATATCTCATTTTAATTCAAAGTTAATACAAGTAAGTGCTTAAATGAAAGTCGGAAGTGAAGCAAAACGCGGGGTATTAACATATGAAAATTTCTTACGTGGCATACCTTGTAGGTGAAAATTCAACCTTCGACGCGAAGGAAGTTTTCTAAGTCTCAATATTTCATTATATTCTATTAATTATTTTAACTATTTTATTTTCATGTCATGATTGCATATGAACATTTTCAAGATTTATTTGAACTCATTTGCTGGGTTATTTGAGCTTGCACTTTGGCCTTCTACTTAAAGCATGCGCCTATGTAAACATGTGGATCCCTTGGAGTGTTCACGCGGATAGCTCCTTTGATCTCCCTGCATATGTGGACCGTGCTTGTACCTACCTATAATTTAAATTGTGCTTCTCTTAATTCACAAATTTCTTTTCTCTGATAGTGAACTAATCTCGGTTTGTTTTAGAGAATGTGACTACACAGCTACATGGAACGACACCTCTCGTTACATTCCCCCCTTTCCTCGTTAAAGTTTCATATCCCACTATGAAACTTTCACTTCTCCATTTACCTAGCCAGTTATGAAAAATCCAGATGACCTATGGCCTTATACCTCTTTCTACTACTACCTTTAGCAATGAACAGTAAACTGTTGAATTACCACTACTCCTTTTCTAGCACCCCTTTTAGATTCTTAGCGAACACCTAAAATGTTACCTTTGTAAATCCAATGTCCTATTGAGTTAGTTTCCATATAATTAATGGTACCCAAAACATACTTATTCCGCTTAGTGCCAGACTTCTAATGAACTATACCTCGTTAAGTCTCTCAATGCACCTGGGGTTACACTCTCCAGACCATTCTCATCCTCAAGGAAGGCAATCGAAATGACTGAACCCCTTGTTTGAATATCCTACACGCGTAACTGACCTGTATACCTGATATTCATCTCCTTTGTAATCTATTCTCTACCATCTTTACGATGAACGTAACCTTACGTTGGTGGGCCTATACCACTGGACTCAAGATTTTCCTCTAACCTTCACTAGACTCTCTCATTCTGCACCGCTCGGCTTTAAATCACAAACGTGCCACCAACCCAGATCTGTACCCCTAGTATCCCTTAATCTATAGACGAGATTTGACCTTTTGTCGGACACCACGCATTTGATGAATCTAGGCGCAAATTTCGCGGAGAAATGCTTACTGGTGTCGGATAGGATATAATTTCTCTTAAAAACTTCATCGCCTACATTGTCTAAGGACATTACATGTCAAAATTTTTCTTATTGCGCTTATATGCCTTTTCAATTCGTTCGTATATATCGGCATATATGTCCTGCAATCTATCGAGTTGTTGTTCTCGTACTTCAAAAATGTGAGCGGCGTCGCAGTCATCACACAATTTGTGATCGGATCCAAAACCTAAATTCTCTCTACCATAATTCAGATAGAACGGACTGTACCCCGTAACCTCATTTACGGCAGTCCTTAATGCGATGCCGATTCTTGCTACTTGTTTGTCCCATACCTTATGGTTATTTCTAATGTAGGATTTCAATGCTGCGCCAATGACCTTGTTCCAACGTTCCGTGAAATTGCTCTGAGGATGGTATCTGCAATTCAACCAAAACTTACTGATGTCGTATTCTTTCAATAAATCCCTAAATAGACTGCCGTCGAACTGTTTGCCATTATCTGTGATTATTACTTCCGGTACACCATATTCAAGGAAAACCCTTTCTTCCAAAATCTGTGTTACGTTCCTTGCTGTGGCGACTCGTAAGGGGAATATGCATACGTATTTTGTGAACCAGTCACATATCACCAGAAGGTGGGTGTTTCCTTTCGTTGATCTGGGGAATGGCCCCATCAAATCTAAGGCAATCATTTGTCAAGGTCTCACAGCACTGCGGAATTTTCCCATTAAACCAAAGGGCTTATGATTTGGACTCTTTGAAGCTAGACAAACTTCACACGACTTCACGTATCTCACCACATCTTTAGAAACTCCAGGCCAATAATACCGAGCTAACACCCTCTGTTTCGTTTTATGTATCCCTAAGTGACCGGATCGCGGAGCGTTGTGACACTCACTTAAAACTGCAAGTCGAGAAGACTCCGGTACGACTCTCTTCCACTGGATCTCGGTGAAACTTGCTTTGACATCTTTAATGAATAGTTCCTCTTCCACCAATTTCCACCTGCTCATTTTCCTCGAATTGCTCCGTACTAGCTCCACCATTCCGTGATACCACTTATCGCTTACTGCTGGGATACAATCCAATAGCTCTACCGCAGGAATTCTTGACAGTGCGTCTGGCACTACGTTTTCTTTCCCCTTCACGAAATTTACTTCAAAATCAAAGGACTGTAGTTTCATCACCCATCTTGCCAAACTTCCAGCTAAGTCTTGTTGCCTGAATAACCAAGTCAACGCGGAATAATCTGTTACTACAGTGAATCTGTAGCCTTCCAAATAACCACGAAATTTCTCTACAGCGAATACGATACTTAAACACTATTTCTCGGTAGTCGTATAGTTGAGCTCTGCGCCTCTGAGTTTGCGACTTGCGTAAGCTATCGGTTGTTCTTCGCCTTCTTTGGATTTCTGAATTATCACCGCTCCAATTGCATGAATAGATGCATCGCACTGTACTACGAAAGGCTTGCTGAAGTCAGGATTCGACAGTACCGGGGATTCTACCAACTTCGATTTTAAATTCACAAACGCCTCTTCTGCTTCAGTTGTCCACGCTAGAACTTTTCGCCTAACCTTTCCTTTGGTAAGGTCATGCAAGGGAGCCACAATTGCAGCAAAATTAGGTACGAAGCGCCTATACCATGAAGCGAGACCAATGAACCTTTTCATTTCCGTGAAATTCTTCGGCTTAGGGAAATTTAACATTACCTCGACCTTCGCCGGATCCGTTCTCAAGCCCTTGCTATATACTATAAATCCCAAATACTTTAATGCTGTCCTTGCGAATTGACATTTTTCGAAATTGACCGACAACTTGGCCTCTTCTAATCTATTCGCAACCCAATCAAGCACTTTCACATGTTCCTCAAATGCAACTATAATATCATCTAAGTACGGGAACACTGCCTCCGAGTAACCAAATAGCCTATCCATCAGTTGCTGCAAGCTTGCCGCACTGTTACATAAACCGAAAGGCATTACTTTAAACTGATATTGACCCACACCGGGTACGCAGAACAATGTCTTCTCCTTAGACTCTTCAGTCAAGGGTATCTGCCAGAAGGCATCCTTGAGATCAATCGTCGATAAATAGCGAGTTCTGTTAAGTCTGGCCAAAACACTGTGGATGCGTGGAAGAGGGTATGCTGATCGTTTAGTCACTTTATTAAGTTTGCGACTGTCTATACATAATCTATCGGCCCCGTTTGGTGTTTTAACTAGCACCGCCGGTGAGCACCATGTAGTGAACGATGGTTCTATCACCCCCAGAATCAACATACGTTGTATTTCTCTGACATACCTTTCTTGTATGGCTGGAGATACCTGGTAGCCCCTTTGCACAATCGGATCAGCATCCTCCGTGTCTATGTTGTGCTTCAGTAGGTGAGTTCTACCTAGCTTTCCATTGCTCAAATTCCTGAACCGATCCATGCTTGCACCCAGCTTCAATGCTTGCCCTTCCGTTAAAGTAGCAGCGCTCTTTAACCCACAATCTTCCTGAATCACAACTTCATTAACTTCCCATTTGCCAAGACGGTGCTGTACAGAGACTCGAAAGCTTTTCCAAAAATCTACTCCTAAGATGATGCCCTTGTTTATAGACGCGATAGCCATTATTTTCAGAATTTTTATTACCCCTTTGAACTTCACCGGAATATAAAATACCTTTGATACGTTATGACTAGCCTCTCTAATAATTCTATTCCTTGCTTTCCGACAATGCTTATGGATGCTCCACCATCTAATAAAGCTACAACTTCTGCCCCCAATATACTTAATAAAATGTGTGGACGTTCGTCATTGGGATTGATTATACATTTACTGCTCACTCTTAGTTTGTGGACTGAAGACGGCTTAATTCTGAAGCTGGTCCCGTCCTCTGCTTCGTTGTTGTTTTCCGTTCTCTCAGCGTTATGTATGCTCTGGTTTGCTTTCGTTGCTATCACATTTACTTGCCTTCGATTACTCACATTTGCGTTCCTCGAGCGGTACTCATTACCCTGATTCCTGTCATGCCAATCGCGAGTATTATTAGGGATATTGTTTGTATTACTGACGACGTTTGTCCGCGGATGATTTCCAATGTTTCTATAAGTAGGATCGTTGTACTCCAATCTGGTGCTCGCTTGCTGCCGCTGAAACTCATTAGAGTGATAGTTATATCCTCTATAATTCCTATTGTAACTATCCGCACTAAACTTCTGCATCCTATTAGGCCCTTCATACATACGAGGTCTCCAATTATCACGACCGTAAAGATTAGCATTCACTGGCTTGGCTTGAAAAGAGCTTACATTTTCCTCTGCCTGAGCTTCACCCTCTTCAACTTTTCGGCAAGACTTCTCCAGTTCCTCTACAGATTTAAATTCAATGAGCACTAAAGCACGCACGTACGGGGGTAGAAGATTTCGCCTAATTGATCTTACTCTTTCTTCTTCATTGGGCGGATGAGGCAAACGCATAAATAAATCTTCGATCACCGAAATATATTGCACAATACTTTCATTCTCCCTTTGCTTCCCCTCTTTTATGTGCCTTAGTAGTTTTTCCACACTGTTCAAAGGTTCAAATTCCTCCAGGAATTTTTTTATAAATGTTTTGTAATTCGTTAGTTGTTCGCGTCTTCTTCGGTACCACCTCAATGCGGACCCCTCCAATATATCAGCTAGTGACTCCAAGACTTCCACATCTGATACTCTTCCAGATCTGGCAAAATCGGCAACGCGCTGCAAAAATTCAGACGCAGACTCTCTCGGACTGTCCCCAGAAAATTTAATAGGCCATTTGTACAGTTTTGGACTCGCTTGGCTACTACGTAGCCCTGAGCTAGGAACTAACAATGAAGCGCTCATCTCGTCCTCGCTATCTACCAGACCCAACGAGCTTATTCTTGTGACAAAATTCGATCTATTTAAGCTTGGGCGTGCTCTGGCACCTCCTTCTTCACCTCCATCTTCTTGTCGACTGGTCTCGCCTTCTACACTACCCATAGAGTCGTTGAAGTTTACACTACTCCTTGTTTTTTTATTCCTTAGACTTTCTCCCTTCCATATCTCGTATTCTGCTTTCTCAATTTTTCCTTTAAGTACCGAAATACTGACCAACAAAATATCCTGCATTGCTTTAGACTCTTCATCCTCACCTACATCCACCCTATTTACTCGAATTTCGAGGTACTGCACTCGAACCATCAGTCTTTCCAGCATCACATTGTCATCGGTTTCAGCTTCTGTGCTTAATACGGCAAACCAACTATCAGCTTCCTTCAGATCTTCCTCGCAGGATAAGTATGATTTAATCTGAAGCGCTTCCGTGCCCTCCTTTGGCTCTTTTGTTAATTGTTTCCGCCACCAATCGATTTTTCCCTTTCGGGTATAGTCCAAGGGTCTGACCCCTCTACATCGCATCTCATATGCAATCTCGCGATCCGCAAAAAATTTTGCAATTTATCCGAATGACATGTTCAGTTGTATCTCCGTCAACTATGAAGGAATTGCCCTTTTCCTAACTGATAACGCCGATAGAAAGGCGTATGCACTGCCGCGCTAACCGCTTCCACCTATTATAACACACTTCCTACTGCTTTGGACGCAGAATTGTTGAACTTTATCAAAGTCCAGAGTGCGCTTCATTTAACTCTTGGCATCCAACTCTCACTCCACGGTTTGCTCTGAAGATACGCATGGCTAATGCTGACTCCAATTTAGATCGTATATGAATTCTTCGTTTCCTCAGATTATTGCAAACGATGGATTATAGAACACATGTGCACTATGTTAAAAAAAACTATGTAATTCCTCACGCAAGCGTAGTACGTTACCTAGAATACCTCAACAACTTTAGATCCTGTGGTACTCGTATTGGATCAAGCATCAATCAGGGCGGATGTGACTGCCTGAATTTTGTATTAAACAACAATGGAACCACTCCTAGTATTATAACTAATATACGGTCTTTATTGAACTAGACCATCAAGTGTATTAGCGGATACGAACCTCTCCACAATTAGATCCGGGCTGTACACCTTGACTCTATGGAAGTATACTAGCCAAATGCGTTAAACTCTCACTTTACGTAGCCCGACTAGCATACTCCTGCAACAACTTACCCTAACTTGAGCTCAATTTATTCGTCACCTTCCCTGCAGAGGGGCAATATGTAGTGCTCTGTTAGTTTATGTCTAGCGGTGAGTTTGCAACATTAAAAGGAACTTAAAGCTTTAAGACCCCGTATTAACAGATATATTCGATGGACTCTATAACTTAAAACTAATAAACTAAACCGACGATATGCATATAAATTGTAATATTAGCAATCGGAACACACCCCGGCTGAGAGGGATTCCCGGTCTCAAGGTTAAAGTAGACTCAGTTCAGTCTCTCGACACATGTCACTGATTACTCAAGGAATACGTGTTCTTTATCTAAAATAAAGGGACTTGTACCCTCATCTAAAAAAAAAATCTAAATACCTTGTAACAATATTCCGACTACCCCAAGCAACCTTTAAGTGAAGGAAACTCAATTCAAGTCCTCACAAATGGGTATAATTCCGAAGAGGAGTATATAATTTCAATGTCAAGTGAAAACAACTGATCTTAAACTTAATGATTTTATGGTGTTATTCGCCCTCCTTACCAGCGTCGCACAATTCCATAACGAGGAGAATTCAAATCCATATATGAGGCGATAATGACTAGCTGCGAGATGAATATATAAATAGCATATTTTTAACTTAGCCAACTGCAGCTGACCAAATAGCTGAGCACCTACTTCACTTGTGACAAATTGGTTTTTTTTTTTTTTTTTACTCAGGACCACTCCTTAACATGTAGTCACCGCCCCGGTGTTCGCGTGCGATATTGAACCTTAACGCAATGAGGATAATCTGGTTTGCACTTATCTCTTGCTCAAAGGTTACACTCTTGTTCGGTAACAATTCCGACACTAAACGACATGGACTTCAAGCTTAGACGGCTTTGAGATCAGTAAAACTTTAATAAATTTGTATAGCGAGTCGAGTAGATGATCAATGTGCTTAAATAGCTGTCTCGTAATTATTTATTGCGAAAATTAAATTGCACACTTGCGCAGAATACACGGCAGTATCGATAAATGTCCATGCCCTTTACTTTATATTCATATATATATATATATTTTGTTTTTATTACAAACAAAGGTATTCTTCTAATACTACATCTTATATCTATAAAACAAAAGTTGAAATTGTAAGACTATTATTGGTGTGTCTAGTGGTACTTACAACATGCCTATCCCTCTCAGTGATTTATAGAAACATTACTAACCTGAACAGGTAGGCAGCTAGGAAAATATTTGTTCACTATGATCCTAATTTCTGACATAGATAATTCAGTCAACTCCGGAAACCGCACAACCGCTCGTTCCCTCGACGAGGAACTAAGACTTCAATGAGGTTCGCCCACTTCTACCTCAAATAATAATAGCATAAGGAGAATTGTGCAATATTTATACTACAAGAAGAGAAGGCAACCTATAGCCACTCGATAAAGCCCAAATTCCGAACGCAATCGCTAACTCTAGTATATTACGGCGTGTTGAATGTACACAAGTATGGCCAACACCATAAACGTTGGACTATACCACCTCCACACTATCAGTTGTCGTGCCTGATGACCATATTACTCACACTAAAGAGGAAACCCACTTCAATGTTCCCACGCATTACTTTGACCAACTTACTGATACCCAGAACTGGTAGCTCCAGCCCCTGCGTTACAGTTTACGATCGAGCTGTTTGATATGATATACCTATGTATTTACTTTTAAAATTTGCTTTTTTTTTGTACTCTGCAATACCGCAGTTAACTTAACAATTCTTAATACCTCATATGTATACTCAATCTAGATCGACATAAGGCGGTCAAATCCCGTCCTTTACTTAACACTAGTGCCTACATGTCCAATCTTCGAGCACAAATTACGCTTATGCTCGACGACAACTATTGCTTCTGATTTTTGTTTCGTTTACTTGGAGAATAATTATATATTTTAATTACTAACTATACGAGTGCTCACGAAGCACGATCCACATTAGCAGGTTCTACCACGTTCTATTTTCCGCTTATTTTACAGACGGCTTAATATTGCTTTAACAGACGACGACTTGAACTCCCAACGATTTGCTTCACCTGTTCTATCTCAATCAATGCTCATGTTACTCAAAATATATTTTTTTTTGAAAATGAAAGTTTCACACACTTAAAAAATCAAACTTTACTTAGCTTAAAAAAAAATATTGTCACAATTCTTAATCCAAGCTCTACTTGTCCTCAGATACCGGTTGAGCCCCCATTTTATAATGGCTTTCACATTCATTATTCATGATTGGAGGACAAGGTTGGATTAAAATTTGTTTGAATCCGTAAAATTTCAATTTTTAATAAAAACTATAGAACATCTTATGCAAAATAAGTTTACCAACCTGCAGGAAGTATCTAACCTAACATACTTCTAATCTTACAATGTAAATCGGGCCGCACTCGTGTAACGGCTTGCTCAAATAAAATCACGCTTTCCACGTTGGACGGACTTGCGACTATCAATTGGTAGGTGTTACGTCTTCCACGTTGATGATTGGAATCATTAATTGCGTGCTTCGCAACAAGCTTGCGGCTCTTGATGAGATAATCTGTTCGTCGCTCGTTGGGGTGCTTGCTAAAACAATTTACGGCACCTTGGTGATGGTTCGACGCACGTGCTCTTACGGGACTTGACCGCCTGGATCTTTATGGATCTACCAAGTTCGCTGGTTTTTTCTTTTCTTCTCCTGTCTTTTCTTTAATTACTTTGCCCTTTAAGGCCGCGATAATTGCAATGAGTTTCTATTTCAACTTAAGAGAAAGATATCTTACTTTACCTTTAAGGCCGCCGGCTCCTTCTTCCTTATTTAATCTATTCGTGGTACCTTGCTACCTCTTCTTTCACTTTCTTCTATTCTTTTGGTAACTTAAAACCACAGGTAAGACCACTTTAAACACTTCTTCTTTTCATTACTTTGCTTTTTTTATATTCTCTTGAATTTCTTCAAAATTCTTCTTGCAGCTTCCACTTTTGTTTTAGGTATGATATGGCCTCCCGGAAATCGTGCTGATCATCTCACCCACCTCGAGTCTCGAAGCCAATTGCCTTGCGTCTACCTCGAAAGTTCACCGTCTAAGGCCTTATACACACTTGCGACTTCCTGCTAACCTCACGATAGCGCCACTGCATTCCGCCCGAGCACACCGCACATCCCTTATACTTTTGCTCTGAGTTTGCCGTGAATTAAATTGCAGCCAAATGCCTATGCTAAATAATAGTGATTTCTTTACTTAATCCTAACAATTTCTTAAACTTCACAATTTAATAAGCTGACCTGATATATTGCTTAGCAACTTTACCTACATGCGACACTTGCTCCTCAGTTCACATCAGTTAACAAATCTACTACTCTCATTGACCTTAAATCTATTCCACGGCGACAGCTGCCCTGTCTGAAGTTCGTTTGACATTTGTTGTCTTACAATTATTTACACCAGAAAAGTGCGTGAATATCTCATTTTAATTCAAAGTTAATACAAGTAAGTGCTTAAATGAAAGTCGGAAGTGAAGCAAACCGCGGGGTATTAACATATGAAAATTTCTTACGTGGCATACCTTGTAGGTGAAAATTCAACCTTCGACGCGAAGGAAGTTTTCTAAGTCTCAATATTTCATTATATTCTATTAATTATTTTAACTATTTTATTTTCATGTCATGATTGCATATGAACATTTTCAAGATTTATTTGAACTCATTTGTTGGGTTATTTGAGCTTGCACTTTGGCCTTCTACTTAAAGCATGCGCCTATGTAAACATGTGAATCCCTTGGAGTGTTCACGCGCATAGCTCCTTTGATCTCCCTGCATATGTGGACCATGCTTGTACCTACCTATAATTTAAATTGTGCTTCTTTTAATCCACAAATTTCTTTTCTTTGATAGTGAACTAATCTCGGTTTGTTTTAGAGAATGTGACTACACAGCTACATGGAACGACACCGCTCGTTACATTGTCACCATTTGGATCCCTTAAAGCGTTTGCGTGTATGACGAGGTCGCCCCTCGAGTCCAAGACCACCTCCCTATCGTATGGAGCCTACTCACTCCATGGAGATATATTCGCAGAAATGAAGTGGAAAGAAAATTCTACAGACAAAGAAAAAAAAAGCATAGGGGAAGGAAAACAAAGAACTCCTGGCGTTACTAGTTTCAATTCAATGCGACTACTTTATTCATTATTATTATTATTGCGTGACCCTTTTCGATGGAGGAAACCCGATTACATTAAAACTTACAACATTCCGATCTTTTCGTTTTTTTTTTAAACTATAAGTCATATATATACATATGTACATAGGTATAACTAATCCTAGCCCTAAGAAGCGCTTTCCTATACTACTTAATTAACCCTGCCTTAAGCACGTTAATACAATTTAGATGTTTACCATGCGAGAACAAAAAACAAAACAAAATTAAATACAAAAAAAATATATATATATAACCATCCAAAAATAGGAATATAATAGATGTATCAAAGATCAAAAAAAAAACAATGTTTACCAAATTAACCTTATGGTCCACCTTGGACTTACACTTGATCAGGCCTGGCCCTGTTCGGGGTTTCCTCCCTTGTAAAGAGTGTGATCTAACAGCTGACATGTGTACACCTGCTTCTTGCTTTCTCCAGTTTTTTTTTCTTTGTTTCTTTTTCCGGTAGTGTAGCGTTCTGTCCTCACGCTACCTTTTATTTTGCTTCCTTTTTGCATAACACCACTCAATGCTTCAGTCTCAGTTCCTCGTCACCTTTCCTTTTGTTTATCTTTCGGAATTCCTCCTGTCGAATTTTTCTATTACCTTTTTGTTTTACGTACAATTTCTGAAAAGGGGGGGGGGGGGGACAAAAGTTTTATGTAATTTTTCTTTTTTGTTTTATTATTTTATTTTATTATTTTTTGTTTTTTTAAAGTAGCCCTTGGCTACTTTCCCATTGAGGCATTATTACCTGAAAAGAAGGAAAGGTATATGTATACAATTTCGAGAAGCAGCCCTATGCTACTTTCCCATAAAGCATAAAACCCTGAAAAGAAGAGAAAGCAAAAGCATGCCCAAAAGGAAAGAATTTAATTCGGGCAGAACTCGCAAGAATTATATTCCTTCTTATGAACCCTGAAAAGAAGAGAAAGACAAAGCATGCCCAAAAAGGAAAGAATTTAATTCGGGCAGAACTCGCACGAATTATTTTCCTTCGTACAAACCCTGCAAAGAAGGCAAAAAAAAAAAAGAAAAAAACCCCGACAACAAAAATATTGCCAAACGTAGAATTCTAAAATTGTAATAAAACACGCACAAATCATGATCTTTCCTAGAAAAACCACTAGTGAGCATAACAAAGAAGCAGCAAAAAAAAAACTCCCAAATCCACCTGAAAAATCTAAAATCATAACTTAGGCATCAGTGCAACAAAAGATTTCCAGGCAGGCACCGTTCGTCATCAGAAATTCCAACGAACGAACGGCAACTCTCCCAGCTGTAAAACATCACGCGATACCAACGCCATGCATTACAGCAAGCCCGACCGAATTTCTGAGGAAAAAATTGGTCGCTACATAGGAAATCGCTGGTACGAGCGATTCTTGCCTGTAAGTCGAGTGGAAACGAAGAATTATCGGGATCCAACGAACGAGCAAGAACAAAATTTGCTTGCCTGTCGGTGGCTGGAAGCAGGGAACGGTTTTGAAGCAGGCAGCTGACGGGCAGAGTTGAGTATTGAACAAGTTTCGGTTGGGTACGCATCGCGGTGATCATCGCTGAGATCAATATCGGATTTTTCTTTTTGTGAATTTTACTTTTTGTACAAAGTTCAGCGCTAAAGTTTTTTTGTTTTCGTCTACGTGCGGTGCTCAATTGCAATATCGGGGAAATTTTTCTTTGTGTTCTGAAAGAAAAATCAAATGAAAATATTGTGAGAGATTTTGTGCGAATATATAAATTCAATTTTGGCATGAGCTTACCTCGGTTATAGGAACCTTTTCTTCATGGTCTGAAATGAAAATTAAATGAAAATATAATGAAAATTTTGTGAAATATAGTGAAATAATTTCGCCGTAAGCTTACCTAAATTATAGGAAATTTTCCTTTTTCTTCTGAAAGAAAAATGAAGTGAAATATTATGAGAAATTTTGTGCGAATATATAAATTCAGTTTTGTCATAAGCTTACCTAGGTATTTGGAACTTTTTCCGTTTTCTTCTGAAAGAAAAATCAAGTGAAATATTGTGAGTGATTTTGTGCGAATATACATATATAAAATTCATTTCTGTCATAAGCTTACCTAAATATTAGGAACTTTTCCTTTGTGTTCTGAAAGAAAATTCAAATGAAAATATTGTAAGAAATTTGGTGCGAATAATGATGAAATAATTTCGTTGTAAGCTTACCTAGGTTATAGGAACTTTTTCTTCATGGTTTGAAATGAAAATTAAAGGAAAATATAATGAAAATTTTGTGAAATATAGTGAAATAATTTCGTCGTAAGCTTACCTAGGTATTAGGAACTTTTTCCTTTTTCTTCTGAAAGAAAAATCAAGTGAAAATACTGTGAGAGATTTTGTGCGAACGCATGAATTCATTTTTGTCATAAGCTTACCTAGGTATTAGGAACTTTTTCCTTTTTCTTCTGAAAGAAAAATCAAGTGAAATATTATGAGAAATTTTGTGCGAATGTAATAAAATCATTTTTGTCATGAGCTTACCTAGGTTATCGGAACTTTTTCTTTATGATCTGAAATGAAATGAAAATTAAATGAAAATGTAATGAAAATCTTGTGAAATATTGTGAAATAATTTCGTCGTAAGCTTACCTACATATTGGGAACTTTCCTTTTGTATTCTGAAAGAAAAATCAGGAAAAAAATCAGATGAAATATTATGAGAAATTTTGTGCGAATATAATGAAATAACTTCGTCGTGAGCTTACCTGTGTTGTAGGAGCCCTAGCTTGTCTTCTGAAATAAAATCGAGACCTAGTACGATATTTCGTGGCATAGATTCGTGACATGATCACCTATGTTATGATAACCTTTTTCTTTTGTCTCATGAAAAGTCAATCGAGGATACAACGCGATATTTTGTGCCAAGAAGAGGTAATTGGTGGTTTAATGGTATAACGACGTTCGAACAAAGGAACCAGCGCCAGTCTAATTTACCGGAAGAAGAAAATAAAGAAAAAAAAACTGGAGAAAGGATCTTGGATCTTTAATACATTTATTATATTCCTATTTTTGGATGGTTATATTATTTTTTTTGTATTTAATTTTGTTTTTTTTTTTGTTCTCGCATGGTATCCACCTAAATTGTATTAACGTGCTTAAGGCAGGGTTAATTAAGTAGTATAGGAAAGCGCTTCTTAGGGCTAGAATTAGTTATACCAATGTACATATATATATGACTTATAGTTTTTTTTAAAAGAAAAAAAAGGGATCGGAACGTTGTAAGTTTTAATGTAATCGGATTTCCTCCATCGAAAAGAGTCACACAATAATAATAATGAATAAATTAGTCGCATTGAATTGAAACTAGTAACGTCTGCAGTTCTTTGTTTTCCTTCCCATATGTTTTTTTTCTTTCTCTGTAGAATTTTCTTTCCCCTTCAGTTCAGCGTATATATCTCCATGGAGTGAGTAGGCTCCACACGATGGGGAGGTGGTCTTGGACTCGAGGGGCGACCTCGTCACACACGCACACGCTCTAAGGGATCCAAATGGGGCTAAGAATCCTACACTGACTGCGACGTCTTAGCCAGGGTGGATGGGGTCGATGAGCCCAATCAGAGTCCAGTCAGGACTCCGCCTACATCAGGAGTCCACGTTTTCTCTCTCTCTCTCAAAATACCTCTCTCGGCGTCGAACTTCTCCGGGTGGTAGTCACTTGTACGGCGTTGACTTTTTTTTTATTATTTCAGTTCTGCAACGCTGGTATAGTATTCTTCATAAATTTTCCTTTCAGGTTTTCAGGTTGCACCAATGGAGGCGAAGCACCATGAGAAACGGAAAGTTCTTTTTGTCGGTCCTCCGTCCATCTGAAGTCTGGCAACACAGTTGTGGCACCTTTTTCTTATTATTTTTTTAATTTTTTTTTTTGTACAGCTTTCAAGCATCGAGGGATGTGGGTGGCAAGAACCTCCCCAAGCCGGCTGACCGCTAGCGGCAATATGCTGTGCGGCCACCCGCACCAATCAGAAGATGATTTTGCATCAAGAGGCGTCTGTCGCAGCACCTATCTATGTTCATGGCAAGATGGATGTAGGTAGGGCTGACAACGGGCGCGCTCTTCGCTACAAATGGAGCCCAATCGGTTTTTTTTCTCTTTGGCATTTGATCAAGCTTCTCTTGACTAAATTGCAATTGCTATTGTTGGAAATCATTTCTTAATGAATTAATTTTTTTATCTTAAATTCTATATTTCTGGACGCTCATTTGTGCTTCGCTACAAATGGCGCCCAAACGGTTTTTTTTTCTCTTTGGCATTTGATCAAGCTTCTCTTGACTAAATTGCAATTGCTATTCTTGGAAATCATTTCTTAATGAATTAATTTTTTTATCTTAAATTCTATATTTCTGGTCGCTCATTTGTGCTTCGCTACAAATGGCGCCCAAACTTCGGTTTTTTGTTATCTTTAGTCAAGCTTCTCTTGACTAAGACGCAGATTTTCTTTTCTTTCAGTTTTCTCGGCTTTAATTTTTTTTTGTAGATCTTTCGGCACTATACTTTAAAAAAATTATTTCGCTAGTTTCATATCGTTTGCCTCGTCTTCGGGTTATTCAGTAGTTATCTTTGTTCGCTTTTGCTTATTCCAATTTTACGAATAAGTTTTGTATTACTCATTTCAATTCATTTCAAATGAAAGTCTTTTCGTCAATTTAAATATGCAATTTTTAGCTTGATGGAGCGGGTTGTCTTGTTATGCCGCCAATGGTTTGGTCTACGCAGAGCTACCGTTTTTCTCCCGTAAATCTCGTTGCTTTCGTGGTAGTTCTTTTTTAGCTCTCGTTAGATCCGGCTTTGGAGGCTGGTGAGATGGCTCGTGGTTTCGCTCCATTGGTGCAACCACGTAAATCTCGTCTAATCACATTTAAAAATTTATATATTGTTTTTTTTTTTACTTATTTCTTTTGGAATCTTATAACCTCCATGATGAAGTATACATCTTCCTCGGTAGGTAACAGGTTTTGTACGCTAGGCGTACTCGCCGAGGCTAAAGCTTCAGCCCGTGAACACTGGGGAGATGATCACTCATCGACAAAGGCTTTCCCACATTTAAAGAAGCATGGCCATATCTCAGGTCCGTCGCTAAGTTGGTGAACATCGTTCACCCCTTGATTCTACGGTATCCTTGGCAATGGGCTTGAGTTGGCAAGGCATACGATTTTCACATCGATTTGAAAAGCTGGTTCATGTTTCTTTTTTTTTATCATTTCAAATTTTCCTACTCCTCCGTCAGTGCCCGTAATGCTTGTATTAATTTTTTTTTCTTCGCTAACTAATTCCATGTTTGTGACCAGCCCAGGGGTTAGACGAGGAGAGGCTGGTGAGATGGCACGTGTTTGGCTTCATTGTTGTAACCTAGTTAATTCCCCTTCAATCATTAATCTTTTTTTTTTCTTTCGCTCTCCTTTAGAGTTCCATAGTGCCATGCGTCGGAGTGCTCGTCCATTCAGTGGTAGGCGGGCTTTGGGCTTGCGGGTACCACTGGGAAGCGTTGCTTCGGTTCGCGCCAACTGATTGGCCGACCACTCGACCTTAGGTCCAAAAGAACCGCGCAAATGCCCTGTTCTCACCTGCAAGTCGGTGAGCGATAATAGCCACCTGCTTGATTTATTCCTTGTGGGAGAGATCAGGACAGCCTTGTGGTTCGAAGCGGATCAGTATTCTCCAAATTGTGTTCACCCGCTATGCTTCGCGCTTGCGTGGTGCTCTGCTCCCACGACTCCATTCGGGGTTGTCTCGATCACTCTGACGGGAGGATGGCTGGTTAGCATCCTCTAGATTGGTATCCGACTTGGAGTGATTGATACAATACCGGGGCGGAACCTTTGGAGCGGAGTTTCACGTGAGGTGAAGACAGGTGAATTTCCCTTTCCTTTATTTCTTTTGAATCCCCCATGTACGTTCCGCAATTAGAAGTGTCGGGGTGTTCAGCTGATCAGTGGAAGGTGAGCGTCGTATGCGAAGCATACTACTCCGAGCTTAAAGGTTCCGTTCACATCCGCTGGTTCCAGGAAAGAAGTCCGTATTATGTATAGTTTTGAGATTTTATTTTGAGATTTTGTTTTTCTTTTGGTTATTTTGGAAATTACTGTATCATATCCTAGCTATTAATTAGATTGTCGTTACCTTGTAGTTAGTTTTACGACCTTAGTTGTATTTATAATATGGCGAGATAGCTTTTGAATTTTTACCTTTGTCGTATTATAGTTATGGATTTTCCTTATGTAAGTACAGTCTGGTTATCATTATGGTATAGTTAGTCAGATTCTAGTGTATCTTTTTGTAGTTCCGTCATAGCCTCTACCTCAATCAGGCTTGAGTCAGTTTAGATATCATCTTTTATTTTAGTTCTTATAGTTGGGTTAGAGAGTATCCTAATTACAGTCGGATTATTATAGCTACCTTATCTAAACTGAGTTTTGGATTCATGGTAGCTACTTTAAACTATCTGAGGTGGCTTTTAGATTACTTGGCTTGTACATATTTTTAGTTGTTAGGTTTCGAGTATACCTAAGTCATATTTGAACTATGTTGGTTATCATGTTTCAATCTAGTTCACACCGTTGATTATGGTTTTGCTGCCTTAGTTACCCATTATTAATTTGGCTATTGTGCCGCAATTTAGTTGTTAGAGTTAGGTTAAGTCTTTGATCTTAGTTACTGTTAGCTTGGTTTGATTACCTTAGTTAAGGTTACCTTATCAACGGTCTTCCTACGTTAGTTACCGATATATGAGACTGGATATTTAGTTATGATCATTATATTATATGAGTAGTTGTTTAGTCATTATTGCTGTAGTCTTATCCCTATTATGGTTATCGTTACCTGAAGGTCGAATAGCTAGCTACGTTCATTATATCGTACGCATTCCTGAGTGCCGGCGGCCATTGAATCGCTGATCACTCGCACTGTTTTCTGATATTGACAACAGGATTGCTTGTCATAACGTCCTTAACGTGGGACGGAAGCCTTCAGGTTCCGATCCCGTACATTCCCTAAATTCTTTCTTTGTCCTTTTGTTCAAACGTTCCATTACTAAGTTTACTCTGAGTCAGACCCTTTGAAAAGTTGCCAAGCGGTAGAGAGTTGGAGAGAGAGATTGAGAACGATTTGTTTCGTTCCAGTTCGCAGAACTGGATTGTTGAAATGTTGTGTTGTGTGTGTGTTCGGGTGACTTGCGGCATGGCCAAACCACCTCCTTCGTATGACTTAACATTTTGAATATTAGTACGCGCAAGTTTATGGATTTTTTTTTGTGTATAACATAGCCATTATTCAGAATTCTTCCTGTTGAACACTTATACACTTATATATTCACAATTGTAATGCACGCACAAATTATAGAAATACCTATATTTTTTTTTTTTTTTTATCTATAATAAAGTATTATTATTGAAATTCCTTTCACACATATATATATTTATATTTGCACAATTCTAATTCATGCACCGGTTTAGAATCGAGCTACTACTTTGAATTTTATTTGAATTAAAACACTTATAGGCGCAACAAATTTATGGGTCTACCTCTGTAGATCCATTCTAAAGCTAGTGTTTTAAGTTTCGTTTGAGTGTATTTGCTTAAATACGCGCAGGTTTATCACGCCCAGGTTTTTAGACCTTCTTTTCTGTTTGATAATAAAATATTATTTTTGAGTTTCCTTTCGAACACATATATATTTATATATACGCGAATATCATACACGCACAAGTTATAAATATTCCTCCTTGGATTATCATAAAGTGATTATTTTGGAGTTTTAATTCGAATTTACACATTCATAAGCGCACAAATTTAATACGCACGATTCCACAGATCTACGTCTTTGAATCTATCACAATATTACTATTCTAGACTTTCTTTTGAACTTGTATAATTATATACGCACAAAGATCATTCCCGCACAAAGTATAGGAGTTTCGCCTTTGGATTTATAATTACATTATTATTTTGGAATTTTCCTTCGAGCATTTATATGTTCTGTATACGCGCCAATGGTAATAATTGCTGTTTTATAATTTTGAGGAACTCCTTGTGTACTAGTCCGCTAATTTATTTATTTATTTATTTTCCTCGTCCTACCTGTATATATTTATGTTATTTTTTTTTATTTTTTTTATTATTATTTTTTTTTTATTTTGGTTGTGCCTTCCTGTGTAGGTTCCATTAATTTCAATCGGTTGACAACCTCCTTGCGCTGTTAAGTTTCCAGTCACTCCCAGACAGAATTATTGGTTGACAACCTCCTTGCGCTGTTAGGTTTCCAGTCACTCCCAGACAGAATTATTTTACGCGACCTGAGATTTTAATTACCTTCTGCATCATTTCCCTGCTCTGCGTTGGTTAAGCGTGAACAACTAAGGTCATTCTCGGTAGCCTTAATAAGGCATCCGGCAAGCTTCACTTGCAAATTATAGGGTATCACATAGTCCTCCTACTGCCTCATCAGTGGTGGGTGATACACCTTTTGTAGTCCAACCAGTTATCCCATCCCCTGTCCGACAATGTTTCAAACTCAACCCACACGGTACCCTACGCGTAGGAAACTACGTTAGGAATTCCGCTTGCATAGCCCTTCTGGATTAGCCTCGGTATGAGGATTTCATTTTTTCTTGTCCCCTCTTCATATTTCCAATTCTGCGGTGGCGAGCGAAAATTTTTATAGGACAGTGATCCTAGTAGAACCCATCTCTACCTTAACAGAGTAGATGTTTCCCCTCTAATCCCGTCTGGATTAGCCTCGATATGAGGATTTTACTCTTTCCTGTCTCCTCTTCATATTTCCCTAGTTTATTTGGACGGTACGGTGCCATACGGAGTCCAGGGGGTAGAACCAGGTTTGTGGCGTATGCCCGGCTTGAGACTCTGGTGGGTAGTCCCCACGTTGGGCGCTGCTACGAATGTTTTCAACTATTTCTCCCGTTGGTTTAGGGGTTTAGGTTTTTGTTTGGCCCGGCTTGAGACTCTTATCTTCGTGGGTCGTCCCCACGCTTCAGTCTCAGTTCCTCGTCACCTTTCCTTTTGTTTATCTTTCGGAAGTCCTCCTGTCGAATTTTTCTATTAACTTTTTGTTTTACGTACAATTTCTAAAAAGGGGGGGGGGGATAAAAGTATTATGTAATTTTTCTTTATTTTATTATTTTTTGTTTTTTTAAAGTAGCCCTTGGCTACTTTCCCATTGAGGCATTATTACCTGAAAAGAAGGAAAGGTATATGTATACAATTTCGAGAAGCAGCCCTATGCTACTTCCCCATAAAGCATAAAACCCTGAAAAGAAGAGAAAGCCAAAGCATGCCCAAAAGGAAAGAATTTAATTCGGGCAGAACTCGCAAGAATTATATTCCTTCTTATGAACCCTGAAAAGAAGAGAAAGACAAAGCATGCCCAAAAAGGAAAGAATTTATTTCGGGCAGAACTCGCACGAATTATTTTCCTTCGTACAAACCCTGCAAAGAAGGAAAAAAAAAAGAAAAAAACCCCGACAACAAAAATATTGCCAAACGTAGAATTCTAAAATTGTAATAAAACACGCACAAATCATGATATTTCCTAAAAAAATCCACAAGTGAGCATAACAAAGAAGAAAAGAAATCTCATCAAACCTGAAAAGACGCAACAATATAAAAATCCAAAAGCCGGAAAAACATAAAATTTGTGCGAACAAATAATTCGGCAACGCAGCAAAAAAAACTCCCAAATCCACCTGAAAAATCTAAAATCATAACTTAGGCATCAGTGCAACAAAAGATTTCCAGGCAGGCACCGTTCGTCATCAGAAATTCCAACGAACGAACGGCAACTCGCCCAGCTGTAAAACATCACGCGATACCAACGCCATGCATTACAGTAAGCCCGACCGAATTTCTGAGGAAAAAATTGGTCGCTACACAGCAAATCGCTGGTACGAGCGATTCTTGCCTGTAAGTCGAGTGGAAACGAAGAATTATCGGGATCCAACGAACGAGCAAGAACAAAAATTGCTTGCCTGTCGGGCAGAGTTGAGTATTGAACAAGTTTCGGTTGGGTACGCATCGCGGTGATCATCGCTGAGATCAATATCGGATTTTTCTTTTTGTGAATTTAACTTTTTGTACAAAGTTCAGCGCTAAAGTTTTTATTGTTTTCGTCTACGTGCGGTGCTCAATTGCAATATCGGGGAAATTTTCCTTTGTGTTCTGAAAGAAAAATCAAATGAAAATATTGTGAGAGATTTTGTGCGAATACATAAATTCAATTTTGTCATGAGCTTACCTCGGTTATAGGAACCTTTTCTTCATGGTCTGAAATGAAAATTAAATGAAAATATAATGAAAATTTTGTGAAATATAGTGAAATAATTTCGCCGTAAGCTTACCTAAATTATAGGAAATTTTCCTTTTTCTTCTGAAAGAAAAATGAAGTGAAATATTATGAGAAATTTTGTGCGAATATATAAATTCAGTTTTGTCATAAGCTTACCTAGGTATTTGGAACTTTTTCCGTTTTCTTCTGAAAGAAAAATCAAGTGAAATATTGTGAGTGATTTTGTGCGAATATATATAAAATTCATTTCTGTCATAAGCTTACCTAAATATTAGGAACTTCTCCTTTGTGTTCTGAAAGAAAATTCAAATGAAAATATTGTAAGAAATTTGGTGCGAATAGTGATGAAATAATTTCGTTGTAAGCTTACCTAGGTTATAGGAACTTTTTCTTCATGGTCTGAAATGAAAATTAAAGGAAAATATAATGAAAATTTTGTGAGATATAGTGAAATAATTTCGTCGTAAGCTTACCTAGGTATTAGGAACTTTTTCCTTTTTCTTCTGAAAGAAAAATCAAGTGAAAATACTGTGAGAGATTTTGTGCGAACACATGAGTTCATTTTTGTCATAAGCTCACCTAGGTATTAGGAACTTTTTCCTTTTTCTTCTGAAAGAAAAATCAGGTGAAATATTATGAGAAATTTTGTGCGAATGTAATAAAATCATTTTTGTCATGAGCTTACCTAGGTTATCGGAACTTTTTCTTTATGATCTGAAATGAAATGAAAATTAAATGAAAACATAATGAAAATCTTGTGAAATATAGTGAAATAATTTCGTCGTAAGCTTACCTACATATTGGGAACTTTCCCTTTGTATTCTGAAAGAAAAATCAGGAAAAAAATCAGATGAAATATTATGAGAAATTTTGTGCGAATATAATGAAATAACTTCGTCGTGAGCTTACCTGTGTTGTAGGAGCCCTAGCTTGTCTTCTGAAATAAAATCGAGACCTAGTACGATACTTCGTGGCATAGATTCGTCACATGATCACCTATGTTATGATAACCTTTTTCTTTTGTCTCATGAAGAGTCAATCGAGGATACAACGCGATATTTTGTGACAAGAAGAGGTAATTGGTGGTTTAATGGTATAACGACGTTCGAACAAAGGAACCAGCGCCAGTCTAATTTACCGGAAGAAGAAAATAAAGAAAAAAAAACTGGAGAAAGCAAGAAGCAGGTGTACACATGTCAGCTGTTAGATCACACTCTTGACAAGGGAGGAAACCCCGAATAGGTCCAGGCCTGATCAAGTGTAAGTCCAAGGTGGACCATAAGGTTAGTTTGGTAAACATTGTTTTTTTTTTGGATCTTTAATACATTTATTATATTCCTATTTTTGGATGGTTTTATTATTATTTTTGTATTTAATTTTGTTTTTTTGTTCTCGCATGGTATCCACCTAAATTGTATTAACGTGCTTAAGGCAGGGTTAATTAAGTAGTATAGGAAAGCGCTTCTTAGGACTAGAATTAGTTATACCTATGTACATATATATATGACTTATAGTTTTTTTTAAAAGAAAAAAAAGGGATCGGAACGTTGTAAGTTTTAATGTAATCGGGTTTCCTCCATCGAAAAGAGTCACACAATAATAATAATGAATAAAGTAGTCGCATTGAATTGAAACTAGTAACGTCTGCAGTTCTTTGTTTTCCTTCCCCTATGTTTTGTTCCTTTCTCTGTAGAATTTTCTTTCCACTTCAGTTCAGCGTATATATCTCCATGGAGTGAGTAGGCTCCACACGATGGGGAGGTGGTCTTGGACTCGAGGGGCGACCTCGTCACACACGCACACGTTCTAAGGGATCCAAATGGGGCTAAGAATCCTACACTGACTGCGACGTCTTAGCCAGGGTGGATGGGGGCGATGGGCCCAATCAGAGTCCAGTCGGGACTCCGCCTACTTCAGGAGTCCACGTTTTCTCTCTCTCTCTCAAAATACCTCTCTCGGCGTCGAACTTCTCCGGGTGGTAGTCACTTGTACGGTGTTGATTTTTTTTTTATTATTTCAGTTCCGCAACGCTGGTATAGTATTCTTCATAAATTTTCCTTTCAGGTTTTCAGGTTGCACCAATGGAGGCGAAGCACCATGAGACACGGAAAGTTCTTTTTGTCTGTCCTCCGTCCATCTGAAGTCTGGCAACACAGTTGTGGCACCGTTTTTTTTATTATTTTTTTTTATTTTTTTTTTGCACAGCTTTCAAGCATCGAGGGATGTGGGTAGCAAGAGCCTCCCCAAGCCGGATGACCGCTAGCGGCAATATGCTGTGCGGCCACCCGCACCAATACCAAGATGATTTTGCAGCAAGAGGGGTCTGTCGCAGCACCTATCTATGTTCATGGCGAGATGGATGTAGGTAGGGCTGACAACGGGCGCGCTCTTCGCTACAGTAGGTTAGACTGGCGCTGGTTCCTTTGTTCGAAGGTCGTTATACAGTTAAACCACCAATTACCTCTTCTTGGCACAAAATATCGCGTTGTATCCTCAATTGACTTTTCAGGAGACAAAAGAAAAAAGTTCTCATAACATAGGTGACCATGTGGCGAATCTATAGAATTACGTTGCCACGAAATATCGTACTAGGTCTCTATTTTATTTCAGAAGACAAGCTAGGGCTCCTACAACATAGGTAAGCTCACGACGAAGTTATTTCATTATATTCGCACAAAATTTCTCATAATATTTCACTTGATTTTCCTTTCAGAAGAAAAAGGATATATATATTTTATATTTAGGTAAGCTTATGACGAAATTATTTCATTATATTTCACAGAATTTTCATTATATTTTCATTTAATTTTCATTTCAGACGATAAAGAAAGAGTTCCTATAACCTAGGTAAGCTCATGACTAATATGAATTTATATATTCGCACAAAATCTCTCACTGTATTTTCATTTTATTTTTCTTTCAGAACACAAAGGAAAAGTTCCTAATACCTAGGTAAGCTCACGACGAAATTATTTCATTATATTCGCAAAAATTTCTTATAATATTTCACCTGTTTTTTTTTTCTTGCAGAAGAACAAGGAAAAAGTTCCTAATATTTAGGTAAGCTTACGACGAAATTATTTCATCATTATTCACACCAAATTTCTCATAATTTTTCATCTGATTTTTCTGATTTTTCTTTCAGACACAAACGAAAAGTTCCTAATACCTAGGTAAGCTCACGACGAAATTATTTCATTATATTTCACAAAAATTTCTCATAATATTTCACCTGATTTTTCTGATTTTTCTTTCAGAACACAAAGGAAAAGTTCCCAATATCTAGGTAAGATCACGACGAAATTATTTCATTATATTTCACAAAAATTTCTCATAATATTTCACCTGATTTTTCTTTCAGAACACAAAGGAAAAGTTCCCAATACCTAGGTAAGCTCACGACGAAATTATTTCATCATTATTCACACCAAATTTCTCATAATTTTTCATCTGATTTTTCTGATTTTTCTTTCAGACACAAAGGAAAAGTTCCTAATACCTAGGTAAGCTCACGACGAAATTATTTCATTATATTTCACAAAAATTTCTCATAATATTTCACCTGATTTTTCTGATTTTTCTTTCAGAACACAAAGGAAAAGTTCCCAATACCTAGGTAAGATCACGACGAAATTATTTCATTATATTTCACAAAAATATCTCATAATGTTTCACCTGATTTTTCTGATTTTTCTTTCAGAACACAAAGGAAAAGTTCCCAATACCTAGGTAAGCTCACGACGAAATTATTTCATTATACTTCACAAAATTTCTCATAATACTTTCACTTGATTTTTCTTTCAGAAGAGAAAGGAAAAATTCCGAATACCTAGGTAAACTCACGACGAAATTATTTCATTATATTTCACAAAAATTTCTCATAATATTTCACCTGATTTTTCTTTCAGAACACAAAGGAAAAGTTCCTAATACCTAGGTAAGCTCACGACGAAATTATTTCACTATATTTCACAAAATTTCTCACTGTATATCCCATTTTAATGGCAGAACTTTTGACGTTAACGAACTAATTCGCACAAGTAAGTTTTGTCAAGCATTCAAATGTTGAAACGATCTGAGTTTTCTTTTCAGGTTTCAGTTTTTCTTCTTTTCGAATTTTCCACTACAATCCGTGGCTTTCCGCGGATAAAATCCCGCCAATAGTACTCCGATATTCGCAAATGATCACCGCACGGGGACAAAATCGAAAAAACTTTCTGCTACCTTAGCGCTGCACTTTATACAAAAGGTAAAATCACAAAAAAAATTGGATATTGATCTCAGCGTAGATCACCGCGATGCGTACCCAACCGAAACTTGTCCAATACTCAACTCTGCCCGTCAGCTGCCTGCCTGTACGTAAAGACAAAAAGGTAAAAGAAACATTTGACAGGAGGAACTCCGAAATATAAACAAAAGGAAAGGTGACGAGGAACTAAGACTGAAGCATTAAGTGGTGTTATACAAAAAGGAAGAAAAATTAAAGGTAGCGTGAGGACAGAACGCTACAGCGTGGGGACGACCCACGGAGATAAGAGTCTCAAGCCGGGCCAAACAAAAACCTAAACCCCTAAACCAGCGGGAGAAATAGTTGAAAACATTCGTATTAGCGCCCAACGTGGGTACTACCCACCAGAGTCTCAAGCCGGGCATACGCCACAAACCTGGTTCTACACCCTGGACTCGGTATGGCACCATACCGCCCAAATAAAGTAGGGAATTATGAAGAGGAGACAGGAAAGAATAAAATCCTCATATCGAGGCTAATCCAGACTGGATTAGAGGTGAAACATCCACTCATTAAAAGTAGAGATGGTTTATACTAGGATCGTTGTCCAGTAATAAGATTGTCGCTCGGCCACCACAGAATTGGAAATATGAATAGGGGACAGGAAAGAATGAAATCCCCATATCGAGGCTAATCCAGACGGGATTAGAGGGGAAATATCTACTTAGTTAAGGTAGAGATGGCTTCTACTAGGATCACTGTCTTATAAAAATTTTCGCTCGCCACCGCGGAATAGGGAATAATGAAGAAGAGACAGAAAAGGAAAAATTCTCATACCGAGGCTAATCCAGAAGGGCTATGCAAGCGGAATTCCCACCGTATTTTCCTAAGCGTAGGGTACCGTGTGGGTTGAATTTGAAATATTGTCGGACAGGGGATGGGATAACTGGTTGGACTACAAAAGGTGTATCACCCACCACTGATGAGGCAGTAGGAGGGCTATGTGATACCCTATAATTCGCAAATGAAGTTTGCCGGATGCCTTTTTAGGGCTACCGAGACTGACCTAGCTCGGGTCAAGCGTTGATATCCTAAGCATGATAGACTCCGATGGGGAGACCCTTCTCACTCCTTAGGCGATACGCAACACGCCCTATGCGCTCTCCTATAGTCGCTGTAATGAATTTTGGAGCCAGCTTCGTAGCGAACCGATCTACCGCACTACTTTGCACGTGATTTCGTACAAAAATGATCTGCCCTGTTTAAAAGTTCTCACGCGGGTGCGGAGATTGTAGCCCGCGGAGTTTCTTTAGTACGCCTCAGCCAAATGTGCTTTGATCTGGTCCCGATCTGGCTCCTGAAACAATCCCTGTAAATCAAAGAGTACACTTAGTCTCTTTGATTTACAGGGATTGTTTCAGGAGCCCCATCTGTGTCCGAGGTCAGATCTCGCAATAATTGGTAGGAGTTACCATGTGTTACTGGGTGTCGTTCAAACATCGCGAAGTACGGGGAGCACTTGGTGGAGTCATGCATCACGTTTCGGAGAGCGAACGCAGTCTCACTCAGGTGTTCATCCCAGTTCCGATGATCATCTCCGATATAAGCGCGAATCGCGGCGAGTACTGATTGGTTAACTCGCTCGGACGCGATAGACTGGGGACCGTAAGATAGGGAGAGACAGTGCTCGACCCCATACTTCTGTAATGACTGGATAAATAGGTTGGAAGTGAACTGGCTTCCGTTGTTAGAATGAAGGAATTCGGGGACCCCGAACACGTGGTATATACTGCTCTAAGTAGCTTACGAACCGCACAGAGGTGGCTTCTGGCATTGCTTTCAACAGCACAAATTTGGTTAGGTGGTCAAGGATGATGAATGTGTACCTGTTCCCTTTCTTGCTTCGTGGGTAGGGACCCAAGAAATCGCAGAACACGCGCTGCCAAGGTATCTCTGTGTGTCGTCGCTCTCCTAAAGGAGGTTTAAGAGAGTAGTTGCACGGTTTCACGCTTTTACAGACCTCGCACTGGTTGATAAACCTTTGTACGTCGAGCACCATCGACGGCCAATAGTAGTGACGACGCAGCTTCTCGAGGGTTTAGGCGATCCAAAAATGCGCGGACGTTGGTGAGCATTTTCCACATCAATCAATTTGGTGATGAGCCCCTCAGGCACCCAAAGCTTCCATGAGACCTGACTTCCTCCCACGATGCTCTTGGGAGAGACAAACGATATATACATCTTACCGTCTGCGACTCGGAGGTTATTAAAAGCGTCTGGGTTGGAGATTATTCTCTGAACTCGCTCGACGTAAGAAGTTTCAAGATACGCCTGTCAGTCTAGAACGATTGATTCGATGGCGGGAGAACAGGCGTCCTTCACCATAAGAGAATTTCCCAACTCCTATGCGAAGCAGCGAGACACAGCGTCAGCTACCGCGTTTTCCCTTCCCTTCCGATATTCAATGTCGAAGGTGAAGGCCTGGAGTTTAAGACTCCACCGTGCTAGCCTGCCACATACATCCCTCTCGTCCATGAGCCATTTAAGACTAGCATGGTCGGTGATAATCGTAAACTCCAGGCCCTCAACATATGGTCGGAAGCCTTTGACACTCAGTACTGCCGCCAGACACTCTAGCTCGGTGATGCTATAATTATTTTGTGCAGCATTCAACTTCTGCGACATAAACGCGATGGGGTGTTCAGCTCCGTCAGCAGATCGCTGGAATAACACGCTGCCCACTCCCGTCGTGCTTGCGTCGCATTGTATGAAGAACAGCCGAGAGAAATCTGGGTTGGCGAGTACTGGCGCAGTGGTAAGGCACCCCTTCAGCTGCGTGAAAGCTTGTTCAGCCTGATTGTTCCACACGAACTTGACGTGCTTTCTTAACAAATCCGTGAGAGGAGTAGCGATTGTTGCGAACTGCGGAATGAAACGCCGATACCGGCCACAGACACCCAGGAAGCTTCTCACCTTTTTGACGGTGTTTGGTCTTGGAAAGTTTTGAATGGCAGTTACTTTCTCTGGGTCTGCCCTCATGCAGCCATTTCCAACTACAAAACCGAGGAACCTGACTTCTCGTATGCAGAACTTACTCTTCTCCATGTTATTGGTCAAGCCGGCCTTACGCAGCAGCTCTGCGACTGTACTAAGCAGCTTGAGATGTTCATTAAACGTGGAGGAGGTAATAAGCAAGTCATCTAAGTTGACAGATACCTGGTCGTGCAGTTGGTGTGGAATGACCTTACACATTAACTTACACATCGTCTGAGGAGCGTTACAGAGCCCGAAAGGGAGTACTGTGAACTGGTACAACGGCCGCCTTGGAACGCCGAACGCAGTCTTATCTCCGGAAGGTTCTGCTAGTGGAATTTGCCAGAAAGCGTCTTTCAGATCGATGGCTGAAATAAACTGAGCCTCTTGTAATCGACTCAAAAGCCCGTCGATGAGAGGTAGAGGAAATGCGTCCGGCACGGTAACAGAGTTTATCTTGCGAGCGTCCAAACATAATCGAATTTTTCCATTTGGTTTTCTCGCTAAAGTGACGGGAGAAGACCATGCACTCTGACTCTCCTCGATAACCCCGAGTGCTAGCATACGGTCGAGCTCGTCGTACATTGCTTTCTGTATCACTGGGGACACAGCGTAATAGCGTTGTTTGATGGGCCTTGCAGCACCGACATCAATCTCGTGCTCAACGTAGGGCGTGCGACCGAGGCCGTGTTTGCTGAAAGATAGAAAGGTTTCAACCACTGCCTGCAAGCGTTGGTTGTCTTGATCAGACAGGTCATGTTTCTGAGAGCACATGGGTGCGGGCTTAGGTAGTGATTATAGCTCGTTTACCATGACTGGGGCTAGGCCCAAAGCTCTCCAAAAATCGATCCCCAGGTATAACGACTGTTGTAGAGTGGAAACGATGTGGAGCCGCTTCATGCGTGTCTTTTCGCCGTATTTCACCAATACGGGGATATGGCCCAACACTTGTTGTTGTTGACCGTCTGCAGTTGAAATCGAGGATCGCATGGAGTGAAAACGTATCCCTGCCCTTTCCAAAAATTTTTCGCCCCCGAAGCCTAACACGCTCAAGCTGGCGCCACTGTCTAGTAACCCCCTTATTCGCTGGCCTCGGATGAAGATATCAGCGTAAGGCCGGAGGTCTGTACTACCTGGTAGCGTTGTTTCAGCGATGGCAGCCTTTATATTTCTGCGCAGGCTGTGGTAACAGCTGGTGCGCGATTTGGTCCTGGGCGGATAAACAATTGTGTTGGTAACTGGACACGGTTCTTCACTAGAACCATTATCAGAGTCGCTGTCGGAATATGCTGATGTATTTTCGGAGGAGGTACAACTACAGGACTCGGAATCTCATGGTTCCTCCATTGGTAGAGTCTGGGTGGTTTGGACACCCACATCGCATGTGGTTGCTGGTGCCGTAGATGACTGATAAGGTTTAGTAAGACCTGGGATTAATACTGAAAGCAGGCTCTGCTCAGGTGAATCGTGGAATTCTAGCTGGCTGCCCTTGGGCGGGGCACACCCATCACCCCCACGCAGCTGACCTAGCGGAAGCGCTCTGGTTCGGTGTTGGTTGCTGCTTCGCTGGTGGAACGTCTTGAAATCTGGGCCGGAGTCAGAATACGCGGAGTTCCCACTGAGTTCTGACTCCGCCTCAGGTTTCCCGACGAGCAAGTTAGGCACTTGCTTTTCACAACACCTGCTGAGCCACACCCGTAGCAGAATATTCGCCGTGGTCGCAGACAGGCGTGATGGCCGTGTCCTTCTGCAGCACGTTCCAGCAGATGAATCTTGGTCTAGATGGTGGTTGATACTCCCTCTGTGGTATAGCTTGAAGAGCTGCTACCACATCATGTGTTTCAACTTCCGGGTGGTTTGACAGATATTGACTATCCGAATATAATTCGTGAACTAATCGCCGTGTCGGTAACTCTCGAGACTGTGGCTTGGTATTGGACCAAAGTTTTTCGAATTTGCAACACAGGTCTCTCATGTCGAGAACGTTCATTGTGTGGTGCAGCAGCAATGCCTCTTGCCTCTTGCCGGCTTCATATTCTTCCTTAGGATCTCCACGAGCTCCTCCTCGGGAATCGGGCGAGACATTTTTGATACCAGCGCATGAACCGCCAAGCGATTGTCGCTGAAAGATTCTCGAGGACCTTCGATCCTCTACTAGTTTATGTATTTCGTAGTCCGTCTCCTGACCCCTAAACTCCCCTAAATTCATCGAAGTATAGTTTCCATCTGAAAACTGGACTGTTTGTCATACTACTACGGTCTCTGGCAGTACTCTGTCGCTGATGTGCTGACACGCTCAGCGGTGAGACTCCTGACCCTGGTGGCTTGGGTGGTCGTGACTCGAAATAATTATGATTTGGTGGGGGATCTGCTCCTGCACCGCGATTTGGTTCCATGTGCCAGGCCTCTAAACGTTCGTTCACTGAACGGAAGCGTGGTCTTCCTTCAAGAAAGGCCGTCCGCGCGGTGCGATCACCGGCAGGATTCTGTTGGGCATTCCTCCCACCTGGAAATGGAAGATTTAGACCCGCCGTACCTGGGTTGAAGCGCGGACTCCCTGTACTAAGCTTGGGCGTGCTCACTGTCGAGTAGATTGTTCGAGTTATAGTTTTGGAAGTAACCCCCGTTGAGGACATCCTTCCAAGCTCGCTAATTGCTACCCTAACAGATGGAATTTCCAGGACACAAGCGCCTTCCCTATCGGACACCCGATCCTGCAATGGAAGCTGGACTATCTCGACCGAATTCAGGAGATCTTCCAATGCCGAAAGATGTTCCTGAACTTCAGAGCGCGCGGACGGAGAGGTATTGTATAACTGTCGGGCCCTGTGAACAACGGGGATGATCTGACTACGATAGCGCGTCCGATCCCCATCCGTTCGAATAGAATCCGTAGTGAGGTCAAACCTCAGAGCCTCCAATCGACTGCTGATATAGTCGACCTCCAGTGAGGGATTCTTGTGCGCGTGAGATCTTTGCGCTTCTCTGCTAGGATCTAGCTGCTCGGCTTCGAAAGCTTTCAGAAGCTGGTGTCGAGCGTCCTCGTGAGATGGATCGATATTGCGCACACTGTACTTGACCGCCAGCTCATCTGAAGATAGATAGTTAAAATCCATACTTGGCCCGTTGGAACTGATCACTTGGAATAGGAATTGTATTGGGATTGTTCCAATATCCCGGAAATAGAGACGAGGTATATGGCTCGTATGTGGAACCCGTTCGGAGGTTAGGTGTTCTGTACCCAGAAGGTGTACAAAATGACAAATAAGCGATAGGCCCACAGTTCTCTGTAGAGCTAACGTGTAACACTTGTATAAACTCAGAAGTAGATCCAAAATACTATATTTATAATAGATCTAAAGGGGAAGATCTGTAACTTGTGCGTTCTATTATTATTTCAGCTCAGTGAAACTTCAAAATAATAAATTTATTATAGATTTAAGGAAGAAGCAAATATTCTTGTGCTGGTATATTATTCGCACACATAGGTATATATATACATACGTTCGAAAGAAAATTCAAAATTTGTAACTCTATTCACTATTAATATTGATATCTTATTTATTTAGAGGGAGATCTAGAAATTGCCTCGTACTAAATTTATGCGTATATATGAATCTGTACGTTCAAACGAAAATTCAAAAACAAACTTTATCATAGATATAAAGAAGGAAATCTGGAGATTGCGCATATATACATATAAAACAAAATCCAAAATAATAAATTTATTTACGATCTAAAGAGGAAGATCTCTAATTTGTGCGTATATTGATATGTAACTCATAAGAAAACCTGGCATAGTATGACGCGTATTAAATTTGTACGCCTATACATGTGTTAGTTCAAAGAAAGTTCGAAATTATGAGTTTATTATAAATCTAACAAAGGAGTATCTATACCATGCGCATGTATGATATTCATATATATATATATAAGTGTATATACGTTCGAAAGGAAATCCAAAAATAATACCTTGTTGTCAAACACAAAAGAAGACTAGAAACCTACGCGTACTAAACTTGCGCGTATTTAGGCAAAGAAATTTTTAACGAAACATAAAAACAATAGCTTTAAAAGAGATCTACAGAGGAAGACCTATAAATTGTGTGCTCGATCAACATATTAACTCAGTGAAAATTCAAAGTAATAAGCTATAAATCTAAAGAGGAAGATCTGTAGACCTTGCGTGTATTATTTTTTATGCGCACACAAATATGTACGTATTCGAGGGCAAATAAAAACTTCATTAAGAATCTAGGGACGAAGGTCTGTCAAACCTGCGCGTAATATATTTTGAAGTGCTAAATCATACGGAGGAGGTAGTTTGGCCATGCAGCGGTCCACCCGAACACACACATTCCGACACTCCAGCTCTGCGAACCGGAACGAAACAAATCGTTCTCAATCTCTCTCTCCAACTATCTTTGCCCAACACCCCCGGGGCCGGTCACAAACATGGAATTTGTTAGCGAAGAAGGAATTAAGACAAGTTGGCCGACTCCACTGCCCGAGCAAAGACCGGTGTCGTAAAGATGAATTTAGCTCATCAATTTACCGAAGCAATGAGCCAAACTAAATCAGAAGCAGATGATCGATGGTTCAGTGGCTACTAATACTCAGGAAGAATCAGTAGCTGTTTTGTAATGAGATACCCACAAAAGAAATAAAATAAAAACGAACCATCCGCCGTCGTGTCCCGAATGGACGAATCACTGCAATTACTACCACAAATATAAAAAAAAATACTGTCTTCTTCCTGGAACCAGCAGCTGTGAACGGAGCTGAGGCTCGAAAAGCATGCTTGGCATACAACGTTCGCTGTTCACTGATCATCCGATCCTCATGCATTACCAGTGCTGATGTCTTACGACGGGCACTGACGGAGGAGTAGGAAAATTTGAAATGATAAAAAAAAACATGAACCAGCTTTTTAAATCGATGTGAAAATCGTATGCCTTGCCAACTCAAGCCGATTGCCAAGAATACCGTAGAATCAAGGGGTGAACGCCGTTCACCAACTTAGCGACGGACCTGAGATATGGCCATGCTTCTTTAAATGTGGAAAAGCCTTTGTCGATTAGTGACCATCTCCCCAGTGTTCACGGGCTGAAGCTTTAGCCTCGGCGAGTACGCCTAGCGTACAAAACCTGTTACCTACCGAAGAAGATGTATACTTCATCATGGAGGTTATAAAATTCCAAAAGAAATAAGTAAAAAAGAATATAAATTTTTTAAATGTGATTAGACGAGATTTACGTGATTGCAGCAATGGATCTAACGAGAGCTAAAAAGGAACTACCACGAAAGCAACGAGCTTTACGGGAGAAAAGGGTTGCTCTGCGTAGACCAAACCATTGGCGGCATAACAAGACAACCCGCTCCATCAAGCTAAAAGTTGCATATTTAAATTGACGAAATGACTTTCATTTGAAATGAATTGAAATGGGTAATACAAAACTTATTCGCAAAATTGGAAGAAGAAGAAGTGAACAAAGATAACTACTGAATAACCCGAAGACGAGGCAAAACGATATGAAACCAGCGAAATAATTTTTTTAAAGTATAGTGTCGAAGGATCTACAAAAAAATAAAAAAATAAATAAATAAAAGTTTTGAGGTAGGAATATCAAAGTTAGAATTTTACAAAAAAAAAAAATTTAAAGCCGAGAAAACTGAAAGAAAAGAAAATCTGCGTCTTAGTCAAGAGAAGCTTGACTAAAGACAAAAAAAAAACCGAACTTGGGCGCCATTTGTAGCGAAGCAAACAAATACGCGACCAGAAATAATACTGAAATTTGCAGTTGCAGCTTAGTCAAGTGAAGCTTAACTAAGTGCAAGAAAAAAAAACCCGCTTGGGCGCCATTTGTAGCGAAGCACAAATGAGCGACCAGAAATATCAAAAATAAAACTTGAAATAGTAGTTTAGCTTTAGTCAATAGAAGCTTGACTAAAGATAAATAAAAAAAAATAAAAAAAAACCGAACTTGGGCGCCATTTGTAGCGAAGCAAACAAATGCGCGACCAGAAATAATACTGAAATTTGCAGTTGCACCTTAGCCAAGTGAAGCTTAACTAAGTGCAAGAAAAAAAACCCGCTTGTGCGCCATTTGTAGCGAAGCACACATGAGCGACCAGAAATATCAAAAATAAAACTTGAAATAGTAGTTCAGTTTTAGTCAAGAGAAGCTTGACTAAAGATAAATAAAAATAAATAAAAAAAAACGAACTTGGGCGCCATTTGTAGCGAAGAACGCGCCCGTTGTCAGCCCTACCTAAATCGATCTTGCTATGAGCATAGATAGGTGCTGCAACAAACACCTCTTGCTGCAAAGTCATCTTGGGATTGGTGTGGGTGGCCGCACAGCATATTGCCGCTAGCGGTCAGCCGACTGTGTTGCCAGACTTCAGATGGATGGACAGACAAAAAGAACTTTCCGTGTCTCATGGTGCTTCGCCTCCATTGGTGCAACCTGAAAACCTGAAAAGAAGATTTATGTAGAATACCATACCAGCGTTGCAGTACTGAAATTATAAAAAAAAAAAAATTAACGCCGTATAAGTGACTACCACCCGGAGAAGTTTGACGCCGAGAGAGGTATATTGAGAGAGAGAAAACCTGGACTCCTGATGTATGCGGAGTCCTGACTGGACTCTGATTGGGCCCATCGCCCCCATCCACCCTGGCTAAGACGTCGCAGTCAGTGTAGGATTCTTATCACCTAGTTTCAATTCAATGCGACTACTTTATTCATTATTATTATTGTGTGACCCTTTTCGATGGAGGAAACCCGCTTACATTAAAACTTACAATGTTCCGATTTTTTTTATCTTTTTAAAAAAAAACTATAAGTCATATATATATGTACATAGGTATAACTAATCCTAGCCCTTTCCTATACTACTTAATTAACCCTGTCTTAAGCACGTTAATACAATTAAGGTGGATACCATGCGAGAACAAAAAAACAAACAAAATTAAATACAAAAAAAAATATAACCATCCAAAAATAGGAATATAATAGATGTATCAAAAATCCAAAAAAAAAAACAATGATTACCAAACTAACCTTATGGTCCACCTTGGACTTACACTTGATCAGGCCTGGCCCTGTTCGGGGTTTCCTCCCTTGTAAAGAGTGTGATCTAACAGCTGACATATGTACACCTGCTTCTTGATTTCTCCAGTTTTTTTTCTTTGTTTTCTTCTTCCGGTAGATTAGACTGGCGCTGGTTCCTTTGTTCGAAAGTCGTTATACAATTAAACCACCAATTACCTCTTCTTGGCACAAAATATCGCGTTGTACCCTCAATTGACTTTTCAGGAGACAAAATAAAAAGGTTCTCATAACATAGGTGACCATGTGGCGAATCTATATAATTACTTTGCCACGAAATATCGTACTAGGTCTCTATTTTATTTCAGAAGACAAGCTAGGGGGCTCCTACAACACAGGTAAGCACACGACGAAGTTATTTCATTATATTCGCACAAAATTTCTCATAATATTTCACTTGATTTTTCTTTCAGAAGAAAAAGGAAAAAGTTCCTAATATTTAGGTAAGCTTACGAACAAATTATTTCATTATATTTCACAGAATTTTCATTATATTTTCATTTAATTTCATTTCAGACGATAAAGAAAAAGTTCCTATAACCTAGGTAAGCTCATGACAAAAATGAATTTATGTATTCGCACAAAATCTCTCACTGTATTTTCATTTGATTTTTCATTCAGAACACAAAGGAAAAGTTCCTAATACCTAGGTAAGATCACGACGAAATTATTTCATAATATTCGCACAAATTTCTTATAATATTTCACCTGATTTTTCTGATTTTTCTTTTAGAACACAAAGGAAAAGTTCCCAATATCTAGGTAAGATCACGACGAAATTATTTCATTATGTTTCACAAAAATTTCTCATAATATTTCACCTGATTTTTCTGATTTTTCTTTCAGAACACAAAGGAAAAGTTCCTAATATTTAGGTAAGCTTACGACGAAATTATTTCATCATTATTCGCACCAAATTTCTCATAATGTGTCATCTGAGTTTTCTGATTTTTCTTTCAGAACACAAAGAAAAAGTTCCTAATACCTAGGTAAGCTCACGACGAAATTATTTCATTATATTTCACAAAACTTTCTCATAATATTTCACCTGATTTTTCTGATTTTTCTTTTAGAACACAAAGGAAAAGTTCCCAATACCTAGGTAAGATCACGACGAAATTATTTCATTACGTTTCGCAAAAATTTCTCATAATATTTCACCAGATTTTTCTGATTTTTCTTTCAGAACACAAAGGAAAAGCTCCTAATATTTAGGTAAACTTACGATGAAATTATTTCATTATATTTCACAAAATTTCTCATGATACTTTCACTTGATTTTTCTTTGAGAAGACAAAGTAAAAATTCCTAATACCTAGGTAAATTCACGACGAAATTATTTCATTATATTTCACAAAAATTTGTCATAATATTTCACCTGATTTTTCTGATTTTTCTTTCAGAACACAAAGGAAAAGTTCCTAATACCTAACAAAATTTCTCACTGTATATCCCATTTTCCTGGCAGAACTTTCGACGTTAACGAACTAATCCGCACAAGTAAGTTATGTCAAGCATTCAAATGTTGAAACGATCTGAGTTTTCTTTTCAGGTTGCAGTTTTTCTTCTTTTCGAATTTTCCACTACAATCCGTGGCTTTCAGCGGATAAAATCCCACCAATAGTACTCCGATATTCGCAATTGATCACCGCACGGGGACGAAAACGAAAAAACTTTCCGCTAGCTTAGCGCTGAACTTTATACAAAAGGTAAAATTAAAAAAAAAAATTCGATATTGATCTCAGCGATGATCACCGCGATGCGTACCCAACCGAAACTTGTCCAATACTCAACTCTGCCCGTCAGCTGCCTGCTTCCAGCCACCGACAGGCAAGCAATTTTTGTTCTTTTCGGCTGACTAACGAGATCTCTCCGGCCAGCAATGCTTCTTACTATGTATGGGTGTCCGTGTACCTTTTTTTCAGCAAAATCGTTGCCACCGACCATTCGTTGTGGAGCAAAATTTTCTCGGAATTTTCGGTCGGACTAGCACTGATCTATTGTCTGCTGCTATCATGCGATATTTTACGGCTAGGCGAATTGTCGTTTTCGTCTCCGGGATGTGGGTGACTAGCGGTAAGTTTCTACATGGAAATTGTCAATTGTGCGTGTTTTAATACAATTTTAGAATTCTACGTTTGGCAATATTTTTGTTGTCGAGGGTTTTTTTTTCTTCTTTTCAGGGTTTATAAGAAGGAAAATAATTCGTGCGAGTTCTGCCCGAATTAAGTTCTTTCTTTTTGGGCATGCTTTGTCTTTCTCTTCTTTTGAGAGTTCATAAGAAGGAATATAATTCGTGCGAGTTCTGCCCGAATTAAATTCTTTCTTTTTGGGCATGCTTTGGCTTTCTCTTCTTTTCAGGGTTTTATGCTTTATGGGGAAGTAGCATAGGGCTGCTTCTCGAAATTGTATACATATACCTTTCCTTCTTTTCGGTATTAATGTCTCAATGGGAAAGTAGCCAAGGGCTACTTTAAAAAAAAAAAGAAAAATTACATAAAACATTTGTCCCCCTTTTTCAGAAATTGTACGTAAAGACAAAAAGGTAAAAGAAAAATTTGACAGGAGTTATGCAAAAAGGAAGAAAAATAAAAGGCAGCGTGAGGACAGAACGCTACAAGTTTAGCGATATGTAGTCAAAAGCTGCAGGCCTTCGACTGAACGATATTGCATAGGAAGGGATCCGAGAACGTAGTGGCCGACGCGCTCTCCCGAACAGATTTAGAAGCCTTGGATGAACTTAGCCAGATAAAGACGACTCATTCACTGAATGTCAACGATCCCGCGTTTAAGGATGTCCAATATTCGAAAATAGACAGTTGAAGGGAGTAAATCACAGATTCGAGACCTTGAAGTGAAAGAGGGAATAGTCTTTAAACGTTCTACCATCAATTCCCCAACATTAGCAGGAGAAGGACCATTATGGAGCATTTGGGCTCCTGAGAGCTTGACAGCTTCCTTAATTAAAGCAGCATAAGATGCGCCACTTTCATCGCACAGTGGCATCTCCAAAACGTTGTCGAAACTGGCACGTTAATACTACTGGCCTCGTATATCAGCTCAAATCACTCAATTCGTGAAGGGGTGTCAAGTGTTTAAGGACTGCAAGCCACCAAATCAGTGTCTACGCCCACCAATGGGTGAGCCAAAAATTCTGGTGCGGCCTTAGCAGCACATCAATAGTGACTTTCTTGATCCGTATACGCGGTCGAAGTCCGGAAATACGGTTCTTTTCGTTGTCATAGACCAATTTACGAAATTTGTTCTGATTAAAGCTCTGCGTAATGCCCGGTCAAGATTAGTTACCCCCAACCTGGAAAAGGAAGGTTTCCATCTGTTTGGAGTCCCTGAAATCTAAATCTCAGACAATGGAAAGCAGTTCACGTCCAAAGAGTTTAAGAACTGTATGGAGAACTATGGGATAAGGCATCCGTTAACCGTCATCTACATACCACCGGCCAATGCGTCAGAACGGGTTAATCGAAACATTTCAGCGGCAGTTAGGGCGTATTTAGACCAGGATCACCGAAAATTTGACGAAAACCTGTCCGAAATTAGCTGTGCTTTGAGAAATGTGGCCCATGACTCCACGAGCTACACGATTTACTATTTGACCATCGGGCGACATATAATTACACATGCCTCCTGATATGATATTCTAAGGAAGCTTCAAGCCTTAGAAGAAGGAGATAGTAGAGGAATCAATTGCGAGAGCTCACATACAAGCCCAGGTGGTTGAGAACTTGTGTAAGGCAAAAGAACGTCATCGTAAACAGTATATAACCTGAGAAGCGCATGCCATAATTATTTCCCCGGTCAAGAGGTGTATCGTAGGATTTTCGTGCAGAGCGACGCCTCAAGAAGTTTGAGTGCAAAGCGAGCAAGGAAATTTTTAAAATGCAAAATGGTGCGAGCAATTGGAGCCCCTTGTTACGAGGTGGAAGACACTCAAGGCAAGAAAGCGGTATTTATCACGCCAAAGTCTTAAAGCCTGGCTAGGTCAGTCGGTATAGCATGAGACTCTTAATCTCAGGATGTGGGTCAGCCCCACGTTACAGTGAACTTCCCAGTAGCCCTAATAAGGCATCCGGGAAGGTGATTTCGTATTAACAGGGTACCAGGAAGCCACTTAAGATTCCCCCCTCTATCCTAGCGGTAGGTACACCTGGGATATAGAACGCCTTTTCACCACATGACCTTGTCCCATATGATCGCTATAAATTTTCCACCCTATATGGTAAGCAATTCCAATTTACATTTAAATATCTATGCATTTGCGGTGATATTGCATAGGCACTGCTTCTTAACCTTTAATCGTTAAAACTTGTATTCCAATAGTAATCTTCGTGACAAATATATATATACATTCAGTTTAAATTCTAAAATATATATCTATAGTAAATATGCGTTCTCCAATTTACCGAGTTCCGATTCACATAACAACAAGGCGCTGCTGATATAGATTTTCCTCTTCAGTGTAGAATAGCATTACTAGTTAGGTAGTCATGTAAACAGGCTATTCCAATAACGCCGCAGATTATATCCTCCCATATAAGCATCTACATTTATATGGGTTATAAATGATTCCGTAAGAGTCACCACCTCGAGTACGTCGGCTATATTTTTAGATGCCAGTAAGTGACCATGAAATCTTCTGGCTCGGAAATGCGACAAGTACTGTAACATTCCGAGCCTGCCCTGTAACGACGGCGGTCTGCATATATGAAATATATCCGCCGCTCCCTGTAACTTAGCTTAAGCAATGTTTTTTTTCCTCGAACCACCTGAAATGCAGCTGGTAAAATAATCAGCCTATCACTGTAGAAAGCGGCTAAAAATTCACAATAATAATATAGCCATTAAACAGCGTAACCGACAGAAATACAGACGGAAGAAATATTATTGGACTAAGTCGGCTTGCAGCAAATAACCTAATTTCACTAATGACCCGAGGATGGTGCGAGTACATACGTACATAAAAGTTCCAAGTAGAGTAGACGTAACATGACTTAGCACCTAGTAGGTATGTATATAAAGCCAGAATGAGTGTAGAGTAACAGTGTTACATACATACCTCCACCCACAATTTTAAGTAAGCATTGTAACATATGTACATACCTACAACAATTATCAATTCATCATTTTTCAATGAACATACATGCCTACATCATTTTCATTAAATTATAATTCCACTCGTTACTGACCTTCCCCAATTACTTAACAAGTTGAGGAAATAACTAAGGTAAATTGAGTGACTCAATACCCTGCGCGCAAGAATTCGCACGTTGTAATACGATAACCTTGCGCCAGCGCTAGAACCCAGGTGACCAAATGATGGTTCACGATTTGTATATGAAGAAAGTGATATGTATGTGGGTATGTATGTAAATCATGAATGTCACGATAAACAAGCAGCAGGCGGTTAGCGTTTGTCAAGATTTATGTATGTACGTATGTAACAACAAATGCGATAATGTACTGACGAAACGTTCAGTACGATTCTAGTCAGAGAAAAATATATGTATGTATGCACGGAAGCGACGAGTGCCGCGATTTATTTATAAATAGAAATAAATGAAGTGCAAATGACCTAACACTTTGTACTGTTATATACAAAACGTTGGGTCGGAAGTATTTCATTTATTTCCGTATTAGTAAGATTACTCTGTATAAATAAGCAAAGAAATTGAAGAATAAAGAGCAGCCGATTTGAGTTGAGTAAGTGTACAGTAAACAGTTCGTTTGAATTAGGAGTTGTGCTTTAAACAAGCTACTCCATAATAACCCTAGGAGTTGTGCTTAAACAAGCTACTCCATAATAACCCTAGGAGTTGTGCTTTAACAAGCTACTCCATAATAATATCAGGAGTTGTGCTTTAACAAGCTTCTCCATAATAATATCAGGAGTTGTGTTTTAACAAGCTACTCCACGCATCTACTCTCACATTAGAGTTACGACAGTCGCTGCAGGAAAAAACAAAAGCAAAAACTACAAATTAAGTCAAACGGTTTCTTCGCAAAGAAACCATAGCAAGTTTAAGTAGGATAAATTCCTACCTAACAATTTGGCGCAGCCGGTAGTATCAAGGAAGTTAATTCAGTACTTGAAAGACCTTGATCCTCGAACTCACATAGAAATGAAACTGAAGCTAACGTCAAAGTGTGACGTTGGGGCACTTCTGACATAATTTGTCTGTTTTAATACAACCAGTAAACAACTACAATAAAAATACGGGAATACACTTCCAAGGAAATTTATCGGCTTGGACAGACATCAAATCGTTTCTGAAACTGCAGACATTAAACACTAAGTAAGTTTCAATCCAAATTCAGCGATTGGAAGAACTTCGCTATTAGATCGATAAACTACTATACAATTCACATTAAGTAAGTCAGTGTAAAAATATCTTCAGTCTCTTTCTTTCTCTTTTTAAATATTCCAGTATATATGTATATGTACATAAAGTAAGCGAAACTACCTCATTTTCAAGAAAATTCTGCTTTCATGCACAAATCTGATCAAAGCCCTGCTTGCTCAGATTTTGAAGCAACAATAACTTCACTATCATTCGACAACGTAAGCCCTCCGAATAGCCCAAGAGCAGAGCGAAGTTCACCCCAAAGAAGAATAAATTGGTATCGTGAACATCGGTCAGGTAAACGTTTTGGAAGACACAGTTTGGTTAACTTCCTCATAAGAACTCACAGTCTATACGTTATAATACCCGAAAAATCGTTAACCACTTCAAATCTAGATATAAATACCCAAAACACCCCCCAGGTTGAGCATCCACACAATACAAACAAAATGCCTGTAAATTATGAGAAAGTAGTTAAACTTACTGCATAAATGGTGCCTTTGTTCTCTGGGGAAATTAATTCTCAAACCCTCACAGAATTGCAAACTTTCATAGGCTGATGTAAGCAAGTACAACAATGTCTAGCAGAGGAGGAAAAGGCAGCCTTCATGGAAATTTTCCCAACAAGATTGAGGACAAATGCATATCAATTAATAGCAACCAGTACACTCACGAGATTTGAAGAAATTGAGCAGTTGCTATATCGGATTTACTTTCCTCGTGAGACATATCATGAGTTAATTAACGAACTAATAACTTGTCGACAATACCCCCAAGAATCGTTTAATTCATTTACTACTAGACTAAAAAGACTTCTAGTACAATGTAACGAGGCAGCACAAAGCAAATACGGTGCTGAAAATTTTAATGTGGTAAAGCAACAGATAGAGGACTTTGCAATGTCTTCCGTAAAGAGTGGTGCAAATAACCCCCACCTAAGCGCTTATCTATTGACAATAAATGAAAGCTCGTTAGAGACTCTCATTCAAAAAGCATTAGACATGGAAAGGTTGCAACAGGGTCTCTTTTTCATTCCACAACCAATAAACTACTTACCTCAATATACAAATTCTTTTCAAATGGACCCTTTCTTCTGACCAAGTACCTTAAATTGTGCTAATGCTTATGGTTATCCCATACTCGAAAATATAAACTCCTCTATATATCCCTACACAACTGATACAGGAAAACCTAATATAAAAACTGAGTGTGGTATACCTCCAAATCTAGAGTCATTAAAGGTACCTTCAGTATCCTTTAATACTGATAAAAATCAAACAAATAATTGGTGCTCTACTCAAGCCAGTATGGCAAGAGAATCATTAAGAAGTTCACCTCCCTTGCAAAATTTTTCTTCTCAATATCCAGACAAGAAACCATACGGAGAGCAAAAATTAATGTCAGGTAGGATCACCTGCAGTTATTGCAAATACAAGGGACATACGTATGACGATTGTCTAAAACCTGAAAATGCTCCCTTCTGCATTAACTGCAAAACAAAGGGCCATGATGCCCAATATTGCAAACAAAATGTCAAAACACCACGGAATTACCTAAATAGTAACAACAACACTCAGTGGGGCAATCCAAATCACGAGCACAGATTTAACGGTCAAGAGATGTGTAAGTTTTGTGGAAGAAGTGCCCACCTGTCAACAGAAGCAACGATGGGAAGCTACAAAATCGGGAAACGGCACACTGTCGACCGAAAAAGCCCCGGCTCGACATTAAATAAAATATCGCAAAATACTTTAGGGTCCTCCCAGCTGAAAAACCCGCAGATCAGGGTAAACGTATCAGTGGTAGAGTTACCATTAGATATAAGCGGAAATACAGCCGTTCGGCTGGTAGTAGACACTGGAGCTGAAGTAAGCATAATCAAACAGGAAGCACTAGATACACCAAAACGGATAAAACAAAGTCAAAAGGTAACTTTAAAAATTCCATTTGGAGAAGAAAAAACACTGGGTAACTGCCAAGGCAACTTTTTACTAAGCCGCAGTATCCCGTGCAATCTACAGGTTGTAAAAGATAACGCCCAAATCTGTCATGATGGGCTGTTAGGTAATGACTTTCTTGCAAAAAATTGCAATGTAGAAGGGCCTAACAAATTGCTCCGGTTTCCTCGCACGGAAACCAACCCTATCGAATTCACGGTACCTCTCGAAACATCCACAGAAGATGGAAATGAGCTACCGAGGCATCAAATAGAGGAACAATTTAAATCTACTACCGTTTCACGGACATCCGATAATAGAAACTCGTTATCCCAGATGGGAGACATCTCAAACACCTTAAATGAAGATGAAGGTAGGCAATACGAACAGCACTTCAGCGATCCAATAGAATACCTCCTCGATCTCAAATTGTATTGAGCATAACATTACAATTGGACCAAGAAATGAATTGTATGTCTCAACAGATAAAAGATGGAGTATTTGTAGCAAATTGTCTAGTTAGTCCTCACAAAAATTTCTGTTCTATCTGTTCTAAACATAAACACAGAACCCGTATTCCTAAGAAAATTAAAGCTTACTCTAGTTCAAGTTGGCATTACAATATTAAATTTCTCAATATACCTTTGGACGACATAAATACCCAAAGTAATCAGAAAGAAGGTGATCCACCTTCCTCTCGTACACATAACAAAACAGAATACAACTTCAAAGGTGATAAGACAAATTTCAACTCCAATCCATATTCAATAATCGTAAACCAGACAGGCTTGTGGCTTTACGTAAAGAATTAATGTTGGATGAAAATTTAAATCACGAAGAAGAAAAATCAATTCTTGAGTTATGTTATAAATATAATGATCTTTTTTATCTAAAGGGAGATAAACTAACATGCACTAATACCATAAAGCATACCATCCCCATATTGCACAATCAGACACCCATAAATCAAAAGATGTATAGACTTCGAGAAACGCACCGGGCTGTAATAAATAACCAAATCAAGGATATGTTAGAGAATGACATAATCCAAATAAGTAAAAGCCCGTGGAATTCTCCGTTGCCGGTAGTCCCGAAGAAAGCCGGGCCGGAGGGCAATAAACGCTGGCGAGTAGTAGTAGGTTTCCGTAAAGTTAACGAGAAATCGATAGGGGATGCCTTTCCATTACCCAAGATAGAGGACATACTGGATCAACTCGGGCATTCGCGGTATTTTACTACACTTGACCTTGCAAGCGGATACCATCAAGTACTGGTTGACCCAAGGGATAGACCAAAAACTGCATTTAGTACCGCCTACGGGCATTATGAATTTAAGAGAATGCCATTTGGGTTGAAAGGCGCACCTGCGACTTTTCAACGCCTGACGAATTACATTCTAAAGGGTCTCCAAGTATTAGAATGCTTTGTCTATTTCGATGATATTGTAATATATGGAAAAAACTTACAAGATCATAACGAGAAACTGGCTAAAGTATTCGACAGACTTCGAGCCCATAATCTTAAATTACAACCCGAAAAGTGTCAGTTCCTCCGCTGAGATGTAATATACCTCGGACACAAATGTTCAAATGAAGGAGCACGCCCAGATCCTAGTAAGACAAGCTGTGTGCAAAATTTTCCTCAACCCCGAACTGTGAGACAAACCCAATCGTTTCTGGGATTGGCTAACTACTATCGCAAGTTCATCCCCAATTTCTCAAATAAAGTCAGGCCAATAACAAATCCATTACGGAAAGACGTCAAATTTAATTAGACGCAAAAGTGCCAAGACTCTTTCAATGAAATTAAAAAGTCTCTTATAAATCCGCCTCTCCTCAAATATCCAGATTTTACCCAAACCTTTAATCTAACAAAAGATGCTAGTAACGAGGCATTGGGAGCTGTTTTATCACAAGGGGCAATAGGTAAAGACAGGCCAATAGCGTACACAAGTAGAAGTTTAAATAAGGCGGAACAAAGATACCCCACAATAGAAATAGTGTCGCTCGCTATTGTGTGGCCCGCCAGGAACTTCAACTGTTATTTACAATGTAGAGCTTTTACGTTTTACACAGACCACAATCCCTTGAAAGGCGTTTTCAATATGAAAGACCCGACATGGAGATTAGACAGGTTTCCCCATAAACTCTCAGAGTATGACTATAAAATTGAATATAAGCCTGGAAAATATAACACTAATGCAGACGCGCTTAGTCGAACACCTACCGAGCTAAACCAGGCAAACCGCAATTCGTTCATTGTGGAAGCTCAGGTAACCTACACAAAAACATTGTCATGCTGTTACTAGAGCTCAGATAAGGGAGGCACAAAATGATATTGAAGAGGAAAATCAAAACTCAGAAATTCCCAATAAAGTTCAAAAATATCCACGGAACCTCCAAAATGAATTAGTCGAAATTGACTCAACTGATAGCAGCAAATCCTAAAGCAGTGCCTTTGAATACGTAGAATCACCCTGGAATCAAAATATAATAAATTCTCCGCAAACGTTACCAGAAAATATCTCAGACCCTGAGGAAATCGAGACAATTTTAAAAGACTATAATGACTCCGCGTTTGGTGGTCACCAAGGGGTAATGAAAACTTATAAAAAAATTAAGAAAATATATAAGTGGAGAAATATGCTCAGTTCCATCAGGAAATATATTCGAAAGTGCCCTAAATGCCAAAAAATGAAGGGTAGCCCAGAGTATCGTATGCCAATGGTCATAACAGATATTGCCCTTATGCCCTTCGATAAAGTATATTTGGTTATCGTAGGTCCCATGGAAGAAACCCATTCGGGAAATAAGTACATTTTGACTTTCCAAGACAATCTAACGAAATTCGTAGATTGTTATGCCTTGCCAAATGGCATAGCGGAGACGGTAGCAAGAATTTTTTTTGGTGAAATAATTACTCGCTACCGCATTCCAAAAAATTAGTAACTGATTAGGGCTCCAATTTGTTAAGCGATCTTTTTAAGCGTGTCTGTAAACTCCTAAAAGTGAAAAAATGCAGACTTCTGCTTATCATCCGCAATCCAACGGCGCACTGGAACGAATACACAGACCCCTAGTAGAATATTTAAGAGCTATTGTATCCGAAAATCCAAAGGCTTGGAATCAATTCCTGAGAGCCGCGGCTTTCGTATACAATAACAGCCCACATGAAGGCTCTAAGCTCACGCCAATGGACTGTCTATTCGGATTCACAGCACATGTTCCCTCTAATCTTACAAGAGAGCCAGAGCCCATTTATAACCACGAGAGTTACTATCACCTTCTTAGGTACAAAATACAAAAGGCATATGCAATCGCCCGAAAAAATTTACTGAAAGCCAAGGAAAGGTCGAAAGCGTACTTTGATAGGAATTCACGTCCAGTAACATTCAAAGCAAGAGATAAAGTATTATTAAAAATCCCGCTAAAAAACACAAGCTTTCCCAGATATGGCTAGGACCATATCTCGTGGTACAAGATTTTACGCCTGTTAACACAGTCTTACAAATCGGTAAAAGAAGAGTAACCGTACATAATAATAGACTAAAACCATTTCACGAATAATGGCTAATCTTCAAGGAAGGGACTACAATTGCATCTACAAAAAAAAAAAAAAAAAAAAAAAAAAAATAAGGCTAAAATTTTAAGAAAAAGAGTGAACAATTAAACAAATCATTTTATTTTTATAATAATACAAAAAATGAATTTTTATTTTTATTAATTTTTTATTTTTTTCCTTTTGTTAGAATTTATTTGCCTTGATCTTTGATCCGCTAGGCCCTCATATTTCCTCTTTTCGGCTATATCGTCAGCTAGACTGGCCCTCATCCTGAAATAGTGCACCTCTCTGCACAGACTCGCACGTTTACCGCCATAACACTCTTGAAATTATTAGCGAATAATGCATTTGCAAACAAAGCACAATTAGTAGATTACAAATCAGTACATTATTCAGTTCATTACAATAATTTCAATTGTAACAGCAATGATCGAAAATATTGAGGTTTCTGCACAATCTATATTTACTGTGTCATTTATGATATGATTTTATAAGATTCTTTTTCCTCCAGATATGGAACTAATCTTATTGGGTACCGTTTTTCCGATATTCATGATAATAACAAATGTTGCTGCGGATCCATACGAGACCCAGACTCTAAACAATACGGGTATAATGTTCGAGGGATTAGGTCAAATTTTACTATTCCACGATACCTGGAACCTATTCACGCAAATAAATATTAGTGATTTGAAAGCGGAAACCACAATAACGTAGCACACAGGTTTTCTTCTCAATAGATTATGCGAAATACATAATACCACCACTAGCGCATGTACGGAAAAAAACGCGTACATACACCGTCTGATAGCAGCCATTAAAAAACGAACAACGATCATTAGAGAAATGATTACCACTCGACATCCAAGATCCTTGGGGCTTACACTATTTGTTTGGAACGATGGACGCTACTAACGAGAAACAAATATATAGGAAAATTGCTAATTTAGAAACAGATACTCACGCACTATTAGAATTAGAGAAACACCAGATAACGTTATTCAAATCATCATTTGAGAAGTTGAGAAAACCAATCAACCAACTCGAATCCCCTTCCATATTATTAGAAACATATTATAAGGCACATCCTAAGAAATCTAATAAATTTCAAGATCTGGCTATCTTAACACAAGCACTTGAACTAAAGTCTGGACTACTAAATGAGCTCCTAGTGATTAGGATTATTTTTCCAATACTGAACACGCCACCTTTCAATCTTCAACAAATATATTTATTCATTTTTAATACCCCAGATAACCATTCCTCGGTGCTGGTTATTAAACATACCTATATTGCAAGCCATACATCAACACAAGAATTCGTGTTATTTAAACAATCTGAGCTCCAGGTGTACAAAAAGTTATCATGTGATCTCAATGTAAGCACTTACATTGGTCCACTACTAAACCCTATACTTCAAGGGCATTACATAAAAGAGTGTCCTATAAACTTCTTATTCAATCCTTACAATGATACTGGTAACTGCGAATACCTAGTCCAAACACAGGCACCGCAGCTACTAATTATATATATATATAAATTAACTAGAAAAAATTCATGGTTCTTTTCGTTCCCCACAATGCAGAAAATCACGATTTCATGCAGAAAAAACCTACATAGTTCTAACCTATTCGGCAACGGAGTACTAATGTTGAACGAACGTTGTCACTTTCAAATAGATGATCAAATTATATATTTCGAAGATGAAGATCATCAGAATATTAGAATATCTCAACCAGAATACCCACACCCGCTAAAATCTAATATGAATGAAACTATTCAGAACTTCATTAAAAGCATGAATCATACTCATCACAAACATGTAGTGATGCTAAAATCGGAAGATGCAAATAATATTCTGAATGAAAATTCATACACTTTAGATCAGCAGCAAGAACAAATAAGTACATTGTAAAAACAGAGGAAAGAGCGTAATAAAACTCAAGTCGTTCAGATAAGCTCCCTATCTCTAAGTTCCTTGGTGATATTAGTACTCAGCTTAATAGGGATACTGAAACTCTGTAAGGTCATAAGGAAAAAGAAAAGGAATGTCATAGTAAAAACACCTAAAATAGTAACAATCAATAACCAAAAAGTCCAATTAGACACTGAGACACACCCTCAAATTTGTATTGAAGCTACGGAAGTCTCAAGTCCAGTGCCCATTGCAGATCTAAATAATCGCAATCTACCAATTTCAACCCCAAGAGACGCCTTCGACAAACAAAGTCAGACAAATCTCAGAAACTATCCAATCGGAAATCGTAAGAGCAAACAAATCCCGAATTTCACGTACCCAAGAACTAACAACAACAAACAAAACTACCTCACAAATAAATAGTTCGGGATTAAAAGATGCAATCAAACACCGTGCTAGCCAGCCTACACAGGCAAGTAACAAAGGAAGTTTAACAACAAGAGAACCGCATCCACCCCCTCCTCTTCCAAAATCATTAATTCATGTTGAGCAGAATCCAATTACACGGACTCGTCATCTACAGGTAGTTTAACTGTTTTGAATGTACGAATAATAGAAATATGTAAACAAGATTGAAGATGTAAAACGTAACCTAATAAAAAAAAAAGTATTTATAAACATTATATGCATTAGAAGTAAGATACCTATTTATAGATAAATCTAAGAATGAAAACATATGTATAAACACATATAAAGAATTTTTAAGTAAATAAATGATAATATATGTATAAACACATACAAAGAATTTTTTTTAAGTAAATGATTGAAAACATATGTATAAACACATATAAAAGAAAATATATGTATAATAACATGTAAAAAATTTTTATAAAAAGTATGTATAAACAAATTTTTTTTTTAAAGTAAAAATAAGTTATGTATGCATACATATATAAAAAGACAAACAGCCATAATTATAAATGTACGAATGATAAAAAAAAAAATAGAAATATATGTATAGTATGCACATGTAATAAAAGTGAACATAACATAGCAGTAATACTAATAACCTAGAAAAATAATGGATATAAATTTGTAATCGATAAGTCAATTATTGTACCGGCACTCGCCATTATGTATATATGTACATGCATATAAAATCACTAAATTTCTCGAAAATTATCAAACGATTGAACCATATTCTAATGCGTTATTCCTCTTCTAAGAATAACACATATTTTTTAAAAAGGGGGAGATTTTTTACATACATACTCCCACCCACAATTCTAAGTAAGCACTGTAACATATGTACATACCTACAACAATTATCAATTCATCATTTTTCAATGAACGTACATGCCTACATCATTTTCATTAAATTATAATTCCACTCGTTACTGACCTTCCCCAATTACTTAACAAGTTGAGGAAATAACTAAGGTAGATTGAGTGACTCAATACCCTGCGCGCAAGAATTCGCACGTTGTAATACGATAACCTTGCGCCAGCGCTAGAACCCAGGTGACCAAATGATGGTTCACGATTTGTATATGAAGAAAGTGATATGTATGTGGGTATGTATGTAAATTATGAATGTCACGATAAACAAGCAACAAGCGGTTAGCGTTTGTCAAGATTTATGTATGTACGTATGTAACAACAAATGCGATAATGTACTGACGAAACGTTCAGTACGATTCTAGTCAGAGAAAAATATATGTATGTATGCACGGAAGCGACGAGTGCCGCGATTTATTTATAAATAGAAATAAATGAAGTGCAAATGACCTAACACTTTGTACTGTTATATACAAAATATTGGGTCGGAAGTATTTCATTTATTTCCATATTATTAAGATTACTCTGTATAAATAAGCAAAGAAATTGAAGAATAAAGAGCAGCCGATTTGAGTCGAGTAAGTTTACAGTAAACTGTGTGTTTGAATTAGGAGTTGTGCTTTAAACAAGCTACTCCATAATAACCCTAGGAGTTGTGCTTAAACAAGCTACTCCATAATAACCCTAGGAGTTGTGCTTTAACCAGCTACTCCATAATAATATCAGGAGTTGTACTTTAACAAACTACTCCATAATAATATCAGGAGTTGTGCTTTAACAAGCTACACCACGTATCTACTCTCACATTAGAGTTACGACAGTCGCTGCCGGGAAAAACAAAAGCAAAAACAAAAAATTAAGTCAAACGGTTTCTTCACCAAAGAAACCACAGCAAGTTTAAGTAGGATAAATTCCTACCTAACAACAGGTCAAGGCAGAACGCGGCACAAAAAAAATAAATAAATAAAATAAAACCGGGGTCGAGAATCATGCTTATATTTGCTAACAAATTCGGAATTATTTATTGCGAGGTATGATATAGCTGGAGCCCAGCCGTAAGCACCAGGCACCTTAATTTCCAATTGGGCAGCTGAAAGAAAAAAAAGTATTCGGAGTAGCCGTGGCACGAGTCAAACCGCAAAGAGCAACCATGCCTTCTAGCTTAGTTAACTAAATCAGAGCATCAGAGCACACTAGGGGGCTAACGACCAGCCGGTGGAGTCATCTACTAGGGTTCAATTAGTGTCCGTTTGATAGACAAGAAATTCTATAAAATGGGAGGTGACTACATCGGAATGTTCTAGATGACCATAATAGCGTGATTCCGACTAGCGCATAGCCAAAAGAGGAATACTGTACCCTCGGAAAGCCAAACGCATTCAAAGTATACTAGCGGAAGTCTAAGTAAGTGAATATTTATGCCAGAGTAGCCATAAAACCGGTGAAAAAATCAAAATAGAATAAAAATTCTATAAGTGTTAATTAAGTGCCGAAAGTAAGAATAGAGTGGTGGGAAAGAGAATTTAAAAGAGGAAAACCCGTGATAAATTACTGGCAATCTAGTTCGTACGTGGTGTCAAGACATAGGTGTCCCAACTGGAATACTGAGGGAAGTTATTAATAGTAAAACTAACCGGAACTTCACCGCATCGCAAGCGCGGTGCCCAATTCCGAGTAAGTAGAGATCCCTTTCAAAAAATTCCTTGTAAAAAAAAGGATTCCATTACTCATATAGACATGTTCATCTAGGGACACGAGTATGACAATAAAAACCCTGCGGGGAGTCCCTAGAAACGCTAGTGGGCTTCCCGGAATTGTGATTAGTTACTCACCTGGGACGAATTCAAGAATTACCGTGCGCGCATAGACCACACAAACAAGCCAGCTTTAAGCGGGAACAAATCTAATAGCACCGTTGTGCAGTTTATATATTGGAAGGGTTTAACGCATGCTAACAGGAGATCTACAGTTACCCATTAGTATCCAAAGAAAAAAAAAACAAAAACAAAACACGGCAAACACAGGAAAAAGGAACGGAATTATTGTAGGGGAGCAGTTCTTGAATTAATTATATCATATTTAAGTAAACGTCAAGGAAAAAAAAATTATGTAAAATTTCCAGCCTAGCAACCGCCGGTTCTCGTCCGCAAATGCATTTTAGGAGGATAAACCGGGTAAGTAACATTAAGGTCCTTCTTAACAAACAACAAGTTTTTTTTATATAACACATTTTATTGAATTTATAAATTTTAACAAAATAAAATAAAATAAAAAACGTTGAAGTGCTATATACATATATAGTCATAATATGAAGATAGCAAGCAGGTGCCTGCCCTATTTATTTGTTGTTGGAACAGAGGAAATGAATCATCAATACAAGTAAGGAAAAAAAAGGAAAATTTAAACAAAACTCAAATAATTCTTAGCTAGTAATCAGTATTCAGGTGACCTCAGTTCCTTTTTACATTGTCGGCCCCAGAAAAAAAATGTATACATATATATACATATATAGAGAAGAGAGAGAAAAAAAAAGAAGTTGAATTAATATTAATGTGTAAATCGGTGACGAATCTCAAGGTTACCACGTTAGCATGATGATAAGCAGTTTGGACGTACAGTTCATAAAATTTTGTCTGTAGATATACAATTTTCAGATTATGATGAAATAGTTCCGTAGGCCAATTAGTAATAAGAAGTACAATTTTCCCATTCGCGTGAATTGAAAGAAAACCAAAAGGGTGATAGTAATATTTTGTTTTGTTTTTCCAGAATTTCCCTCTCTCTCATAAAATTATTAGATTTTCAAATAACTGTGCCTTCCTCGGCCTGTGATAAAAAAGATTTTCTTAATGTGTAAGTTCTCATTCTTGAATTATATTAGCAGTACTATTGCTCGAATTTTTTTATTGCTGAAATTTGATAATTTAGAAATCTACGTATTAACTAATTGCGTAACAACTTGGAGATTGAGTCGAGTTGTAACATACAAGAAAAAAATTTGAAAAAAAGGCCCAAAATGATTGAATAAATTGAATTGGTTGTACATGTAGTTTTGGTTAATTGAGGGGTGATGCACGGTGTAGAGTAATAGTGATGGTACGGGAATCCCGTTTGTGCAGGTTATTGTCATTCCGTTTAAGATACGCAAATATACAGGTGTCTGGCATCAACTACGTGGAGCTTGGTCGAGTCTCATCAATTTGTGGAGTTTATATGGAACCGACCTATGATTGAAATAATTCTTTTTTGTTAAAGTTCCCTTGAGCGTGATTAAGACTCCGAGGTAATGAAGAATGCGGAGTTCAGTAGTAGAATGCGAACGGAGTAGCGAGTGTAGCAAGGAGATCTCCGGATGGGTGTATGCGAAGCTGCACGTCCAGGTGTAGGTACTTCAGTATTGAGATTTTTTTTTGTCGATGTCAGCTGCTAATGGCGTCGTCTTCCCTCCTTCCCTCCCACGCCAAATTGACGAGCTTACCCGGCTGAGATGGAGGTCATTCCGGGGAAGAAAGGAATCGAGTTATAAGCAATGCCTGCTTTACTGAGCCCACCTATGAAATAAATATGGTTCCCACTTATCCATTAGAAGGAATGTTGACGATGTCTCAGCAGGGGACCTGGCGCCAACTGGCTTAGCTCTGTTCAATGGACACACTTGCCCGGATATATGAGCTTGGACTCGAAAAACCCAATTTGCATAACCGTTATAGTTACTTATTGATATGCGTTTTTTTTTCTTTAATCATTGCTTATTCGATTCACATATTGTTGTTTGTTTTTTTTTTGTAAACATTGGTTTTCACATTTTGAGATTCACACGCTTGGATTGGTTGACTTTACATATTCTGGGTGGTGTTGATTCGATTAAATACGTGCAATTAGTTTTTTTTTCTCTTTCCTTTGTTTCCTTTTCTGGCTGCTTTAATTATATTTGTTTTAGTCCCAACGTGGCAAAATATAGGACCTCCAATTAAAATAGTGACATCAACGGCGAACTGCCTTGAGCAGAGACCGAAATTTGTTACAATACTTATAGGGTGATTGCACCAGTAGTTGACCAGATAAGTTGTCTTTGCTCTTGTAAATAAAAATAAAAATTATAATATTGCAAATTTCGAATGCCGAATATGTAATATAAATTTGAAATTAAATAATTCACATGGTTATTATTTAAGAAGATTTAAAAACCATACCATCCATTTGTTTATATTCTTTTTTTCAAAAAATACCCTTTTCACCAGTTGTTGACCAGGTGTTTCCAGTTATTGAACACGAATTGCACCGGTAATTTACCAGCGTTGAAATTTAGCAGTTTTTACCCGGCTGCGCCAAAAGTAAGGAGGGTTATGAGTTTGGCAATCTTCGCATGTTTGTATGAAGGTATGTTTGGATGTATGTGTGTATCGATGTTCACCTGTTCCCTCGTAGCTTCTAAAGTACTCATCTGATTTGGACAAATGAAGTGTCGTTTTAATTTAATGAATGCTCCGCTTAATATCGGCTATATGACGTCACGTTAGATCCAATATAGCGGATGTTCCAAAATTGCGGCATACCTTTTTCTACATAACCACCTTGATATGAGTATCAAATGAAAGGTACTGACAAGGAAAATAAGATAAGTTACGTGACGTCATTCTAAATCTAATATGGGGGCTTACCTGATGCTTCATAACCCTCCGATATGGGTATCAAATAAAAGGGTTCGATTACAAAATTTCACACACACGACTAAAAAGCAGAAAATAGAAATAAAGTAAAAAAACTAAGACCCCATTACAGCTTTAACTGCCGATAAACTTTAACTGTGATAAAACGTGTCACTACAGCGTTTTAACAAATCCCAGTATTTTATTATTATTACACACAATATCAGTTACCAAGTCTAGATTATAACTTTTGAGTGGGCAGTTAAAGTCGTAGTGGGGTTTCAGTTTCTTAACTTTATTTATTTATTTATGTTCGAACAAAATCGATTCGAACATATTTTTATAAACAGACAACTTCTGAAAAGAAAGCATGCTGAAAACAAATCATCAAATTTTTAGTAAACTTCTCTCTAATCTGATTACTTTTAATAAAAAAACCAGGTACAGAACGCAACTCAGCTATGTATTTGTCTTTTACATAACACATTGCACGAATACAATACAAAATTATAGCCTCAACGAGCAAATCAAATAAAAATTAATTCCATTTGTTTAAACCAGTTAGATTCATGCTAAAAACTATTCCTGAAAAGGGAACATATTACAAAAGTATCATGCTAAAATTGAGTTCTGAAAAGAAAATAAATTCAATCTAATTACAATTTTCCCAAAAATAGGTACGACATCTAACAAAAGCATGTGTTGTCATGTAGCATAATGCATGGCACAAATACACTCAGATCAAGCCGATCAATTTGCTACTCTATCATTCCCATCATTACAAGTACCATCCAACAGGAATTTCTTCGCAACGTGATAGAGAGAATATTTTCTGCAAATATAATTCAAGTTAACACAGCAGCATGGGTTGTTCTTAATTTCTTGTTGTTATGCATTTTTGTTCGTTGCTATGAAAATTTTATCGCTAGTACCGTAAGATCACAGCTGCACTGCCAATTCTTGCAATCATGCGCCTCTGCTACTCCATTAGTGGTGTCGTGTGCAAGCAATGGCTATACAAACGACAAGCTGACTGATCTCGATCTCTTTTTGTACTTCGCATCGCTTGGGGTAAGTTAGCTGTGTAGGGACTAACATTCATATCTGTTATCGACTGATATTTCACTTTTAACAACTAACAATCATTTCTGGTCTCGACGGAAATAAACGCATCTTATTTCGGGTCTCGACTGAAGATAAGATAACACTTTAAGCCATGTCTCGACTGACTTAAAGAATATTATCTCGGGTCCGGTCTCGACTGAAGATAAGATAACTCTTTAACCCGGGCCTCGACTGACTTAAAGAGTATTATCTCGGGTCTCGACTGAGATAATCTCTTACTAACAATCATTTCTGGTGTCGACGGAAATAAACGCATCTTATTTCGGGTCTCGACTGAAGATAAGATAACACTTTAAGCCGGGTCTCGACTGACTTAAAGAATATTATCTCGGGTCTCGACTGAGATAATCTTTTACTAACAATCATTCTGGTCTCGACGGAAATAAACGCATCTTATTTTGGGTCTCGACTGAAGATAAGATAACACTTTAAGACGCGTCTCGACTGAGATAGTATCTTACTAACATTAACACTTTATTTCTGGTCTCGACGGGAATAAAGAATTGTTTTAACTCATGGTTAGAAAAAAGGGTCTTAACATTATCTTAAAGCCAACCCTCAAGCGTCAAGTTGTAGATCAGTGAATACCAGTCACTTGTAACAATATAATATTTATTCATATATCTATTTTATTATATATTTACTCATATATATATTTACATTTTGGTGCATTTTATATTGCAATTTTTTGCCAATAAGTGTTTTCCAGTGTGATATAATAATTCTCTTACCCAAAACTTATATATTGAGACATATCTCTATCCATCTATTTCTAAAAATCATACATCATAAATCGGTATCAATAAGTGTGCTTTCTAAAGTGTGTTGATCTCTGACCCAGCAGTTTATATAATCCCGTCTTAAGACGATTACTCAAGATATTTAAGCTAAGTAAGTGTACCAGTGGTTTGATGTTTAAGTTATTCTAACTTTGGCTATATTTTAACCCCATATATTGAGTATCTATTTATATATATATTAGATTGCTTGTAAGTGTATTTCTCCATATGTTTGAATCGTTGACCTACTAAGTTTTACACATAATCTGATCTCTACAGTGGGAAATACTAAAAAGTAAGTGCAGTTGTTACTTGAAAGTTAAAATAAAGTGAATAGTGTTGATTCGTTGTTAATAAATAGACCACTGATCTTGATCCAAATTTACAAGTGCATTCATTTCAGTCACTTAATCAAATTTGCGTGTACGTTATATTAACGGACAGTACAATTTATTTGTTATTTACTTTGTTTTTATTTATTAAAAATGCTAAAATTTTATATTTTACTTTTAATTTAACAAACTAAAACAAAAAGATATTCATACATTAATACAAAACAATAAAAAAATCTGTTTCAATTTCGAAAAAAATAATAAAACTCTATCTAAGCTTAAAAAAATCCTTCACAGTTTGACAAAAAATTACACGAAGAGTTTAGAATTAAATTGTGATTTTAGTTGTGTTTATGTTAATTTTGAGATTCAGAGTCAGAGTAAATGATCCGATGAACAATATTCCTTTTTCCTGATTCCTTTCTGCTAGTTTTGCTTTCTTTTTTGTGCTGTAGAGTTTTTCTTCGGTTCTTTTTCAATCTTTTCCTTTTCTTTTTCTTTCCAGTATGTGAACCATTGTGTTGAATTTATTGCATCCGGTAAGATTTTGTCCTTCTTTTACTTTTAGGTGGGGATTCAGTTGGACAAAATATTGCATATGCAAATCTGCGCTAATATTACAGCTTACCGTTTTACCGATTGCATTGGATTGTTCAAATTCTCCAAAATCTTCTTCCTGGGGATTATTTTCGGAATCTTAAGGTGTTTTGAGTTGGAGTGGGTGTGTTGTGTTCAACATCCGATTATTGCTAAATGGTAATTGATGGCAAACTTCGATTGTTTCAAATACTCTAACATGTTGAACGTTTCCTATTTCTTCTGTATTTACAGTATTACATATCGCCGAATTTTCTACATTATTGTAATGATTATTGGTCTGCACTTCATTTCCTCCATTAGTACTATCTACAGTTGTGATTAATGTATTTACTTTAGATTTTATTTTACATCAAACGAAAAATAATTCTGAAGCAGACTCATCAGCTTGCCATTGGTCTTCTTCATTTATTTTACGGAATTCTTGTACTCTACCTGATGGCATTAGAGAACAGTAAGTGTTCTGGACCAAATTCTGCGGGTTTATCTTGCAATTGTTGTCTTGACCTATCAGACATGCATTTAGTATAATCTATATCGTCTGCGTCAAACGAATAAATGCCGCAATTTTTTAACCCCATTACATATTGTCGTTGGAGTAATCGCCTTAAATACATATGTTCACACGTGAACAATTATTTTTTATCGTCATATGCTTAAGCTTTCAAAATACTTCAACATATTTCTTTTTTTTCTTTTTTTTTGTTTAACTAGCATAAGTATTTCTTTCTGCATGCAATTGACTCATAACATGAAAAGAAATTTAATTGGATTATGTTTTGCAACAATTTCTGCGGCACAATTTGCTGACACAGCAAGTGCGCAATAAATGTTATGGGTCAATTGCATTAAGCAATGTAAACAATCAAACCAATTTAATTTCTTTCGTAAACAAATAGTTCAATCAATTATTTACCTAACCCAGCAAATTTTTATGTATATAAATAAGTGCAGGAAATAAAGTTTTTCAGAGTTCAAAAAAAAAAAACCGAGTGTTAATTTAATACTACGCGATCTCTAACATACAATTTCTCTTCGAGGCGTCATACACTTACCTTAATAGAATTAACTTAAGGTTGATTCTGGTAATTATTCATTCTGCTAAGTAAGAGAATTGTACATGGTCCTTCGAGCCAAGGAACAGTGCAGAAACAGTTCACTACCAAGTTATGGCGGAAAGTCAATAACCATACCGAAAAAGATCAAAACCTGTTGAATCTACTACAACGTACATCTGCCATACAAACGCTCTCAAAGGCGAAACGTTTACCGAGATAGAATCAGCTTAAGGCTGATTCTAATAAAAAACAAATTGCAAGAGCAGCTCTGTGCACGGTGCAAGTACAATAGGGATTAAAAGCCATTATCTCCATTTAAAGCCCAAGATGACTGCAATTACAGATCAAATGATCAGGACACAGAAGGATTTAGCTGGGGAAATTGAGCGAATCCTGGCAAACTTCGACAAAGGCTCGGCTGATCGGAAACATAAGGAGTACCTGCAAAAGAAAGGTCAGGCGCTAGAGAGTTTCTGGGAAGAGTTCAGCAAACTAGACAAGGCACTAAAAAAGCAAGTTGCTGAGGATCATCCATATATCACAGGAGAGCTTTATCAAAAAACAAGAAAGATATATGATAAAGCGTTAAAGAAAATAACGGATCACCGGCGGGAACTAGCTTCAAAAGAAGATCCTCTGGAGACACCAACATCAGCACATTCAAACCCACTGACATATGATTGTCAAACTGAAAACTTTGATAATGCTACAAAGTTTACTCAAGTCCTTTTTTGATTTATTCACTAATGTGATTCACAGCAATCAAAATATTAGTGACGTGGAGAAAATGCAGTACTTGTTATACCACTTAGAAGGGGATGCTAGACGTGTAATTGGGCATCTTCAGATTAACAGCAAAAATTACAATACAGCACTGCGTTTAATAAGTGACAGATTCAACAACAACAGAAAAATCATAACAACATATGTAAATACCATAATTGATGCAAAGAAAACGGAGTATAGATGCCAGGACGATATCATAATGTTGTATGATCTTATACGTGAATGCCTTGAAGCTCTAAAAAATATCAGTTGCAACACATATGAGTGGGGTCCGATAATAGTGTGCTTATCAATGAGAAAGTTGGACACAGAAAGCTTGAGATTATTTGAGGAAAGTCTCTCCAACCCAAAAGAAATGCCATCGATAAATGAGCTGTTGAAGTTTTTAGATAAACGCCATCAAGAGTTGGACTGTATCAAGAATTCCAAGCAACATAGATTTGATACAGCCACAAAGCACTCTAAAAAGTTATATCACATGACCATGAAACACTCATGCAGTTTGTGCAATAAAGATCATTACATCTATCAGTGTGCGGAATTTAGGAAGAAGGATGTAAAAGATCGAGCTGCTTATGTTTCCAAGAAAAATCTTTGCCAAAATTGCCTGCTCCATAACAAGGCAGAAAGGGGCAAATCAACAAGATCATGTGCTTATTGCAAGAAAAAGCACCATACATTACTCCATAGGAATAACGAAGAACCTTCCGGTGCAAAATCAAAGACAACGGAAGCCAATAATCTCAATACGACCATGGCAATACATAAAGATGCTCAAGAGCAGTCTACTAAAGATGTATTAGCATTTCACGCAAGTAACACAGCCGTTCCAAACGTACTACTGCCAACGGCCATTGTGAGAATACAGAATCAGTTTGGACAATCAGACCTATTCAGAGCGCTAATCGATCCTGGAGCGCAAGTATCGCTAATAACTGAAGAAGTAGTTCCAACATTGAAGCAAGTGAAACAAAAGGTGAGGGCAACCATATTAGTGGTTGGAGAGTCAGAAACAGCGAAAACATTTAGCAAGGTGAACGTAAAAATACAACTACGTTTTCAGAACTCCTATCTATCTGTCGAAGCCTTTGTACTACCCAAGCTCAACTCTCTTCTTCCGGAAACAAATTTAAAGGGAATAGACATGAATCAATTCGGCGACATCGTATTAGCGGATCCAACATTCGACACGCCAGGTCGGATTGATTTGCTCTTAGGAGCTGACGTCTACGCCAACATAATTACAGACGGATTTAAAGGAAAACAACCTGTAGCTCAAAACACAAAACTCGGATGGATTCTCTTTGGAGGCGTTTCTAACTACTATAAAGAAACGACAAGTGCATCAACTTTCCTTTCATTGGCTGAGTTAGATCAAAAGCTTGAAAGCTTTTGGGAAGTCCAAGAAAGCTCTACTCCTAATCAAGATGAACAAACTTGTGACATCCATTTCAAAACCACATACAAGAGAGATCAAGAAGGGAGATACATTGTCCAGCTTCCGTTTATACCAAATAAGGGAGAACTAGGAGAATCGAGAAATAAAGCCATAGCCCGTTTACTGCAGATAGAGAAGAAACTAAAAAACAATCCAACTGACATGGCCGAGTACAACGGTTTTATCTGCGAATATGAAGAATTGGGACATATGACCCCAGTAAAACCTTTTGAAGGTGATCTAAAAAGAATCTTCTATCTACCACATCACGCTGTATTCAAAAAAGAGAGCACTACCACCAAATTACGTGTGATGTTCGATGCATCATCTAGAACAACTTCTGGGTTGAGTTTGAGCGACTTACTGCACACCGGGCCAAGGCTTCAGCAGGATCTCGCGCTAATATTGCTGCGTTGGCGAAGATATAGGTATGCCTACACAGCCGACATTGAAAAGATGTTCAGGCAGATCAAAATTTCTGAAAAAGATAAGAACTAGCAACGAATTTTATGGCGAAGAAAACCATCGGAACCCATTCAGGAGTATCAACTAAATACCGTCACGTATGGCACCGCTCCAGCCACATATCTTGCAGTAAGAACATTAATGCAGCTTGCTGAGGATGAAGGAGGCCATTTCCCTGTTGGAAAAAAGGTTCTCGTTAACGATTTTTATGTCGATGATATGCTAACAGGAGCAGACACAAAAGCAGCTAAGATACTACAACATGAAATAAAAGCCTTGCTAAACAAGGGCCATTTCAACCTCAGAAAGTGGACTTCGAATGATGAAGAGTTACTAGAAAACATTCCTGGAGATATAAGAGAAAAGGGAATATTGGAGATTAAAGAACGAGACACAATAAAAACTCTGGGAATACATTGGAATCCCAAGAGAGATGAATTTCAATTTAAGCTCAAGCCAGAAAAAATTGAATCAAGACTAACCAAAGGACATCTCCTATCCCAAGAGAGATGAATTTCAATTTAAGCTCAAGCCAGAAAAAATTGAATCAAGACTAACCAAAGGACATCTCCTATCAAGCATATCTTCAATTTTCGATCCTCTGGGATGGCTAGCACCTGTATCATTTTCAGCCAAATTATTAATGCAATCTCTCTGGAAGACCGGTACAGATTGGGATCAACAATTTCCGTCGGAAATACTAAGTGCCTGGGAAAAACTCAGAAACGAACTAACGAAGCTTGAAGATTTAAGAATTCCTAGATGGACCAATTATAGAGAGACACAGGAGATACAAATCCATGAATTCTGTCATGCCTCAGAAAAGGGTTATGCAGCAGTACTCTACTCAAGAACAGTAGTTTCGTTCGGAAAAAGCCATACAACACTTCTTACGGCCAGAACAAAAGTGGCTCCACTAAGGCAAAAAATTACGCTTCCTCGGCTAGAGCTTTGTGGAGCTCTCTTGTTGGCACAGCTACTGCGTTGACTGCCTGGTGTGACTCAGAAATAGCATTAGCCTGGATTGCAAAGGATCCCAATAAATGGTTTTGTAGCTAATCGGGTATCAGAGATACAAAACTTGACACCTAAAAACATATAGAGGCACGTATCTTCGCAAGAAAACCCTGCAGACATCGCATCCAGAGGATCAACTCCAACAAAGCTTGTAGCACATAATATATGGTGGAAGGGCTCATCATGGTTATCTCAGCCTCCGGAAGCTTGGCCGACAAATAAATTCAATATACTAACAAATGAGGAAGTTAAGAAGACAGCGGTTACGCTAAATACAACAATATTTACAGGATCCTCCGAAATATTAAATTGTTCAACCTACACTCGCCAAACTAGAGTAATAGCATATTGTAAAAGATTCGTACAAAACTGCAATCATCCACAATCTGCTAGGAACATTGGTAGTCTAACATCAGACGAGTTACAAAAGCCAAATGACTTCATTATCAGAATTGTCCAACAAGAAACATTCAGTGATGAACTAGAGGCTCTAGGAAAGCAAAAAGCCATTAAAAAATCGAGCAAAATTCTTTCGCTACATCCATTCTTGGACACAAGAGTCTTGCGTGTAGGTGGCAGAATAAGTAACTCGAACCTATCTGCAGACGCCAAACACCAGGTACTGTTGCCACAGAAACATCATATTACAAACTTACTTATTGACCACGCTCATCGCCAAACTCTTCACGGAGGGACCCTGCTAACAATCAATTATATCAGAGCGCAATTCTGGATAAGCAACGCCAAAAGCATCGTACAAAACAGGACCCGGAAATGTATAAAATGTCTCAGATACAGACAAAACTCAACATCACAATTAATAGGTAACCTTCCGGCAGTACGTATAACAACTTCACCTCCATTTTCGCACTGTGGATTTAGCTATGCAGGGCCCTTTCTAACAAAAATCTCCAAGGGAAGAAGCACCAAAACAATGAAGGGCTACATAGCACTATTCATATGTATGGTTACGATAGCGATTCATCTAGAGCTTGTCAATGACCTAACAACAGATGCCTTCTTGGTTGCCTACAAAAGGTTTGTGGCGCGCCGGGGAAACTGCAAGCAGATATACAGTGACAACGCAACCAACTTTGTCGGTGCACGGAACAAATTAGAAAAGGAATTAAAAGGAGCCATAAATTGCGCCACAAAACAGGCAGCAGAAATTATTGCAAATAACGGAACAGATTGGAAATTCATTCCTCCTGCCAGTCCACAAATTGGAGGACTATGGGAGGCTGGCTTTAAATCGGTCAAGGGACATCTAAAACGTGTTTTAGGAGAAACGCTTCTCACTTACGAGGAGTTTACTACAGTGTTGCACCAGGTAGAAGCATGTCTGAACTCACGTCCAATCGGTCAGCAATCAAGCGATCCTAACTATCTGGAACCCCTAACTCCTGGCCACTTTCTAATCGGACGACCTCTAATAGCACCTCCTGAACCAGATATCAGCGACAAAGAAATACATCAGAGGTGGAAACTTCTCACGAGGCTACAGCAAGACATTTGGAGGAGGTGGTCAAAGGAGTATTTGTCACTCTTACAACAACGCAGTAAATGGATGTGTCAGAAGGGAAACCCAAGAATAGACGAGCTGGTAATTGTTAAAAACGACATTCTACCCCCTCAAAGATGGTCTTTAGGACGGATTCAGGAAATCCATCCCGGAGAAGATGGCGTTGTGCGAATAGTGTCTGTCAAAACCCAGTATGGTACCAAAAAGGTTCCCGTAAATAAGCTCTGTCAACTTTCTATCAGCATCACTAGTACCGAAAATCCTTCTACGGAATTTAATACAGTGGCAACGACAATAAAAGGAACTACCTCCAGAGCACTGAATAAAAATAAAAATCGTTCAGTTGCGAATTGCGAGCAAGAACTCTGGTCCAAGCCAGAACACTTCGACAGAATAAAAGGGCAAAGTAGTAAAAGGAAGGCCAGCTCATCTCCAAATCGTCAACTAAAAAGGAAGGCAAGAGTGGCGCCCTGCACTTGGGCTTCCAATTTATTGAAATCAGTACTAGTTATATTATATTTCCTACAGTTGGTCTTTGCTCAGGACTACACTGTGCTACAGCCAAGGTCAGGACTTTACATAGAAAGCTTGGGTCATGCGCGAATTAAGCGAGGTGAGCTCCGGCTACAATTATATTTTTTGATATTTGAAGATCAAATAATGATCAACAACACGTGGAACCAGATCCAGCACATGTGTCAGCAAACAAAGGAGCTCACTCAAATCACTCACTGTGACGTGCTGTTCAAGCATATGTCCTTAAGAAAAAGCCATCTCCTAGAAGCTACTGATGAAATCATCCAAACGGTCAAACGCAAGGACAGACCAAGAAGAGGTGTCTTAGGAAATTTACTAACTAGCATCTTCGGTGTGAATGACGAAGTATATGCAGATTTGGAAACGCTGCAGCACAATCAGCAAGGACTGCTACATTGGTACAATCAGCAAAACGCTATTGCTCAACACCAAAATAAATCAATCAGCAAGCATCACTTGGGAAAAGTTAAAACAGTTCGACTCCAGGCTATCACAAGTCATCGCCTCAATAAACGAAATGAAGACCTGGTATTCGCAGGCAGACCACAATAGAATTAGTGTCGAGGTCATATCCACGTACATTAGCGCCGAGGAATTACAGGACAAATATGAAAAGTGGCTCAAAGCTATTCATCAGCATGCACATCTATCAGAGTTCATTACTTCGCGTCATATCAACGAAATAGCGCAAAACACTTCAAACTTATTAGGACCCACCCTTTTTGTTCAAAGTTCACCACAATTACACTTAGACATAGCCGCAGAAAATAATACAATAGTGCTGCATGGGTATCTAAATATAGTAGAGAGTAATGTTTATGATTTGATACACGTCACGCCAATACCAAGGAAGACTAGCAATAACTTCTTTACAACTATATACTTAGAAGTTTCAACTCTTGCGATCGATTACAATCAGCAGTTATACTTCACTCTAGAAGAACAGCAAAGGAAATCATGCTCTATTGTCAGCAAAAATATCTATCTTTGCACACCCACCATTGTGTACAACATAGAAGATAGCCCATCCTGCATTGTCGATATAATTTACGATCGCTACGAAAAAACAAAATGCCAGACGAAGAAGTTTCATCTATTTGGTACCTCTTGGAAGGAACTTACAACAAAGAATAGCTGGCTATACATCACAATGAGCCCGACGATCGTGGCAGTCATTTGTAAGGGAAAAAGGGTCGATTTACAACTCAACGATACTGGAATCATACATCGCAATAATCACTGCTATTTACAAACAAAGGAGCTAGCCTTAAAGGCCACTATGGAACAATCAATAGAAGTTGTAGCCAGTCACGTGAGAGAAGTACCTCTAACAATTGCTGATATTCATTTTAATGAGCCACCATTAATTTTAAAGGCAGGAGGCTTAATACGAACTGACGAACAACTATTAGAATACACCCAACCTGCTGAGGTACCACACATCAAGAGCCTGAGGAGGGCTGTCGCCATTTACTCAATCACATCAGCTTCAGGAATACTACTTGTACTTGGACTATATCAAATCAAATATCGCTTGAGCATCATAAGGATTTTCAAGTCACGGCAGAAAAGCGAACAGGAAACACATGAAGAAAGATTGGACAACATTTTGACCGAGTTTTAGCTTCCGCCGACCCCCAGCATGTTCACACGTGAACAATTATTTTTTATCATCATATGCTTAAGCTTTCAAAATACTTCAACATATTTCTATTTTTTTTTTTTTTTTTTTTTAACTAGCATAAGCATTTCTTTCTGCATGCAATTGACTCATAACATGAAAAGAAATTTAATTGGATTATGTTTTGCAACAATTTCTGCGGCAAAATTTGCTGACACAGCAAGTGCGCAATAAATGTTATGGGTCAATTGCATTAAGCAATGTAAACAATCAAACCAATTTAATTTCTTTCGTAAACAATTAGTTCAATCAATTATTTACCTAACCCAGCAAATTTTTATGTATATAAATAAGTGCACGAAATAAAGTTTTTCAGAGTTAAAAAAAAACGCAGTGTTAATTTAATACTACGCGATCTCTAACATACAATTTCTCTTCGAGGCGTCATACACTTACCTTAATAGAATTAACTTAAGGTTGATTCTGGTAATTATTCATTCTGCTAAGTAAGAGAATTGTACAACATAAAATACTCGAGAGGTCATCCGTCCTCTTCTCAAATCGACCGATACACCAATTTTTATTCATATTTTTCGCTATTTCGGACGGTATTCTTACATAAGGAAAAATAATCAAAGGAGGTATATCTTTTCCGGAGGCTGTAAAGGTTCCCAAAATGATTACATTTTCTTTTTCTTTATCTCTATTGTTGTAGAGATTTTTATTTAGCCTAGAACCTAAAACTAAGCCACTCGAAAGGCTGGTTTGAGAGCCAGATTCATCAGCGTTTATAATTCGATCTGGATCGTCCAAAATATCTGCAGCATTTTCAAGAATTAAATATTGTCTTAATCCCGAATGCCACTTTCATATGACCGATTCTGTTATTTGAGATCGAGCCACATTAATTGATTCCGCATGGCGTTGGCAGATCTCCTTGTGCCTTTTCATAAAAGACATGAACCACTTGCTTCCTGGAGTACCTTCCTTGAAACGTGTAGGCCGACCCTCCGTTCTTATTATTGTTGACACTGTTTCGATTATGTCCTGTTTCCTTACTGGAAAGCCTGTTTTTCCCATTGCTATAATCAATTTACTAATTAGATTTTCTTCTTGGCTGGTTGGAATTGTAGATGGTCCCATTTTACGTTCAATGGGATGACATAACTTTATTTTATTGAGCAATGTTGAATGGGAAATCCCGTATTTTCTTCCAGTTTTTCTAAACTGAGCCCCATCGTGAATTTTTCAATAGCTTTCAATATGTCTTTTTCACTATATTTAAAAAAGGTTCTTCGTTTCATAGACATTTTAACTGAAAAGTAAATTGACATGCAAATTAATGAAGGTAAATATCCATCAATTAGGTGTGTGTGGATGATGATTGGTTGTGTGAAGAAGATATAATCACCAACCTCAGAATGTGGATTACACTGCAGGTACGTCTGGTGTAGTCCTGGGTACATGAAACATCTACTTTCGACACAGCGGTATATGCATTCAATTCGCACTACTGGGGCGTCTGGTTGCTCTTTCGTAAAATCAAACGTCTGCTTGGGTAGCAGCCGGAATACGTGTAGCTTGTATTACAGGAGCTGCTGCTTGCCGTCTACCTGTTATTCTATATATCACATTAACTCGTAATAAAGCGGTGAGAACAAAATTAAAATAAACTTCCTTTCTTTTTTTAAATTAAATTCTAAAGATATGCTCTTAGAAGAAAAGCTGAAAAACAAATCGATCCAAATCTTCTTTTGTTCTTTTTTTTCTTAAATACAACGCCTACTAACTAGAGGTGTCCCGAAGAAGCTCTGAGTATTTTCGAAACTTCTTAGTTTTAAAACCTTCCAAATGTTTTGATCGAAAACTGAGGTGCCAAGCGCATCCAACTCTACCGGAATGCCAGGCCAGCCGCGACAACGGCAGCAATCGCCAAATGTCGGGTTAATAATAACACATAACCAAAAAAGTCTTCAGTCTGACACATATATGGCAACACTGTTAACAGACCCATATGATTTCTGCACACGGTACAAAGATTATATATTTGGGACGCGAATGGTATTTTGGTCGTCGACTATCGTGAGAAAGATAAACCTATCAATAGCGAATATTACGAAGCATTATTGAGTCGATTGAGTGTTGAAATCAAGAAAAAACGGCCTCACAAAAAAAAAAAAAAAAAATCTGTTTCAACAGGACAATGCCTGGTGTCACAAGTCTGATGAATATGATGGTTGAATTGAATGAATTACACTTCGAATTGCTTCCCCACCCGCCGGTCTCACCAGGTCTGGCCCAGACATCAAATACATGCTCCAGGGAAAGTATGTTCACGTATAAAGTCGAATTTTTAATAATTCATATTTAAGCACGGTTGAACACAGCTGGAAATAAATAAATTGATATTAAATTATAAAGTGATCATTACTCAGTACTTCCCTTTAAAATCCTAGTCTCCAGTGTCCTCATACGCCCTGCCTACGTCTATGAAGCATCTGAAATAAGAAGAAGCATATAAATTAGTCCAATATAATTAACTTGAGCAAAGATATCACAAAAATTACAAAAAATATATAGTTACATGCAAACTGCCAAGAAACAAATTTCTTGGCAGTACAACAACAACACTACATGCAAACATAAACATTGGGATTTCTTAGCGAAATTCATGTTTTCTGCACAATAAACATTTGCAAAACATGCATTTATGCTTAAATGTGCACAATACATAAATTTGCAGAATCCATACACACTATTATTATTGAAATTCAACAATTGTTGCCATTGTTGACATTTCACTAACAATTTTTCCAACACAAAATTTTCGCAAAATTTGCATGATTCTTGCAAATTATGCACAGGCAAATCACTAATTAACACTTATAGAATATATTAATCAACTCACCTTAACAATTAAATCATTTATTGATGAGAAATCCATCCAAACAACACGGCACTTTACTATTTAAAAACCGCGAACCGAACTGTCACTGCGACAACGTAAATAATCAATTTTACGAAGTTGGCCGCGCTCTACCTGTTGGCAATAGTTAAAAAACGCGAAATTGCCCAGGTAAGGAAATATTTGCAATAAAAAGGTAATTCCAATTCCCATAATTAGTGGGAAAGAGAACAATGTAGAAACGAGACAGAAGAAAATTCGTGAGAGAATTTGTGTTCCACACCAGAAATTGACCTGGGATGGTAAGGAGCCGCCATAATGCTAAACTTTAGAAAAATTGAAATATTTCAATAAATTAATTAGGAAAAATTACGGATAATTAAAAAAAAATTAATTCACATAATTTGGAAAATTTTGACATTACAGTATGGACTTATAATATGCAAAAAATATATGAAAATTGCATTTTTTCATGTGGAACTTGTCCGTAAATGGCGGCTCGGACATTATAAAAAGGAGGTGCTCCCTAACTAAACTCTCATTAGTTTGACAGCGATTGCAAATGCAGCTTCGCATAGATCCAGTGTTCTTTAAAAAATCTAAAGTGAAAAAATTAAAATAGTTTCAAGACAATCTTTAGCATAAATCAACGTACCAAGCAAGGTACAGCATTCACATGCTATAAGGATTGCAATAGCAAATTAACAAGTTTTTTTGGTGTAACTTGAATTTGGTGGTGAACGCTTTTAGGATAAGTATTTGTTTTATATATTCCTAAAACATTTGGTGGTGGACATTTTAATTTAGTTTTCCACATAGCATTAACTTCATGCAAGCCACGCATAATTAATGCTTCATGTGAAAAAACAATGTAGATTACTTAATATTAAGCTACACGTGAATTATAGTAAGTAAGAATTTAGCACTAAGAAACAGTGAAATTAAATATAATAAAAGTGAAATTGGTGAAAATCTGAGGTAAAAGATTGAGCACGTGTCACGTTACGACACCTCAAGAATACATACCTACAGATAATTAATTAAATTAATTAAGTACAATTGAAGTGGAAAAATAAAATTAATTTAAGACTGACATAAAAAAAATGAATTTTGATCAATAAACGTAACAGTAAACACAAGCCCACATATCTTGTTATTTTAACATACCGCTACACTAACCAACATAAAGTGCAGTGATATAGCTGTAGTGTGCAATTACCGCTACATTACAAAACATTTTTTGGTGGTTCCATCCAGGAATGTGTGCCTGTTTACTGTTGCGATTGACAATAATTCAGTTACGATTAAATTAGTCAAGCAATTCTTACTGTTATTGTGCTGAAACGTGGCAGTTTTTGAAGAAGCTTTCAAAATTAATTAATAACTGTGCTTAGACGTGGCAGTTCTCATTAAAAACTACAAAAATTAATTTATAAACGTGCTTAGACGTAAAACTTCAGGGTGCCCAGACGAGGCAGCTCGAATATTATCGAAATTTCTGTTATAATTACTGAACTTACATGTCAGTAAATCGTGTTACATAGTTAATTGGGGAGCTTACATGTCAGTAACTCTTAATAAATAGTTGATTAATTAAATTAATTAATTAATTAGTAACAAAAATTTAGTTAAATATTTTTCACGTCAATTTGTCATACACGTGGCATTAAATTGCTTCCTTCAATTATTTTCATCATCTAACCCACACGGTTAATTAACTAATAGTAGAATATCAATCAACATGGATTCAGTAGATAAACTAATCCTTACGGAAAGCATATTGCGTGCAAGAATTGAAAAGTTAATCGAAAATGGAAAGAAAACGAACCTTGTTAAACGAACACAAGGCTTTTATGAAACTAAAATTACAGAGTTGAAGAAACTGTCGGAAATATATAGCGATACAGATATGGCAATAAATCAGGCTTTATTAGATGAAAAGCAACATGAGTATTTAGCCCAAGATAATCAACAGAGTTAAAATATTCCGAATATATGGGAGAATTAGTAGAAGGATTGCGGAAATTCGTCCCAACTACTGAAGCATCAAGCTCGGGACAAGTACCAATTCATTCGACAACTGTTGTTCAACAGGAATCATTCCTTCCGCGCATTCAGTTGCCCAAGTATAACGGCAACTACGATTTATGGCGATCATTTCATGATCTATTCATCTCTCTTGTTCATGACAATACAAAGCTAACACCAGTTCAAAAGCTGCATCATCTGAAATCTTGTTTAGTGGGTGATGCTGAGAAATTGTTGCGGCACACCCCAGTAACAAATGAAGATTACATGCCAGCATGGAACAAGTTAAAGGCTAGATATGAGGACAAGAGAATTTTAGTTAATCATCAATTAAAGGTTTTGGTAAACCAAGCCAAACTAAATGCAGAGTCTGCTAAAGGACTCAAGTCAATAATTGATACAACAGACGAATGTATCCAACAATTACAAAGTTTAGAAGTTGATACGACATCGTGGGATGTACTTCTAATACATCTGTTAGTACAGAAATTAATTACCTTTCATTACCCTCAAAATGTGGGAAGAAGAGCAGGGAGGCACACAAGAACTACAAAAATTTAAGTCATTTAAGCAGTTTTTAAGTACACGTTTAAGAATTTTAGAATCGTTAGCAGATAGTCTAGTTAAGTCCACACCACATCACAAACCAAACACCACACCAGATGTGACAAAGTCAATGAATTTAAATGCGCAGGATGCAATGCCAGGCATTACCTCCAAAAGTGTCCGAAGTATCAAGCGATGGACATACCATCCAAATATCAGATATTGAAGGCATCTGGTCGGTGCTCAAATTGCTTAGGAATTCACCACTTAAATAATTGCACTAGCAAATTTAGATGTCTGAAATGCAATAGGAGACATCATAGCACCCTTCATGAAGAACACAATAAGGAAAAACCCAAGTCCTCAGCTGTTCATAATGAGCATAAGTCAGCACATGACAATGTTAGATTGAGCACAAGTCAAGTTAATCAATCTAGCTCCTCACAGGAAAGCTTTTCCCGGTTACAAGCAGTCAACAATACTGATGGGTTAAACACTAGTCATAACTTCGTAACCCCAGAAAGTCACAATGCTCTACTAGCAACTGCATTAGTAGTAGCACAGACAAAAAGCGGAAAACCTTATATTCTACGATGTCTGATAGATAGTGGCTCGCAATCATCTTTCATCACGGAGGAAGCTTGCAGGAAATTAGGAGCAGTACAAAGCCCAATTGCAGTCTCAATCACAGGCTTAAACACTAGCCATACAGCCATCTCAAGGCACCAAACAATACTCTCTCTTCGGCCTCGAACAACGAGATCTACAGCAGTATTAGAAGAAAACTTTTCTTACTTAAGAACATTACAGATCCTCTGCCTTCTAGAATAGTGTCTAAAACGGAATGCGCGAAGCTAAAGAAACTGCAACTCGCAGATCCCACATTCTGGAAACCGGGAAGGATAGATGCATTATTAGGAACAAGAGTTTATGCTCAAATATTGCGAAACGGTATTCGGCAAGGAACAAATACGACTCCTACAGCAGTCAACACAATATTTGGTTGGATTTTGCTAGGGTCTATCATAGATGATGCAGAGCACAAAACGTCATCATTTACAATCACAACTGATGATGTGGCTCGTCAACTCAAAAAGTTCTGGGAAACAGAAGAATGTCCCACAAACCCCATTCTTACAAAAGAAGACAAAGAATGTCTACAGAGTTATCAACTCAATCACCAGCGTCTGCATAATGGAACTTACCAAGTTAAGTTACCTTTTGTAAACGACGAGAACCCTATTCTGGGGCAATCGAGAATACAAGCAATCAAACGCTTTCAAGGAATTCAACGACAATTATCCAGAAATCCAGACTTGAAAGTTGAATATGAGAGATGTTTGGACGAATATCTCTTGTTGGGTCATATGGAAGAAATACCTCCGCCCAACATCAATCAGCCCCATTATTATATACCTCATCATGCCGTTGTGAAGGAAAGCACGACAACAAAGGTGAGAGTAGTATTCGATGCCTCAGCTCAGACGTCGAATGGCAAATCCCTTAATGAGTATCTACTAAAGGGCCCAGTTCTGAAACCTAAGCTGTTCGCCACGTTGCTCAACTGGCGCAAATATAAAATCGCTATGAACGCAGACATTGAAAAGATGTATCGCATGATCACCATGCATCCCGATCACCGAACATTTCAGCGAATCATTTGGAGACATCCTAAATCCAAGGAGATTCAGGATTTTCAGCTGAACACGGTGACATTAGAACTCCGTCAGCGCCATACTTAGCTATTCAGACGCTACAACAGTTAGCAAATGATGAACAGCAAAGATGGCCTTTAGCTTCTACGGTTACAACCACAGATTTTTATGTGGATGATCTCCTGACTGGAGCTGATAATCTTAATGACGCTAAATGCTTATCAAATCAGCTAATATGTATGATGAAATCTGGGGGATTCAATCTCAGGAAATGGACAAGCAAAAGTTCAGAGCTGTTAAGCCATCTTCCTGCAGAGCAATGTGAATTCACAGAAACACTAACGAACACAGACCAGGAATCTGTAAAAACACTAGGAATTCGCTGGCATCCTAAACTGGATAGTTTTTCCATTATAACCAAACCATGGACAGTTCATGCCAAGGTAACTAAACGAACCATTCTGTCTGACATCGCATCACTGTACGATCCTTTAGGCTGGCTGGCACCAGTGGTAATCACAGTCAATGGAATAAGTTTAAACGTAACTTAAAATGCATAGAAAACATACAAATCCCTAGATGGATCAAATATTCATCTGAGGCAAGCATCCAATTACATGGATTTTGTGATGCGTCTACAAAGGCTTTTGCAGCTGCCGTTTATTTACGGGTAGACGATCAGAACGGCTTAATTCATACCAATTTGCTTACTGCAAAGACTAGGGTAGCTCCAATTAAGCCAACAACAATTCCTAGATTAGAGCTTAATGGAGCTCTATTACTTGCACGACTGCTTCAGGCTACAATTGAAGATATGCGCCTACATCATGTGCCAATCTTCGCCTGGACAGACTCAACAATTGTCTTGCAATGGATCAAGGAACATCCAGCCCGATGGAAAATCTATGTAGCAAACCGCGTCGTCGAAATACAAGACGTTGTACGCTTCGAACAGTGGCGTCACGTATCCACAAAACACAATCCGGCAGATTTAGCCTCCAGAGGTGTTCCTGCAGCAGATTTAACCAGTAATCATTTATGGTAGCATGGACCATCATGGTTAGCTGAAGAACAGGACAACTGGCCGAAATTTAAGGACATTTCGGAACAAACAAATTTAGAAGCTAAAGAACTTCCTACAGTAAGTTGTTTAGCGAAATTAGAAAACAATCTTCTTTTACGATATTCGTCGTATACTCGCCTTGTGCGAATTGTAGCTTTCACTGTGCAGGAATGGAATAATGCTGAAGTACCAATATTAAAACTCGTACAACAAACTGCGTTCGGAGAAGAGTATAAGAATATGTTGGGCAAGAAACCATTGTCACAACATAGCAAATTAATCAAGCTCAATCCATTTCTGGACAACAACGGTCTAATACGATTAGGTGGTAGACTTCTGAATGCAACATTGCCTTATAATAAGAAGCACCCAATCATCTTACCACGTGATCATCACGTTACACTAATACTAATTGATAAACTACATGTAGATACTCTGCATGGCGGTCCATCACTAGTTCTCAGCACTAGTCGAGATAGATTTTGGATCTTGGATGCAAGACGCCGAATTACCAGTCGAATACATAAGTGCATTATCTGTTTTAAACATCGGACTACAACAAGAACCCAATTAATGGGAAATCTACCAACGTCTCGAGTGAATATAACGAGACCGTTCCTTAACGTAGGAATTGACTATGCAGGACCTGTAATAATAAAAGCATCAAACCTACGAAATGCAAAATTGCTGAAAGCATACTTTTGCATCTTCATTTGTATGGCCACAAAGGCGGTACATCTGGAGTTGGTATCAGATCTCACATCTGAAGCATTCCTCGCTGCATTAAAACGATTTGTGGCACGAAGAGGATTGTGTAGTGACATATACTCAGATTATGGCACCAACTTCATTGGAGGAAAAGCGATATTAGAAAAGGATTTGCAAGCAGCAATTAAAGGTGCAACTCCAGTAGCAGCACAATATCTTGCCTCCAAGCAAATCAATTGGCATTTTAATCCTCCAGCCTCTCCACACTTTGGAGGGATATGGGAAGCTGGAGTAAAGGCAATAAAGTACCATTTACGCCGAACATTACAACACTCCAGATGCACATTCGAAGAATACTCTACAGTCCTGGCTCAGGTTGAGGCATGTCTAAATTCTAGACCGCTATGCTACGTGAGAAATGATCCAGAGGATTTACTTATCCTCACACCCGGACATTTTTTAATAGGCCAAGCACTTAATGCCATTCCAGAGCCAGACTATACACACGAAGCAATACTACCTTCCAAACGGTGGAAGTACATACAACTATTATTGACTATCAGAACCAGCTTAACACAAGCTCGCTGCATGGACACGTTTAATAAATAAACGTCTCAACAATACATGCGATTCATCACTTAGTCGGTGTTAGTATTAGTATGTTACACAAAACATAAACCCAAACACCAGATGAAATTACATGCACAAAACATTAAACAGAATAGATTAAATATTATATAGACGTTTTTTTAAAACATGCTTAGAAACGTCGAGAACAAAATGCTCAGCCATATTATTAACAGTAATACACATGCGATTAATAGGTTCATACTTGGTAAAGTTAGACCTTGAGGAGTTAACATGCAACAGAGGTAGCCTTCTTAAATTGTGCCTACTATCACGGAAAGAGATTTTGTTAAGTAAAAATGGAGAATCAATATTCCCGTTTAAGAGTTGATGCACAAACGTTATATCGGCAACCATACGACGTTTCTCTAGCGAGTGCATATTTAAAAGCTTCAAGCGATCCTTATAGGGTGGAAGAATTAATGAATTATTCCAGGGTAGGTGCCTGAGAGCAAATCGTAGGAAGTTCCGCTGAACAGACTCGATACGGTCGATGTGTATACCGTAAAATGGAGACCAGACCTGGCTAGCGTATTCAAGAAGGGGTCTCACAAAGCAAGTGTACAAATGCAATGTAATGGTGGGATTCGAGAACTCTCGAGACCAACGTTTTATAAAGCCCAACATAGAACTACTCTTTGATACCATGAAGTTTATATGGGAGACGAAATTCAATCTTTGGTCACATTTGACACCTAAGTCACAAACAGAACTAACACGGCGAATCGAGGAATTCGAGAATTCATAATCATAAGTGATTGGTTTCAGATTCCTGTGGAAAGTCATAACCTCACATTTGTCGATATTGAGTACCAAATTATTGCTTTTGCACCAGTCGTAAAATTTGTGGAGATCACTCTGTACAAGTTCACAGTCGTTAAAAGATTTAATCTGAGCGAAAAGTTTAATATCGTCAGCATAAATCAAGACTTTGCAGTGCTTCACAACAGATACAATGTCGTCAATAGATAGAATAAAGAGCAACGGGCCCAGGTGACTCCCTTGAGGTACGCCGGACGAAGCTTTCAAGACTCTAGAGAAGGAATGGCGGAAATTGATTTGGTATGTTCTGTTATCTAAATATGACTCCGTCCATTTTAGGAATGTTAGGGGAAACCCATACTTTTCCATTTTAAACAATATCACGGAGTGAGATAACTTGTCGAAAGCTTTACTAAAGTCAGTATAGATACAATCTGTCTGGAAGCCTTTTGCAAACCCTCCATTAGTATCCGAGATGAATTCTAATAAGTTGGTGGTTGTAGACCTGCCCGAAATAAACCCATGTTGGTTTGAAGAAAGCAAATTCTTACAGGAAAACGATAGCTGAGAGTAAATGATTGATTCAAATAATTTGGGCATGCATGATAATTTCGCAATAGGCCTATAGTTAGATATATCATTTTTACTACCTGTTTTGTGGATAGGTATGATGAAAGAATTTTTCCATAGCTGCGGAAAACAACCACTATCGAGCGATTTTTGGAAAATAATTCTCAGCGGGGCTACTAGGGAGAGGCAACATGACTTCAGAAAGGCTGGAGGAATCCCATCGGGACCCGTTGTGAAGTCATTTGGAAGCCCATTAATATGATCAAGTATATCCTCATGTGTAATTGTAGGGATAGTGAATGAAACTTTATGAGAGTCGTTCATATAATTAAAGTTACTATTACGAGGTTGGAAATTTGAAGAGGAAAATGCATTTTCAAAAAATGAAGCAAACATATTGCAAATTTCAGACGAATCATCACTAGTAGTATCTTTGTACTTCATGTTATTGGGGTAGTTGTCGGTTTTTTTTTTCATATTAATAAACCTAAAAAAGTCACGTGGATCACTAAATAATTTCACATGCATACTTTGAATATACTCATCATAGAGTGAAGAGGAAAGTTCATTGAACTCATTATAGGATGTGAGGAAGTTGCTGTGACTTATAATGTCCTTGTCCCGCAAATATCTTTTCCACAGTTTATTCTTTCTATTTTTAAGGCGTTTCAGTTCTTTATTGAACCATGGCGGTGATGTTTTAGAGATCCGCTGACGCTCACGGGGAACATGAGAAGCGAATAAATCGAAAAGAATTATGTAAAACTTAGAAACATCTTCATCAACACTGTTGCAAGACAGCAATGTGCTGAAATCAATAGAGGTAAGTCTACTAGAAAGTTCTGAAAAGTCAGCTTTTCTAAAATTGAAAAAGTATTGTGTTTCGTCACAATTTGCGAGATTTTCGGTTTCATGGCAATATGTAATTAGTAGAGGGGGGTGATATTTGTCAAGAGTAGACATTATAACTGAGCTAGGTTCAACTAATAAGTTCCCAGCGTCAGTAGAAAATACCAGGTCTAGCTGCCTACCCATGTCATTCTTAACATTACTGATTTGGCTGAGACCAAGAGATGAAATAGTGTCAAGGAAACGTGATTCCCTTGTTGTCAAGTTATTAAGTGGAAGATAGTCATCGTCATCTTCATTAAGTACCCATTGTATATTGGGTAAGTTAAAATCACCAATAAGTAGTAATTCGTCAATAGGTTCCATCTTACCATGGATAAAATTAGATGTTAAAGTAAGTAGGTCGTAAATATTTTGACCTTTGTCATCAACTATATTTATGGAGTCTGGAGGAATGTAGCAACAAACTATGTATAAGTCATATTTTAGGAGAGATAGCTTAAGAGCTATGAGCTCAATATCGAGGGTGTTGGAGAAACAAGGAAGTTCAATTTTGCTGCAATTGAACTTATTTTTACACGCGAGAAGTACGCCACCGCCACGAGCCTCCGAAACAGTATGTCTATCTCTTCTAAAAGTTTGATAAGAATTATCAAGGATTTCAGCATCGCGAATACCATGATGCAGCCAAGTTTCAGTGAAAGCCACTATATCGAAGCAAGCCGCGACGGAGGATTTGAAGATATGTGCGGTTTTTGTCCGAATCCCCCTTACATTTTGATAGTAAAGGGAAAGCGACTTCAGTTTTTTGGAACAACGTTATTTATTTTAGCTTTATTTCTAGGTAGGCGCTCAGAAGGTACAAATAATTTAGTGAAAGTGCCAGGAGGCCAAAGTAAGGGGTCTAACAACTTGTCTTGCATATCTGCTGAGACAGTTAGGAGAAAGGATGCAACCGGTTTAGAGCTTTTACTGATTTTTCGACAAGAAATACCATCAATCGCAATATTTTTGGACCTTAAATACTTCGATATGTCCTCGCACATCGTTTCTGGACAGAGACGGGTGACGAAAACATTCGAAGGTTTAGGTATCGTTCTCAAAGAGGCCCCAATACCATTTCCTAAAGAGGACTGAGGTGCAGTGCCATTCTCTACTGTGGAAGGCTCCCTCCTTTCAGTTGCAATTGCACGTTTCCGGGATCGGTTTTTACGGATGCTTTGTTTACGGGTTTGCTTGGAATGCTCCACAGGAATAAGAGCATTCCTATTAAAACCCAAGTCAAGGTCGGAAGATTTGGCCAACGGAAGCGGCACGTGCGAAGCCCGGACAGCATTCTTACCTACAGATAACTCCGTCTGACCACCTGCAGAGGACGTTGTCGGAAGGGATTTTTGGCTACTAAAATTAGTGTCCGAGATGGCGATTGCATTTTGGGCTGCTATGAGTTCACTTCTTAAGCTTGAAGCGGAAGAAGGAAGATTAAAATTATTAGCTGGAACACTTGTGCGAAGATCAGATTGTGTTCTGATTTCATCTGCAATATCACTCATTATCACCCTTGTAGCAGCGAGATCGTCAGAAATAGTGGTAAGTTTCGTTTGTAGTGGGGAGGAAACGGATTCCTGACCAAACAAGTTCTCAATAGAGCTAGGAATATCATTAATATATGTCTTAAGGTCGTTCAAGTGATTGTTTAAACTTAACGACAACTCTTTGTAGTGTCTTGAATGTGTGGAAACATCCATGAAGTTCCTGCCGAATGATTCTGCAAACTTACGCAAATCAGAATCTGAAGACTTTGATTTGCCATCCTTTAAACAGTCAAGTAAGCAATCCAATTTGGATTCAAGTGCATCAAGCCTATGATGTAGAGAGGCAGAATTGTTCGAATTGTTTGAAGCCGTAGTTAGTTTATCGACTTTACGAGACAGCTCATCAAGAACCTGAGAAATAGATGAAAAGTCGGAGGATTGTACTGTTTGCATCACTTTGAGAGAATTTATATTATTGGTCAGGTTGTCGGTGTTGTTTAGTAATTCCTGCAATTGACCATTATTACATTTTACTGCCATTAAAATATGAGATAACGAAATTTCCTTACATTCAGAGCAAAAGTAGGAGAATATGTTAGAAAACTCAAGCAGTGACTTAGCAGAGAGGTGGCTAAAATTGGAGAAGCCCACGCAAGCATAATGAAAAGATCTGCCACAAATTCCTTGGCACTTGATTAGAGCAAGATTACTATCAGTTAACTGACAACTATTAAAACAGCAACCATCCATGCTTCAGATCAACATGCAAGAAATAAATAAAAACAAAAAAAAAAAAAAAAAAAAAAAATCGAGAAAGGTTCCAGTACAAGATTTGTGTAAAGCAAAGCTTAATAAATTGCAGTCCAAGATGTAAAAATAATTGTGCGTGGTGCGTGGTTGAAGTGTGATGGTTGTCCAGGGATTTTAGAACAACAATACTGATTGGAGACTTCGTGACGAGGGGGGTTGCGTCAAGACTAAGTTATTAGCAATAAAAAATAGTTTTGTGGATTAGTTTTGAATCATTCACAGATAGGTGGCATGAAGAGTCAGATCTTGTATATACATATGTACCTAATCGAGGCAACGTCAGCCCTTCAAACCCAATTCAGGTAAAAGAAAAAGGGAAAAAAAAATTTTAAAAAGAAATTTTACAGGTGCACAGCATGCACCAATATGCAGAAACTACACAGAGAAGAGAAAAAAAATAAAATAAAAAATAAGGAGAAATTACCCCAGAAAGACTTTAATCACTCCCGTCGAACAAATCGAGGAGACAAACACGGCGTGATCCGAAAATAAACTACGCAACTGAAAATTAGTCCGGATCGGACAAAAACACGGTGAAACGGTTCAAAATAATAGAAATGAATAGAACAAACACAAAACAGATGCACAGAACACCGAATAAATAAAGAAATTAAAAATTAAAAGTTGACACGAACGAAAACTCGACTTGACAGCACAACAATTCACAATAATAATGATATATAAGCAATTTTGGGATAAATGGTCAAGGGATTACTTGAACCAATTGCAATCGTCCCAAATGGTATACAAGGCAACCAAATATTCAAGTAGGAGACGTCGTACTTGTAAAACATGATCAAATGCCACCCACGAGTTGGTTCATGGGCATAACTGAACAAGTGCATCCAGGGACAGATGATCTGGTTCGGGTAGTTAAAGTAAAAACGCGAAGCTGTAGTTTTCTACGACCGATTGCCAAAATTAGTCCGCTACCATTAGCTATAGATTAACTACCTGTTCTTAGTGTCGTCATGTGTCTGTCCTTTTGTGTACTACTGTTGGCTGAGGGTTGTTTTAAGTCACGTTACGCCACACTAACAGGTTGCCATTTCAGATGTCATTCACCTACGAACAGGATGATACATTATACATTCTGGAAGACATTTACTTTAGCCCACCACGAAGCCCGGAGGGGAGGATGTTGCGTGACCCGGGATGTGATGTCTTTGGCAGACCCAGGCCGGAGTTGGCCTACGAATTGGCTTCAGGAGTTCAAGAAGAAGTTGTAGGAGCTAGAGAAGAAGTTTCCAGAACCAGAGGAGAGCCATCCACGAGCGCAGCAGCTAAGGAATCAACTACGGCTACAAACTTACCGTTTGTAGGCCCGACTCCCTTTACGGATCCGCACTCGGATCAGACAGTGGTGGTTAATGGCAGTCGGATATCACAGTTATCCAGAATTCTGCTGACCACAAACATAAACGAGTTCGAAATGAGGATGAACAATAGCTTTCAAAAATTTCGAACGCGAGAAGGCGTAGATATATATCTGCCTCGATATGTCTTGCAGCGTATTAACGTTCGGGCAATACAGCAGCGGAGGGACCGCGAAAAATTCATTAACCTACCCGACATATACCAAGTCAAACTAAAAGTCAACAAGGGCGGAGAATTAATCTTTCATCACTACCACAAGCGAGGTATACGTAAGATAAAGAAGGCTTTGGTTGAACAAACTGTTCAACGGGGGGGAGTATGTTGAACACAGCTGGAAATAAATAAATTGATATTAAATTATAAAGTGATCATTACTCAGTACTTCCCTTTAAAATCCTAGTCTCCAGTATCCTCATACGCCCTTCCTACGTCTATGAAGCATCTGAAATAAGAAGAAGCATATAAATTAGTCCAATATAATTAACTTGAGCAAAGATATCACAAAAATTACAAAAAATATATAGTTACATGCAAACTGCCAAGAAACAAATTTCTTGGCAGTACAACAACAACACTACATGCAAACATAAACATTGGGATTTCTTAGCGAAATTCATGTTTTCTGCACAATAAACATTTGAAAAACATGCATTTATGCTTAAATGTGCAAAATACATAAATTTGCAGAATCCATACACACTATTATTATTGAAATTCAACAATTGTTGCCATTGTTGACATTTCACTGACAATTTTTTCAACACAAAATTTTCGCATAATTTGCATGATTCTTGCAAATTATGCAAAGGCAAATCACTAACTAACACTTATAGAATATATTAATCAACTCACCTTAACAATTAATTCATTTATTGATGAGAAATCCATCCAAACAACACGGCACTTTACTATTTAAAAACCGCGAACCGAACTGTCACTGCGACAACGTAAATAATCAATTTTACGAAGTTGGCCGCGCTCTACCTGTTGGCAATAGTTAAAAAACGCGAAATTGCCCAGGTAAGGAAATATTTGCAATAAAAAGGTAATTCCAATTCCCATAATGAGTGGGAAAGAGAACAATGTAGAAACGAGACAGAAGAAAATTCGTGAGAGAATTTGTGTTCCACACCGGAAATTGACCTGGGATGGTAAGGAGCCGCCATAATGCTAAACTTTAGAAAAATTGAAATATTTCAATAAATTAATTAGGAAAAATTATGGATAATTAAAAATAAATTAATTCACATAATTTGGAAAATTTTGACATTACAGAATGGACTTATAATGTGCAAAAAATATATGAAAATTGCATTTTTTCATGTGGAACTTGTCCGAAAATGGCGGCTCGGACATTATAAAAAGGAGGTGCTCCCTAACTAAACTCTCATTAGTTTGACAGCGATCGCAAATGCAACTTCGCATAGATCCAGTGTTCTTTAAAAAATCTAAAGTGAAAAAATTAAAATAGTTTCAAGACAATCTTATAGCATAAATCAACGTGCCAAGCAAGGTACAGCATTCACATGCTATAAGGATTGCAATAGCAAATTAACAAGTTTTTTTGGTGTAACTTGAATTTGGTGGTGAACGTTTTTAGGATAAGTATTTGTTTTATATATTCCTAAAACATTTGGTGGTGGACATTTTAATTTAGTTTTCACATAGCATTAACTTCATGCAAGCCACGCATAATTAATGCTTCATGTGAAAAAACAATGTAGATTAGTTAATATTAAGCTACACGTGAATTATAGTAAGTAAGAATTTAGCACTAAGAAACAGTGAAATTAAATATAATAAAAGTGAAATTGGTGAAAATCTGAGGTATAAGATTGAGCACGTGTCACGTTACGACACCTCAAGAATACATACCTACAGATAATTAATTAAATTAATTAAGTACAATTAAAGTGCAAAAATAAAATTAATTTAAGACTGACATAAAAAAAATGAATTTTGATCAATAAACGTAACAGTAAACACAAGCCCACATATTTTGTTATTTTAACATACCGCTACACTAACCAACACAAAGTGCAGTGATATAGCTGTAGTGTGCAATTACCGCTACATTACAAAACAAGCACAAACTAAAAACATGCTTTTATAAAAAAATTGTTTTTCCGGGGGTTGGTAATCAGCCATCTTGGCACATCCGCTATGTTGGATTTGTGCTGACGTCAGGTAGCTTATCGTATTCTACTCGCCAACACCTTTCATTTGATATCCATGTCGTGGGATTATTAAGAAAAAGTTAATCCGCTATCTTTACAGCGTCCGCCATATTGGATTTGGAACCATATTTGTTATTGAAATTTCATTTGAGGCCTGGCTTGAATTGGTATATACCTACTCCAAACTTCAGAGCGATATCTTGATAAGAAGTGGTTCAAAATTTGATTACAAGATTTGAAAAACAGACAGACTGACAGATTGATGCCCCGGCAGACAAGTGAAATAAATGAAATACGTCTAAAAAAAATAGTTTTTTTTTTACCTAGACCGGAGACTTATTGAGTGATGTGATACAAGTAACAAGCTCTCAGAATTAAAACCGTTATATGTTCAAATATTATTATCAGAAAAATTGACACAAATACAACAGTTCAACCAACTGGTCAATTACTAGATACTATTTATAAATATAGTGCCTATAGTTGACCACTTTAAAATATTTACATAGCACTAACTTTAGCTTATTTGAAACCATAGAACTGTTAGTTCAGCACTTCTTGAACTCAAAAATCTAGAAAACGCAAGCTACACGTTAAGTAAACCAACAGAACTTCAAAATTTTCCCGAAAGTATTCGGTGTTTACTTTCTAATTTCAGCTCGATCAAAATAAGACTGAAATGTACTCTGTTCATCAAAAACGTGTGTAATCTCGATGACATGAAATTGTTCGTCTAACGGTATAATCAGTTCATTGGGGATATGACTACGTATTAGTTGCTACAATGAAGGCAATGATTAGTTGACCCAATAGTTTAATATTCTAACTTTATTAGAAAATGGCCAACTACTGGTGTATGGTCAACTACTGGTGCATTCACCCAATATAGAAATAGAGGCAACACTACCGACTGGACTTTCCCTGTTTACGCAGAAAGTCCCCGCTCCTTTTGAGACGCACGAACTTACTTTCCATAAGGGGATGGTGTTATTAGCATAATACTCATATCGCTCATAACAACCCCATTATTTAATTCCAAAATGAGTTAATTATTATTTCATTTCGTATCACGAAAACCATTTCTAAAAGTCTTTAATCGCTAATTCTTCACTCACACAGCGAAAAATGCCTGATATCAGCGGTGCAAGTAGAAGTAATGTACGAGTGTTGTTTTGTCTGCGCAATGCGCATATGAAACCTTTTCCGGAGCTTTTGCTCAGATAAGAAAAAAGGTAACAAAGAATGTCAGAGCAGAGTTGAGCGGGTAGCGACAGTAGTTTTTGCATTTTCAGATGATCCAGATCTAGATTGTAAACTCCAGATCTAGATTGTAAACTCCTCTGTTCAAGAAAAAATAACCGAACGTGAATAAACTATAAAAGTGGGGAAATAAAGGTGGTGTATTACTTCTAACTTCCCGTTAATCACAATACGACATAAAAAGGGCAGGTGAATCTTCCTGCAGCCGGAGAAGCACTCTCTGTCCTGTGTGGTACTATCATCACACATTCCAGCGTAATATCTTATTTGAAATTCAAAGGTGATATAGTGCCAGCAGCGTTATCAGGAGTTATGTTCCTTTTGAAACGTCAGAAAAGTGAAAAGTGCGAACCTTCATCAGGAAACCATCAAAATGTTCAATAAACCGGAGGTTATCCAAATTAGCAGAGGCCAGAATATAGTGATCATGCCAACAACAGCCAACCTGCAAACAGTCAATTTACCCCCGTCGGAAAGCAGATGGTACAATTACAGTATCCATAGTATTGTAATTAGAGAAGTTTTGGGCACCCATTGAAAATACATCCTTAAATAGAATTTTTGTATGAGTAATCTTGTTATATATAAGTACTATAAATGCTTGTAACAAAAAAAACAACTTTTCATTTTTGTTATTTTTGTAATTAGATAGACAATAAATAAAATAGTATATTTTAAAAAGGCATGTGAATTTATTAAGGATTTTTTTAATCATTAAAATTTTGTTAAAGAAAAAAGAGATCAAATAAATTGCAGCATAATATAGAGAAAATTCTTAGTTATGGCATTGGAAAGACACATAGTTATGGGGAAAATATGTTAATTGCTAAAGGAAAAAATTTCATAAATTAGAGATAAGCATGAAGACAAAGAAAAAAAAAATTAAGAAATATATGTTAAACAGAGTTATACAGATAAACTAAGAAATTTTTAGTGAAAATAGTTATGTGTAACCGAATAGTAAAGAAAAGATAGCATACAGGTGGTAAGAAAGAAAAAACATGTAAAAAGATAAAAATGCAAGAAGAGATAAATCAGAAGATTTATAAATATATATAAGAAAAATGTAAAATAATCTGAATCGAACGGCGATCAAAATATTTTCAATTTTTAAGACTGTTGCGCTCCCAGATCTAGTTTCCTGAGTAAATTAGTTTTTCTAAGGGGGGAGCGATGTTATGGACCAACATACGGAAGATTCTTCCAAAAGCCAACGACATTACAGAGAAATAATCAGCAATTGCTAAACAATTACCTCGCATGGTATTGTTCTGCAACTGTCGGTTGTTTTGCTGATTAGCCCAAAAGCTAGCTGCGATGAGCGCTTGGTGGTAATTATTATGTGAGGCGATTTTTTACAACTAAGCAACTCAGGTGCTGCAACTTGTAGAAGAAACGACAAGGTTGTTAGCGTTTGTTTACATCTGCGTTGCGGGTAAAAGTTTACTATCCAATATTGTACATAAAAGACCAATGACTGGTCTGGTGAGTGCCGTTAAGTAGTCAGTCCCGATTCAACTTTTGTTTTCGAGTGTCAAGTTACAGTTCGGTTCGGTTTGCTTGATTGTAAAGTATTAGGACAGGTCAGTTTTGACGTAAAAATACAGCACATATGTTCAAATAATTCGTGTGTTATTATTTACTGGAAGAAGTTTTTCGTTGTGTGATTGCTTTGGGACAAGACAGTTTTGTTCCCACTCAGGGGAAAGCCCACAAGGGTCATGTTTTCGCGAGTCCCTATGTGAGCGAGCCATGAAGAACTCCTAAGTTTTTTAACGGGATTTGGGAAGGTTCATGGCAACGTTCGTGCCATTCCCTTAAAATTGGGGACGAAGGTCTCGGGCGGAGTATCTGCTGTACCAGCCGGAAAGCATCCATTACCTTGAATAAGTGATGTACGCTTCAATAAGGCTTCTACCTGAGCATATCCTGCTCGAGATACTGGATAGACGTGGGAACCGAAGCGAAATACTATGCTTGGAATTTGGTGGGGCATTTTATTGCTGACTGCCCTAAGAGAAGCGGGAAGAAAGCTGAGCCGAGGGTTCCCTCGAAGGAAACCGCTACTACAGTAGCGGCTTTGGAGAAAGAATCCTCGGACAGCACTCATCCTGCTAGTGGCTAAAGTGTCTGAAGTTGTCTCAGAGGCTAAAGAAATTCTGGCTATAACGTTGCCACGTCAGCACGCGAAAGCATTCTGAAGGTTGCTGTGAGGGAGGTGGAAGCATCTCTCGAGCAGCTTTCGGACTGCGACATGACCGGCTTAGATTAGACTGGTCTCTCCAGCTTCGGTGGCTATAAGTCATGTAATAGCATCATTTGGACTGGTAGCCAATTTGTAGTCTCGAAGGGGATGGAAACCCTTCCTAGGAAGAAGACCTCCGAAACTCTTGCCCAGCTCCAGTACAAGAGGAGTACAGATAAAATATGGAGTATTCTTGTAAAGGAGCTGGAGAGGCCAGAGTTGTTACTTCCTCAGCTTCACTTCCCACAGCAGGGGTTCAAGAAGAACAGGAAGTACAACGATGTCGCTCGGTTAGAGGAACTTCATAGGAAGGTGGAGGAGTTGATTCTGGAGCATCGCTTGGCTGATTCTCCTCGCCAGTAGAAGTCGTACCATCATCGTCTGAGCTTCTTATCTCCTTGAGTGTGTAAGATAGAATCTATTAACACCGGTGGTTTAAGTGCTCATACAAGACCACACAGTACTATCGAACATGTCAAAATGTTCGATATAGACATTACGCTTCAGCAGGAGACGAATTTCATCCAAGACATTTATTCACAACTTAGCGCTATGCTTATTTAAACACTGGCTATGCAATGTTTGCCACACCAGCACCTCGCCGAGCCTAAAGGGTAGCAATCATTGTATGCAACAAATTTACACTATCGTCTTCTGTCTATACAGATATCTTCTCAGGCTTCGCTTCTTCCTTGGAATTTTTCGTTCAAGATAAACATATCAAGGTAGTAAACGTGTACCTTTCTCATGACCAGGATATTATAAGACAAGTTCTTGATAGTTTTCAATCCTGTCTGATGAATTTTAGTAGCGAAACTATTCACGGAGGTGATTTCAACTGCACGCTGAATCCCTCAATAGATCGGCATACCGGAGTTGAGTTCAACTCCGTCAATTCTACTCGATTGAAGAATTTTGTCGGTGTTTTCAGACTCGTCAATATCTACCGTTGGATGCATTCTACGACTAGAACATACTCGAGGGTCTCGCGAAATATACATAGAAGTCTCGCAGGCTCCAGAATCGATAGACTTTACGTCTTACCTGGAAGACTAGAACTTTTCTTTGGTGTGAAGTGTGTTCCGACAACGATCGTCTTCTGTCTTCTTGTAGTGGCAACCAGGAAGAACTGCATACTGGATATTCAACAACTGTTTCGAGAAAAATTTCCATCGAGGTGGGTATCAAACTTCTAGTTTGATGGCCGAAGTTTCTCGGGTGCGGGTGGCAGTTCTTCTCCCAACTCAGCCGGAGTTGATTCTTTATTTTAACAGAACAAAGGAACGCTGGGCAACATCAACTTACAAGCCCAGTTTGGAGTTTGTGCGGCGCAGCTAATCACGCTGGCTGAGGGAAGGCGACTCCAGCCGAGTATTTCTTCCAGGCAACTAGACGACGTACTGCTTCTTGTGAAGTCGAATCGATAGTTGATGAATCTTGACAAGTCCTCAACGGATAACATCTCTCAGAATATATTCGAGACTACTACAGTAGACTCTGCTCTGAATCGACGCTGAAAATATCCTCGACCCCTCATTAATTGCTCGAGAATATTCCCACTTTCTCTGAAGACAGTAACGAGCTCAAGGATACAGTGCTCATATTGGAGGATATGGCCGCTGCGACAAAGGATCTAAGGCGACACACTTCACCTGGTTGTGACGGCTTGACTCCAGAATTCTTCATACGTTTCAGAGATTTATTAATTCCTCACATTTGGGGGTCTTCAATTCAGCGATTCAGACACATACAGACTTTGCTTCCAGTTGGAGGAAGACTGTTATGCGATTGATTCCAATGAAAGAAGATTTGCAGAGGATGGGGAACTGGAGGTCAGTAACCCTATGCAATGTGGACTAAAAGATCGTCTGCAAAGCATTAAGAACTATACCCCACTCAGCACACAGCATTAAGAGCGATACCCCACTCAGTGATTGAAACTGTATAGAGATTCAGAGATTTTGATTAAGCATCCAGGACAAGTTCTGGCTCCTATCTCGTTTCACCGAGGTATCAGACAGGGATGTACATTGTAAGGTATGCTTTAAGATCTCTCGTTGGAGCCCCTACTGGTGAATCATCATCGAATGCTCGGACGATATTCAGTTCATCTACCATATACCAATGTGAGGCCTCTTATGTTGGCATACGCGGATGACCTCTCTATTTTCGTGACAAGAGATGAAGCCTTTCCAGTCGCTCGTGCTGTTTTCGAACAGTACGAACTTATAGCGGGCGCTAAAATCAACCTTAGTAAAAGTCAAGTCTTGTGGTGTGGAAATTGGAGAGATCGTACAGATACTCCACTGAACATACAATGGACTAATACTTGTCTGAAGTATTTAGGTGTGTATATCGGACGCCAGAGTAAATGAAGTAATAGCCGTATTGCTCTGGAGAAACTCTCTACAGGTTTAAACTCATGGCATAGTCGACTGTTCCCATTAGTCTTAATATGAAGGTAAGTCGTGATAAACTCTTTGATTACCTTGTCCATCGTTCATCTGCTAAAATCTGAGACGTTTGATGAAGGCTTCGTAAGCCTTCTTCAAGCAAAAGCGATAGACGCATTTTGTTTCGGAGGACGCTCGGCCTGCCAATCAAAATAGGTGGATTAGATGTCACTAACTTGGTTGTGAAATCAAGGTCTCTGCAAGTGCGTGCATTCCAACGAGTACTTTGCCAGAGAGACAACTTGATTTCTCAACTCTGGGTGAATGTTCTGGGAGGGCTCGGCATAGGGGAACATTACTACCTACTCTCTGTTCAAACAAGTGTCTTCGTGACTGGCCACAGGATCTAATCTCAACGATCCAGAGCTGGGACAGAAACAGGCCAGCATTTCACATTAAGTGGAATGCTCTACGGTACCCGCAATTCGCGTCGATTCTAATCAGGTTTAATCCTGAATTAATAGATTTAGTTTTCAGTAATGCTCGAGGTTTTTGAAGCTGATACGCATACACTGACAGTTCTCGGAGATATTATTGATATCTCTGGAAACTGAATTATAAACACTAACACTCCACAACTACATGAGCTGGCTGCTTCTGTGCGGGTGAGATTTCTCCAACTTGGGACCAGTGACCCTGGCACTAAGTTGGAAGATGCTTTCTTTCTGAACAGACCACCTCACACACCTTCAGCACACTTACAACACGTGTCTTTGGTGACGCGCATATGTTCATAAGACATCCGGAGTATACAGGATACAATAGATGGCGAACATACATCGGGGTGAATATGGGCGTGATGGGAGGGATAACTTGCAGAGTAGTCTACGGTTATCCTTTTTATTATAAAGATGCTGATGTAGAGTTCAAATTGCTGCATCACAGTCTTGTACATCCTATTCAGTTGTCACATTTTGACCGGCGAGTTCAGAGGATCTGCACAGCTTGTGCTGGTGAAGGCATCCTCTTACACATGTTCTTTACTTGCCACCTTTGCAAAATCTAATTGAACTCGTGCGCGATATGTGCCAGTTGATTCACCCGAATTTCGGCATTACTAGGACATAGTTTCCATGGGGACCAAAGGTTTGTAGTCGGGTGAGCTGTTTGATTAGCTTTGTGTTGACACCGGCCAAATCTAGAATTCACTTGTACTACTTGAGAGTCGGAGGTGGGAATCAGAGCACTGACTCACAACACCACGCACAAGGACTCAAGCGCCACTTCGTTGACAGATAGAAGAGATGTTTACGTCTTGAATATCTGGCAATGAACGCATACACATTAAACTGCACATGGCAGCCAGTATCGTCGGTGCAGGACGGCGGTCTTGTCTTTCGCTCGTAATAGCAAGCCACAGCATTTCGAACACTAGTCCACGAGGGCTCCCCTCGCTTTGAAGCGTTGCTATTGCTGTGGGAAGGACAAGTGCTCCGTTAGATATGCTCAGCTGGACGAATGATGCGGACAGTTTGTAACTCTATAACGATATCGGCTAAATTTTTTTCGTTCGTTCGGCTATTAAGTTTTAATTTGGTTTCGGTCTCGGTACTAAATTGGAAACTTTTTTGTTGAAATTCTCTCATTAGGGACATTTTTATTAGTTCATTTTGGAAATTTGGAACTTCGTGGAACTGCCACTTACCTAGCCCTTTTTCAAAATTCTTGTTTCCGTTTCTAGTCTCGTTTCAGAATTTTGTCTTGTTTTTGTTCTCGAGTAGTTGTGTTAAATGTTTTAATTGTTTTTGATTGTCCCTTTTGACTGTTAATATGTTAGTTTAGCTAGTGCCTTTTTTACAATTTTGTGCCTTTTTCCAATTAGTTTTAAGGAATAGTTAAAAAAGAAAGAGCCAAAAATAAATAGCAAATATAAATAAAAAAAAAATTATTGTTATTATTATTGGAAGACATATTAGTACTACTGCTATCACTGTTTTCTCTAGGTTCACTAGAGGAATTATTTGTGGAGCTACTTGTATATGTATTTGTATCATATTTGAGTTTAAATCTGAATCTATAATTTCCCTAGACCCTTTAAAAGAATTATTTATTAAACTACTTGTAATAGATTGTAACCGATTTGTATATAAATTTGATTCTACAACCATAACATTATTTTCCTTCTCTTTTTCAAGACTATCCTCAATGTTTAATATGAGTGGTACCTGTTCATTTTTATTTTCTTAGTGAGTCCCTCGTTGGTATTTCCGGGATTTTCGAGAAGTCTCTTGATGGTTAATCTTCTTGGTAAATTTTCCTAGTCCGCCTCTATTTGGGCGCTGTTATTTCCACTAGTTGCCTAGTTTCTTCTTGTTCCCATTTTTTTGTTTTCTACTACCTTAATTGGAGGAAGTAGCGAGAGTATGTGTCTCCTTAATATTTTATATTTGATACTTAACTTGGATTTAGACCCCCCAGCCACTGTAGTAGCGGTTGGCTGAGGGGAATTTGCGGAGGCTCCACTATGAGCCTCGGAAGCAGAAAACTTGAGGCGAAATTCATTGTTTCCTTACTGCGAGAGCTCGTTATTATCGATGTTGCATATGTGACCGTGGTTACAGTGCTGGAGATAGGATTACTTCCATCACTAATTGCTGCAACATTGCTAATGGCATACACCGAAAGGTAATTTGGTATGATTGTGATTGCTTGTTGCGTATTAGCTTCAGATGAGTTGATGCTGATTTGGGTATAACCTACACCAGCGTTGGCTGCGTTAATAAAGTTGAAGACAGTCTTTTCTTTAGAATTATCTGCGTTTCTCACCATAGAACTTTCCCTTACCAAAGTGTGTGTTGGGGGTATGCCCACGAGGAAAGGGTCGCCGCTATTTAGTAACATTTTGGCCACTTCCATATTGGGGATAACATCCGGCTTATAACCCGGTGTATTTTCATCCATTATTATTGTTTTTTATACTACCTATACAGCTTATACAGCTTACAGGCACGTAGAGATTGAGTATATGTGAATATTTGAGAAGACTTAAAATGTTTAAAATTGTTTAAAAAAATTTCCAAAAAGGCGTCGTTATTGATAGCATCTATGCACACCAGCTTAATTCCAAAAGGTTTATTAAACACACAAATAAAGAAGTCTTTTATATTTGCGGAGAATATTAATTTATTGGTTTTCCTTCGCACACTTTTATATAAATTTTTATCACTTGCCAAATATTTTTATAGTTTATATTTTTCACAGCCAAAGATATTACCACTCTTCGAAATGCCATTTGCTTGAAGCCCTGCAAAATGAGAAGACATCAAGCGAAAGTGACGAGCTAGATGTCGCACTGCAACCACAGAAAAGTATCCAGATTTTAAGTGCCTTGTTCATTCCGGAATAGACCACAACATGTTTCTGAGGCACAGAGAATAATGTTGCCTTGACAGCAGTCTTGTATACATTTGCTCGGTTGCCTCAACATGGTAGATGCGGGAAAATATGAATCACTCGACGCATGTCTCATCATTTTTCTTTTCATGTCGCTATCAGGCGCGTATACAGGGGGGGGGGTCACGTCATGACCCCCCCAAAGAGTGCCACCTCACCTACGCGGTGAATTGAAGCAAATCGCGCTGGACTGTAGAGCACGTTGTAAAAGTTTCACAGGGCGAATTTTTGTATAGTACGGGCACAATGATTAGCTGACGCCAGCGTTTAATGCTGGTGATGTAGCGCACTTCTCTAAATTTATAACTTTAGCGCTGCTGTGTCACAGAGATAATCTGCGGCAAAGCTTAGTTAATGATTAGTTAAGACAGAGGCGAAGAAAATTGGAAATTTTTGCATGAATGGGGGAAAGAGCTTCGCTATGCATTATTGTAGTGCGACTGAGCTGAGACAACGAGTTAAAAACAAACAAGTAAAATAGTTAGAATTGATACCCTAGATGATGCCCCTTCTGGGCAAGTTTGATTTTTGAAGTGGTTTTTCGAAAAAATGATTATAAGCAATTTTATAGAATTTCGTATTCTGAAGTTTTTAGTACAATAAAAATGTCTTGGACTAATCGTTTTCACAGTATACGAAAAAACTCTAAATTTTTTTATGGCAACACCTAAAAGGGGTTGCCCAATTTAGTCCATTTTTGAAGTTTTATTTGCAAATATATAGTGGAAAACCAAATTTTTGTATGGCATCCCCACGAAGGACTTGCCCAGTTTGTCTTATTTTCGAACTTAATTTTACTTTTTTTTTAAGTTCGTGTACAAAATTTCAGCTCTCTAAGTATACGCGTTCTTGAGTTATCGTGCGCACAGACAGACGGACGGACGGACATTCAAAAATCAAAATAACTTTTAATATTATGCGTGGGTGTTCAATGCATTTTGTTCTACCATCATTATTTCGAGGTGTTACAAATTGAATGACAAACTTAGTATACCCTTAGATTTCATGTAGAGTATAAAAACGAGAGAACCTAGGATTATCCGAACGACAAAATCTTATTACATCCCTCTAAATCCTATCAAATTATTCATAATAATGTACTCCCGGTCACAGTACTTCACTTTTTTAATAAAAAGATAAACTGCGCTTTGGCCCAGATGCTGAAAGGAGATGTAAAATTTCTGTCAAATAAAATTTTCATTTTTCCCGAAAATATGGGAGAATCCAGCATTAGTTTCTCCTATTTAATCACTTCATCAGAGCCAAACAGAAGCACGTGCTGTTCAAATATCATAGGAATTATACTAACAAACATTGGTTATACTATAAAAAACATTGGATATTTCTCACAATATTTCAGCAAAAATCGGTTTTCACAAAAACGCAGGAGCATTTTATGAGAGTAAAACCTGAAAAGTCCGCCCCTTCTCATTTATTTATGAAAATGAATCATTTGCCATTTCCGTTTATTTGCATGTAATCAGCGTTTTCACATTTTATGTCCATATTCATAAAAATTTTAAAGAGAGTTCGATTTCTTTTTGTTATTTTTTCTTCTTCTTTCTGTCCTTTTCTAGCCGTATACATTTAAATGGAAAACAATCGAAAATATCTTCTATGTCCTATATTTAGTTATTCAATCTTTGCCTGCGGTGGGGGTGTTTCTTTGAGTTTCTTATGAGTACTAATAGTGGCAATAATAGCCATTCGTTCGTAGCTCTTCATATTTGAAACACGTACGAATTTTTTTGAATTTTTTTGTGATTTTATATAGTGTCGAACGAAAAGTCATCTATCGTACCTATCACAGGATGGTAAGTAATTTTGGAATACATATTTATTTTATTGTTTTAAAAAAGGAATGAAACGATTTATATATTTATTTTGCGCCGATTACTCGTATATACTCGTATGTATATGATAAAAAAATTTAAAAGAGACTTCTTCCTACTATTTCAACCCCCCCCCCCTCCTCACCCATTCGAACATTTTAGTTGTGACCGACCCCCCCCCCCGGCTTCAGGTCTGGATACGCGCCTTGTCGCTATACTGATTAAATTAAAGGAATGATGCACAGCACAACATTTATTCGGTGCGGTGGGTGGGGCGTAAACGTTAATTCTATGTTGTGTCGTCTTGGAAATACATTTTATTTTGCTGTAGTTATTAGGATTAATGACTTTGTACCGAAATATATGACCTTCATAAAATCCTGATTTGAATTGATTTCTCTTAGTAGTATCCCATTACAGTTTACGATATTGAGATTACATTTTCAATCTGTACTCAAAATTATTATTTAAATTATGAAGTTTGTTTTAAAATATTTTGTATAAAATTTATATAGAAGCAAAAGGTAAAGCAAAATGGGATTATGATACAAAATAGTCAGGTGATTTCTTCGTTCAAAACGCATCATTTACACGTTCCCGCCGGCATGTACTACTTAGTGTGTATGGCGTACTGTCCTATGGCGTGGCATGTACCACTGGTGGTAGGTGTAAAGGAAGAAATCAATTTTCAGTCCTTTTTTTGCGAACGGACTTGGATGAAACATTCACAGTTTGTATGGAATACCAAAATAGCTCACACTCACCCTCACCACACCCCACCCACCGCTTGGGTGCTTAGAAAATTCGTGATTTTACAATGAAACGTCTCTTTCAAAATATCATATTTCGAGAAAGGAGCAACCATAAAACTATAAAAAAATATAGCAGCTTGAAACGAAAAAAAAAAAAAATTTGTTAATATTAGTATTTCGTGAATTTGCGGTACAAGGTGACTTTAAAAATTCTTTAAAAAACTAACTGTGTGGGGGGCTGTGAGCAATGCCATTTTTAGTTGTATTTCTAACATTCAAGAGAAAAAATTACGAAAAAAATTTAGCTTAACGGTTCGGGAGGTGGGGTGTTTTACCACCCCTTATAAGAGTTGCATAAAATGTGGCATGTTGGATCTCAAATTAAATACGTAAAGAGTGTGATCTAGTGCGCGCTATTTCTTTCGTATACATTAGCGGTCTGTTGTGAACGTTTTTTTGTTTGGGTGGCAAATTTCTTCGACGTAACCTGTTACGTTGTGGGACGCTGGGATGTTTGAGTGGGTGTGGATGCAAAAACGGCTTAGTGTCTGTAGTATATCTAACGATTTTTCTTTATGAAGACATACTGCTCTTTTCTTTGGTCTTTTGCAGCAAACCGAGGTTCCCGAAGAAGAAAGAAAAGAAAAAAAGAAAAATCCAGTACAACAACGAACGCGAAATGGAATATCAGATTGCGCACTGTGCTGCCACGAATTGTTACCAGTCGAAAACAACATACGCGGATCTCACGACGGACACGATGACAAAAACATAATAGAGTAGCGATAACCCGTTGCGGAGAGGCACGCTACGGCGCACTTAGAATTGTTTGTAATATGAATAATCAAGTTATGCATAACACCTCCCTTACTAAAATCAAACAATATTCATAAAAGTAAGATTATTGTTTGTACGGACTAAATTTAAAGTTCTTCATTATAAAATGAATAAAATACTTTCAAAAAATTTTGTTTCTTTTTTTTTTTAACTCCGGTTCCTGTCCTCCAAATCTTCAATTCTTAGCACGCGTGAACGTGGACGTCTACTTAACGTTGGACTTGTCTGACTTCTATAATAATGTACAGATTGTTCACTTTCTACCAATGATCTATAATTTCTTCTATTAAAACAGTTTTTAAAGAAGGTTATTTCACTTGACTTTACACATTTTACAACTATGTATATAATCACAATAGTAACTATTGCAGCAAAGGTAAACATTCCTCCCTGTACTCTCTCTGGTATTGGTTTCAACAATCTATTCAAAAAACTTTCCTCATTTTGTAACTCGATACTCAAGTCATTCAGATCTTTCAGTTTTGTTTTTAATGCAGTTATCGGCACCACATTAATTCTTACATTATTCAATTTCACATTTATGCAGTCATCTAGATCAAAATTAAATTTGTCTTTATTCAAATAACTATAGGTAACATTACTAGCTATTATTTCTGTTTCTATTGTTGTAAATTTACAATTTGCATCTAAGAATAGAATTCCCATTCCTTGAATTACATCTTCGTTCTGACTATCTTCACATTTACATTTGTATTTTGTGGGGTTATAAATGGCGAATACATACTTGTTTATGTCTAAACTATGGAAAATTTCAAAATTATTGGGAACATGACTGATTTTACAATTTTGAATTGACTTTTTCATAAAAAGATTTAATACACATTCTTCTCGCCTCACAGTGTTATACATTATTAACTCTCCGCAAACATAATTCTTATTATACTTTTTACACTTATTCAAGTCTGGTAGGAGTGTATATTCTTCTTTATTTTCGCTAATTACAAAATACTTATCTTGAAAATCAAAAATGAATGATTGATCTGCTTTTATAATTGGTAGTATTATGGTTTCATATAATTCAAATTTTTCGTTTTCTAATATTGGTACATCAACAAGTATTCTAATAGTTTTATCAGAAAGGTAAGCCTTAGTTTTACATTCTTGAATGAGATTGTGATAATTTTCAGGAACTGGATCAAATAACAAGTCTTCCCTATACGGATGCTTTTGCAAGATTTCAATAAATTTCACCGGTTTTAGTATAATTGGATGGACAATATTTACATTCAGTAAAAGGATTGCTTGCTCCATTACGTCAGTTTCGATATCTAAGGCCAGAGTTTTATCCAAAACCTGCCTGTGAATTTTTTCGAAGTATTTATTAATTTCTAATTTCTGGTTAATGTCATTCCTTTCGGCTGCTATACTATTAGTCTTTGCGATAATATCATTAATTTTTTCTTCGTGGGCATAATAGCTATTATGGAGAGCTTTATTCTGTTCATTCAAAGATTTCATGATTACAATTTGGGATTTGAGACTATTTTGGATATTTTCGCTATTACTTTGTAATGTTCTGATGGCATTTTCATAGTATTCACTATCTTCACTGTCCATCGTTCCGAATAAACCCTTCAATCCCTTACCAACAAAATTAGCCAATCCTCTTTTCTGTCTTCCCATAATTTTATTCCTTTCGATTCCTAACAAACTATGTATGTCATCCAATCTTCTATTTATTCGATTGGTATGTTTAGATACCTCATTTCGTATTTCATCGCATTCTAATTTGTAGTTATTACATATTTCCCCTAATCCTTGGGACTGCTTAACTATACTATCTATACTTACTTCTATTTCATTAATATCTATGGTGTTAATTATAGAAATGTAACCTTTGATACGCCTCATTTTTCCCAATTGCTAGAAGTATAACCCATTTGAGGTCACTTCCTGAACCTTGATGGCATCACTTACTGTTACAGTGATCAACCTGAAAATGTTTGATTTTACTTTTATTATATTTAATAGATTGATTGTTTCTTCTAATTATAATAGAGTCCTCCAAAACTTTGACTATTCTAAATGGACCTGAATATTTTTCACTCAATTTATCTCTTGGATCATTTTCAACGAGGATGAGATCTTTAACCCTAAATTCCTTGATCTTAGAGCCCAATTTTTTATCATATCTCTCTTTAGCCTTATTTTTTGCATTAAGTAAATTTCTTTTAGCCTCCGTTTCCATACGAATTAATTTCAGTTGCAATTCCTGAATATAGTCGACTGTAGTATTAAGTTTCATGTTGCCAAACTTGCTTGGAACATTTGCTTTTCTTCCAAATAACATTTCGTGAGGGGTGAAACCTGTACTATTATGTTTTGTAACATTATGACAGAATGCTGCATACCTGAATAACTTCGCATATTCCGGTTTAGTCCTATCCTTAGTTACTGATCTTATATACTCACCCAGTCGTGCATGTGTTCTTTCAGCTGACCCATTACTCTGTGGATAAGCACTGCTTGTTTTCAAATGCTTAATTCCAAAAAGTTTGCATAATTCCGACATGATCTCGTTCACAAATTCTCCACCATTATCAGTAGGGATATATTTTGGTATTCCGAAATACAAAATCCATTCATTAGTAAATGCCCTGGCTATAGTTTCACCTTTCTTATCCTCGATTGGAATGTATCTTATATATTTGCTCAAATCATCTTGTATTGTGAGACTATAAAGAGACTTATTCCCTTCTTTATAAGGGCCTGTGAGGTCCATTGATACCTTTTCGAGACTACATTCGGCACTAGTTACAATTTTCATTGGATTTCTTCCTGGATGTCTATTAATTTTCTGCTTCTGACATGGCACACATTTCTTTATGTATTCAATAACATCTCTATTTAAACCTTTCCAATAGAATCTCTCTCTCTTATCCTTGTTATAGTAGCTTTTTGTCCTCCGTGACCACCTATTAAGCCTTCGTGGTTCTCCCTAATAATTTTTCGTTGCTTATCTTTGTCCTTGACAATTTCAATTTCCTCTGCAACGCGTTCATCTGCATTACTTTCTTTATTATGTCCTTTAACCTTCTCACTAGTGGTTTTATTGCTCACATTAGCACTGCTTGGGCTAAGGTTCCCGTCATTGGCTTCAAACATTTCTTTCAAACCTAATCCATTCTGCTCTGAATCCAACAAATCTTCCCCAAAAATCTCTCTTATATTATCTTCCACTTCCTTTGTATATCTTTCATTTGTTCTTTCTACCGGATATATCAAGTTTCTACTTAACTCATCTGCTACTATATTATCTACTCCTTTTTTGTATTGTATTACATAATCATACTCCTCAAGCTTCAACCGCCATCTTACAAGTCTTGACCCTGGGTTTTTTACATTGAATAGCCATGTCAACGGTCTATGATCGGTTTTAATTTTAAACCTTCTACCATAGAGGTATGGCCTAAAATATTGTGCAGCCCATACCACAGCAAGGCATTCCTTCTCAGTTGTGCTATAGTTACCTTCAGCGCTATTTAGAGTTCTACTAATAAAATGAATGGGTAAATCTTTTCCTCCATACTCTTGGGATAGAACTGCGCCCATGCCAGAATTGCTAGCATCAGTTGTGAGGATAAACTCTTTGTTGTAATCCGGGTACTGTAGCATAGTAAATTCTTTCAATCTTTTCTTCAATTCTTCGAAACTACTTTGTTCTTTATTTCCCCAGTAAAATTCAATGTTCTTTTTCAATAACCTATTCATTGGTGTCGCTATAATACTGAAATCTTTTATAAATTTCCGATAGTATCCTATCATTCCTAGAAAACTCTTTACTTCTTTTTGCTTCCTAGGTTCACCCAATTTATCAATCGCTTCGACCTTCTTTAAGTTAGGTGAGACACCCTTACTAGTAATTAGATGACCCAAATATTCTACTTCGGTCTTCATAAATTCCGATTTATCCATTTGAATCTTTAGATTCGCATCCTTTATTCTTTTCAAAACTCGCCTCAGTATTTCATTGTGTTCTTCTAAATTCTTACCATAGACCACTATGTCGTCAATATACACAAAACAACCTCTACCTAACAATCCATTTAATACGGTATTCATCATCCTCTGGAAGCACGCTGGTGCATTCTTGAGTCCAAATGGCATTCGAGTATATTCGAAATGCCCATGTGGAGTCGAAAAAGCTGTTTTTTCCATGCTTTCCCCACTTAATGGAATTTGATGGAATCCTGATGTCAAGTCAAGGGTTGTGAAATATTTTGCTTGTCCCAATTGATCCAAGATTTCCTGCATATTCGGTATTGGATAATTATCGGTTATCGTTATCTCATTAAGTTTCCTGTAATCGATCACCATTCTCCATTTCTTTGTCCCACTTGAGTCCAGTTTTTTCGGCACAATCCACAACGGACTTGACCAGGGGGATGCACTATGGCGGATGACACCATTCTCTAGCAGTTTCCGAATCTGGGTTTCGACTTCATCCTCATGAATCTTGGGATACCTATAGGTTTTAACATTAATTGGTGATTCGCTGTTTGTTCTTATACGGTGCTCAATAACAGAAGTTTCAGTCAGACTATCACCTTCCAAACTAAATGTATGGTGAAATTCTTTAATTATGTTATTCAAAGTTTCTAACTCTTTCCTATCTCTTAAATGATTCTTTCTAATTCCTTCCCATACTTTATTAAATCGTTCATTGTATGTAGTAGACAGTGACGTAGTAGATTCGTTCAGAGATCTGTTCTCTCCAATACGTTGATCAACGCAGTTTGTTGTCATTTCTTGATTTTTAAATTCGAGCTTCATTTCAAGATAATCATTATATATTATGTTATTATTTAAATCGATGCATAAATTCATCTCACTTAAAAAATCGCTACATCTTTCGTAACGACATAAAACTTAGTTTTGATAGAATAATAGTTTTTATTTAATTCATTACAATGATTCATAGGTATATTAACACTACCTATACTAGATCGACTGGAGCGACCAATCCCCTTAAAATAATTTATGTCATTAAAATCAACATCCTCTTTGATATAATGGTCTTATAGTGGTCTGCAATGCCATTTATTTGAACCCTATTAAAACACTTTGGCTCTGGTTGCTATTTAGTTGTATAAAGCTTTCGTAATGCCTCGGAAAACTACATTGAGAGCCATTATAAAACAGTTTATTCTCGACAGCAAATCAGTATCAAAAGCAGCAGTTATAAAACAATTTAGCTATCCTGAAGCATCATTGGAGCATTTTTAAAACTTGGGAATTATTTGGTTTCAAACAGTTTCTGAGAAGACTTTTATAAAACCAAAGCAATACCTATAAAACTATTTCGCGTTCTGTCATATTCTTCCAATCGCTTTCACGCTATAAAGTAAAATTTTTGTGGATAATGGATTTTGCGAAGTGGAAAAAGGTGAAAAGAAGTGGAGGATTTCGTAGAAAAGTGGAAAGTAATTTGCGAAATATTCAGAGAGAGCCAATTAGCAATTACACTACACAAAATTTCGCCTTATCTTCCGTTCTCTCTAAGAGTTTTTCTACACCGGATAAGTCTCCCTGTTATTCTGATAGTAATTCCTGAAGTGATTTTGAAATTTGTGTTGATGATGAAAGATTAGAAATAAGTGATAACTGGTCTGTAAAATTGGATGACGATATAGACAGTACATGCTGCATTGACGAAAATAATTCAAGCGATGATTGTGGTGATGATATAAAAAATGAAAACGTTCAACAAGAACTGAGAACCTGGGCAACAACATTCAATATAAGGCAGAGGTATAACAAATTTAACACTTTTCAATAGTCATTCAACATTTTATAATACCCTATATTTTTCTTTTTATAAGGGCTTTGAGGGAGTTGTTCAAAATCTTAAATAAACGTCTACCAAACATATTGCCACAAGATCCACGAACTCTATTGCAAACTCCAAAAATTATAACAATCTTAAAAGTCGGTGAAGGTCAATACTGGCATCAAGGGTTGGAATCTTGTTTAAGGAGTTTCTTTCGGGATATTGATGAATCAAAAACAATTTCTTTAAATATCAATATTGACGGATTGCCAATATACAAAAGCTCTAAAGAAGAATTTTGGCCAATTCTTTTTAATATCCACGAAATATCTCTTTTTCGTCCTAGAGTAATTGCTATTTACAGTGGAAAGGGCAAACCTAATGATTTAAAGGAATTTCTGTCTCCATTTGTTGATGAATTGAAGGAAATCATGAAAAATGGCATCGATATCAATGGAATGAAATTGACTGTAAAAATTAGATGTTTTATATGTGATTATCCTGCAAGAGCATTTATAAAAGGTAAACTTATTTCTTTATAAGTATGATTTATTCATTAGGTAGATATTAGAGTAATTTCTTTTTTATTTGTATAGGTGTAACAAACTTCAATGGTCAGAACAGGTGTTTAAAATGTACAACCGTTGGAGAATATTCTTATATTTCTCACTGCAATATTTTTCCACGCACTCATTGTCCTAAAAGAACGGATGCAGAATTTCGCGCAAAAACCTCTAGTTTACATCATAAACGTGATACACCATTAGAACAGCTACCTATAGATATGATCGAAGATTTCGTCGTAGGTGATAGCTTACACTTAATAGATCTTGGTGTTATGAAAACATGCTTGATTGGATGGAGAGATGGAAACTTCGGCACTTATAGAACAAAATGGCCAGCACGTGAAATCGAAAAAGTTTCAAGGTTCCTAGTGTGTTGCAAAATGCCAGTGGAATTACATCGTGCTATCAGACGCCTTGATTGCCTTTCATTCTGGAAAGGTTTGGAATATCGAACATTTTTGTATTACATAGGAATTGTCGTGTTGAAAGATAATTTGCCATATGATGCCTATGAGCACTTTTTGGTATTATTTTGTGCTATTACTATTTGCTCCTCGAACGTATATTGCCAGTATCTTGATTTAGCTAAAATTCTACTTGATCATTATATCGAGAACTACAGAGACATATGAGAAGATTATATTACTAGCAATGTGCATAATCTCTGCCATTTAGTAGATGAGGTGAAAAAGTTTGGAGTTTTGTCGACGTTTTCTTCATATCCTTTCGAGAGTAAGCTTTACCATATCAAAAATATGCTGCGACATGGAAACAATGCTTTGTCTCAAGTTGCTAGAAGAGTATATGAAAGCGAAACCTGTGAAGTAGATGATAGTATCACGATGGATATTCCAAAACAGTTTCCAATTTAAAAAAATAAAATTACTAGTAATGACATATTAACACAGATAAGGACGGATATCTATGCCAAAGTAGAATTTGATGGTTTTTTATTGAGTCCTGATATACGCAATAAGTGGTTTCTGACACAGGGAAATGAAATTGTCGGAATGAAACATGGAATTTTACGAAATAATGTGGTCTCAATTTACGGTTCCAGTTTGCGGCATCTTAGTAATTTTTTTGAAACGCCAATAAGATCATCCTACTTAAACATATACGTGTCTGATTGCGAGGAAAATTTACCTGAGGAATATAATGTAAATGGCTTCAAGTGTAAATTAGTAGCAGTGAAATATAATGACGGAGAAACTGTATTTATACCATTACTTCATACGTTATAAAACAATTTTAATATGAAAAAACTTCAGTTTATTTAGAAAACAAAACATAACATCTTAATTCAACATAAACAAGAAAATATTTTTCTTATCCATTATAGATTATTCAAGATACAATATAAGTTTTATTTGAACCCCAATATTCTACTGTTTGGAATCAACTACAGCAATGTACTTAGTTATGTATTAATAAATTATTTGTAATCATGAAAATACACATTATAAAAACGAAAATAATAATCCATCTTTTTTTCACATCTTTTTATAACACAGTGTATCATCTACCTCAGTGTATCAGCTACCTCAACATTAGCAGCTAGATTATCAGTAGTTACGCTATGCGGGTACCAGACCACTTTTTCCATACAAAAAGTGCAAGGTAGAAACCAACTATTTTGGTGGCTCTGGACCCGGGGGTCTGGGCCACTGAGGGGGATTCCGTCTAGTGGTATACGTCACAGGGCATGCCTGGGGAATTCCTTTCCTATCGTCTGGCTGACCTGGTGATGACGTCATCTGGTTGCCGATCCCCTCAGCTGATCAAGCTCTGTCATAGCTGATTTGAAAATTCAAACTGTTATAGTCTACGCCTGCCTGAGGGAATTCCTTTCCTATCGTCTAGCTGACCAGGTGATGACGTCATCTGGTTGCCGATCCCCATCAGCTGATCAAGCCTGTCATAGCTGATTTGAAAATTCAAACTGTTTTAGTCTACGCCTGCCTGAGGGAATTCCTTTCCTATCGTCTGGCTGACCAGGGGGATGACGTCATCTGGTTGGCTGATTCCCATAAGTTGTTCAAGCTCTTGTCTTAGCTGATTTTTAATAAAATAATGCTGGCTTTTGCTGGAATCGAACCGAGAACGCTTGGTTTTGTAAATTCCAAGGCGCTCTACCATCAGGCCATGGAGGTGCTGTGTGAATGTTCTTTAAACTTGCTATATACGCTTAGAGTTGTGGGAACAGAGACATCGGGACACTTGTGCGAGGCTGGACACACACACACACCCATGCACCCCATACACACACACACACACACACACACACACACACACACACACTACGTCATACCAAAAGGTTTTCTGCCAGGTGATATTCAGTACCATGTTATTAAATTAGCAACAACAACAACTAACGTAGGTAGGTATGTTGGCTTAGATAAGAAATTACCTAATTTTTAATCTTCAGGTGCAATGCTTCTTAATTCATTGCATAAACAATTCGTACAGCCGAATAAATCGCAGTTGAATAATGTAAACAAAATTCGCACAGAGCCGAGTAAAGTAAACAAATTGAACGATTCCCGATTTCTTTAGCTGAAAAAAAAATAACAACTGATAAGTTGTCTTAGATGAGTAGTGGAAGTTATAATTGAAAATTTCTTTTGTAGATAAAAAATCAACAACAACTATAGCGTAAGTTGTTGTCTGTATGTATCTTTTATAAACAAAAGTGATCATGATATTCGATATCTAAAAAGAGATCACGGCTGCTTGGGATGGTAAGAATGGAAATTAAAGCCTATAAAATTTTCGCTGTAGGGGTGTGCGTCTACTGAAAAGTCTTATCAGAAATCATCTACGGGCTATGGATATTAGCGATCATACCTTTTATGATGTAATTCATATTACTTATAATTCAAGTCTAGGCTATTTTTTTTTGTAAGCATTAAGTTGAGAATTGGTTAAATTAAAATCTTTGTGAGCTATAATATTAATGTAGGATGATGTGGCGACTTGGATGAGTAATGAAAATTGTATAGCTGCAGCCTTGTTAGAAAATTTTTAGTCTTCAAGTGTAATGGGATGACTGGTAATTTTATATCAAACAAACTCGCACAGCCGAGAAAAGTAAACAAGTTGAGCGATTTTTTTTGTGTCTATTGGAAAGTCTTTCGCTCAGTAAAAATCTTATACATAATTCTAGTAGGATATGGAAGCTTTGGTGAAGACCGGGGCGATGGTCGAGAGTGGTTAGTGTTATTTATTATTTTTAAATCTTGTCATGAAAGCATTAGGTTGGTTAGGGTGGATTAAATAAGTTTTGATGAAAGAAGGTGGCATGATTATATTAATTTTGTTTTGGATGAGTAGTGGAGTGCTGTAATATGCCTCGCTCCAACACATTAGGAAGCTTTAGTGAATACCGTACCTTGAAACCATCTCGCTCTCTCAAAACATCTTTCTCTCTCTAGCACACATGTTTGAGGTGGACTTGATTATATACATGCCAGCTTGGAGCTTGCTTGTCTGCTTTGTATACTATGAGTATAGTATGGTTGCCTGGAATTATCAGGCTTGTTGGTAATTCGATATCATCTCAGCCTGTAAGCAAATTCGTTGGAATTCATCCTGTGCAATTTTAGCAGCAGGATCATTCATGTTTACAAACCGTTGCTATAAAAGCGCAAGGAAACTCTTGGGGAGCACCAGTCAGTTTTAGTGAGTCTCCGTGATAGTACATAAAAATAAAATAAAAATGACAACCGCGCTAGTAAATAAAAGTTTTTCAGTAATTGAAAACTTGCGAAAAGATGTGATGGAGTGTTTAAAAAATTCAGTGAATAAAGACTATATTGTTCAAAAGTGTAATAGAAACATGCATAAATTTCAAGTTGCATTACGGAAGTGCAATAAGAGTGCTAGGAAACGACATTTCGAGAGCTGTCTCGAGCAAATTAAAGCATTGAGAGCACTATTGAGAACTCCCCGTCGAGGTGGAGGAATTACTCGCATAAGAAGAAGTGATTTTGTAAAGTGGGAGGAAATAAAGACAGCGTTCGCAGAGAGAATTCGACAAGGTGTTATTGCAAATTTAAAGCATATCGATCCGAAGCTATTTATGCAAGACGCTGCCAAATTATTTACGCGTCGTGTTAAAAATACCTTAAAACATTATTTTAATATTAAAGTTTCTACAACGTTTTGCGGTGAATTTGTTAAAGAAACTGGTGACAATGAAATGATAAAAGACGTTAAATATTTCCAATCGAGAACTGCTCCAATTAGTGCAGATGACAATTTAAAGGAGTGGTTTAAATCAAACATTTCGGATCCAATAAACACTCAGCTGGAAGAATTCCAGGAAAAAGACAGTGGCTGGTCACTGCAGTCTATAATACATCTAGCAGTACACATCAACAAGTTTGAGCAGCTCCGAGGATCTTCGTATATACCTCTGCCGAAGGAAATTGCTTTAAAGCAAGCTTGCATCAATGTGAAAAATAATGATGAAGCATGCTTCGCGTGGGCAATAACATCAGCGCTATATCCTGCAAATGTTCACTCCGATAGGATCTCATCATATCCACATTATTCTACTGTGTTAAATTTAACTGGAATAACATTTCCCATGACGCTTAACCAAATAACGCAATTTGAAGACCAGAACGATTTATCAATAAACGTGTTCATCCTAGAAAAAGAGCGTTTCTTCACCACAGTTCCAGTTAGACTTACGAAACACAGGATGGAGCGACATGTAAATCTCTTAATGCTATAAGATGACTATGACCAGGCTGATGATCATATGGACGATGATGATGATGGCAGATATCATTTCTGCTGGATTAAAGATCTTTCGCGCCTTGTATCGGGACAAACTTCGAAACATAAGTCTAGAGTGTACATATGCGACAGATGTTTGCTCTACTTTTACTCTGCTGAAAAATTAACATCACACACTCCTGAATGCGAGAAACAAAACGACTGTAGGATTATATTTCCATCAGAGGAAAAGAAATGGTTGGAATATAAGAATTATAACCATAAGAATCCAGTCCCGTTTTGTGTGTATGCTGATCTTGAATCAATATTGAAGCCGATTCAGAGAAACGATCAAAATACACAGCGAATCCAGGAACATGAAGTTCACAGCATAGGATTCTATTTCCACTGCAAACATGATGCTAAGCTCTCATATTACAGAGCATATCGAGGCAAGGATTGTCAACAATGGTTTGCATTAGAACTGCAAAAGATTGCATCCATAGCTGTACAGGAGAAGCTGAACATCAGGCCAATGCAACCCTTGACTAAAGAGGAACGGCGTTCACATATGGAAACTACTTACTGCCATATATGTGAAAAAACGTTTGCAACCGATGAGGAACGAGTTCGGGACCATTGCCATTTAACAGGTAAATACTAAGAAGCATAATTCAATTCATTTCTTTTCATAATTTCTTTTAACAGGAAAATACCGAGGACCAGCGCACAATGCATGTAATCTGATGTATCAAGATTGCTCCATAGTTCCAGTCATTTTTCACAATTTATCCGGATATGATGCCCACTTCATTATTAAGGATATAGCTACAGCCATTCCTGGGAAAGTGGATCTCCTACCAATAAATAAAGAAAGATACATTTCATTCACCAAGCACGTTGAAGGCAGTCATATCAAATTCAGATTCATCGATTCCTTCCGTTTTATGGCAGAATCTTTAGATAAGCTATCATCATTGCTACCGTTGGATAAATTGAATATTACAAGAGCTGAATGGCAGGAATTGGATGATGATGACTTTAAACTGCTTACGCGTAAAGGTGTCTTCCCATACGACTTCGTTGACGATTGGACTAAATTGGATTTCCAACACTTACCGGCGCAGGAGCAATTCTATAATAAAATGACTGACAGTGATATATCCGCTGAGGACTACAATCATGCTGAAAAGGTCTGGCAGACATTTGAAATACAGACACTTGGCGAATATTCCGATCTATACCTGAAAACTGATGTCCTCCTATTGGCTGATGTCTTCGAGAACTTTCGAGAAGTATGTATGAAGACATACAATTTAGATCCTGCACATTATTACACCATGCCAGGCCTAACATGGAATGCTATGCTAAAATACACCAAAGTGAAACTAGAGCTGATAACCGACGTAGATATACTGCTATTCATAGAGAGAGGTATTCGAGGTGGTATAAGTCAATGCTCGAACAGATATAGCAAAGCAAATAATAAATATATGAATGATTTTAAGCCTAAGGAGAAAGAGTAATACCTGATGTATTATGATGTAAATAACCTTTATGGATGGGCCATGTCACAGCATTTACCAACCGGAGGATTCAAATGGGTTGATGCTCCCAATATCAACGTTTTCGAGATTCCTGATGATTCACCAATTGGATACATATTCGAAGTCGACTTGGACTATCCTCAACATCTACATGATAAGCATAAGGACTTACCGTTTTGCTCTGAGCATGCAGCACCACCTGGAGCAAAATTAGAAAAGCTTTTGACAACATTACATCCAAAAACTAAATATGTTATACACTACCGAAACTTGAAGCAATGCTTATCACATGGACTCATCCTGAAAAAAGTCCACCGGGTTCTTCAATTCAACCAATCAGCTTGGCTTAAACCATATATTGACTTAAATACCACCAAACGGAAGCAGGCTACCAGCGATCATGAGAAGGACTGCTATAAGAAGATGAATAATGCAGCTTTTGGTAAGACCATGGAAAATGTTCGCAAGTATAGCGATATAAAGCTTTGCGTAAAGTGGGAAGGTCGCTATGGTGCCAAAGCTCGGATTGCGGCACCCAACTTTCACAGTGCAACGATATTGGATGAGAATTTAGTTGCTGTGGAATTAAGGCGACTCAAAATCTTATTCAATAAGCCCCTCTATATTGGAATGGCAGTTTTGGAAATTTCAAAGATATGCCTCTATGATTTCCACTACAGTTTTATGCAGCGTGAATTTGGAGATAAATGCAAAGTCATGTATACAGATACAGATTCTCTAATATATGAACTTGAAGAGAAAAATGCATATGAGTTTATGGCCGAAAATATAAACAAATTTGATACAAGTGATTACCCAGAAGATAATCAATTCAATTTACCGCTCGTGAATAAAAAGATTCCTGGTCTAATGAAGGATGAGCTGAATGGGAAAATCATGAGCGAATTTGCAGGCTTGCGCTCGAAAATGTACAGTCTACGTATAAACGATGGTAAAACTGTAAAGAAAGCAAAAGGAGTAAAGACTAATGTAGTCCAGAGGCATATCAATTTCGAAGACTACGTCGAATGTTTGAATAACAAGCGAGTATTAACTGCTAATCAGAGCTCCATACGATCGCATAACCATAATGTCTACACGATCAGCCAAAAGAAAATTGCATTGAATCCATATGATAACAAGCGGTATATTATGAGTGGGACAACGGATACTCTACCATGGGGACATTACTCTATTCAATCAGAACAGCAAGGAGCAGACGCAGAAAAAACATATAATCTAAGGCTAGTTTAAGATATGTATTGTAAATAAAAATTGTATTATAGCTAAAATACCATTTAATGAAATAGTTTGTTTTAATTGTATTATAGTCTAAGATGATGTACACTATTGTAAAATAAAGGAAAATATTATAATTATAGGGTAACCGATTTAAGGAAGCCTAATATAGAATGATACCTTAAGAATTAAATGTTAATCTAGAATGATACCTTAAGAATTAAATGTTAATATTTTTCAATTTATAATAAATCAATAATAATATTTTATATATGGTATTCTTTTATTCAATTTCCCTACTATGTCCAGAGCTCCCGAATAATATTTGCCCACTACCGTGAGCTCCTAATCGGGCGGTTGAGCGTTTTACCCAGAATGTTAGGATGACTTGAGAAAAAAACTTTTACACGTGGACTCGACCTTGACCCCGGCATCACCTTTGAAACCGGAAGGGCGTCGGATCCTGGACCTTCATCCGGAAGTGAATTATATATAAGTGTATAATCAAACATTTCACAGGGACTCCATATTGTTTTTCAAAACAGGTCTGATAACTTCTTAAAAGCTGTTAAGCTGTTATCAGAGCTGTTTGAAAAGCTGTTAAGCTGTTATCAGAGCTGTTTGAAAAGCTGTTAAGCTGTTATCAGAGCTGTTTAAAAGCTGTTAAGCCGTTATCAGAGCTGTTTAAAAGCTGTTAAGCTGTTATCAGAGCTGTTTGAAAAGCTGTTAAGCTGTTATCAGAGCTGTTTGAAAAGCTGTTAAGCTGTTATCAGAGCTGTTTAAAAGCTGTTAAGCTGTTATCAGAGCTGTTTAAAAGCTGTTAAGCTGTTATCAGAGCTGTTTGAAAAGCTGTTAAGCTGTTATCAGACCTGTTTGAAAAGCTGTTAAGCTGTTATCAGACCTGTTTAAAAGCTGTTAAGCTGTTATCAGACTTGTTTAAAAAGCTGTTAAGCTGTTATCAGACCTGTAAGAAAGCTGTTAAGCTGTTATCAGACCTGTTTAAGAAGCTGGTAAGCTGTTATCAGACCTGTTTAAAAAGCTGTTAAGCTGTTATCAGACCTGTTTAAAAACTGTTAAGCTGTTATCAGACCTGTTTTATAAGCTGTTAAGCTGTTATCAGACCTGTTTAAAAGCTGTTAAGCTGTTATCAGACCTGTTTGAAAAGCTGTTAAGCTGTTATCGGACCTGTTTAAAAAGCTGTTAAGCTGTTATCAGATCTGTTTAAAAAGCTGTTAAGCTGTTATCAGACCTGTTTAAGAAGCTGTTAAGCTGTTATCAGACCTGTTTAAAAAGCTGTTAAGCTGTTATCAGACCTGTTTAAAAGCTGTTAAGCTGTTATCAGACCTGTTTAAAAAGCTGTTAAGCTGTTATCGGACCTGTTTAAAAAGCTGTTAAGCTGTTATCAGACCTGGTTAAGCAGTTATCAGAACTGTTTTGAAAAACAATATGGAGTCCCTGTGAAATGTTTGATTATACACTTATATATAATTCACTTCCGGATGAAGGTCAAGGATCCGACGCCCTTCCGGTTTCAAAGGTGATGCCGGGGTCAAGCTCGAGTCCACGTGTAAAAGTTTTTTTCTCAAGTCATCCTAACATTCTGGGTAAAACGCTCAACCGCCCGATTAGGAGCTCACGGTAGTGGGCAAATATTATTCGGGAGCTCTGGACATAGTAGGGAAATTGAATAAAAGAATACCATATATAAAATATTATTATTGATTTATTATAAATTGAAAAATATTAACATTTAATTCTTAAGGTATCATTCTAGATTAACATTTAATTCTTAAGGTATCATTCTATATTAGGCTTCCTTAAATCGGTTACCCTATAATTATAATATTTTCCTTTATTTTACAATAGTGTACATCATCTTAGACTATAATACAATTAAAACAAACTATTTCATTAAATGGTATTTTAGCTATAATACAATTTTTATTTACAATACATATCTTAAACTAGCCTTAGATTATATGTTTTTTCTGCGTCTGCTCCTTGCTGTTCTGATTGAATAGAGTAATGTCCCCATGGTAGAGTATCCGTTGTCCCACTCATAATATACCGCTTGTTATCATATGGATTCAATGCAATTTTCTTTTGGCTGATCGTGTAGACATTATGGTTATGCGATCGTATGGAGCTCTGATTAGCAGTTAATACTCGCTTGTTATTCAAACATTCGACGTAGTCTTCGAAATTGATATGCCTCTGGACTACATTAGTCTTTACTCCTTTTGCTTTCTTTACAGTTTTACCATCGTTTATACGTAGACTGTACATTTTCGAGCGCAAGCCTGCAAATTCGCTCATGATTTTCCCATTCAGCTCATCCTTCATTAGACCAGGAATCTTTTTATTCACGAGCGGTAAATTGAATTGATTATCTTCTGGGTAATCACTTGTATCAAATTTGTTTATATTTTCGGCCATAAACTCATATGCATTTTTCTCTTCAAGTTCATATATTAGAGAATCTGTATCTGTATACATGACTTTGCATTTATCTCCAAATTCACGCTGCATAAAACTGTAGTGGAAATCATAGAGGCATATCTTTGAAATTTCCAAAACTGCCATTCCAATATAGAGGGGCTTATTGAATAAGATTTTGAGTCGCCTTAATTCCACAGCAACTAAATTCTCATCCAATATCGTTGCACTGTGAAAGTTGGGTGCCGCAATCCGAGCTTTGGCACCATAGCGACCTTCCCACTTTACGCAAAGCTTTATATCGCTATACTTGCGAACATTTTCCATGGTCTTACCAAAAGCTGCATTATTCATCTTCTTATAGCAGTCCTTCTCATGATCGCTGGTAGCCTGCTTCCGTTTGGTGGTATTTAAGTCAATATATGGTTTAAGCCAAGCTGATTGGTTGAATTGAAGAACCCGGTGGACTTTTTTCAGGATGAGTCCATGTGATAAGCATTGCTTCAAGTTTCGGTAGTGTATAACATATTTAGTTTTTGGATGTAATGTTGTCAAAAGCTTTTCTAATTTTGCTCCAGGTGGTGCTGCATGCTCAGAGCAAAACGGTAAGTCCTTATGCTTATCATGTAGATGTTGAGGATAGTCCAAGTCGACTTCGAATATGTATCCAATTGGTGAATCATCAGGAATCTCGAAAACGTTGATATTGGGAGCATCAACCCATTTGAATCCTCCGGTTGGTAAATGCTGTGACATGGCCCATCCATAAAGGTTATTTACATCATAATACATCAGGTATTTCTCTTTCTCCTTAGGCTTAAAATCATCCATATATTTATTATTTGCTTTGCTATATCTGTTCGAGCATTGACTTATACCACCTCGAATACCTCTCTCTATGAATAGCAGTATATCTACGTCGGTTATCAGCTCTAGTTTCACTTTGGTGTATTTTAGCATAGCATTCCATGTTAGGCCTGGCATGGTGTAATAATGTGCAGGATCTAAATTGTATGTCTTCATACATACTTCTCGAAAGTTCTCGAAGACATCAGCCAATAGGAGGACATCAGTTTTCAGGTATAGATCGGAATATTCGCCAAGTGTCTGTATTTCAAATGTCTGCCAGACCTTTTCAGCATGATTGTAGTCCTCAGCGGATATATCACTGTCAGTCATTTTATTATAGAATTGCTCCTGCGCCGGTAAGTGTTGGAAATCCAATTTAGTCCAATCGTCAACGAAGTCGTATGGGAAGACACCTTTACGCGTAAGCAGTTTAAAGTCATCATCATCCAATTCCTGCCATTCAGCTCTTGTAATATTCAATTTATCCAACGGTAGCAATGATGATAGCTTATCTAAAGATTCTGCCATAAAACGGAAGGAATCGATGAATCTGAATTTGATATGACTGCCTTCAACGTGCTTGGTGAATGAAATGTATCTTTCTTTATTTATTGGTAGGAGATCCACTTTCCCAGGAATGGCTGTAGCTATATCCTTAATAATGAAGTGGGCATCATATCCGGATAAATTGTGAAAAATGACTGGAACTATGGAGCAATCTTGATACATCAGATTACATGCATTGTGCGCTGGTCCTCGGTATTTTCCTGTTAAAAGAAATTATGAAAAGAAATGAATTGAATTATGCTTCTTACTATTTACCTGTTAAATGGCAATGGTCCCGAACTCGTTCCTCATCGGTTGCAAACGTTTTTTCACATATATGGCAGTAAGTAGTTTCCATATGTGAACGCCGTTCCTCTTTAGTCAAGGGTTGCATTGGCCTGATGTTCAGCTTCTCCTGTACAGCTATGGATGCAATCTTTTGCAGTTCTAATGCAAACCATTGTTGACAATCCTTGCCTCGATATGCTCTGTAATATGAGAGCTTAGCATCATGTTTGCAGTGGAAATAGAATCCTATGCTGTGAACTTCATGTTCCTGGATTCGCTGTGTATTTTGATCGTTTCTCTGAATCGGCTTCAATATTGATTCAAGATCAGCATACACACAAAACGGGACTGGATTCTTATGGTTATAATTCTTATATTCCAACCATTTCTTTTCCTCTTATGGAAATATAATCCTACAGTCGTTTTGTTTCTCGCATTCAGGAGTGTGTGATGTTAATTTTTCAGCAGAGTAAAAGTAGAGCAAACATCTGTCGCATATGTACACTCTAGACTTATGTTTCGAAGTTTGTCCCGATACAAGGCGCGAAAGATCTTTAATCCTGCAGAAATGATATCTGCCATCATCATCATCGTCCATATGATCATCAGCCTGGTCATAGTCATCTTGTAGCATTAAGAGATTTACATGTCGCTCCATCCTGTGTTTCGTAAGTCTAACTGGAACTGTGGTGAAGAAACGCTCTTTTTCTAGGATGAACACGTTTATTGATAAATCGTTCTGGTCTTCAAATTGCGTTATTTGGTTAAGCGTCATGGGAAATGTTATTCCAGTTAAATTTAACACAGTAGAATAATGTGGATATGATGAGATCCTATCGGAGTGAACATTTGCAGGATATAGCGCTGATGTTATTGCCCACGCGAAGCATGCTTCATCATTATTTTTCACATTGATGCAAGCTTGCTTTAAAGCAATTTCCTTCGGCAGAGGTATATACGAAGATCCTCGGAGCTGCTCAAACTTGTTGATGTGTACTGCTAGATGTATTATAGACTGCAGTGACCAGCCACTGTCTTTTTCCTGGAATTCTTCCAGCTGAGTGTTTATTGGATCCGAAATGTTTGATTTAAACCACTCCTTTAAATTGTCATCTGCACTAATTGGAGCAGTTCTCGATTGGAAATATTTAACGTCTTTTATCATTTCATTGTCACCAGTTTCTTTAACAAATTCACCGCAAAACGTTGTAGAAACTTTAATATTAAAATAATGTTTTAAGGTATTTTTAACACGACGCGTAAATAATTTGGCAGCGTCTTGCATAAATAGCTTCGGATCGATATGCTTTAAATTTGCAATAACACCTTGTCGAATTCTCTCTGCGAACGCTGTCTTTATTTCCTCCCACTTTACAAAATCACTTCTTCTTATGCGAGTAATTCCTCCACCTCGACGGGGAGTTCTCAATAGTGCTCTCAATGCTTTAATTTGCTCGAGACAGCTCTCGAAATGTCGTTTCCTAGCACTCTTATTGCACTTCCGTAATGCAACTTGAAATTTATGCATGTTTCTATTACACTTTTGAACAATATAGTCTTTATTCACTGAATTTTTTAAACACTCCATCACATCTTTTCGCAAGTTTTCAATTACTGAAAAACTTTTATTTACTAGCGCGGTTGTCATTTTTATTTTATTTTTATGTACTATCACGGAGACTCACTAAAACTGACTGGTGCTCCCCAAGAGTTTCCTTGCGCTTTTATAGCAACGGTTTGTAAACATGAATGATCCTGCTGCTAAAATTGCACAGGATGAATTCCAACGAATTTGCTTACAGGCTGAGATGATATCGAATTACCAACAAGCCTGATAATTCCAGGCAACCATACTATACTCATAGTATACAAAGCAGACAAGCAAGCTCCAAGCTGGCATGTATATAATCAAGTCCACCTCAAACATGTGTGCTAGAGAGAGAAAGATGTTTTGAGAGAGCGAGATGGTTTCAAGGTACGGTATTCACTAAAGCTTCCTAATGTGTTGGAGCGAGGCATATTACAGCACTCCACTACTCATCCAAAACAAAATTAATATAATCATGCCACCTTCTTTCATCAAAACTTATTTAATCCACCCTAACCAACCTAATGCTTTCATGACAAGATTTATAAATAATAAATAACACTAACCACTCTCGACCATCGCCCCGGTCTTCACCAAAGCTTCCATATCCTACTAGAATTATGTATAAGATTTTTACTGAGCGAAAGACTTTCCAATAGACACAAAAAAAATCGCTCAACTTGTTTACTTTTCTCGGCTGTGCGAGTTTGTTTGATATAAAATTACCAGTCATCCCATTACACTTGAAGACTAAAAATTTTCTAACAAGGCTGCAGCTATACAATTTTCATTACTCATCCAAGTCGCCACATCATCCTACATTAATATTATAGCTCACAAAGATTTTAATTTAACCAATTCTCAACTTAATGCTTACAAAAAAAAATAGCCTAGACTTGAATTATAAGTAATATGAATTACATCATAAAAGGTATGATCGCTAATATCCATAGCCCGTAGATGATTTCTGATAAGACTTTTCAGTAGACGCACACCCCTACAGCGAAAATTTTCTAGGCTTTAATTTCCATTCTTACCATCCCAAGCAGCCGTGATCTCTTTTTAGATATCGAATATCATGATCACTTTTGTTTATAAAAGATACATACAGACAACAACTTACGCTATAGTTGTTGTTGATTTTTTATCTACAAAAGAAATTTTCAATTATAACTTCCACTACTCATCTAAGACAACTTATCAGTTGTTATTTTTTTTTCAGCTAAAGAAATCGGGAATCGTTCAATTTGTTTACTTTACTCGGCTCTGTGCGAGTTTTGTTTACATTATTCAACTGCGATTTATTCGGCTGTACGAATTGTTTATGCAATGAATTAAGAAGCATTGCACCTGAAGATTAAAAATTAGGTAATTTCTTATCTAAGCCAACATACCTACCTACGTTAGTTGTTGTTGTTGCTAATTTAATAACATGGTACTGAATATCACCTGGCAGAAAACCTTTTGGTATGACGTAGTGTGTGTGTGTGTGTGTGTGTGTGTATGGGGTGCATGGGTGTGTGTGTGTGTGTGTCCAGCCTCGCACAAGTGTCCCGATGTCTCTGTTCCCACAACTCTAAGCGTATATAGCAAGTTTAAAGAACATTCACACAGCACCTCCATGGCCTGATGGTAGAGCGCCTTGGAATTTACAAAACCAAGCGTTCTCGGTTCGATTCCAGCAAAAGCCAGCATTATTTTATTAAAAATCAGCTAAGACAAGAGCTTGAACAACTTATGGGAATCAGCCAACCAGATGACGTCATCCCCCTGGTCAGCCAGACGATAGGAAAGGAATTCCCTCAGGCAGGCGTAGACTAAAACAGTTTGAATTTTCAAATCAGCTATGACAGGCTTGATCAGCTGATGGGGATCGGCAACCAGATGACGTCATCACCTGGTCAGCTAGACGATAGGAAAGGAATTCCCTCAGGCAGGCGTAGACTATAACAGTTTGAATTTTCAAATCAGCTATGACAGAGCTTGATCAGCTGAGGGGATCGGCAACCAGATGACGTCATCACCAGGTCAGCCAGACGATAGGAAAGGAATTCCCCAGGCATGCCCTGTGACGTATACCACTAGACGGAATCCCCCTCAGTGGCCCAGACCCCCGGGTCCAGAGCCACCAAAATAGTTGGTTTCTACCTTGCACTTTTTGTATGGAAAAAGTGGTCTGGTACCCGCATAGCGTAACTACTATTATCATTGATTTCATCATCAAATATGATATGGTTATCATTATTATTGTGATCATCGTTACTAACAGTGTTCAAATGGAGTTTGTCTTTGGCCCTGTATTCGAGATTAGTGGGACGTTTTTTCTTTGCAGATGCTCTGCACGGATCACTTTGGCTTCTTCTTGTACTGTTTTTGATTACACTTTTAAGAAATGATTCACATTCAATCTCAGAAAAATCTTTATCAGCCAACATAACTAATTTCGAAAATAAGTTAATTACGTCTTCATTGGATAGTTTTTTTTTGCAATTCCTTAAGCTGTTCAAGTGATTCTATGGGCTTGTTTAATAGAGACAACAATGAAGATGATTGTGATGATTTAGGTGGAAGTAAATTATCTTTTTTTTTTCAGAGTATAGCTGATCTATCATAGTTTCAATTTTCGCCAATTGTCTGATTATTTTTTCCTGGTTGGACATTAAGTTTTGTTGGTTTGATAAAATAACTTGAAATTGCTGATTTATGCCGTCATCTTCATTTAATTGGACAATGTCTTCAACAGTCTTAGTAGTGGACGCCTCAACTATTTCATTTTGCATTGCTCCATGTGTGACGTACACAATGTGTTCATCCTATAAAAAAACGTTGTAATAGTGATAGAATAGAAATTTAAGTCAATATATAAATCATACAGTTTCCAATGGTAGATGCGATACTGCAATACTTGACGGAGAACTATTACATGTATTGATGGTACTGCATGCGGGCTGCTTGTGATACTGTTGCTATATGAGAAATATTATTTACTTATTTATCCCAAAATTATTGAAATAATACCTACCGCTTCTAAAACTTCATTAAAGTTGACTTGTGGAGTTCGCCCTATTTGTTGTCTCAAAAATATTTTTTTATTTACTGCAGATTTTGCAGACCTTACAACATCGTTGTTATCACTATCAGAAATTTCGGTCATTTTATTTAGCTCCTCTGTCGCAGCTTCATAAGTATGAAAATTGCCTCGTTTTTTTATGCAAGCCTGTTGCGACCAGTCAGTCTGAGGCTGCGAATACTTATCTCCGATTAGCTTGTTAATATTGCTTGAGCGTTTATTAATCCAAAGCAGCAGATTATCAGACTCCCAAGCTGAAGGCACTATACAGAGACATGGGTTGGAGTACCCTTTTTCGATTGTTTGCACAATTTTAAACGACATCGTTATTCAATATGATCGTAGAAGGGAAACGTCAAACTTGGATATTACCGGTAGGGATAAGTATATTTTTTAGGAGTTCTATAATAGTTCTGTAAAAAACCAAATAGCTGTATCGTTTTATAGAGGTTATGAAGAAAACTGAAGTATTTTATAAGGGTTCTAAAAAAAGCAAAAGAGCTGCATGGTTTTATTAAGGTTTTCAGAGTAACTAAATAGTTTTATAAAGTTCTCAAGCGCGAAAATCTGATTTGCTGGTTTTATAGAAGTTTTAGAAAAAACTATATTGTTTTATTATAGCTCTGGAAAGAGCTAAATTGTTGTTTAACATCGACCATTTGTTTCAAAAATTATAAAGCTGCGAATGCCGCCATTTTGCGAAAGCATAAATTTAATATTTTCTTAATCTATATATTTGTTGCATATATGAATTTTATGCTAAAAAAAGAAATTAACGGTCTATTCTGACAATTTTAAAAATACTTTTAGAGTAAAATGTCAAATTATCAAAAATCCAAATTATTCCGGACCTTAGAGCAATGTTATAAATTTTCACAAATTCACAGGCGCGTTGTACTATTTCGAGCTATATTTAAAACTTTTACTGAAAAATTTGATTGGCAATAAATTTAAGTGCATATATTTGGCGTATACTTTATTTTACTTTAAAGTCGACAATTTCAATACACTAATATATTTTCCATATATGATTAAACTTATAAAGATAAATACTTGTTCATTTATAGGATGATATCGCATACCAGCAAAATTATTTGTATTTACATATTGTAAGAAGTACAATAACCATGTCTAACAGACACATCTAAAACTCTGAAATATATGTATATGTAAATTCGGAGAACGTTTTCACTGCAATAATAAATCAGTTTTATAAACGCTGCTAGAATGTTTACGTAACACGCTTTTACAAAAAAACTCATTTTATAAGATGTTTTATATGTGCTCCTAGAACGTTCCCCGGAGGAAATTAAGTATCGTATTAAGGTTCTATAAAGTGGTTCCCGTTGCCTTTATACAGTGTGCCCAAATCGGCTTTATAGAGGATTTATAGAAACTGCAAGAACGTTATCAACACTAATGTTATAAAACGTAAAGTTTTATTAAAAGCTGTGAGAATACTCTTGCAACTCTTACAAAAATTGAATTGTTCGTTGGGTGGCTCGCCTCAGCCAGAGTTTTAGGACGTTGAGTGTTTACAAAAGTCCCTATTTCCTTTCTCAATCCATAAACGTATGCATTTAACATATCCTTCTCTATAGCTACCTTTTGTCCGTAATAAGACGAATTTTCTGAATCCTCATTAAAAAGAGCTTGTATGCGTCGACGAGTTAAAGTTTCAGATCTTTGCGTATACTGCATAACCGTTTCGTTGTGGTTTTGTTTTAATTTAGTCATTTCTAAATGAAGCTGCATACTCGAGTGAACCTCTCTAAATACCCTATTCAACTCATATTTCAAATCCTCCCATCTAGTAAGTTTTTTATTCATGAGCAAAATTTCAGCATTTCCCGAAATCCTACTTTTAATAATAGGCAATAAGCACTTTTTCTGCTGCTCAGTCGCCAACTGCATAGCATTATCGCAATTTTGAATGAAACTATAAGCTTTAGAGGGATCACTATCAAAATGTGTAATGATTTTAATTAAATTCTCTAAGCTCATCCTAACCTCCGCGTTACTGCAAACAGTAGAATGTATACCTGCCACAACATTATTTACAATTTTCTCTTGACCTAATTTCACTTCATTAGATTGATTCGTTTCCTCTCGCTCTACACTATTATCATTTCTATCTGGACTGGACAATAAATTTTCTTCAACGGGTACACCTTCTCTACAATCTTCTTCAAGAAGACACAAGAACGTTTTTCTTGAATAGCTACGTGAACCGTAAAAGATTCTATATCTTTCCGTATTATTTTTCTGAGATATCTGATTATTTCTAATTATTTCATCAAGGGTTAATGTGATCGCTAGTCCACTAACGTCGCCCACACAATTGAATGATCTTTTGAGGGTATCGGCATCGAAATCGTAATTGCTTTCGCTGATGCTTGATTTCTGACTCATTATGATTATTATTATTTTATTTTTTTTATGTAAACAACAAAAGGTGAAATTCAGAAAAGAACCTAAAGTATTCTAATTCACTTCTTTAATATTTCGCAAATTTCTAAGCAATTTGTGTGCTGCTCTTTTCTTATTCACTCAATTTCCACAAAGCACCCAAAAGAAAACCTGTTTGCTCTTATTTCATCACGAAAATTACCACAATTCACAAAAGTTCTACGTCTAAAATATTTGATTTTGTTTTAAATTAAATTTTTCTTATTCTTATCAAAAATAAAACAATCAAAGATATATGAAATTTTCAAGATTACATCAATAAAACAAGATATTGTAGATAATAATCAGGAAATATTTCCCATCATTAGACTTACAGTAGCAAATAGAGTTTTGAGTCCATTACAGACGCAGATGCCAGTGTTCCCAAAAATCGAACCATCCAAGTGTATTTATTACTTCAGCAATACGTAAATTACGGAAGTCTTCCCGCTCGTCTTCCTTTTGTCTCCTTCTGTCTTGGGACTCGGTTAAATCCTCTAGAAAGTTTTGCAAAGCGAGCAAGTGATATCCTCTTTTACCTCGTGAATTAAACACTTGAACAATCTCACCAAAGAGAAGATCAATTTTCCTCTTTCTTTATTTCGCGAGATGAACACTTCACGAATTAAATTTTTTTTTAAAAATTTGCCGCTGCCACCAACTGTTATGTACGGAATCGCTAATCGAAGCTAGAGAGAGAATTTTTCTCTAACTTCTCCGCAATGATTTAAATAACAAAACGTTTACTTTATTTAAAGTATAAAATATGTTTTATTATTTTAAAAGAAAAGAAATATATATATATAAAAAAATACAAGAGTATGTAAAATCTATATTTTGTCGATTGGTTTAACACACGGCGATCTGAGATGAACTGAACTGTACTTCTTAAAATTATCTTAAACCGACAGAACATAAACATGAAAGTAGCTGAGTAGCACAATTCGCTTCTCGAGAAAATGTTTATGTTTACAAAGATTTAATAAAGTATCGTATTACAGTTTTCTTAGCAAACTACGAAGAAACAAAGTATGCACAGTAAAATGTTGCTGACAAATAAGGAAATTGTTTCTTATCTAATATGAATAATCAAGTTATGCATAACAGTCGCATCAGCTCTCCTGTTGAGCAGTCGGAAAACTAGTAAAAACCAACTTGGTGGAATCGGCAGCCCCGAAGTCATCATTCAAGTAGGCCAGTTGCAGAGAAATAATTACAGTCTTGTTATATATGGAAGTGTAGGAAAAAAATTACTGCGCTGTCACTATCGATACTGGAGCTGCAAGATCAATTATTAGAACAATCTTGTTAAGAACAAATGGCTTCATAATACCACCAAATATCTACTAAGAACAGCAACTGGAGCAGCAGCACGGGTGTTTGGAGAAATAACTTTAGATGTTCAACTAGGCGAACTACTATTTCCTCACACTTTTCTGGTTTCAGACATAATGGATGAATGCATTCTTGGAATAGATTTCATGACCACATACAAAATAAATCTGGATGTCGGAGAGCGAATTCTCAAATATGGGAACATAGAAATTCCTATGAAACTAGGAGAAGGAGCAGATCATCCTGCGAAAGTAAGGACGATGGTCTGCGAAAATATTACTCTTTCGCCATGCTCCGAGACACTAATATGGACAAAGCTTACTGATGACATCGGGACCTGCCGATTCTATCTGGTGGAGCCTAACCCCACAAAAGTCACATCGAGCATCATTGTGGGGAAGACTTTAGTGAAGGCAGAAGGTGCAACGTTAATATCAGTCAGAGTGCTTAACACATCCGAAAATGAGGTACAACTAAAAGAAGCTGCTATAATTGGAAATTGTGAACCCGTTTACCAAATCGTCAATTTGGATAATGGTAGTAATATCAGGGAGACAAAACCTATACCAGCTACTACCCAACAGGTTCAGAAACTTCTTTCGTCCAGTGCCTTAAGTGAACAATAACACAACGATGCCAAAGACGTGATCAATGAATTTTCGGAATTATTTGCAATGAATGATGATGACTATGGTAAAACAAATCTTGTCCAGCATCGGATCGATACAGGAGATTCCAGGCCCATTCGACAGACACCACGAAGATTGCCATTAGCCAAACAACCAGAAGTTGCAGACATGATGAACTCCATGAAGAAACAAGGCATAATAGAGGAATCTAACAGCCCTTGGACATCGCCGGTTGTTCTGGTTAGGAAAAAGGATGGCAGCACCCGATTCTGCGTAGACTACCGCCAAATAAATAACGTGACGAGAAAGGATAGCTATCCATTACCAAGGATTGATGACACGTTGGATACCCTTTCCGGAGCGCAATGGTTTTCCACATTGGATTTGAAGAGTGGTAACTGGCAAGTGGAAATACATCCCAAGGACCGAGATAAAACTGCTTTCTCAGTTGGCAGTGGCTTATGGCAATTCAAAGTAATGCCATTTGGGTTATGTAATGCTCCAGCCACATTCGAACGACTAATGGAATGTGTTCTACGTGGTTTAACCTGGAAAACATGTCTTGTCTACTTGGATGACATAATAGTTATCGGAAGGACATCCAAGGAACATAAAAACAACTTACGAGACGTACTTCAAAGACTCAAAGGTGCAAAATTGAAGCTCAGTGCGAGTAAAGGTGCTCTATTCAAAGATGAAGTTAAATATTTAGGGCACATAGTTTCATCACAAGGAGTAAGAACCGATCCAGAGAAGATAGAAGCCGTCAAAAATTGGCCAGTTCCAAAGGACAAACATCAATTACGGAGTTTTCTTGGTTTAGCTACCTACTACAGGCGATTCGTGAAAGGTTTTGCAGATATAGCAAGAAGCCTACATCAACTTACAGAAAAGGGAAGGCCGTTCATATGGCCGGATAAATGCAACGAAAGTTTTGAAAATTTGAAGCAACAGCTCTGTGAAGCTCCAGTACTTCATTATCCAAAGCTGGGAAAAACATTTATATTAGACACTGAAGCCAGCAATGAAGGTATTGGTGCAGCACTTTCGCAGGAGGAGAATAGTCAAGAAGTTCCAGTAGCTTACTATAGCAAAGCACTTTCAAAGCCAGAGAAGCTACTTGCTATTGTAAGTTCAACAAAACATTTTCATAAATATCTCTGCGGGCAGAAATTCATCCTTCGCACCGACCATGCAGCGCTTAAATGGCTTCTGCAGTTTAAGAGCCCTGAGGGACAAGTCGCGAGATGGATAGAGCGACTCCAGGCTTATGATCTTGAGATCCAACACCGAAGAGGTCGTATCCATGGAAATGCAGACGCCCTTTCACGACGTCCATGCAGACTTGAATGCAAACATTGCGCACGGGTGGAAGAAAAAGAAACAACAGCAACTATACAGTTGGTAACCGTGGAACCATCTACAGGTTTCGGACAACGAGGACCTGAGAACAGCACAACGAGAAGATCCGGACATTTCACCTATTCTCGCTTGGAAAGAAGATATGGAAAGACCAGACTGGAAGGATATTTCGGAACGGAGTGAGAAGCTGAAAAGTTACTGGGCTCAATGGAACTCTCTTCATGTTGAATGTGGTATATTAAAACGCAAATGGGAAGCACCTAACGGCGAATATTTCCGAATGCAGATAGTCGTGCCAGCATCAAACGTCAAAGATGTTGTAGAAGAAATGCACGGTGGAACCTCTGGAGGACATTTGGGAGTGAACAAAACCATTTCCAAAATTCGAGAAAGGTTTTATTGGCTACATATGCGAGAAGATGTGGAGGAGTGGTGCCGCAGATGTACTGTCTGTGCTGCTTGCAAAGGGCCGCAACACAGAAGCAGAGGATAAATGCATAAGTATAAAGTCGGAGCCCCCTTTGAAAGGATAGCTGTAGACATCGCTGGACCTTTCCCTGAAACGTATGGCGGTAACCGTTATATTTTAGTTGCCATTGACTTTTTCAGTAAATGGCCTGAAGCTTATGCAATCCCTAATCAACAGGCAACCACAGTTGCGGAACAAATAATAACGAATTGGGTCAGTAGGTTTGGAGTGCCTCACGAACTTCATTCGGACCAAGGACGGAACTTCGAATCGCGGACTTTCCAGGAGATGTGTAAAATGTTGGGAATAAGAAAAACTAGAACAACTCCTTTACATCCACAATCTGATGGCATGGTAGAGCGCTTCAACAGAACATTGATCGAGCATCTAAAGAAAGTAGTTGACTATCATCAACGCAATTGGGATCGAAACATTCCTATATTCCTAATGGCTTATAGATCAGCTATACATAGTACTACCGGACAAACCCCAGCTAAAGTCATATTCGGAAGAGAGATGCGTTTACCTAGCGACCTCAAATTCGGTACCCCCAGAGGTGAACAAAAGTTACCAGAAGACTACGTATCGGAGCTCAAACAACAATTAGCTGATGTGCACGGGGACACGAGGACGAAATTAGCAACAAATACTGATCGGATGAAGACCCGCTATGACCTACGTGCTGATTCCGCAGGATTTAATGAAAGTGATCTTGTTTGGCTCTACAATCCGAGACGACGTAAGGGACGTTCTCCAAAATTGCAACAACACTGGGAAGGACCTTATTCAGTAGTAACTAGAATTAATGACGTGGTATACAGGATTCAGCGTGGCATAAGAGGCAAGCATAAAATTGTTCATTTGGACCGCTTGTGTCAATACTACGAGCATCAAGACCGTGGACCACCTGTTGTTCGGGACGAACAAATTTAAGAAGGGGGCAGTGCAACTGGTGACATCTACTGGCAATGCAGAAGTAAACGACTTTAGGTTCGGAGAATTGATTATGGTATCTACAGGAAGGTTCAGGAATAGAATGAATAGAACAGTCAAGAAGCTTCTGGAAAATAGAACACTCGAGAATAATCTGGAGAGTTTCTAGGGTATAAATATAACAGTTGTCATAGCCAGAATAAGAGTCTTGTCTTAGACGTTGCAGTGTTAACAAGTGAAAGTAATAAACGTGCGAAAGTGTTGTAATTAGATTGCAATAATTGAAAGTACAGTACTAGCGATAATTAGAGTTGAGTTGATTAATAGAAAGTTTATGAATTTTGTATGATTAGAGTGAAATAAAGAACTTGTATAATAAGTATTTAATATTGTGTTTTTAAATAACGAACCAAAGGCCACGCTCGCAACAATATATATCACCTGAGTACCTAATCGTCGTTGCAGGACACATGAATTGTTTGTGTATTGCCAAAACCAAATGCTGTCAACTTTTTCATTTCATTTTTCAATAATTAAGTACTACATAAAATTCCTAATGAGAGTGTATTCGCAGTTAGAATACATTGTGAACAAAATATCGGAGCAAAACTTTTTTAAAACCAATGCATTCATTTAGCGATATTCGTCAAAATTTCTCACATCGGGATTTCACCTGTTCTAAGGCAGTTACCTTAAAACAACTCAGAAGACAAATGATCAATGAGATTAAAACCTACTGGTATCCTCTTGCTTCCGTCAACAGGATATTTCTGTTTCATTAAAATTTTTTAACCAACTTTGCCTTTAACTTACATCCTACCATCACCATTTACACGAGGTACTTGAGAAGAACGCGTATATAAAATGACGTAATAATTAACATTTTCTTTTTTATTCTTTTATCATCACTAAATTGTAAATCAAATTGCAAACCAACGTTAATCAACACTAATGATCCACTCGGAACATATTATTCGACAAAAAACTTCATGAACTGGATAATCGAAATTCTCAATATATACGAATATTTAACTTTTTTAACAGTGTCCTCATTGAACGGAGGGGGTCCGAGGGATGAAATGGAGTAAAGTGATATGAAATGGAAAGCGGCTATCCTACACTTACTTTCTATCACACCTACATTTATATGTGAAGTAGCTTTCATTACCAAACTTGCTTCGCTTTCTACACCACTATATGCTAACTGGATTACGTTAATACCTGCAAAATCACCCCCACCCACAAATCGCCTAAATATCACCCGATTTGCAAAATTCTTTCTGCTTATTTTTTTGTGATTATTTGCTGATTTTTTTAGCGTATTTTCTTTACCCTCCCGGTTACGTTGCCAAAATTAATTTTCGACGACCAAAATTTCCGTCTGAAATATATATCTCGAAACTTAATTAAAACAATTGTTGAATAATCCAATTTTTTCATTTTTTTGAATGCACACTTATTAGAAGATTATCTGTACTAAATTTCAGAAAGATTGAATTGCACTTACCTATTAAAAAAATAAAAAACTATTCAAATTTTGCATGCCCACTCAGCGCCACCTACCGGTGGTTTCTGACAACTTATGGGCATATCACTTACACTATTAGACAAATACATGTCTCCTCCATCCGTGACATTTTATCCGAAGTAATTTTCTGCTTTTTTTCAGATTCTATGCCAATTTAACTGCGGCAACTCCCGCGAAAATTCACAAATTTAAGCATTTTTCGGCGAGTACCTACATTACAGAAAAAACCTTACTTCTTTATTCCACCACACTTTTCGGTCGATTTGCGCCAAAAACCGTTATTTTTGAATTATGATTTGAAGATTTTTGCTAAATGATGCCACCTAGCGGAATTTTCTTAAACTATGTCCAACATGTTATTGCAGCCATATTAATCCTTGAGATGTCTGCCATTTTCTGCTATTTATCTCATGCCAATAGGACCATCTCTCCCCGCCTCCCCCCTCTTTAAAGGAAAATGGAAAATGGGAAAATTCAAAAATAAAATCTATACATTGCTACACTCTTTTCCACAAAACTTCACTCCCTCTGCTCCGATTTGCTTCACTCTTTTTTTGTGTAGTAAGCCAGCCGATACCCCATCCCGAGGACAGTCGTCTGAGCCAGCTCTCCTGCGCGGCAGCGTAGCAAGCGGGCAATTACTAGTCTTCCACTATTGTGCGGCGCCGACCAATATTTTTCCAGTATAATTAACAACCGATTTCGTGTTTTCGTAGGATTCTATCTCGTCCTACAGTTTTTAACCTATGACAACCATTTATATGTCATTGCACGTGTAACTTAGCTACGTAGTTCATAGGGTACTTTTCGATTTCGAATTTCGAAATTGAGGGGGTAATTTCGAAAAAACACTTTTTTTACAAAACCTGATATTTAAGGAGACCCCGTTATGGCGCTTCTTTTGGTCCTATTCATTTTTGCGGAAGGTGGAAGCTCTTGGAGGGGCGGGGGTTCATAGTTTCAACTTTAAGCGGCTATATTTTCTCAACCAAGCATCGCAGATGACTGATTAAGACCTTAAATGAAAGATATCGACTAGCTGAGTAATGTAGTTGATTTTCAAGTTCGTCGATGGAGAGCGGAGGGAACTACATGGGGCTGAACATCGTAAAATTTAAGGGGGAATTTTCGATACATATTGAAAACACCTTTTACCTATCTCCTCCGAAGATTACTGGCCGATTTTATTCGGGTATTTTTTTTATTATATAATTCAGTCCTGTATTAGATAGGCTACGTTTTTTTCCTTGCAGGGGGTAGGGGGGGGGGGGGAAATTAGGCTCTTAAAATCCTTTTAATTTTCCTTCAGCCATTTGAGCTCCGGGTAAAGGGTGTGGATACTCAAACTTCTTAGAAAAAATTCGCCTATCTGATGGCGTACTAGATTTTTTAAATTGTACTAGACTGAAATTTGACCCCTTGCAGAGGGCGTAGGATATTTTCTAATTTTCTGAAAAAACTTCACCGTATGTCGGACATTAAGATCTTTCGACCTGCATACTTAGTTGTTTAGTACTACACTGTTTTCTATTCGAAGTGTAGTACTAGATCACTGAATATTCAAATTGACATAACTCGGTAGGATTAAGTCCAATCGAGAAACGGTATTTCAATCGCTTTGCTTTATTAAGTACTATAATCCATAGAAGAAAATTTTGTTATGCGGGGGGGAACTTTTAGGGTGGGGGTGCAAACCCACCCGATTTTTCCTACAAATATATTTTTGTCAAATTACAATCTATCTATATGAAACATGAAATGCAAATAAAACTTTTGAAATAATAGTAGCTCATATAAATTTCTACTGATTTTTATGAAAAGGGCGGGGGTGGGAGGTGTCAAAGTGGTTCGGTACCCACGATTTGATATGATCAGAACTGCCGTAATTATGAACCGATTTGAATGAAATTTTATCACCTGATACACGTCTGCAGTGGCCATTTTTGGCGTTTTTAGATTTTCGAATTTCTAAAATTTTTGGTACTAAACTTGAGATTTTTTCAACGCCTGATTCTACTATTATTTATTATTCAATTCCAACATAGTAGAGCGTTGAAACTTATCTAAGATGACAGGCTTTCGAAATCGAAAGGAAAAACTCGAAATTTCGAAATTCCTACCAGCGCAGCAAGAGCATTTATTTTAGGGGGGTAAAATTCGTGCTTTTCATAATTTTCCTGAACAATTTCCCCTCCACCCCCTCCAAGTTTTCATACGTTCTATATGCGACTGCTTGAGGTGCATCTTTTTCGGGGAGGGGGAATTTTTTTTGGGGTAAGGGGGAGAATTTCTCTGAACAAAAACTGTAAAAAAAACGGTTTGTCATTCCCAGGCCCCCCTTATACTTCTTAAAAAAAATGCCGCTACCCTTCTATATCTTTCCCCTTCTTACCCCGTAGATACCTGCCATATACACTCCCCCCACTTTCCCCTTAAGTTTCCACGCAAAACCTAATTTTGTTTTTCCACGTACAATTGTACTATTACTAATTATTCTATTCCAACATGTCACACAGCCAAAAGTTACCCTTGCTAACTGGCTTTATAAATATAAAAAAAAAAATTGGAATATCCGAGTTCCTATAAGCGCAGCAAGAGCATTTGTCCAACGGGTGCTAAAATGCGTTCTTTTTTCATTTTTCCTCATACATTTCCCCTCCACTCTCTCAAGATTTTTACACCAGATATATGCACCTGTTAAGCCTCCATCATTCACGGGTGGAAAAAAAATTGTTTGCGGGAAGGTGGGAGATTTCCCTGAACAAAAACTGAAAAAATAACGATTTGCTCTTCCCCCACCCCCTTATACTTCCCCTGAAAGTTATCCCTACCGCTCCATGGGCTGCCCCTCCCCATTCCCTAAATACCCTCCAAACATCTTTCCCCCGTTAGTCCTCACGTTTCCCACCAAAATAAGAAATTAATGAATCAACATCACAAGGTACGCTAAACTAAATTCAATCTAATTAACTGAATGCGTATGAATGTGTGCTACTCAAGTCAACAACTATTTTCTCGGCCAAATTCCAGCCGATTTTAAAAATTCTTTTTGCTAAATTTATTGTGATTTTTTTCTGATTTTTTGACTCTATTACGAGTTTCGTCCCCGGGTACTTTAAGGTGCGGGGTTTGTACCCCCGTCGGGGGGGTACTTCTTATACACTATGTTGCATATCAAATGAAAGGTCTCGGGGAGTACTATAGGACGGTCTACTCTTTTTTCCAATCTGGAGAGCTTCGTTTAATGAAATTTTTTAAATTAAATCTCCATACAATTTCATCCCCACCCCATAGCTCGGCTAAATATCATCCGATTTGCAAAATTCCTTCTGCTTTTTTTTTTTTTGCAGATTTTTTGAGCATATCTTCTTTACCCTCCAATTACGTTGCCAAAATTTAATTTTTCGATGGCCAAAATTTCGGTCTGAAATATACATTTCGAAACTTAATTAAACGAATGTTGAATAATCCAATTTTTTTTATTTTTATACCCTAGGGGATACTAAGTTTGTCATTCCGTTTGTAACACCTCGAAATAATGATGGTAGAGCAAAATGGATTGGACAACCCATTCGTAATATTAAAAGTTATTTCGATTTTTGCCATGTCCGTCCGTCCATCCGTCTGTCCGTCCGTCCGTCCGTCTGTCCGTCCGTCCGTCTGTGCGCATGATAACTCTAGAACGCGTATACTAAAAGAGCTGAAATTTCGTACCACGGACTTTAAAAAAAAAAGAAGTAAAATTAAGTTCGAAAATGAGATAAATCGGGCAACTCCTTCGTGGGGTTGCATATAAAAATTTCGTTTTCCGCTACATATTTGGACACTGCCTGATTACGCATCGACGTAGAGAGTTGAAAATTTCGTACATGATGTTTTTACTACATTAGCAAATAAGAATGTCAAAAATGGACTAAATCGGGCAAGTCCTTCTTGGTGTTGCCATATAAAAATTTCGGTTTTTTACGTATACTTTGAAAACGATCAGTCCAAGACATTTTTATTGTACTAAGAACTTCTGCAGAATACGAAATCCTATCAAATTGGTTATTACCATTTTTTTCTGTGCGACAAACTGTTCTAGAAATATATGCGAAAAACAACTTCAAAATCAATACTTGAATAGATCGGTGACCATACGAAATTTAATACGGGCATTCATCTAGGGTATCATAAGAATTGGTCTTAGACCAATTCTACCTTTTTTACGTGTTTATGAATGCACACGTATCGGAAGATTATCTATACTAAATTTCAGGATGCATTTCATTTACTTTTAAAAAAAAAAAAAATAAAATCTATTCAAGTTTCGCATGACCACTCAGCGCCACCTAACGGTGGGCCCTGACAACTCAGGGCATACGAGTTACATACTTCTGGTTTTCCGCAGCCGAGGAATCTCTTTCGGTCTTTACAGTACCTGGCTGTTTGACCTTGACATTTGCAGTTGAAACATCGATAGTTTAGACGACCTGGTTGTTGAATGGTCTCATCCGAGTTGATGAGGTCTGTGGGCTGTGATGCGGTAACATAAGCTGGCTCAGGTTCCAGCAATTTAGTATTCCGTCTAGTGGGTGGTGGTACAAAATCTTCTATGGATGTACGGACAGCTTCGAGTTTTCTTCCTAGTTCTACCAGACCATCAGCTGACTCAACGTCTCTCAATCCCAACTGGGTTTGGTAGAAGGGACTAATATTCCGTTTTAGGATTCTCAGTTTCTGATCCTCAGGCAGCGTGATGTTAAGTCGCGAAAACCTGTTGCTCATAACTGCTACATACGTTCCAAATTTCTGGTCCTGACCTTGTGTCCTTCTCTTAATTTCGCCTAAAAGACGATCGTCGTAATTGGCAGGAAGAAATTGTTTGCGCAATTCTACCACTAACTCATCCCAATTACGATTTTTTTGTTTATTTGCGCGATACCATATTAAGGGCTAATCCGAAAATAACTCCATCGCCGATTTGAATAATTATGACTTAGTTATACCACGAGATTCAGTAAGCTCTAAGGCCATTTATAAAAAAGAATTTAAGGATTCATCCCATCCACAGGAAAACTTAAGGTCCCACTTATATATCGAGACTCTTCGGGAGTTGATGTGACTACTATCCATAAAGCCTTCATCATCTTCGTTATCGCCATTCGAATAACCCCCGTAGACTTTCGTCTGGAGCGATCCTAACAAAAGTACAAGCGCTCCTTTGAGTCTGCTTCTCTGCCTTTGTTCCTCTTCCGTCGAAAGCTCTAACCGCCTTGCCCTACCCAACGTCCATTGTAACGGCTATAATCTCTCTATTAGGAAAAAAATATCTATTTTTTTTCGTGGGAGTTTAATCATTCATCTTTGGTCAGTCTCATTTTAATCCAGACTTTGATTAAACGACTAATTTGTTTTCTTAATGAAAAGAAAGAAGAGAGAAACTAATTTCATTTTCGCATCGAAAGGCGAAATAATTGAGTTCAAGCGGAAATTAAATTTAAAACTCAAAAAAAAAAAAAAAAAAAAAAAAATATGTATTTTTCTGTCCCTCAGAAATCACGCATTAAATTGGCTTTGTTAAGAAAAACTGCGCTTAACAAAATGCAATTCGAGAGGCACTTCCTATCACCCAACAAAAGGTGCTGATCGATAAAGTGCAATGCACTTTAGAACATTTACCTCGTATCGCTTCTTTGGGGAATCAAGACATGCGACGATCGAGATCCTCACATTGTAAAGTGAGTCGTTGGAAGTAAGAACTTCCCCGGGAACAACTCAAGCCTCAGAATTGGGGTTTTTTTTTTCCTTTAATTTTCGTTCATCTAAACCTGGCACGCGGCTAGCAATTTATTACCAAAGATAAAATAGTGAAGTGAAGGTACTAAAATCGCACAAAGTACCAGAATAAATTCGGTTGTGGTTTTGAATAAATATCGGAACTCGGGCTTCTGTGCGTGTGTATAAAAGTTAAAAGACTTCCGGTAATAGTAGACGACACGGGAAGCTCATTAAAATCAATTTGTTTTGTGGTTGCACCCAACTATCACCAAGCGTGATATAAGCCTTCTTTCTGAGCTATAAGGTGAGGTGAAATTACTGTTCTGTCGAGAGTGTAATTCCTCAGTGAAGTTTTTTTTACTATATACATATACCAGTTGACAGAGTCTGGACCAGTATTGTGGGAATCCAAGAAAGCAAAATCGGCAGTGAAGTGCGCCGGAACTTACCTGAGACCAGATCTCGCACCCACCTCCCTGAGCATTCAAGCCCTCTCGGATTTATTTCTCTCCACGGATCAACCGATCTGTTAATCACCGTCGCGGGAAGATAGGGGATCAGTTAGGGAACGAGAAGAAAAAGAAGAAGTAAAGGAAGGGCAACAATAGCAACCCGAATATTCCCTTTGGTTTTTTTTTTATTTTTTTTACAGCAATATTCACCAGGTCTCTGAAGCGCTTCATCGCCGGGGAGATTGTTATGTAAGTACGCACTTTATCATTTGTGTAATAAGGGAATAGTCGGTTGTTTTTTTGTTTTTCTCTTTTGTTATCTTCGAAAAGCATATATAGGCTACAATAGTGAAATTTTCTTTCTGAGTTTTTTTTTTGCTTTATTTATGAAATGTAACCTGTATATGTACTGTCACACAGCATAATGTTTTCAGTTTTAAGTTGATTTGTCTTTGAATATTCGTGTATGGAGTTAATAGTGTAGTGTAAAGTTTCTTTTTTTTCCTGAATTTAGTCTATATGATAGCATAATTTTTTTTTATGGGTTTATTTTATAATAGTGTAAAGATTTTTTTTTTAGTAGCGTAAGTGATTTTATTCTTTCCTAAATTGTTTTTTTTTCCTCTATTTCTTTGATATATAGATATGTAACCCGAATAGCAGAAAAATTTTTAATATCTAGATACATATGGATCTACAATTCTGTATATCGTAGCGTAACTTGTTACCTTATTTATTTATTTTTTTTTTGTGTTTTTTGTCTTTGAGTTCTAAATAAAATAACATGGCAATAGGCTAAATATTAGTTTTCGTTTGGTGCTGGGTCCAGTTGGGGTTTTGGGAGGATCGAGATGCCAGGAGGCGGATGTAGTTGGCAATCTATCCTATGAGTTTGGTGAGTGGGGCGTTGGGATGGGTTTCAAGTAATAGAGAGGGTCCTATCATTCAGAGTGGGGTCCGTATTCCTATATTTCAGTTTTTTTTCATCTTGTTTTCTTTCTATTTTAATCATTCCTCTAGAGCGGTACAGTAATAGGTGGTTGAACAGCGAGCAAGAACTTACCCCAGCCCTGAGCTTTAGCCGGCAAGAAGCTTGTACCGTGCTCGCCTAAAGATCAACCTCCATTGTCCCACAACAACCTTAAAAGGGACATAAAGTAGCCATGATCAGTCATCTGCCTCGCTGAGTTTAGTGGTCGAGAAGCGGTCACGCTGAGAGGTAGATATGACTGGCCGGAAGGTTACAAAGATGGCGCCCAAGACAAGCATAATTTTCTGCAGCTTACAAACGAATGTTTTTTTTTGTTGCTGTTTATTTTTACGAGTTAAGATATCAACTGAATAGGGTTGCGCTATAATCACAGCGTCAATCTATTAGGTTTGTTCGTTTATAGATTAACTCTGGCTTCTTTAACACTTTTGCATTCTTAAATGCTCGTGTCAGTGCTTTCGCTAAGTGGTTAGGATATTCCTCACTGCAGGTTTCGCCCTTAGGTTCGATTAGTATTAGCGACTCTTATTGATTTTGTAAAAACCTCGTTAGAGAAGGCTATTCTTATTTTTCATATATTACACCCTTTTTTTCTATTTTGATTGTCGAAAACATTTCCGTCAAGTAGTTGATACGTGGCCTTTGAAGGTTTCCCTGCTTGATGTCTGATATGTGTTGTCATTTGTTAAATAATTATTTCTGTAAAAAATTATCCAATCGCTTACTCCGCATGGCGGGCTGTTAGATTGAGCAGATTAGTATTCTCTATTAGCCCCGTTGGTGGAGATGATAGCGATTATAGAATCTTTTTACTTACATAGGAGAAACCTAGGACCACTCGCCACTGACTCATCAAACCCTTAAGACCTGAACTAAATGAACCGTGTCACCAAACGAAGAAATATTAACCACAATTCAATTCAGGAAATCTACTTTTTTTTTATTATCGAATTTTCTTTACATACATATAAATATATATAAATATACCAGTACACGTTTTGTTGGAAGCTGAAGAGCCAGGACACCTATTTTATTGGCTCAGAATCTGCAGGCATAATTCTATTATTTTACAATATACTGGTACATTTTTATCTCTAATTAATTGTACTTATTTTCGCATTTCTATTGAACTTTAATTTTTCCTCTAAATTATTTGATTGTTTTGATTTGTTTAATAGTACTATTTTTTTTTTATTTTTTTTGCCTTTCGTTCAACGCACTAATATATCTCTTTTCCTACCCGTAGTTAAGCCGAAGCTCACTCTGCTGGCGTTCTAAGCATTATATTCCTTTTTTTTGTTTTTGTTTTATAGGTATCTCTTTAGTCTTTATTGGTTATTCGGTATAGTTATAGTGTTCTCGTTCCTGTATGGTAACAAGATTAGACAATCTTTATACAGTCGAAAACAACGAATACCTTATTGTATTTTATCTTACTTCTACTGGTTTTATTTTAGTATACACATATATATAATTTTTTTTCTCCATTGTCTTCAATTGCATTCCTTAATAACCTAAATATCTCATATTCACCTCATACTTTAATATATATATTTATATCCGTAACTCGCTTACCTTTCGCATTTACTAATGATGGATCCCAAATTCTTATTAGAGGACGAACGCAATGTTGAGTATAAGGTCAGGGGCCTAGATATAACTGATCCCGAAGCCTCTACCAAACTTAGAGAATTATTGGATTTAGAGGCATCGTTTCCTGGTCGAGCACCTACGGTTATGCACGATCCTTCCGAGGCGGGGAGTGAGCTTGAGATTTGTAAAGAAAAGCTCGCCTTGCTAACTCAGCTAATTAAAGAGAATAAAGTCCAAACGCATGACGACTATCAACGCGTGCGATGTCGGTTGAGTCACCTAAGTGGGCGTGCTATACGCTTAGCTAGCTCATCGACAGATCATACAGAAGAGGCCACTGAACAAGTATCGGCCCTATCCGAGCTTATTAAGGAATTCATGAAAATTAAGATTCCTCCTCGTAGGGATGCCTCTGAAAGCCAAAAGCTCCAAGCCCCTGCAGGAGCAACTAGTACTCCGGCACCAACTAACTTAGAGACAAATGTTGAAGGAGCTGTGGCCGCTAATGTAGGTACAGGCGCAGCACGTCGACGTATTCAGTTTCCTAAAAGTTTGACACTTCCATCTCTGTCGATAATTGGGAATACAGCTGGGGATCTAGGAAGGTCTCCTAATCAGTTTTTTAGCACAACCACGAATCCATTAAACTATACAACCCTGACGCCGCGTCTGGGCAGTCAGAGTGATCCTTTGTCAACAACTCCTTTCCCTACTGAACACAATCGCGGAAGCAACCCTAGCGGGAATCAACCTAGTGGTAATTTTCAGTACGTTACAGAACAAAATCGCGGAAGCAACCCTAGCGGGAATCAACCCAGTGGCCATTTTCAGTACAGTGGCCGCCCAGAAACTTCAAGCTTTCCTCATTGGCAGCCAAGGCTACCAAAATGGAAGATATCTTTTAACGGGTCCCCAGACGGACTTGACGTCACCGAATTTGTCTTCCGTCTAGAAATGCTTTCCAAAGACGATAACTATCCGCTGGATCGTTTAATTGGCATTTTGCCTAATTTCCTCTCAGGTACGGCTGAAAGCTGGTTCTGGGTTTACAAGCGGAAATATCCCGATACGAGTTGGCAGGGTATGAAGACAGCCCTACTCGAGCGATTCGGGAGCTATGTCTCAGAAAGAGAAACGCGAAGGGCCATTGAAACAAGAAGACAAGGCCCGAAAGAAACGTTCAATAATTTCCTGCTGGACGTAGAACGGCTTAACGGTCGGCTTCGACGACCATTTCCTGACAGAGAGCTACTCGAAATTGTCCGAGAAAACATGGACCCGGCTCTGCAGAGTGCCACTACCACGACAATATTCAGATCAACGGAAGAGGTGAGAATTATCTGCCAGAGACTAGAAAAATTGTGGGCTAGATCTGGGCACGATCCTCGTCAGCTGACTATGGCTCGCACTTTCCGAAATAGAGCTCAAATCGAAGAGCTAGAGGAGGTAATACCCTTGTCAGACTACGTTGATAATGACATTGACCCACAAGTAGCAGCCCTTACCCCAGTGCTAAGGAGAAACACTGCTAACCGCGCTTCGTTGGATATATATTGGAACTGCCGAGACTTAGGCCACAGATAGCAAGACTGTACAAAGGGTCATCTTGGGATATTCTGTTACGGTTGCGGACGCCCTGGCGTGCTGAAGCCAAACTGTGGGACCTGTTTAGGCCGTGCGGTAAACAAGACCCCGAACGCAGAAAGAGCTGGGGTCATGCGTTCGGGCCATACAACTAGTTACCCCAGTGCCAGGAGAGTAGAAGCAGCCACCAATACCGAGCCTGCAACCCATCGTTAGAGAATGTGCACACTTTACCAACATTGCTACCCACTTCATCCCTTTCCCACTTAGCATCAACCCAGTCAACACAAACTCCCCAATCTTACATAGACACATCCAAAACACCTTCGGAGGAATCCATTCGCTTTCGATATATCACTTCAAGTCGAGGTCGGCGGCGTCAGCTTAGATCTCGGAAGTACTGGAAATCCAAAAGGCTGCTTCGTAAAGCAGTATCCGCCGCTGTTCAGCGTGATGTAGAAGACCATCGTCCATACGTCACAGTAAAAATAGCTGAAGAAAATATAGTTGGTTTGCTCGACAGTGGAGCTTCTGTAAGCATATTGGGAAAACACTTTCTAGAATTTCTGCGTAAGAATAATCTTAGTTACAACCAGAGGCATTCATATGTTCGTACAGCGGATGGCTCACGGAACTCTATCATTGGTCACATAAAGTTGCCCGTCCGTTATGCTGAGAAAACAGAAACCATCCATTTTCACTTAGTGCCCAGCTTACAACAGGAACTTTACTTAGGAATTGATTTTTGGGATGCTTTTGGCATTACCCCTGCTGTAATAGACTCCCTGGATATTGATAAAACCACAAAGATCCATCCTCTACAACACACCCTCACACCAGAGCAAAATGCCCAACTGGAAGATCTCAAACATCAATTTCCTTCCTTTTCAAAGCATGGCCTCGGCCGTACAAAACTGTTGGAACACAACATCGACGTAGGAGATACTCCACCGATAAAGCAACGTCACTATCCGGTATCCCCAGCAGTTCAAAAGTTGTTATATGAAGAACTGGACCGAATGTTAGCCATGGACGTTATCGAAGAGAGTCAGAGCTCCTGGAGCTCGCCAGTGGTTCCCGTGAAAAAATCTAATGGGAAGGTGCGACTATGTTTAGATTCTCGCAAGGTGAATTCTGTTACCAAGAAAGATGCTTATCCACTACCATTGATAGATGGACTCTTAGGTCGCCTCCGAGAAACCAGATATATCTCAAGCTTAGATCTGAAAGACGCATTCTGGCAGATACCACTCGCAGAGTCCGCTCGTGATAAGACTGCATTCACAGTTCCTGGAAGGCCTTTATATCAATTTAAACTCATGCCGTTTGGTCTGTGCAATGCTCCACAAACTATGTGTCGCCTTATGGACCGGGTCGTGCCTCATCAATTCCACGATCGAGTATTTGTCTACTTAGATGACTTACTCATTACTTCCACTACGTTCGAGGAACATTTGGACTTACTGAGGGAAGTCGCTTCCCTGCTTCGCCAGGCAGGACTGACCATAAACGTTGAGAAGAGTAAGTTCGTTCTTCGAGAAATTAAATACCTTGGCTATGTGGTTGGTGAAGGAGGTCTGAGGGTCGATCCTGAAAAGGTGGCTGCAATTGTAAATTTTCCTAGCCCATCAACAGTTCGGCAAACACGCAGACTACTGGGCATGGCTGGATGGTACAGGAGATTTATCCCAAACTTTTCGAGCATCGCTGCTCCGATCACAGAGCTTCTGAAGAAGGGTGCGAAGTTTCAGTGGACTTCGGAGGCTCAAGAAGCCTTTAAACAACTAAAAGAACACTTATGTTCGGCCCCACTGCTAGCTAATCCAGATTATACGAAACCCTTCTATATAAGATGTGATGCCAGCACTATGGGAGGAGGCAGTGTCTTATTTCAAAAGTCGGAGGATGATTCCGAAAGGCCAATTGCATTTATGTCCCAAAAGTTGAATCCGGTCCAGAGAAATTATAGTATCACTGAACTAGAATGCTTCGCGGCGGTACTGAGCGTAAAGAAGTTTAGAGCATACATCGAAGGCTTCCACTTTACAATCATCACCGACCACCAGAGTTTGAAATGGCTAATGACTCAAAAGGAACTTACGGGGCGACTTGCGCGATGGAGCTTAAAACTAAAGTCTTTCGACTTCGAGATCGAGCACGTAAAAGGAAGTCAAAATGTAGTGCCGGATGCATTATCTCGAATGTATCTTGATTCGGCTGAGGCGACTATCTCTGACCAAGCTAGATTACCTGGTAGACCTGAAATCAGCATACTTCTCTGACCCTGCTTACGTAGGTTGGAAAGACAAAATCTCTGCTACACCAGCTCAGTATCCTAATCTGCAAGTCACTGAACTGCACATTTTCATTCGTATTGAGGGCGGTGGTGATAACGATCTATCCGATATCCCCAGTTGGAAATTCTGGATTCCTCAAGGGCTCACAAAAGAGTTAATTAGAAGGGAACACGAGAGCTCCACTGCAGCTCATGGTGGAATCCATAAAACCCTCGATAGACTGCGAAGATATTATTTTTGGCCAGGCATGCGCCATCAAGTCCGCGCATATATCTTACAATGCGATGTCTGCAAACAAACCAAAGCTCCAAATTGCAGGCTAAGGCCCAAAATGGGAAACCAGATTGCAGTAGAAAGGCCATGGCAGAGATTGCATATTGACTATATTGGACCCCTCCCAAGAAGTAAACGCGGGAATACCACCATCCTAGTCATTGTAGACCAGTTTACCAAATTTGTCCTACTAAAGGCTTTTCCCCAAGCTAAAACTAAGCAACTCATAGAATATCTGGAGGAAAATATATTCCACTGTTACGGGGTACCCGAAATTATACATACTGATAATGGGCCACAATTTATCTCAACAGAGTTTGCTCGCATGATAGAACGTTTCGGCATTCGCCACACAAAGACTGCAGGATATTCGCCACAGTCCAATGCTGCAGAGAGAGTTAATCGCTCCATCGTGGCAGCAATCAGGTCTTATGTGCAAGAGGAACATACCAACTGGGATTCCCAGCTAAGTGATGTGGCTTGCGCTTTGCGTAACGCAACACACCAGTCGACCAAATTTTCCCCTTATTTCTTACTTTACGGATACCACATGATCTTACATGGAGGTACATACAATCTTCTCCGCCAGATTGATGGCTTGGCAGAAGGTAACTTCGAAGTATTAACAAGTAACTACAGAATTCCACTGGTACATGAGCGAGTCAAAGACCATCTCCGGGAAGCTTACGATAGAAACGCTCACACCTATAACCCTCGCGCGCGGCAGATAACGTATAAACCAGGACAAATTGTCTATGTCCGGAATTTCGTACAGAGCAAGGCCGCAGACAAGTTCGCGGCCAAACTTGCCAATAAGTTCATCAAGGCTCGCATACGAAAGAAGAATGGTAACGTGAACTACGAAGTGGAAAATATGGATGGTAAGTTTATTGGCGTCTATCACGCAAGCAACATTCGCCAGTAACATCCTAAATCATAATCAAATATCCCAAATCATTTTATAGAAGAGCATCAAACTCTCAGTAATACACTTCTACCGTGGTTAAGGTCATACCAATCAGCAACCAGATCGAAATTTCTCGATATGTAAAAAGTGAAATACTTCTTTACCATAACCTTGATACATTTTTGTCTACTTCTTCTCTTGAATAAAAAAAAATCCAGTAATAGTCTACTAAGACTTTCCAGCAAAAACCTATCTTCTTATTTCTCCTTGTGTTTTATAACCACATATCATCGCCGCTCTATTGATCTTACAGAGTAACCATATCATCTTTCGTAAGAGTTATGCCCGGCTAGCTCAGTCGGTAGAGTATGAGACTTTGATTTCAGGGTGTGGGGCGTCCCCGCGTTGGGCCTTATATATAGGGTGAAATCACAGCCGTAGTCTTCCCTCAGCCTCGGAGAATTCCTCTTTGGAATGGGAACTTCCGAACCTGACCTGTAACGGCTATAATCTCTCTATTAGGAAAAAAAATATCTATTTTTTTTTCGTGGGAGTTAATCATTCATCTTTGGTCAGTCTCATTTTAATCCAGACTTTGATTAAACGACTAATTTGTTTTCTTAATGAAAAGAAAGAAGAGAGAAACTAATTTCATTTTCGCATCGAAAGGCGAAATAATTGAGTTCAAGCGGAAATTAAATTTAAAACTAAAAAAAAAAAAAAAAAAAAAAAAATATGTATTTTTCTGTCCCTCAGAAATCACGCATTAAATTGGCTTTGTGAAGAAAAACTGCGCTTAACAAAATGCAATTCGCACTTCCTATCACCCAACAAAAGGTGCTGATCGATAAAGTGCAATGCACTTTAGAACATTTACCTCGTATCGCGTCTTTGGGGAATCAAGACATGCGACGATCGAGATCCTCACATTGTAAAGTGAGTCGTTGGAAGTAAGAACTTCCCCGGGAACAACTTAAGCCTCAGAATTTGGGTTTTTTTTTCCTTTAATTTTCGTTCATCTAAACCTGGCACGCGGATAGCAATTTATTACCAAAGATAAAATAGTGAAGTGAAGGTACTAAAATCGCACAAAGTACCAGAATAAATTCGGTTGTGGTTTTGAATAAATATCGGAACTCGGGCTTCTGTGCGTGTGTATAAAGGTTAAAAGACTTCCAGTAATAGTAGACGACACGGGAAGCTCATTAAAATCAATTTGTTTTGTGGTTGCACCCAACTATCACCAAGCGTGATATAAGCCTTCTTTCTGAGCTATAAGGTGAGGTGAAATTACTGTTCTGTCGAGAGTGTAATTCCTCAGTGAAGTTTTTTTTACTATATACATATACCAGGTGACAGAGTCTGGACCAGTATTGTGGGAATCCAAGAAAGCAAAATCGGCAGTGAAGCGCGCCGGAACTTACCTGAGACCAGATCTCGCACCCACCTCCCTGAGCATTCAAGCCTTCTCGGATTTATTTCTCTCCACGGATCAACCGATCTGTTAATCACCGTCGCGGGAAGATAGGGGATCAGTTAGGGAACGAGAAGAAAAAGAAGAAGTAAAGGAAGGGCAACAATAGCAACCCGAATATTCCCTTTGGGTTTTTTTTTATTTTTTTTTTCAGCAATATTCACCAGGTCGCTGAAGCGCTTCATCGCCGGGGAGATTGTTATGTAAGTACGCACTTTATCATTTGTGTAATAAGAGAATAGTCGGTTGTTTTTTTGTTTTTCTCTTTTGTTATCTTCGAAAAGCATATATAGGCTACAATAGTGAAATTTTCTTTCTGAGTTTTTTTTTGCTTTATTTATGATATGTAACCTGTATATGTACTGTCACACAGCGTAATGTTTTCAGTTTTAAGTTGATTTGTCTTTGAATATTCGTGTATGGAGTTAATAGTGTAGTGTAAAGTTTCTTTTTTTTCCTGAATTTAGTCTATATGATAGCATAATTTTTTTTTTATGGGTTTATTTTATAATAGTGTAAAGATTTTTTTTTTAGTAGCGTAAGTGATTTTATTTTTTCCTAAATTGTTTTTTTTTCCTCTATTTCTTTGATATATAGATATGTAACCCGAATAGCAGAAAAATTTTTAATATCTAGATATATATGGATCTACAGTTCTGTATATCGTAGCGTAACTTGTTACCTTATTTATTTATTTTGTTTTTTTTGTTTTTTGTCTTTGAGTTCTAAATAAAATAACATGGCAATAGGCTAAATATTAGTTTTCGTTTGCTGCTGGGTCCAGTTGGGGTGTTGGGAGGATCGAGATGCCAGGAGGCGGATGTAGTTGGCAATCTATCCTATGAGTTTGGTGAGTGGGGCGGTGGGATGGGTTTCAAGTAATAGAGAGGGTCCTATCATTCAGAGTGGGGTCCGTATTCCTATATTTCAGTTTTTTTTTATATTGCTTTCTTTCTATTTTAATCATTCCTCTAGAGCGGTACAGTAATAGGTGGTTGAACAGCGAGCAAGAACTTACCCCAGCCCTGAGCTTTAGCCGGCAAGAAGCCTGTACCGTGCTCGCCTAAAGATCAACCTCCATTGTCCCACAACAACCTTAAAAGGGACATAAAGTAGCCATGATCAGTCATCTGCCTCGCTGAGTTTAGTGGTCGAGAAGCGGTCACGCTGAGAGGTAGATATGACTGGCCGGAAGGTTACACCATAACATTTTATTGAATATCTTTTTGAAATTGCTGTGCCCCGTTTCACCCTTAAAAACTTCCAAGAGTTTATTGACCTCCTTAATTTGAGATTCAATAGCTTTCTTAGCCTCCGTGAACTCAAATGGGTATTCTTCGACCTCAAAGCTTTCTCCCGACCCTTCATTTTTCATTGCGGCTCGGAATGTTTTCCTCATATCATTTACATTTTCTGTATCTAATCCTCGAATTGTCATTTCAAACTAAAGCGCATCTTGTGATAACCAGTTTAGTGTGATGTGCTCTGCATGCTAGACGTGCTTAACAGGTCGTCTGCAAATTTCTTAATTTTGCTCGGTTATTTTATCTCTTTTTAAAGTTTTTAAATCTGGTTAAATAAGTCTTAATCCGAGTATTATTAACTCGCATTTGTTATAAGTGCAGTATTATCTTTTCTTCTTAAATTCATAATCTGCAAATTTTTTATTTTGTTGTGCTTGTTAACTATGGTTGGTACCGGTGTGGAGACACGAAACAAGAAACAGGGAAGCGGTAAAGCATCTACACCTACAACAGCGATTAATGTATTGAGTACTTCTGATGGTAGCAGCTCTAATGCATCTGTGTGTACTAACAGAGATAGCTCAGGTCTTCATCTGATGATCGCTGATCTGGGTAAAAAACTGGACAGTTTTCGAAACGACTTCCAGCGGCAATTAAAAGAGCTCCACGAACAGATTACTAGCGACGTGCACAGAAATTTGAGGGCAGTACTTGCAGACAAAGTTGATTTTAAAATAAATGAACTCAATTCGTCTGTGATTAGCTTGTCAAATAGAGTCGATGTTCTTGAACGTCATCAAATTGCCTCGGATATCATTCTAAATGGTATTCCCAAAACGGGGAATGAAAACTTGCGTGAAATTTTCGATAAGCTGTGCTCTGCAATTAATATTAGTGCTCCTGATATAACCAATATATTTCGTGTGAAGTCAAAAGTTACGGATAGTGGTGACACCTCTATTATTATCAAGTGCCGCTCACCGCATGAGAAAAATATTATTTTAAAGGGTATATCAATGAAATTTAAAGACTGCAAGAGACCATTAATGCTGCGTGATGTTGGTCTAGACTCAACTAGTCGCATATATATTCATGAAAGCCTTACTAAATGTAACTATGCAATATATCGCAAAGCGTTACGCCTTAAGCATTTGAAGAAGATTGTGAGTGTTTTCACTGTTAATGGCCGTGTTCATGTACAAAAAAATCATGGAGATAATGTTGTTGTGATTACCAGCATCGCTCAATTTAATGAATTTCATATATCTACCAATGAATAATCGAACTGATGCATGACCATAATTGCATGCATTCTTACTCTGTGGTGTCTTTATTATGTATATAATTCTGTTCTTTTATTTATTTATTTAATTATTTTATTTTTCTGCCAATTTTGTTTTGTATAAAGTAGCGATTTGCAGCGATCAGCTTGTTAGGTACATTGAATATAGTATAATGATGATTGATCTTGATATAAAGTATTGTAATTTGAAAGATTTTATAATATGTAGCTTAAAATTTTATAATAGCTCTTATGTATGCTCTTTTTATTTTTTATTATTTATGCTGTTAAAATTCTGCATGATTGTTTACTTAATTAACTCAATTTTAATAACCAGTTTGTATTTCTATATATCGATTGCGTTCGTTGCTGCTATTTATCATGCTTACTTAAATAATCCTTAATTAGTTATCCAATGGTGAGTTCATGCGTTTCCTTTTCTCCCGGGTTGTACGATAATACTAAAATTATGTTAAATATTCTGTGTAACAAAAGAGATGGTCTTAAGGTTTGTCATTTTAATGCTCAAAGCTTGTTTCCCAAAATTGACGAATTTAGAAATATTTTCTCCAATTGCTCCTTAGATGTTATTTGTATCTCGGAGACATAGCTGAAGCCGCATTTATGTGATGAATTGGTAGACCTCCATCAGTTTGCAACTTTTCGTAATGATCGTACTACAAGAATGGGAGGTGGAGTTGCTGTTTTATTAAGAATTCGCTACATGCTCGTTTAGTGACTCAATCTGATCCTAATTCTGAAATTGAGTATATATTTGTTGAAATTCAAGTTAACTCTGCTAAATGCTTGATTGGCTCTGTGTATAAACCGCCAAATGTTTCCAATACTGCCACTTTGGAAGCTGTCCTTGACGGATTTGGACATCTATACTCACATATAATTATTTCTGGCGACTTTAATGCAGATCTACTTGGACGCAGTACTACAGCTACTGCGTTGACTAATATGATACAAGCATATGGATTAGATTTCGTTAACACTACTACCCCAACACATTTTACATCTACTTCTTCTACCCTGCTTGATTTATTTATCGTTGCTAACAAGGAAGCTGCTATTTTTTTTAATCAAATCTCTGTTCCTAGTTTTTCTAGACATGATCTAATTTTTCTTGCTTACGATTTAGAGCCCGTTTCCCCTACAAATCAATTTTTTTCATACCGAGATTTCAGTTGTGTTGATCATGATAGCCTTTTAAATGAAGCTACCGAGCTTGATTGGGATATTATTTATTCACTCACATCAGTTGATGATCAAGTTAGTTGTATTGAGAATTTTATTGAATATCATTTCGATAAATACGTTCCAATCAAAACTCGAATTATAATTAATCCCTGCTGTCCATGGTTTACTATAAGAATTGAAAGTCTTATTTCTCAACGAAATTTTGCTTACCGTAGGTGGAAACGATTTCGCACCAGTGAATGCTGGAATGTTTTTCGATCTCTGCGTAATGCCGTAAACAAAGAAATCTTACATTCCAAGATCTCTTATTATAGGTCCAAGTTTGATGACAGAGTTTCCACTAAGAAACTTTGGATGAACCTTAAAGATTTTGGCGTTGGGAAATCTAAGCCTATTGATGTGAATGTTGATCTTAATGTACTAAATCAAAGCTTTATTTCAACATCTAGCTCATGCAGTGAACATGTATTTAATAGTAGATATGCTGAATTCATTCGTAATATTCCTCCTGAGGGGTTTTCCTTTGTGCACATGACTGAGCAGGAGGTATATGCGGCAGTTATTGGTATAAGATCGAACGCAATGGGTCTCGATCGCATACATCCTAGATTCGTTAAAACTATTCTACCTATTTTGCTACCGTATCTTACATATAACTTAAACACTATCATAACTTCCTCATGTTTCCCAAAAAATGGAAGTTAGCAAAGATAATACCAATTCCTAAAAAATCTTCATCAGCATACCGTCCTATCTCTATTCTTCCATTCTTCTCTAAGCTATTCGAGAAAATACTGCATAACCAAATCATATGTTATATTGAAAATAATAACTTGAGAGTTAAGCATAGTTGTACAACTGCTTTGATTAAAATATCCGATGATATTCGTAATCCAATTGATTATAATATGGCAACAGTACTTGTACTGCTGGATTTCTCTAAGGCTTTTGACAATGTGGATCACATGGTTTTGTTTAATAAACTCGTAGCTCACTTCAATTTTTCCTCATCCGGCTGTAAGCTTATAATGTCTTACCTTAGTGGTCGCAAACAGCGAGTTGTTAGTGGAAATAAAGCCTCTCATTTTCTTCCCGTTCTTGCAGGGGTTCCTCAAGGATCAGTTTTAGGCCCATTGCTGTTCACTATGTTCATTAATGATTTAACCTTGGTAGTCAAACATTGTAAATTTCATGTGTATGCTGACGATTTTCAACTTTATATCTCTAAGCCACTGGAATCTATTGAAGATGCAGTACACTGTACCAATACCGATCTTATGCACATACATTCTTGGGCACTGCAGAATAAGCTAAATCTTAACGCTTCAAAGTCCGCCTCAATAGTTATATTTAAAGTTGAGCTTGATACATCTTTTTTCCCTGCTTTGAAGATTAATGATAAGGTTATCCCATATAGCAAATCCGTTAATAACTTGGGTATAATATTCAACCAAACTTTAAGCTGGAATGTTTATATTAACCGTGTTATTTGCAGAGTATTTGCTACCCTCCGCAAGCTCTCAGCATCTGCAATATATACTCCTCAAAATACCCGCATGTTTTTAGTAAAATCACTTGTAGTGCCTCTCATAACGTATGGATGTGAGATCTTTTATGCACTCGATTCTACCACCTGGAGAAAGTTAAATGTTGCTTTTAATTCTGCCATTCGTTACATATTTGGTTTGAAGCGCTATGACCATGTCTCTCCATATATAAAGTCAATCTTTGGATGTACACTTAAGAACACTTAATTTAATTCAGCCGAGTTTCAAATATCGGACTACTGAACGTCAATTTTTGGTACAATCTGCGAGACTATGGAACGCTCTCCCAAATAACATAAAGAGAAGCAGCAATGGACGTAATTTCCGATCCTTATTATACAATTTTTTTCAACAGTAAAATATGCAATATTCTTTAGTCAATAATGTAATTTCTTTATTTACTACTTAGCATACATAATATGTATTAATTAAAAAATAGCTTAATTAAATATATATAAATATTAGTGTATTATTAAGTATTAAGTTTCATTTTTCGAATGTTCGTAGTTCCTACACATAATTATAAATTGATAGATTTAATTGTGTAGTTGTTCTCTAAATAAATAAACACAAAAAAACACAAAACCTACTCACTTCCATTTTAGGTAAACCTGCTATTTCCGCAGTAAACAAGGAGCTTCGAATATTAAAGAGAAAAAAAATTTAGGAGGCGCTCAAATACAATGGACTCCCGGCGATTACTAAACTCAGTATTCCTAATTCAACTAATATCGGCACACTTTTATTTTACGGATCATCTGGGGTAATATTCAATATACCAGATCTATCGACTGACATATTACGCAAAGTTATTTGGGTCCGAAGTATTGCCTTTAAATACTCACCCCTGTTTCTAAGTATAAATATTGTTAGTCATGAAATCGCCAGTGTAAGGTGGCCCTAGATGAACTTATCGTTTCCTTTTCCTAAAGGTCTCCTCTTTCTATAATCCCATATATCTTATGCCACAATCCACTGCACCAAGAATTCCCTGTTACTAGAATCTTAAAGCAATATCTAAGGAAAATCGAAACCGCTGTCTTAAAGGTGTCCCGAGTGTTTTACTTGCTAGTGTGTGTATATAGGTATGTGATGCTTTAAGCAAAGCAGGACCACTAAGCGGTAGGAACTGCAAAAAAAGAAACGGTCGATTACAACCAAAATTAGTATCATTAAATTAGGCCATATATATAAATATATATATATATATATATACTACCAAATTGGACTCCACTCTGCTATCCTCCGCCAGGAACAATTCAAGTGAGCTTAACAAAAATCGCTGCCAATTAAAGTAAAAAATATCATTAACAACACTAGTTAGAAAATTTCACAGACACTAAATTCACCGTGCTATCTTTCAGAAACTTTCGAAACTTACTCTACAATCACCTTATAATAGGATACTATATGCAACTTCCCAGGATGTTAACCTCTACTTCTTCTTTTTTCTACCCTATTAATATCAGCACAAATCATAAACGTATATATATATTTAGCTTGATGAGTGCGTGCATATGCGTTTTATAGAGCCATTTGTCGTTGGTCATATGTTATCATTTAAGTTGCCCTTCCGCGAGAATCACTAAAATACGAAACTTACTCTCTCTTCAGCCAAAAATATAAATGAAAAATTAAAAGCGTATTATTAATATGGCCCACGTTGGGCGCCAAATTGTTACGTACCTCCCGAGCTTCAAGGAGAGTAACAATAATCGAAACTTTGCTTTACAGAGTTTGTACCGAATTCCGGCAGCTAGTGAAGATAGGCGAGATCGTTTCTATAATTACTTTCTTTCACTGATCTTGGGCGCCACTTGGGTTTAAGATTAACCAAGAAACTGTAGTCGAGAAACGTCAGCGGGGAGAATTGGGGTGGATTAATTACCGCTAACAGTCAGTCGTTCCCAGTTTAATACTGCCTCCGTATTGATCTATTAATTAATTTTACAGCCACTTGGAGTAAAATTCAATACCGCACAGGTATATATATCTAAAAAAAAATGACTAGCAAAATTAGTTAATGCTAAACGTGTTTATATTTTCAAAAAAAAAAACAAAAGGCTGCACAACATCAGGGGCTAGTCCCGAGTAAGTATCGATAGGTATGTATACTTCTAAACGTATACATTTCCAAATAATAAAATATTCGCAGAAGTTACTTTCAAATACGTTTTTCTTTATATATGTGTACTTCAAAATATGAAATTCCAAATAAAATATCCGCACGATAGCAGAAGTTAGTTGAAAGTACGTTACTATATAAAGGATTTTCCAATAAGAGGTGTTATTTTAATTAGCCCGCTATTGCGTTAGATGTCACTTTTGGAGCTGTGATTTTTTGACATTTGACAAGTAGAAACTACGCCATTAATAAAAGTGGAACGATACACGATTCAACAACGCATTGAAATTATTAAAATTCACTAAAATATGGTGAAAATGTGGCTGAGACGGTTCGTAAAACTCGAACAGTTTTGGGTCGTCGTGAAGCACCTTGTCGGACCGCAATACAGAAATTGGTAGAAAAATTCGAGCTATCGGGACAAGTTATTGATGTGAAGAATAAAACCCGTGCACGTCGCTCAAGAACAGCCGAGAATATTGCTGCTGTAGCCGAAAGTGTTGAAGAAAACCCAGGTTTGTCCATTCCTCGTCGTTGTTTGGAATTAGGCATTCCACAAACGTCATTACACCGTATTTTGCATAAAAATTTGGGTCTTAAGGCTTACAAAGTTAAGTTAACACAAGAACTCAAGCCGGCCGATCATCAACAACGTCGATTCTTTGCTGATTGGGTCCTTGAAATGCATGAAAATGATCCGGAATTCCATCGAAAACTCATGTTTACTGATTCGGCCCATTTCCACCTCGATGGCCTCGTCAACAAGCAAAATTGTCGCATCTGGGGCTCGGAAAACCCAAGAGTTATTGTTGAAAAGCCTCTCTATCCTCAACGTGTAACTGTTTGGTGCGGTTTATGGTCCCGCGGGGTCATTGGACCTTACTTTTTCGAATATGAGGCTGGAGCATCAGTTACGGTGAATGGATTGCGCTATCGGCAGATGATTAATGATTTTTTATGGCCGGAATTGGATGGTATTGATCTGGACAACGTTCACTTTCAACAAGACGGCGCTATGTGCCATACCAGCAACGAAATCATTGATCTTTTACGGGAAAAGTTTCCGGACCGTATTATCTCTCGAAGAGGTGATCACAATTGGCCACACAATTAACACCTTGCGACTTCTTCCTTTGGGGCCACGTGAAAGAGAAGGTCTACGCCAAAAGCCCAGCGTCGATTCAAGATCTCCAAGATGGAATTCGTGAGGCTATCGAGGACATAGGGCAGCCACTTTGCGATTTAGTTATGGAAAATTTCATGAAAAGGATATGGTCCTGTAGGCGTGGTTGTGGTGGTGATTTGGCTGTTGTTATTTTCCATTATTAACGGCATACCTTCCTCTTTATAATGAAATAAAGATCCGATCATTTATCTCAAAAAATGGCATTTTTCTTTGAATATCAAATTAACACCTCTTATTGGAAAAGTTCAGAGTTCAGAGTTCAATAACTGCACTGTGGTTGAGGTTAATTATATGTCTTTCAATAGAATTACTTCATATGGTTTCACACAAAACAAATTTACTATTTCAGAAGTCGACCCGAAATATATATATGTGCGCATATCCAGCTATGTTTCTAATGATTTTATACATGTATATGTATAATTCTTCCATAAAATAATAATAACTGCCTACGAGGAATATAAAACTTCTTCCTATTATTCTTTATCTGTTAAAAGTAAATTTATTCCTCCCAATATTATTAAAAATAGCACGCTCAACAAGCTCTTGTATCTTGCCTCTCAGAAAGCACGAACAAGAAGAAAAAGAGGGGTGCAAAAACCAGAAAATCTACACCCGATGACTTGATAGTGGCGAACCTGTCAGACAGGGTACTTGCCATATTACTTAACGTTGGCTACTTGGATGAAATTTTGGCGTGCAATTCTGCCCTTTAATTAATGGAATGCCTACAATTAAAGCGGCAAATTGTAATTTCCTAGAAGCGAGCTGGAAAGAATATGCGCGATGTTTTGTTTTTTTTCGTGTAAATATTAAGATCCCAGATCAGATTACTTCTAGTAGCTAAATACAATATCCTGAATTCTAAGTCATTAGTTGATACAAAGTCGCTAGTTCTACTACTTATCTGATAATACGATTTTATAAATTCTTAAACATTAGTTGCTGCAATTCTAAGTGCGCCGTAGCGTGCCTCTCCGCAACGGGTTATCGCTACTCTATTATGTTTTTGTCATCGTGTCCGTCGTGAGATCCGCGTATGTTGTTTTCGACTGGTAACAATTCGTGGCAGCACAGTGCGCAATCTGATATTCCATTTCGCGTTCATTGTTGTACTGGATTTTTCTTTTTTTCTTTTCTTTCTTCTTCGGGAACCTCGGTTTGCTGCAAAAGACCAAAGAAAAGAGCAGTATGTCTTCATAAAGAAAAATCGTTAGATATACTACAGACACTAAGCCGTTTTTGAATCCACACCCACTCAAACATCCCAGCGTCCCACAACGTAACAGGTTACGTCGAAGAAATTTGCCACCCAAACAAAAAAACGTTCACAACAGACCGCTAATGTATACGAAAGAAATAGCGCGCACTAGATCACACTCTTTACGTATTTAATTTGAGATCCAACACGCCACATTTTATGCAACTCTTATAAGGGGTGGTAAAACACCCCACCTCCCGAACCGTTAAGCTAAATTTTTTTCGTAATTTTTTCTCTTGAATGTTAGAAATACAACTAAAAATGGCATTGCTCACGGCCCCCCACACAGCTGAAATATCTGGCGCAGGTAGAATGAAACCTCCAATATTTGATGGACAAAATTCATGGCATATCTTCAAGAGACAATTCGAGGCAGCTTCAGAGGTAAATGGATGGAATGATGAAGACAAAGCTATAGCTCTGGTGTTAGCACTTCGAGCTCCTGCGTCAGAACTCTTACAAACTGTACCGATTGAAAATCAACGTGATTACTCTTTATTAGTACAGGCGATAGAATTACGTTACGGAGATGAGCACATGCAGCAAGTATATCGCCCACAGTTGCGCAACAGGATTCAAAAGCATGGCGAATCACTACAACAATTGCAGGCTGATGTGGAAAGATTAGCGCATCTTTCATACTCCAGCGTAAATGCGGATTTCCTTAATGAAGTGGCGACGGAGGCATTTGTGAACGCTATTGCAGATCAAAATTTACAACAAGCGTTAAGGCTAGCAGGAAAGAAATCAACAGCAAAAGCACTAGCCTATGCATTAGCGTATGAATCCGCCAGACAAGCTTCACGGAGTGCAATACGAGTAAGAGAAATTTCAGTGGAAGAATGTACTTGTAACAGAGTGCAATCATCACAGAGCCCGCCTTCACGTGGTGTCCTTCGATGCTGGAATTCTAATAGATCAGGGCACTTTCAAAGAGACTGCAGAAAACGTCGACGAGTGGAATCACCTGAAGAAGGGAAAGAAGAATGCCAAAGATGTCGTGCCAGGGAACAAGCTATTCATGGAGAGACTAGATATCAAGCAGTGACTAGTCGCATCAGCTCTCCTGTTGAGCAGTCGGAAAACTAGTAAAAACCAACTTTGTGGGGCAGAAGTTGGTTGGTGGAATCGGCAGCCCCGAAGTCATCATTCAAGTAGGCCAGTTGCAGAGAAATAATAGCAGTCTTGTTATATATGAAAGTGTAGGAAAAAATGACTGCGCAGTCACTATCGATACTGGAGCTGCAAGATCAATTATTAGAACAAATCTTGTTAAGAACAAATGGCTTCATAATACCACCAAATATCTACTAAGAACAACAACTGGAGCAGCAGCACGGGTGTTTGGAGAAATAACTTTAGATGTTCAACTAGGCGAACTACTATTTCCTCACACTCTTCTGGTTTCAGGCATAATGGATGAATGCATTCTTGGAATAGATTTCATGACCACGTACAAAATAAATCTGGATGTCGGAGAGCGAATTCTCAAATATGGAAACATAGAAATTCCTATGAAACTAGGAGAAGGAGCAGATCATCCTGCGAAAGTAAGGACGATGGTCTGCGAAAATATTACTCTTTCGCCATGCTCCGAGACACTAATATAGACAAAGCTTACTGATGACATCGGGACCTGCCGATTCTATCTGGTGGAGCCTAACCCCACAAAAGTCACATCGAGCATCATTGTGGGGAAGACTTTAGTGAAGGCAGAAGGTGCAACGTTAATATCAGTCAGAGTGCTTAACACATCCGAAAATAAGGTACAACTAAAAGAAGGTGCTATAATTGGAAATTGTGAACCCGTTTACCAAATCGTCAATTTGAATAATTGTAGTAATATCAGGGAGACAAAACCTATACCAGCTACTACCCAACAGGTTCAGAAACTTCTTTCGTCCAGTGCCTTAAGTGAATAATAACACAGCGATGCCAAAGATGTGATCAATGAATTTTCGGAATTATTTGCAATGAATGATGATGACTATGGTAAAACAAATCATGTCCAGCATCGGATCGATACAGGAGATTCCAGGCCCATTCGACAAACACCACGAAGATTGCCATTAGCCAAACAACCAGAAGTTGCAGACATGATGAACTCCATGAAGAAACAAGGCATACTAGAGGAATCTAACAGCCCTTGGACATCGCCGGTTGTTCTGGTTAGGAAAAAGGATGGCAGCACCCGATTCTGCGTAGACTACCGCCAACTAAATAACGTGACGAGAAAAGATAGCTATCCATTACCAAAGATTGATGACACGTTGGATACCCTTTCCGGAGCGCAATGGTTTTCCACATTGTATTTGAAGAGTGGTTACTGGCAATTGGAAATACATCCCAAGGACCGAGATAAAACTGCTTTCTCAGTTGGCAGTGGCTTATGGCAATTCAAAGTAATGCCATTTGGGTTATGTAATGCTCCAGCCACATTCGAACGACTAATGGAATGTGCTCTGCGTGGTTTAACCTGGAAAACATGTCTTGTCTACTTGGATGACATAATAGTTATCGGAAGGACATTCAAGGAACATAAAAACAACTTACGAGATGTACTTCAAAGACTCAAAGATGCAAAATTGAAGCTCAGTGCGAGTAAATGTGCTCTATTCAAAGATGAAGTTAAATATTTAGGGCACATAGTTTCATCACAAGGAGTAAGAACCGATCCAGAGAAGATAGAAGCCGTCAAAAATTGGCCAGTTCCAAAGGACAAACATCAATTACGGAGTTTTCTTGGTTTAGCTACCTACTACAGGCGATTCGTGAAAGGTTTTGCAGATATAGCAAGAAGCCTACATCAACTTACAGAAAAGGGAAGGCCGTTCATATGGTCGGATAAATGCAACGAAAGTTTTGAAAATTTGAAGCAACAGCTCTGTGAAGCTCCAGTACTTCATTATCCAAAGCTGGGAAAAACATTTATATTAGACACTGATGCCAGCAATGAAGGTATTGGTGCAGTGCTTTCGCAGGAGGAGAATGGTCAAGAAGTTCCAGTAGCTTACTATAGCAAAGCACTTTCAAATCCAGAGAAAAATTATTGTGCTACAAGAAAAGAGGTACTTGCTATTGTAAGTTCAACAAAACATTTTCATAAATATCTCTACGGGCAGAAATTCATCCTTCGCACCGACCATGCAGCGCTTAAATGGCCTCTGCAGTTTAAGAGCCCTGAGGGATAAGTCGCGAGATGGATAGAGCGACTCCAGGCTTATGATCTTGAGATCCAACACCTAAGAGGTCGTATCCATGGAAATGCAGACGCCCTTTCACGACGTCCATGCAAACTTGAATGCAAACATTGCGCACGGGTGGAGAAAAAAGAAACAACAGCAACTAAACAGTTGGTAACCGTGGAACCATCTACAGGTTGGGACAACGAGGACCTGAGAACAGCACAACGAGAAGATCCGGATATTTCACCTATTCTCGCTTGGAAAGAAGATATGGAAAGACCAGACTGGAAGGATATTTCGGAACGGAGTGAGAAGCTGAAAAGTTACTGGGCTCAATGGAACTCTCTTCATGTTGAATGTGGTATATTAAAACGCAAATGGGAAGCACCTAACGGCGAATATTTCCGAATGCAGATAGTCGTGCCAGCATCAAACGTCAAAGATGTTCTAGAAGAAATGGAACCTCTGGAGGACATTTGGGAGTGAACAAAACCATTTCCAAAATTCGAGAAAGGTTTTATTGGCTACATATGCGAGAAGATGTGGAGGAGTGGTGCCGCAGATGTACTGTCTGTGCTGCTTGCAAAGGGCCGCAACACAGAAGCAGAGGAGAAATGCATAAGTATAACGTCGGAGCCCCCTTTGAAAGGATATCTGTAGACATCGCTGGACCTTTTCCTGAAACGGATGGCGGTAACAGTTATATTTTAGTTGCCATTGACTATTTCAGTAAATGGCCTGAAGCTTATGCAATCCCTAATCAAGAGGCAACCACAGTTGCGGAACAAATAATAACCAATTGGGTCAGTAGGTTTGGAGTGCCTCACGAACTTCATTCGGACCAAGGACGGAACTTCGAATCGCGGACTTTCCAGGAGATGTGTAAAATGTTGGGAATAAGAAAAACTAGAACAACTCCTTTACATCCACAATCTGATGGCATGGTAGAGCGCTTCAACAGAACATTGATCGAGCATCTAAAGAAAGTAGTTGACTATCATCAACGCAATTGGGATCGAAACATTCCTATATTCCTAATGGCTTATAGATCAGCTATACATAGTACTACCGGACAAACCCCAGCTATAGTCATATTCGGAAGAGAGATGCGTTTACCTAGCGACCTCAAATTCGGTACCCCCAGAGGTGAACAAAAGTTACCAGAAGACTACGTATCGGAGCTCAAACAACAATTAGCTGATGTGCACGAGGACACGAGGACGAAATTAGCAACAAATACTGATCGGATGAAGACCCGCTATGACCTACGTGCTAATTCCGCAGGATTTAATGAAGGTGATCTTGTTTGCCTCTACAATCCGAGACGACGTAAGGGACGTTCTCCAAAATTGCAACAACACTGGGAAGGACCGTATTCAGTAGTAACTAGAATTAATGACGTGGTATACGGGACTCTGCGTGGCACAAGAGGCAAGCATAAAATTGTTCATTTGGACCGCTTGTGTCAATACTACGAGCATCAAGACCGTGGACCACATGTTATTCGGGACGAACAAATTTAAGAAGGGGGCAGTGCAACTGGTGACATCTACTGGCAATGGAGAAGTAAACGACTTTAGGTTCGGAGAATTGATTATGGTATCTACAGGAAGGTTCAGGAATAGAATGAATAGAACAGTCAAGAAGCTTCTGGAAAATAGAACACTCGACAATAATCTGGAGAGTTTCTAGGGTATAAATATAACAGCTGTCATAGCCAGAATAAGAGTCTTGTCTCAGACGTTGCACTGTTAACAAGTGAAAGTAATAAACGTGCGAAAGTGTTGTAATTAGATTGCGATAATTGAAAGTACAGTATTAGCGATAATTAGAGTTGAGTTGATTAATAGAAAGTTTATGAATTTTGTATGATTAGAGTGCAATAAAGAACTTGTATAATAAGTATTTAATATTGTGTTTTTAAATAACGAACCAGAGGCCACGCTCGCAACAATATATATCACCTGAGTACCTAATCGTCGTTGCAGGACACATGAATTGTTTGCCAAAACCAAATCCTGTCAACTTTTTCATTTCATTTTTCAATAATTAAGTACTACATAAAATTCCTAATGAGAGTGTATTCACAGTTAGAATACATTGTGAACAAAATATCGGAGCAAAACTTTTTTAAAACCAATGCATTCATTTAGCGATATTCGTCAAAATTTCTCAAATCGGGATTTCACCTGTTCTAAGGCAGTTACCTTAAAACAACTCAGAAGACAAATGATCAATGAGATTAAAACCTACTGGTATCCTCTTGCTTCCGTCAACAGGATATTTCTGTTTCATTAAAATTTTTTAACCAACTTTGCCTTTAACTGACGTCCTACCATCACCATTTCTTTCCATTTACACGAGGTACGTGAGATAAACGCATATAATGACGTAACAATTAACTTTTTTTTTATTCTTTTAGCACCACTAAATAGCATATCAAATTAGAAACAAACGCCAATTAAGACTAACTGTCCACTCGGAACAAATTATTCGGCAAAAAATTTCAAAACTCCAAATTCGAAATTCCTCATACATATGAAAATTTTACTTTTTTCACAATCTCTTCATTAGAGGGAGGGGGTGCGAGGGATCACATGGAGTAAAGTGATATGAAATGGAAAGCGGCTATACTACACTTACTTTCTATTACACCTACATTCATATGTGAAGTAGCTTTCATTATCAAACTTGCTTCGCCTTCTACACCACTATGTGCTAACTGGATTACATTAATACCTGCAAAACCACCCCAACCCAAAAATCGCCTAATATCACCCGATTTGCAAAATTCTTTCTGCTTATGTTTTTGTGATTTTTTTCTGATTTTTTTAGCGTATTTTCTTTACCCTCCCGGTTACGTTGCCAAAATTAATTTTCGACGACCAAAATTTCCGTCTGAAATATACATTTCGAAACTTAATTAAAACAATTGTTGAATAATCCAATTTTTTTATTTTTTGTGAATGCACACTTATCAGAAAATTATCTGTACTAAATTTCAGAAAGATTGAATTTCATTAACCTATTTAAAAAAATAAAAACTATTCAAATTTGGCATGCCCAATCAGCGCCACCTACCGGTGGTCTCTGACAACTCACGGGAATACCACTTACACTATTAGACAACTACAAATCTGCTCTATGAGCGACGTTCTATCCGAAGCAATTTGAAGCTTAATTTTTGTGAAAAAACTATAGGCATTCTGGAATTTTTAAGGATTGTGGTGGATAGCAATGCTATTCAGGTTGCCTATAAAAAAAAATATATATATATATATATTTAAAAAATTGTGGTCATGGTAGTGAAAATGATCATAAAAGGTCTAAATTTTTGAAGAATTTAATTTTTTTTTTTTAATTACTAAAACAATTGAGATATATTTTTTTTTCTTTTTTTCCCCAAGTAGTCATGGGCAGGTCTATCCTCCGGTGTCGGCTTATCGTTGAATTTTGGGACACGTTGTATATGTCCTAATTTAATGATACTAATTTTGGTTGTAATCGAGCGTTTCTTTTTTTGCAGTTCCTACCGCTTAGCGGTCCTGCTTTGCTTAAAGCATTACATACCTATATACACACACTAGCAAGTAAAACACTCGGGACACCTTTAAGACAGCGGTTTCGATTTTCCTTAGATATTGCTTTAAGATTCTAGTAACAGGGAATTCTTGGTGCAGTGGATTGTGGCATAAGATATATAGGATTATAGAAAGAGGAGACGTTTAGGAAAAGGAAACGATAAGTTCAGCTAGGGCCACCTTACACTGGCGATTTCGTGACTAACAATATTTATACTTAGAAACAGGGGTGAGTATTTAAAGGCAATACTTCGGACCCAAATAACTTTGCGTAATATGTCAGTCGATAGATCTGGTATATTGAATATTACCCCAGATGATCCGTAAAGTAAAAGTGTGCCGATATTAGTTGAATTAGGAATACTGAGTTTAGTAATCGCCGGGAGTCCACTGTATTTGAGCGCCTCCTAAATTGTTTTTCTCTTTAATATTCGAAGCACCTTGTTTACTGCGGAAATAGCAGGTTTACCTAAAATGGAAGTGAGTAGGTTATCACAAGATGGGCTTTAGTTTGAAATGACAATTCGAGGATTAGATACAGAAAATGTAAATGATATGAGGAAAACATTCCGAGCCGCAATGAAAAATGAAGGGTCGGGAGAAAGCTTTGAGGTCGAAGAATACCCATTTGAGTTCACGGAGGTTAAGAAAGCTATTGGATCTAAAATTAAGGAGGTCAATAAACTCTTGGAAGTTTTTAAGGGTGAAACGGGGCACAGCAATTTCAAAAAGATATCCAATAAAATGTTATGGACGTTGGGTTGGGCAAGGCGGTTAGAGCTTTCGACGGAAGAGGAACAAAGGCAGAGAAGCAGACTCAAAGGAGCGCTTGTACTTTTGTTAGGATCGCCCAGACGAAAGTCTACGGGGGTTATTCGAATGGCGATAACGAAGATGATGAAGGCTTTATGGATAGTAGTAACATCAACTCCCGAAGAGTCTCGATATATAAGTGGGACCTTAAGTTTTCCTGTGGATGGGATGAATCCTTAAATTCTTTTTTACAAATGGCCTTAGAGCTTACTGAATCTCGTGGTATAACTAAGTCATAATTATTCAAATCGGCGATGGAGTTATTTTCCGACTAGCCCTTAATATGGTATCTCGCAAATAAACAAAAAAATCGTAATTGGGATGAGTTAGTGGTAGAATTGCGCAAACAATTTCTTCCTGCCAATTACGACGATCGTCTTTTAGGCGAAATTAAGAGAAGGACACAAGGTCAGGACCAGAAAATTGGAACGTATGTAGCAGTTATGACCAACAGGTTTTCGCGACTTAACATCACGCTGCCTGAGGATCAGAAACTGAGAATCCTAAAACGGAATATTAGTCCCTTCTACCAAACCCAGTTGGGATTGAGAGACGTTGAGTCAGCTGATGGTCTGGTAGAACTAGGAAGAAAACTCGAAGCTGTCCGTACATCCATAGAAGATTTTGTACCACCACCCACTAGACGGAATACTAAATTGCTGGAACCTGACCCAGCTTATTTTACCGCATCCACAGCCCACAGACCTCATCAACTCGGATGAGACCATTCAACAACCAGGTCGTCTAAACTATTGATGTTTCAACTGCAAATGTCATGGTCAAACAGCCAGGTACTGTAAAGACCGAAAGAGATTCTTCGGCTGCGGAAAACCAGAAGTATGTAACTCGTATGCCCTGAGTTGTCAGGGCCCACCGTTGGGTGGCGCTGAGTGGTCATGCGAAACTTGAATATTTTATTTTTTTTAAATAAGTAAATGAAATGCAATCTTCCTGAAATTTAGTATAGATAATCTTCCGATACGTGTGCATTCATAAACACGTAAAAAAGCTAGAATTGGTCTAAGACCAATTCTTATGATACCCTAGATGAATGCCCGTATTAAATTTCGTATGGTCACCGATCTATTCAAGTATTGATTTTGAAGTTGTTTTTTGCATATATTTCTAGAACAGTTTGTCGCACAGAAAAAAATGGTAATAACCAATTTTATAGGATTTCGTATTCTGCAGAAGTTCTTAGTACAATCAAAATGTCTTGGACTGATCGTTTTCAAAGTATACGTAAAAAACCGAAATTTTTATATGGCAACACCAAGAAGGACTTGCCCGATTTAAACCATTTTTGACATTTTATTTGCTAATGTAGTAAACACATCATGTACGAAATTTCAGCTCTCTACGTCGACGCGTACTCAGGCAGTGTCCAAATATATAGCGGAATACGAAATTTTTATATGGCAACCCCACGAAGGAGTTGCCCGATTTATCTCATTTTCGAACTTAATTTTACTTCTTTTTATTTTAAAGTCCGTGTACGAAATTTCAGCTCTTTTAGTATACGCGTTCTAGAGTTATCATGCGCACAGACGGACGGACGGACAGACGGACGGACGGACGGACAGACGGATGGACGGACGGACATGCAAAAATCGAAATAACTTTTAATATTACGAATGGGTGTCCAATCCATTTTGCTCTACCATCATTATTTCGAGGTGTTACAAACGGAATGACAAACTTAGTATACCCCTATGATTTCATCTAGGGTATAAAAATAAAAAAATTGGATTATTCAACAATTCGTTTAATTAAGTTTCGAAATGTATATTTCAGACCGAAATTTTGCCCATCGAAAATTAAATTTGGGAATCGAAATTAAATTTGGGAACGTAATTGGGAGGGTAAAGAAGATATGCTCAAAAAATCTGCAAAAAAAAAAAATAAGCAGAAGGAATTTTGCAAATCGGATGATATTTAGCCGAGCTATGGGGTGGGGATGAAATTGTATGGAGATTTAATTTAAAATATTTCATTCAACGAAGCTCTCCAGATTGGAAAAAAGAGTACACCGTCCTATAGTACTCCCCGAGACCTTTCATTTGATATGCAACATAGTGTATAAGAAGTACCCCCCCGACGGGGGTACAAACCCCGCACCTTAAAGTACCCCGGGACGAAACTGGTAATAGAGTCAAAAAATCAGAAAAAAATCACAATAAGTTTAGCAAAAAGAATTTTTAAAATCGGCTGGAATTTGGCCGAGAAAATAGGTGTTGACTTGAGTAGCACACATTCATACGCATGCAGTTAATTAGATTGAATTTAATTTAGCGTACCTTGTGATGTTGATTCATTAATTTCTTATTTTGGTGGGAAACGTGAGGACTAACGGGGGAAAGATGTTTGGAGGGTACTTAGGGAATGGGGAGGGGCAGCCCATGGAGCGGTAGGGATAATTTTCAGGGGAAGTATAAGGGGGTGGGGGAAGAGCAAATCGTTATTTTTTCAGTTTTTGTTCAGGGAAATCTCCCACCTTCCCGCAAACAATTTTTTTTCCACCCGTGAATGATGGAGGCTTAACAGGCGCATATATTAGGTGTAAAAATCTTGAGAGAGTGGAGGGGAAATGTATGAGGAAAAATTGTTTAGCCACAATATTAAGTTATAAAGTTTTAATTCTTCCTAAATTGCTTTAATTTAACTAATTGCTTAAAATAAATTAATTCAAAATTGTTTCAAAGTCAAATTCCATATAGTTGCTCATTTCAAGTTGCTCATTGTTGTCCTATAAAGTTGCTATAATGAAATCCACATAACATGTAAAAAATTTTGTGAAACATTGACATTCGAGTCGTCGTACGCTCGCATCATCGAGATTACTTCTTAATAAAGCAAGTCAGATCTAGAAGTTTCTTTTCATTTTTCACTCCTCGTGTCATCTATCGTCGCATACAAAGTTGCAATTAGGTTAAAAAAGCTTAACCCAACATTTTGGCGCCCGAGCAGGGACTCTTTTCATCAAGAAATTATTCATCGGTCCCGGATTAAATTTATAAATTATTCTCGTCGTGGGAAATTGTAAAAATTAACAAATTTCATCAGTGGACATATGGTATACACTCTCCTGCGGATACCAGCAAGTTCATCGAATAAATCAAGTAAATGATCAGAAATCATCATAGTCGCAATATTGTATTTTAACTGTGGAGAATAATTATTGAAAACAAAAGGAAATTGTTTGCTGGATAACCAAGGTAATTTCTTTCCATTTTTTATATCAGTGCGCAACTATAACGGTGCGAGAACAATAAGAATTCCATCAAACAAAACCTGGTGATCATTCGTGTTAAATTTTTGGATTGAACTCATTTACATTTGCTGAATTGAATAAATCGATATATACATACATATATACATAAGCGACCTTATTTTGTGGTAATTATTGCATAGGAATATATACATAATAACCCTTTTCAAATAAGTTCATAAAACAATTAATTTTTTAAATTGCTCTAATTTTTGGTGAACTATTAACGAAATATTTTTCGATAAATTATTATTGCTAGTTATAAGTAATAAAAACTAGACACTATGAATTTGGAAGATCTTAAAGTACAAAGAGCGTCTACGAAAGGGTGCATAACGAGAATAAAAAATATAGTTGAAACTAAATCTGATTCGCTAACTCATACTGAACTCGAATGTCGGCTAGGAATTCTCGAGTCGTATTTTAAACAGTTGCTATCATATAAGATGTCGATAGAAAAACTTACACCTGAAGATGCCAACGAAGCTAAGATCCGCGGAGAGTTAGAAGATTTGTACTGCCTTACGAAATCTAAAATATTGACACTTATGTCTGGATCTCGAAGCCTCAGTCTGCAAAATGAAAGTTCAATGGTTCTTGCCAGTGCATCTTTTAGTCGTTTGCCCAAGCTTAAGCTTCCGCAATTTTCGGGGAAATATTCTGAATATCCTAACTTCATCAGTAGCTTTTCTAAACTCGTTCACAAGGACGAATCATTGTCATCAATTGAAAAGTTCAATCATTTGTTATCATGCTTAAGTAGTGCAGCGTTACGTACAGTGAAGGCGTTTGAAATTACGGAAGAGAACTATCCCAAAGCACTAGAGCGTTTAAAAAAAAGATATGATATTAAGTATCCCATTTTTCAAGAACATATTGTCGATTTATTTAACTTGCCTAAGGTTACGAGAAATTCCTCCATTCAGTTGAGACAACTACTCAACTACACCAATGCTCACTTAAGCGCTCTTCAATCGCTTGGCTCTTTTGAGGATATAACAAATGCTCTGATTATTTACCTGGTCAATTCCAAGTTAGATCCCGAATCTCAAAACAAATGGGAAGAAGCTAGGGACGTATCCAAGTTGCCAACATGGGAGAATTGTGCCGAGATATTGGACAGACGTTGCCAGTACTTGGAATCTAGGGACTCCAAGCCGTCGCTAGGAGAATCGTCCACCTCTTCTCGACCTACTGTTCTCGACCTACTGACAAGCAGAAATTTAGAAATTTCCATCCTAATAATACGTCGTTAGCTGCTATACAAATCTCTTGTTTATTTTGTCGTAAAAATGGGCACGCAATTTATAAATGTCCTGATTTTTTGGGACTAACAGTTTTGAACAGATTTTCTGAAGTTAAAAAACGAGCTCTCTGCATTAATTGTCTTAACCGAGGTCATAGTCTTAAAAAGTGTCCGTCGCAGATGTGTCGTGTGTGTTCTATGCCTCATAACACCCTATTACATAGATACAATACAAGGGGGACATTTTCGTCTATAGAAAAGCACGATATTACTCCGGAAGTCAAAGAGTCGGAATCAAACCAACCTTTATCGCTTGTTGGAAACACATCATTACAATCGTCGTCGCTTTCCGTCAACGAGGTTAAGTCTCATATTTTTCTCGCAACTGCTGTGGTAAATATAAAAGACAAGTTCGGCCACTATCATCTTGCCAGAGCATTGCTGGATTCAGCTTCACAGCTAAATTTTATATCGGAAAACCTTGCACAGATACTGAAATTAGACCGAACAAGGGTTGACATAAACATCAGCGGAATAGGCAACGTACCTACTAAAGTCAGAGGGTCCTTACAAGCTAATATTAAATCAAGGATCAATGAATTTGAAACGAATCTCTCGATGCACGTACTTCCTCACATAACTGGCTTACAACCTGAAAGGTCATTCATTATTGAAGATTGGAAGGTTCCTGAAAACATGCAATTAGCTGATCCAGAGTTTTTCAGGCCAAGAAAAGTAGATATTCTTATTGGGGCAGACACATTCTTCCAACTGCTTTGTGTTGGCCAAATCAAACTGAAAGATGAACTACCCACATTGCAGAAGACATTGTTCGGTTGGATTGTGTCAGGGAAATACACAAATTCGCCAAGAGAACCTCATATTCGAAGTTGTTACATCTCTCAAGAAATTAATGAAGTTGAGACAGTTGAAAATGAACGGCTAAATACAATTGTTGAAAAATTCTGGGAGGTAGAAGAAATTGAATCAGATTCGACAAAATACAATAGTGAGCAGTTGCAATGTGAGACTATATTCTTAAATACATTTCGTAGATTACCAGAAGGAAGATTCATGGTAAAATTACCCTTTAAGGATAATCCGGAAGAACAGCTAAAAGATTCTTATGAAATTGCTCGTCGTCGCTTTAGCTTATTGGAGAAGAGACTTAGCAAAGACTCTGCGTTGAAGACTGAATATACTCAATTCCTGAGAGATTATCAATCGGCAGGTCATATGGAGTTAATTTCAAGACAAGATGTTCCACCGACTCATTATTTTATGCCCCACCAATGCGTCCTACGGCCAGGCAGCAACTCCACAAAACTTCGTGTTGTTTTCGACGCATCTTGCCGTACGTTCACAAACAAATCACTTAATGACTTACTAATGGTGGGTCCCAACGTGCAGGATGATCTCTTTTCAATCATGTTACGATTTCAATGCTATAAGTTTGCACTCACGGCGGATATAGCTGCCATGTATAGGCAGGTCTTGGTCTATCCTGAAGATCGCAACTTTCAACTTATTTTATGGAGAGAAAGTCCTCAGGAGGAGCTCCACGTTTATAAACTTAACACGGTGACATATGGTACAGCCCCTGCACCATTTCTAGCCACAAGGTGTCTGGTACAACTTGCAGAAGAGTACGCGTCAACAATGCCCTTAGCGTCGGGAATCATAAAAAGGCATTTCTATATGGACGATCTTATTACAGGAGCTGACACAAAGGAAGAGCTTTATTCGATTAAGGATAGTGTAGACACAATTTTAAAAGCGGCTCAGTTTAATCTTCGAAAATGGTATTCTAATGATTCGAATTTTTTGTCAGAACTACCCGAAGCTGAACGAGAGACAACAGTACAAATCAATAACTTAGACATAGTGAAAACCCTTGGAGTCTTGTGGGAACCAATAGTTGATGAGTTTTGTTTTCAATATCAAGCGAATACTTCGGCATCATCCAGGATTACTAAAAGAACTATCCTGTCAGATATTTCACGCCTTTTTGATCCTCTTGGACTTATTAATCCTGTCGTCGTCAAGGCGAAGATATTTTTACAAGAGCTATGGCTTCTGAAGGTAAATTGGGATGAATCCATTCCTCTAAATATTGAACATCGTTGGCGAAGCTTCAAAGCAGAACTAGAGCATCTAAATGAAATTCATATTCCTCGGCTGGTACTTCCCGCAGGTAGAGTGTCTTCAATTGAAATTCATGGTTTCGCAGATGCATCTACCAGAGCATATGGGTGCTGTATTTATATTCGATCAATAGATACCGTCGAAAATATATATGTCAATCTTTTATCAGCTAAATCTAAGGTGGCGCCCATAAGAGCATCAAAATCATTGCCCTGTTTGGAGCTGTGTGCTGCATTGCTTCTTTCGAGACTGGTAGACAAAGTTAGAAAACAGTTTCCCAGGCCTTACAGTCAGCTTTATCTCTGGTCGGATTCAGAAATTGTGTTAGATTGGCTTCGCTCTCATCCATCTACCTGGAAAACCTATGTTGCAAATCGTGTATCTGAAATTCAGAAATTGACAGGGAATGGAATATGGAAGCATGTGAATTCTAAAGCAAATCCAGCGGACATCATCTCCAGGGGAATAAGTGCTTCAGAGCTTTCAGGGACTATGTGGTTTACCGGTCCACGGTTCTTGCAGCAGCCAAAGGAACATTGGCCACTTCAAAAGGAGCGACATTCAACCAAAGATAACATACCTGAAAGAAGGACTATGAAATCAATACTAGTGAGTTCAGTTTCAGACTCGTTTTTAGGGATAGTTTACGAATCCAGCGATTTTATGAAAAATTGTCGTCGTTTCGCATTTGTGCTACGTTTTTTAAACAATATCAAAGCCAGGAAATACAACAGGCCTTTCATATCTGGAAATTTGACAGCGTCAGAGATTGATCAAGCATTCCTGCACATCGTCTGGGCTATTCAACAGTATGAATTTTCATCAGAGATACAAGCCTTGGAGGAAGAGAAGGAAGTTAATTCTAAAAGTTGCATTAAAAAGCTTGCTCCGTTTCTCGACAACAAAATGGGACTCGACTTTTTGCGAGTTGGAGGCCGCTTGAAAAACGCCAATCTGCCATACAACAACAAGTTTCCAATACTCCTTCCACGCGGGAATCCTTTCGTTAAATCTTACGTTAAAGATCTTCATCTTCGAAACTTTCACGCAGGGCCTCTTACTTTGGTTTCAATTGTTCAGCAAAGGTTCTGGATAGTGAATGCACGAGAGTACGCTCGTAAAATTGTCAGTAACTGCATACATTGCTTCAAATATCGTCCTCGATTGGCTCATCAAATAATGGGAGATCTACCAAGAGGAAGAGTGAATATATCACTACCATTCACTCATACTGGCATTGACTTTTGCGGACCTATAAAAACTACTTACAAGATCAGAGGAAGAACACTGTACAAATCTTATATCGCGATATTTATCTGCTTCGCCACAAGAGCTGTACATATCGAAGTGGTCTCAGACCTGTCATCAGAAGCGTTCATTGCTGCGTTGAAGAGGTTTATTGGACGCCGAAACTTGTGTAGACATATATATTGCGATAATGCTACAAATTTTGTTGGTGCCCGCAGGCAGCTAGCGGAGTTTCGTGATATTTTCTTTCGTCAGCAGCCTCAAAAAGATATCCACACTTGGTGTTCGAATCATGCTATCGAGTTCCATCATATTCCACCACGATCACCACATTTTGGAGGAATGTGGGAGGCGGCTGTGAAATCAGCAAAGACGCTCCTCTACAGGACGTTAAAGGATTCACTATTAACTTTCGAATAATTGACTACAGTCATGATACAGATTGAAGCGGTATTACATTCACGGCCCATTACTGCAATGTCAACTGACCCGAATGATGAGCAGGCATTAACTCCTGCACATTTTCTGAATCAATCTCCGTTAGAATGTTTCGTCGAGCCTGACCTCTCTACTCATAAATTTACTTATCTCCGCAGGTGGCAGCGAATTTCATTCTTACAACAGCACTTTTGGCGGCGTTGGACAAAGGAATATCTGTCGCAACTACAAGAAAGGTCTAAATGGCGGTCTCAATATCCCAACATAACTACAGGAGTGCTGGTCCTAATTCATCAGGACGATCATCCACCATACAAATGGAAACTTGGGCGAGTTGTTGCTACTGTACCAGGTAGTGATGGTCATATTCGCGTCGTAGAAGTAAAGACCGCAACAGGCATTCTTCGACGTTCACTCCATAAGGTGGCACCACTTCCAGAAGATGATTGATTGAAAGCATCCCAATACTTTCAAAGCCGGCGGCATGTTTAGCCACAATATTAAGTTATAAAGTTTTAATTCTTCCTAAATTGCTTTAATTTAACTAATTGCTTAAAATAAATTAATTCAAAATTGTTTCAAAGTCAAATTCCATATAGTTGCTCATTTCAAGTTGCTCATTGTTGTCCTATAAAGTTGCTATAATCAAATCCACATAACATGTAAAAAATTTTGTGAAACACTGACATTCGAGTCGTCGTACGCTCGCATCATCGAGATTACTTCTTAATAAAGCAAGTCAGATCTAGAAGTTTCTTTTCATTTTTCACTCCTCGTGTCATCTATCGTCGCATACAAAGTTGCAATTAGGTTAAAAAAGCTTAACCCAACAAAAATGAAAAAAGAACGCATTTTAGCACCCGTTGGACAAATGGTCTTGCTGCGCTTATAGCAACTCGGATATTCCAATTTTTTTTTTACATTTATAAAGCCAGTTAGCAAAGTTAGCAAGGGTAACTTTTGGCTGTGTGACATGTTGGAATAGAATAATTAGTAATAGTACAATTGTACGTGGATAAACAAAATTAGGTTTTGCGTGGAAACTTGAGGGGAAAGTGGGGGAGTGTATATGGTGGGTATCTGCGGGGTAAGCAGGGGAAAGATATAGAAGGGTAGGGGAATTTTTTTGAAGAAGTATAAGGGGGGCCTGGGAATGACAAACCGTTTTTTTTACAGTTTTTGTTCAGAGAAATGCTCCCCCTTACCCCGAAAAAAATTCCCCCTCCCGAAAAAGATGCGCCTCAAGCAGTCGCATATAGAACGTATGAAATTTGGAGGGGGTGGAGGGGAAATTTTTCAGGAAAATTATGAAAAGCACGAATTTTACCACCCTAATATAAATGCTCTTGCTTTTCGATTTCGAAAGCCCGTCATCTTAGATAAGTTTCAACGCTCTACTATGTTGGAATTGAATAATAAATAATAGTAGAATCAGACGTTGAAAAAACCTCGATTTTTTCGAAAAATCTCAAGTTTAGTACCAAAAATTTTCGAAATTCGAAAATCTAAAAACGCCAGCAAATGGCCACTGCAGACGTGTATCAGGTGATAAAATTTCATTCAAATCGTGGGTACCCAATCACTTTGACACCTCCCACCCCCGCCCTTTTCATAAAAATCAGTACAAATTTATATGAGCTACTATTATTTCAAAAGTTTTATTTGCATTTCATGTTTCATATAGATAGATTGTAATTTGACAAAAATATATTTGTAGGAAAAATCGGGTGGGTTTGCACCCCCACCCTAAAAGTTCCCCCCCGCATAACAAAATTTTCTTCTATGGATTATAGTACTTAATAAAGCAAAGCGATTGAAAAAACCGTTTCTCGATTGGACTTAATCCTACAGAGTTATGTCAATTTGAATATTCAGTGATCTAGTACTACACTTCGAATAGAAAACAGTGTAGTACTAAACAACTAAGTATGCTAGTCGAAAGATCTTAATGTCCGACATACGGTGAAGTTTTTTCAGAAAATTAGAAAATATCCTACGCCCTCTGCAGGGGGTCAAATTTCAATCTAGTACATTTTGAAAAATCTAGTACGCCATCAGATAGGCGAATTTTTTCTAAGAAGTTTGAGTACCCACACCCTTTACCCGGAGCTCAAATGGCTGAAGGAAAATTAAAAGGATTTTAAGAGCCTAATTTCCCCCCCCTGCCCCCCCGGAAGGAAAAAAACGTAGCCTATCTAATACAGGACTGAATTATATAATAATAAAAAAAATACCCGAATAAAATCGGCCAGTAATCTTCGGAGGAGATAGGTAAAAGGTGTTTTCAATATGTATGGAAAATTCCCCCTTAAATTTTACGATGTTCAGCCCCATGTAGTTCCCTCCGCTCTCCATCGACGAACTTGAAAATCAACCACGTTACTCAGCTAGTCGAAATCTTTCATTTAAGATCTTAATCAGTCATCTGCGATGCTTGGTTGAGAAAATATAGCCGCTTAAAGTTGAAACTATGAACCCCCGCCCAACCAAGAGCTTGCCCCTTCCGCAAAAATGAATAGGACCAAAAGAAGCGCCATAACGGGGTCTCCTTAAATATCAAGTTTTGTAAAAAAAGTGTTTTTTCGAAATTACCCCCTCAATTTTCGAAATTCGAAATCGAAAAGTACCCTATGAACTACATAGCTAAGTTACACGTGCAATGACATATAAATGGTTGTCATAGGTTAAAAACTGTAGGAGGAGATAGAATCCTACGAAAACACGAAATCAGTTGTTAATTATACTGGAAAACTAGTGGAAGACTAGTAATTGCCCGCTTGCTACGCTGCGCGCAGGATAGGGGGTTCAGACGACTGTCCTTGGGATGGGGGAATCGGCTGGCTACTACACAAAAAAGGAGTGAAGCAAATCGGAGCAGAGGGAGTGAAGTTATGTGGAAAAGAGTGGAGCAATGTATAGCTTTTATTTTTGAATTTTTCCATTTTCCATTTTCCTTTAAAGAGGGGGGAGGCGGGAGAGATGGTCCTATTGGCATGAGATAAATAGCGGAAAATGGCAGACATCTCAAGGATTAATATGGCTCCAATAACATGTTGGACATAGTTTAAGAAAATTCCGCTAGGTGGCATCATTTAGCAAAAATCTTCAAATCATAATTCAAAAATAACGGTTTTTGGCGCCAAATCGACCGAAAAGTGTAGTGGAATAAAGATGTAAGGTTTTTTCTGTAATATACTCGCCGGGACCTTTCCAAAAAGTACCCGCATGCCGGGGTACGGGAGGAAATAAAAATCGCGATTTTTTCATAGGCTTATAAAAATGCTCAAATTTGCAAATTTTCGCAGTTAAATTGGCATAGAATCTGAAAAAAAGCAGAAAATTGCTTCGGATAAAATGTCACGGATGGAGGAGATATGTATTTACCTAATAGTGTAAGTGATATGCCCGTAAGTTGTCAGAAACCACCGGTAGGTGGCGCTGAGTGGGAATGCAAAATTTGAATATATTTTTATTTTTTTAATAGGTAAATGCAATTCAATCTTTCTGAAATTTAGTACAGATAATCTTCTAATAAGTGTGCATTAAAAAAAAATGAAAAAATTGGATTATTCAACAATTCTTTTAATTAAGTTTCGAGATATATATTTCAGACGGAAATTTTGGTCGTCGAAAATTAATTTTGGCAACGTAACCGGGAGGGTAAAGAAAATACGCTCAAAAATTCAGCAAAAAATCACAAAAAAATACGCAGAAAGAATTTTGCAAATCGGGTGATATTTAGGCGATTTGTGGGCGGGGGCGATTTTGCAGGTATTAACGTAATCCAGTTAGCATATAGTGGTGAAGAAAGCGAAGCAAGTTTGACAATGAAAGCTACTTCACATATAAATGTAGGTATGATAGAAAGTAAGTGTAGGATAGCCGCTTTCCATTTCATATCACTTTACTCTATTTCATCCCTCGGACCCCCTCCCTTCTATGAAGGCACTGTTAAAAAAGTTAAATATTCGTATATATTGAGAATTTCGATTATCCAGTTGATGAATTTTTTTGTCGAATAATTTGTTCCGAGTGGATCATTAGTGTTGATTAACGTTGGTTTGCAATTTGATTTACTATTTAGTGATGATAAAAGAATAAAAAAGAAAATGTTAATTATTACGTCATTTTATATACGCGTTCTTCTCAAGTACCTCGTGTAAATGGTGATGGTAGGATGTAAGTGAAAGGCAAAGTTGGTTAAAAAATTTTAATGAAACAGAAATATCCTGTTGACGGAAGCAAGGGGATACCAGTAGGTTTTAATCTCATTGATCATTTGTCTTCTGAGTTGTTGTAAGGTTACGGCCTTAGAACAGGTGAAATCCCGATTTGAGAAATTTTGACGAATATCGCTAAATGAATGCATTGGTTTTAAAAAAGTTTTGCTCCGATATTTTGTTCACAATGTATTCTAACTGTGAATACACTCTCATTAGGAATTTTATGTAGTACTTAATTATTGAAAAATGAAATGAAAAAGTTGACAGGATTTGGTTTTGGCAATACACAAACAATTCATGTGTCCTGCAACGACGATTAGGTACTCAGGTGATATATATGTTTATAACTATTCAAACGCATGTCCTATTCGAGTGGGATTTCTTTTCTGAAATATGATTCTTATGATTCTTATGCCTAGAAAAATATATTGGAAATAGTTCAGGAAAATCCCGGTAGGTGGCATGATTTAGCAAAAATCTTGAAATCGTAATTCAAAAATAACGGTTTATGGCGCCAAATCAACCGAAAAGTGGAGTAGAATAAAGAAGTAAGGTTTTTTCTGTAATGTACTCGCTGAGACCTTTCCAAAAAGTACCCACATGCCTGGATACGGTAGAAAGTAAAAATCGCGATTTTTTCATAGCCTTACCCCTTGAAAAATGCTCAAATATGCAAATTTTCGCTGGAGTTGCCGCAGTTAAATTGGCATTCTGAGAGGAAGCTGCAAATTGCTTCGGATAGAACGTCGCTCATAGAGCAGATTTGTAGTTGTCTAATAGTGTAAGTGGTATTCCCGTGAGTTGTCAGAGACCACCGGTAGGTGGCGCTGATTGGGCATGCCAAATTTGAATAGTTTTTATTTTTTTAAATAGGTTAATGAAATTCAATCTTTCTGAAATTTAGTACAGATAATTTTCTGATAAGTGTGCATTCACAAAAAATAAAAAAATTGGATTATTCAACAATTGTTTTAATTAAGTTTCGAAATGTATATTTCAGACGGAAATTTTGGTCGTCGAAAATTAATTTTGGCAACGTAACCGGGAGGGTAAAGAAAATACGCTAAAAAAATCAGAAAAAAATCACAAAAACATAAGCAGAAAGAATTTTGCAAATCGGGTGATATTAGGCGATTTTTGGGTTGGGGTGGTTTTGCAGGTATTAATGTAATCCAGTTAGCACATAGTGGTGTAGAAGGCGAAGCAAGTTTGATAATGAAAGCTACTTCACATATGAATGTAGGTGTAATAGAAAGTAAGTGTAGGATAGCCGCTTTCCATTTCATATCACTTTACTCCATGTGATCCCTCGCACCCCCTCCCTCTAATGAAGAGATTGTGAAAAAAGTAAAATTTTCATATGTATGAGGAATTTCGAATTTGGAGTTTTGAAATTTTTTGCCGAATAATTTGTTCCGAGTGGACAGTTAGTCTTAATTGGCGTTTGTTTCTAATTTGATATGCTATTTAGTGGTGCTAAAAGAATAAAAAAAAAGTAAATTGTTACGTCATTTTATATATGCGTTTATCTCACGTACCTCGTGTAAATGGAAAAAAATGGTGATGGTAGGACGTCAGTTAAAGGCAAAGTTGGTTAAAAAATTTTTATGAAACAGAAATATCCTGTTGACGGAAGCAAGAGGATACCAGTAGGTTTTAATCTCACTGATCATTTGTCTTCTGAGTTGTTTTAAGGTAACTGCCTTAGAACAGGTGAAATCCCGATTTGAGAAATTTTGACGAATATCGCTAAATGAATGCATTGGTTTAAAAAAAGTTTTGCTCCGATATTTTGTTCACAATGTATTCTAACTGTGAATACACTCTCATTAGGAATTTTATGTAGTACTTAATTATTGAAAAATGAAATGAAAAAGTTGACAGGATTTGGTTTTGGCAATACACAAACAATTCATGTGTCCTGCAACGACGATTAGGTACTCAGGTGATATATATTGTTGCGAGCGTGGCCTTTGGTTCGTTATTTAAAAACACAATATTAAATACTTATTATACAAGTTCTTTATTGCACTCTAATCATACAAAATTCATAAACTTTCTATTAATCAACTCAACTCTAATTATCGCTAATACTGTACTTTCAATTATCGCAATCTAATTACAACACTTTCGCACGTTTATTACTTTCACTTGTTAACACTGCAACGTCTAAGACAAGACTCTTATTCTGGCTATGACAGCTGTTATATTTATACCCTAGAAACTCTCCAGATTATTGTCGAGTGTTCTATTTTCCAGAAGCTTCTTGACTGTTCTATTCATTCTATTCCTGAACCTTCCTGTAGATACCATAATCAATTCTCCGAACCTAAAGTCGTTTACTTCTCCATTGCCAGTAGATGTCACCAGTTGCACTGCCCCCTTCTTAAATTTGTTCGTCCCGAATAACATGTGGTCCACGGTCTTGATGCTCGTAGTATTGACACAAGCGGTCCAAATGAACAATTTTATGCTTGCCTCTTGTGCCACGCTGAGTCCTGTATACCACGTCATTATTTCTAGTTACTACTGAATACGGTCCTTCCCAGTGTTGTTGCAATTTTGGAGAACGTCCCTTACGTCGTCTCGGATTGTAGAGGCAAACAAGATCACCTTCATTAAATCCTGCGGAATTAGCACGTAGGTCATAGCGGGTCTTCATCCGATCAGTATTTGTTGCTAATTTCGTCCTCGTGCCCTCGTGCACATAAGCTGATTGTTGTTTGAGCTCCGATACGTAGTCTTCTGGTAACTTTTGTTCACCTCTGGGGGTACCGAATTTGAGGTCGCTAGGTAAACGCATCTCTCTTCCGAATATGACTTTAGCTGGGGTTTGTCCGGTAGTACTATGAATAGCTGATCCATAAGCCATTAGGAATATAGGAATTTGTCGATCCCAATCGCGTTGATGATAGTCAACTACTTTCTTTAGATGCTCGATCAATGTTCTGTTGAAGCGCTCTACCATTCCATCAGATTGTGGATGTAAAGGAGTTGTTCTAGTTTTTCTTATTCCCAACATTTTACACATCTCCTGGAAAGTCCGCGATTCGAAGTTCCGTGCTTGGTCCGAATGAAGTTCGTGAGGCACTCTAAACCTACTGACCCAATTCGTTATTATTTGTTCCGCAACTGTGGTTGCCTCTTGATTAGGGATTGCATAAGCTTCAGGCCATTTACTGAAATAGTCAATGGCAACTAAAATATAACGGTTACCGCCATCCGTTTCAGGAAAAGGTCCAGCGATGTCTACAGCTATCCTTTCAAAGGGGGCTCCGACGTTATACTTATGCATTTCTCCTCTGCTTCTGTGTTGCGGCCCTTTGCAAGCAGCACAAACAGTACATCTGCGGCACCACTCCTCCACATCTTCTCGCATATGTAGCCAATAAAACCTTTTTCGAATTTTGGAAATGGTTTTGTTCACTCCCAAATGTCCTCCAGAGGTTCCACCGTGCACTTCTTCTAGAACATCTTTGACGTTTGATGCTGGCACGACTATCTGCATTCGGAAATATTCGCCGTTAGGTGCTTCCCATTTGCGTTTTAATATACCACATTCAACATGAAGAGAGCTCCATTGAGCCCAGTAACTTTTCAGCTTCTCACTCCGTTCCGAAATATCCTTCCAGTCTGGTCTTTCCATATCTTCTTTCCAAGCGAGAATAGGTGAAATGTCCGGATCTTCTCGTTGTGCTGTTCTCAGGTCCTCGTTGTCCCAACCTGTAGATGGTTCCACGGTTACCAACTGTATAGTTGCTGTTGTTTCTTTTTTTTTCCACCCGTGCGCAATGTTTGCATTCAAGTCTGCATGGACGTCGTGAAAGGGCGTCTGCATTTCCATGGATACGACCTCTTCGGTGTTGGATCTCAAGATCATAAGCCTGGAGTCGCTCTATCCATCTCGCGACTTATCCCTCAGGGCTCTTAAACTGCAGAAGCCATTTAAGCGCTGCATGGTCGGTGCGAAGGATGAATTTCTGCCCGTAGAGATATTTATGAAAATGTTTTGTTGAACTTACAATAGCAAGTACCTCTTTTCTTGTAGCACAATAATTTTTCTCTGGATTTGAATGTGCTTTGCTATAGTAAGCTACTCGAACTTCTTGACCATTCTCCTCCTGCGAAAGCACTGCACCAATACCTTCATTGCTGGCATCAGTGTCTAATATAAATGTTTTTCCCAGCTTTGGATAATGAAGTACTGGAGCTTCACAGAACTGTTGCTTCAAATTTTCAAAACTTTCGTTGCATTTATCCGACCATATGGACGCCCTTCCCTTTTCTGTAAGTTGATGTAGGCTTCTTGCTATATCTGCAAAACCTTTCACGAATCGCCTGTAGTAGGTAGCTAAACCAAGAAAACTCCGTAATTGATGTTTGTCCTTTGGAACTGGCCAATTTTTGACGGCTTCTATCTTCTCTGGATCGGTTCTTACTCCTTGTGATGAAACTATGTGCCCTAAATATTTAACTTCATCTTTGAATAGAGCACATTTACTCGCACTGAGTTTCAATTTTGCATCTTTGAGTCTTTGAAGTACGTCTCGTAAGTTGTTTTTATGTTCCTTGAATGTCCTTCCGATAACTATTATGTCATCCAAGTAGACAAGACATGTTTTCCAGGTTAAACAACACAGAACACATTCCATTAGTCGTTCGAATGTGGCTGGAGCATTACATAACCCAAATGGCATTACTTTGAATTGCCATAAGCCACTGTCAACTGAGAAAGCAGTTTTATCTCGGTCCTTGGGATGTATTTCCACTTGCCAGTAACCACTCTTCAAATCCAATGTGGAAAACCATTGCGCTCCGGAAAGGGTATCCAACGTGTCATCAATCTTTGGTAATGGATAGCTATCTTTTCTCGTCACGTTATTTAGTTGACGGTAGTCTACGCAGAATCGGGTGCTGCCATCCTTTTTCCTAACCAGAACAACCGGCGATGTCCAAGGGCTGTTAGATTCCTCTAGTATGCCTTGTTTCTTCATGGAGTTCATCATGTCTGCAACTTCTGGTTGTTTGGCTAATGGCAATCTTCGTGGTGTTTGTCGAATGGGCCTGGAATCTCCTGTATCGATCCGATGCTGGACATGATTTGTTTTACCATAGTCATCATCATTCATTGCAAATAATTCCGAAAATTCATTGATCACATCTTTGGCATCGCTGTGTTATTGTTCACTTAAGGCACTGGACGAAAGAAGTTTCTGAACCTGTTGGGTAGTAGCTGGTATAGGTTTTGTCTCCCTGATATTACTACCATTATCCAAATTGACGATTTGGTAAACGGGTTCACAATTTCCAATTATAGCACCTTCTTTTAGTTGTACCTTATTTTCGGATGTGTTAAGCACTCTGACTGGTATTAACGTTGCACCTTCTGCCTTCACTAAAGTCTTCCCCACAATGATGCTCGATGTGACTTTTGTGGGGTTAGGCTCCACCAGATAGAATCGGCAGGTCCCGATGTCATCAGTAAGCTTTGTCTATATTAGTGTCTCGGAGCATGGCGAAAGAGTAATATTTTCGCAGACCATCGTCCTTACTTTCGCAGGATGATCTGCTCCTTCTCCTAGTTTCATAGGAATTTCTATGTTCCCATATTTGAGAATTCGCTCTCCGACATCCAGATTTATTTTGTACGTGGTCATGAAATCTATTCCAAGAATGCATTCATCCATTATGTCTGAATCCAGAAGAGTGTGAGGAAATAGTAGTTCGCCTAGTTGAACATCTAAAGTTATTTCTCCAAACACCCGTGCTGCTGCTCCAGTTGCTGTTCTTAGTAGATATTTGCTGGTATTATGAAGCCATTTGTTCTTAACAAGATTTGTTCAAATAACTGATCTTGCAGCTCCAGTATCGATAGTGACTGCGCAGTCATTTTTTCCTACACTTTCATATATAACAAGACTGCTATTATTTCTCTGCAACTGGCCTACTTGAATGATGACTTCGGGGCTGCCGATTCCACCAACCAACTTCTGCCCCACAAAGTTGGTTTTTACTAGTTTTCCGACTGCTCAACAGGAGAGCTGATGCGACTAGTCGCTGCTTGATATCTAGTCTCTCCATGAATAGCTTGTTCCCTGGCTCGACATCTTTGGCACTCTTCTTTCCCTTCTTCAGGTGATTCCACTCGTCGACGTTTTCTGCAGTCTCTTTGAAAGTGCCCTGATCTATTAGAATTCCAGCATCGAAGGACACCACGTGAAGGCGGGCTCTGTGATGATTGCACTCTGTTACAAGTACATTCTTCCACTGAAATTTCTCTTACTCGTATTGCACTCCGTGAAGCTTGTCTGGCGGATTCATACGCTAATGCATAGGCTAGTGCTTCTGCTGTTGATTTCTTTCCTGCTAGCCTTAACGCTTGTTGTAAATTTTGATCTGCAATAGCGTTCACAAATGCCTCCGTCGCCACTTCATTAAGGAAATCCGCATTTACGCTGGAGTATGAAAGATGCGCTAATCTTTCCACATCAGCATTGTTGTAGTGATTCGCCATGCTTTTGAATCCTGTTGCGCAACTGTGGGCGATATACTTGCTGCATGTGCTCATCTCCGTAACGTAATTCTATCGCCTGTACTAATAAAGAGTAGTCACGTTGATTTTCAATCGGTACAGTTTGTAAGAGTTCTGACGCAGGAGCTCGAAGTGCTAACACCAGAGCTATAGCTTTGTCTTCATCATTCCATCCATTTACCTCTGAAGCTGCCTCGAATTGTCTCTTGAAGATATGCCATGAATTTTGTCCATCAAATATTGGAGGTTTCATTCTACCTGCGCCAGATATTTCAGCTGTGTGAGGGGCCGTGAGCAATGCCATTTTTAGTTGTATTTCTAAAATTCAAGAGAAAAAATTACGAAAAAAATTTAGCTTAACGGTTCGGGAGGTGGGGTGTTTTACCACCCCTTATAAGAGTTGCATAAAATGTGGCGTGTTGGATCTCAAATTAAATACGTAAAGAGTGTGATCTAGTGCGCGCTATTTCTTTCGTATACATTAGCGGTCTGTTGTGAACGTTTTTTTGTTTGGGTGGCAAATTTCTTCGACGTAACCTGTTACGTTGTGGGACGCTGGGATGTTTGAGTGGGTGTGGATTCAAAAACGGCTTAGTGTCTGTAGTATATCCAACGATTTTTCTTTATGAAGACATACTGCTCTTTTCTTTGGTCTTTTGCAGCAAACCGAGGTTCCCGAAGAAGAAAGAAAAGAAAAAAAGAAAAATCCAGTACAACAATGAACGCGAAATGGAATATCAGATTGCGCACTGTGCTGCCACGAATTGTTATCAGTCGAAAACAACATACGCGGATCTCACGACGGACACGATGACAAAAACATAATAGAGTAGCGATAACCCGTTGCGGAGAGGCACGCTACGGCGCACTTAGAATTGCAGCAACTAATGTTTAAGAATTTATAAAATCGTATTATCAGATAAGTAGTAGAACTAGCGACTTTGTATCAACTAATGACTTAGAATTCAGGATATTGTATTTAGCTACTAGAAGTAATCTGATCTGAGATCTTAATATTTACACGAAAAAAAAACAAAACATCGCGCATATACTTTCCAGCTCGCTTCTAGGAAATTACAATTTGCCGCTTTAATTGTAGGCATTCCATTAATTAAAGCGCAGAATTGCACGCCAAAATTTCATTCAAGTAGCCAACGTTAAGTAATATGGCAAGTACCCTGTCTGATAGGTTCGCCACTATCAAGTCATCGGGTGTAGATTTTCTGGTTTTTGCACCCCTCTTTTTCTTCTGGTTCGTGCTTTCTGAGAGGCAAGATACAAGAGCTTGTTGAGCGTGCTATTTTTAATAATATTGGGAGGAATAAATTTACTTTTAACAGATAAAGAATAATAGGAAGAAGTTTTATATTCCTCGTAGGCAGTTATTATTATTTTATGGAAGAATTATACATATACATGTATAAAATCATTAGAAACATAGCTGGATATGCGCACACATATATATTTCGGGTCGACTTCTGAAATAGTAAATTTGTTTTGTGTGAAACCATATGAAGTAATTCTATTGAAAGACATATAATTAACCTCAACCACAGTGCAGTTATTGAACTCTGAACTCTTCCAATAAGAGGTGTTAATTTGATATTCAAAGAAAAATGCCATTTTTTGAGATAAATGATCGGATCTTTATTTCATTATAAAGAGGAAGGTATGCCGTTAATAATGGAAAATAACATCAGCCAAATGACCACCACAACCACGCCTACAGGACCATATCCTTTTCATGAAATTTTCCATAACTAAATCGCAAAGTGGCTGCCCTATGTCCTCGATAGCCTCACGAATTCCATCTTGGAGATCTTGAATCGACGCTGGGCTTTTGGCGTAGACTTTCTCTTTCACGTGGCCCCAAAGGAAGAAGTCGCAAGGTGTTAATTGTGTGGCCAATTGTGATCACCTCTTCGAGAGATAACACGGTCCGGAAACTTTTCCCGTAAAAGATCAATGATTTCGTTGCTTGTATGGCACATAGCGCCGTCTTGTTGAAAGTAAACGTTGTCCAGATCAATACCATCCAATTCCGGCCATAAAAAATCATTAATCATCTGCCGATAGCGCAATCCATTCACCGTAACTGATGCTCCAGCCTCATATTCGAAAAAGTAAGGTCCAATGACCCCGCGGGACCATAAACCGCACCAAACAGTTACACGTTGAGGATAGAGAGGCTTTTCAACAATAACTCTTGGGTTTTCCGAGCCCCAGATGCGACAATTTTGCTTGTTGACGAGGCCATCGAGGTGGAAATGGGCCGAATCACTAAACATGAGTTTTCGATGGAATTCCGGATCATTTTCATGCATTTCAAGGACCCAATCAGCACAGAATCGACGTTGTTGATGATCGGCCGGCTTGAGTTCTTGTGTTAACTTAACTTTATAAGCCTTAAGACCCAAATTTTTATGCAAAATACGGTGTAATGACGTTTGTGGAATGCCTAATTCCAAAGAACGACGAGGAATGGACAAACCTGGGTTTTCTTCAACACTTTCGGCTACAGCAGCAATATTCTCGGCTGTTCTTGAGCGACGTGCACGGGTTTTATTCTTCACATCAATAACTTGTACCGATAGCTCGAATTTTTCTACCAATTTCTGTATTGCGGTCCGACAAGGTGCTTCACGACGACCCAAAACTGTTCGAGTTTTACGAACCGTCTCTGCCACATTTTCACCATATTTTAGTGAATTTTAATAATTTCAATGCGTTGTTGAATCGTGTATCGTTCCACTTTTATTAATGGCGTAGTTTCTACTTGTCAAATGTCAAAAAATGACAGGTCCAAAAGTGACATCTATCGAAATAGCGGGCTAATTAAAATAACACCTCTTATTGGAAAATCCTTTATATAGTAACGTACTTTCAACTAACTTCTGCTATCGTGCGGATATTTTATTTGGAATTTCATATTTTGAAGTATACGTATATAAAGAAAAACGTATTTGAAAGTAACTTCTGCGAATATTTTATTATTTGGAAATGTATACGTTTAGAAGTATACATACCTATCGATACTTACTCGGGACTAGCCCCTGATGTTGTGCAGCCTTTTGTTTTTTTTTTTGAAAATATAAACACGTTTAGCATTAACTAATTTTGCTAGTCATTTTTTTTAGATATATATACTTGTGCGGTATTGAATTTTACTCCAAGTGGCTGTAAAATTAATTAATACATCAATACGGAGGCAGTATTAAACTGGGAACGACTGACTGTTAGCGGTAATTAATCCACCCCAATTCTCCCCGCTGACGTTTCTCGACTACAGTTTCTTGGTTAATCTTAAACCCAAGATCAGTGAAAGAAAGTAATTATAGAAACGAACCCGCCTATCTTCACTAGCTGCCGGAATTCGGTACAAACTCTGTAAAGCAAAGTTTCGATTATTGTTACTCTCCTTGAAGCTCGGGAGGTACGTAACAATTTGGCGCCCAACGTGGGCCATATTAATAATACGCTTTTAATTTTTCATTTATATTTTTGGCTGAAGAGAGAGTAAGTTTCGTATTTTAGTGATTCTCGCGGAAGGTATATAACGCATTTGGGCAACTTAAATGATAACATATGACCAACGACAAATGGCTCTATAAAACGCATATGCACGCACTCATCAAGCTAAATATATATATACGTTTATGATTTGTGCTGATATTAATAGGGTAGAAAAAAGAAGAAGTAGAGGTTAACATCCTGGGAAGTTGCATATAGTATCCTATTATAAGGTGATTGTAGAGTAAGTTTCGAAAGTTTCTGAAAGATAGCACGGTGAATTTAGTGTCTGTGAAATTTTCTAACTAGTGTTGTTAATGATCTTTTTTACTTTAATTGGCAGCGATTTTTGTTAAGCTCACTTGAATTGTTCCTGGCGGAGGATAGCAGAGTGGAGTCCAATTTGTTAGTATATATATATATATATATATTTATATATATGTCCTAATTTAATGATACTAATTTTGGTTGTAATCGACCGTTTCTTTTTTTGCAGTTCCTACCGCTTAGTGGTCCTGCTTTGCTTAAAGCATCACATACCTATATACACACACTAGCAAGTAAAACACTCGGGACACCTTTAAGACAGCGGTTTCGATTTTCCTTAGATATTGCTTTAAGATTCTAGTAACAGGGAATTCTTGGTGCAGTGGATTGTGGCATAAGATATATGGGATTATAGAAAGAGGAGACCTTTAGGAAAAGGAAACGATAAGTTCATCTAGGGCCACCTTACACTGGCGATTTCATGACTAACAATATTTATACTTAGAAACAGGGGTGAGTATTTAAAGGCAATACTTCGGACCCAAATAACTTTGCGTAATATGTCAGTCGATAGATCTGGTATATTGAATATTACCCCAGATGATCCGTAAAATAAAAGTGTGCCGATATTAGTTGAATTAGGAATACTGAGTTTAGTAATCGCCGGGAGTCCATTGTATTTGAGCGCCTCCTAAATTTTTTTTCTCTTTAATATTCGAAGCTCCTTGTTTACTGCGGAAATAGCAGGTTTACCTAAAATGGAAGTAAGTAGGTTTTGTGTTTTTTTGTGTTCATTTATTTAGAGAACAACTACACAATTAAATCTATCAATTTATAATTATGTGTAGGAACTACGAACATTCGAAAAATGAAACTTAATACTTAATAATACACTAATATTTGTATATATTTAATTAAGCTATTTTTTAATTAATACATATTATGTATGCTAAGTAGTAAATAAAGAAATTACATTATTGACTAAAGAATATTGCATATTTTACTGTTGAAAAAAATTGTATAATAAGGATCGGAAATTACGTCCATTGCTGCTTCTCTTTATGCTATTTGGGAGAGCGTTCCACAGTCTCGCAGATTGTACCAAAAATTGACGTTCAGTAGTCCGATATTTGAAACTCGGCTGAATTAAATTAAGTGTTCTTGATGATTGTACAAAATTAATTTTATTAAATAAGTAAATGGGCTTCTGGCTATAAATTATATTCCGCAGAAACAGTAGTATTCTTACTCCCAAATACGACTTAAGTGTACATCCAAAGATTGACTTTATATATGGAGAGACATGGTCATAGCGCTTCAAACCAAATATGTAACGAATGGCAGAATTAAAAGCAACATTTAATTTTCTCCAGGTGGTAGAATCGAGTGCATAAAAGATCTCACATCCATACGTTATGAGAGGCACTACAAGTGATTTTACTAAAAACATGCGGGTATTTTGAGGAGTATATTTTGCAGATGCTGAGAGCTTGCGGAGGGTAGCAAATACTCTGCAAATAACACGGTTAAAATAAACATTCCAGCTTAAAGTTTGGTTGAATACTATACCCAAGTTATTAACGGATTTGCTATATGGGTAACCTCATCATTAATCTTCAAAGCAGGGAAAAAAGATGTATCAAGCTCAACTTTAAATATAACTATTGAGGCGGACTTTGAAGCGTTAAGATTTAGCTTATTCTGCAGTGCCCAAGAATGTATGTGCATAAGATCGGTATTGGCACAGTGTACTGCATCTTCAATAGATTCCAGTGGCTTAGAGATATAAAGTTGAAAATCGTCAGCATACACATGAAATTTACAATGTTTGACTACCAAGGTTAAATCATTAATGAACATAGTGAACAGCAATTGGCCTAAAACTGATCCTTGAGGAACCCCTGCAAGAACGGGAAGAAAATGAGAGGCTTTATTTCCACTAACAACTCGCTGTTTGCGACCACTAAGGTAAGACATTATAAGCTTACAGCCGGATGAGGAAAAATTGAAGTGAGCTACGAGTTTATTAAACAAAACCATGTGATCCACATTGTCAAAAGCCTTAGAGAAATCCAGCAGTACAAGTACTGTTGCCATATTATAATCAATTGAATTACGAATGTCATCGGATATTTTAATCAAAGCAGTTGTGCAACTATGCTTAACTCTGAAGCCAGATTGATATTCGGATATCAAGTTATTATTTTCAATATAACATATGATTTGGTTATGCAGTATTTTCTCGAATAGCTTAGAGAAGAATGGAAGAATAGAGATAGGACGGTATGCTGATGAAGATTTTTTAGGAATTGGTATTATCTTTGCTAATTTCCATTTTTTGGGAAAACATGAGGAAGTTATGATAGTGTTTAAGTTATATGTAAGATACGGTAGCAAAATAGGTAGAATAGTTTTAACGAATCTAGGATGTATGCGATCGAGACCCACTGCGTTCGATCTTATACCAATAACTGCCGCATATACCTCCTGCTCAGTCATGTGCACAAAGGAAAACCCCTCAGGAGGAATATTACGAATGAATTCAGCATATCTACTATTAAATACATGTTCACTGCATGAGCTAGATGTTGAAATAAAGCTTTGATTTAGTACATAAAGATCAACATTCACATCAATAGGCTTAGATTTCCCAACGCCAAAATCTTTAAGGTTCATCCAAAGTTTCTTAGTGGAAACTCTGTCATCAAACTTGGACCTATAATAAGAGATCTTGGAATGTAAGATTTCTTTGTTTACGGCATTACGCAGAGATCGAAAAACATTCCAGCATTCACTGGTGCGAAATCGTTTCCACCTACGGTAAGCAAAATTTCGTTTAGAAATAAGACTTTCAATTCTTATAGTAAACCATGGACAGCAAGGATTAATTATAATTCGAGTTTTGATTGGAACGTATTTATCGAAAAGATATTCAATAAAATTCTCAATACAACTAACTTGATCATCAACTGATGTGAGTGAATAAATAATATCCCAATCAAGCTCGGTAGCTTCATTTAAAAGGCTATCATGATCAACACATCTGAAATCTCGGTATGAAAAAAATTGTTTTGTAGGGGAAACGGGCTCTAAATCGTAAGCAAGAAAAATTAGATCATGTCTAGAAAAACTAGGAACAGAGATTTGATTAAAAAAAATAGCAGCTTCCTTGTTAGCAACGATAAATAAATCAAGCAGGGTAGAAGAAGTAGATGTAAAATGTGTTCGGGTAGTAGTGTTAACGAAATCTAATCCATATGCTTGTATCATATTAGTCAACGCAGTAGCTGTAGTACTGCGTCCAAGTAGATCTGCATTAAAGTCGCCAGAAATAATTATATGTGAGTATAGATGTCCAAATCCGTCAAGGACAGCTTCCAAAGTGGCAGTATTGGAAACATTTGGCGGTTTATACACAGAGCCAATCAAGCATTTAGCAGAGTTAACTTGAATTTCAACAAATATATACTCAATTTCAGAATTAGGATCAGATTGAGTCACTAAACGAGCATGTAGCGAATTCTTAATAAAACAGCAACTCCACCTCCCATTCTTGTAGTACGATCATTACGAAAAGTTGCAAACTGATGGAGGTCTACCAATTCATCACATAAATGCGGCTTCAGCTATGTCTCCGAGATACAAATAACATCTAAGGAGCAATTGGAGAAAATATTTCTAAATTCGTGAATTTTGGGAAACAAGCTTTGAGCATTAAAATGACAAACCTTAAGACCATCTCTTTTGTTACACAGAATATTTAACATAATTTTAGTATTATCGTACAACCCGGGAGAAAAGGAAACGCATGAACTCACCATTGGATAACTAATTAAGGATTATTTAAGTAAGCATGATAAATAGCAGCAACGAACGCAATCGATATATAGAAATACAAACTGGTTATTAAAATTGAGTTAATTAAGTAAACAATCATGCAGAATTTTAACAGCATAAATAATAAAAAATAAAAAGAGCATACATAAGAGCTATTATAAAATTTTAAGCTACATATTATAAAATCTTTCAAATTACAATACTTTATATCAAGATCAATCATCATTATACTATATTCAATGTACCTAACAAGCTGATCGCTGCAAATCGCTACTTTATACAAAACAAAATTGGCAGAAAAATAAAATAATTAAATAAATAAATAAAAGAACAGAATTATATACATAATAAAGACACCACAGAGTAAGAATGCATGCAATTATGGTCATGCATCAGTTCGATTATTCATTGGTAGATATATGAAATTCATTAAATTGAGCGATGCTGGTAATCACAACAACATTATCTCCATGATTTTTTTGTACATGAACACGGCCATTAACAGTGAAAACACTCACAATCTTCTTCAAATGCTTAAGGCGTAACGCTTTGCGATATATTGCATAGTTACATTTAGTAAGGCTTTCATGAATATATATGCGACTAGTTGAGTCTAGACCAACATCACGCAGCATTAATGGTCTCTTGCAGTCTTTAAATTTCATTGATATACCCTTTAAAATAATATTTTTCTCATGCGGTGAGCGGCACTTGATAATAATAGAGGTGTCACCACTATCCGTAACTTTTGACTTCACACGAAATATATTGGTTATATCAGGAGCACTAATATTAATTGCAGAGCACAGCTTATCGAAAATTTCACGCAAGTTTTCATTCCCCGTTTTGGGAATACCATTTAGAATGATATCCGAGGCAATTTGATGACGTTCAAGAGCATCGACTCTATTTGACAAGCTAATCACAGACGAATTGAGTTCATTTATTTTAAAATCAAATTTGTCTGCAAGTACTGCCGTCAAATTGCTGTGCACGTCGCTAGTAATCTGTTCGTGGAGCTCTTTTAATTGCCGCTGGAAGTCGTTTCGAAAACTGTCCAGTTTTTTACCCAGATCAGCGATCATCAGATGAAGACCTGAGCTATCTCTGTTAGTACACACAGATGCATTAGAGCTGCTACCATCAGAAGTACTCAATACATTAATCGCTGTTGTAGGTGTAGATGGTTTACCGCTTCCCTGTTTCTTGTTTCGTGTCTCCACACCGGTACCAACCATAGTTAACAAGCACAACAAAATAAAAAATTTGCAGATTATGAATTTAAGAAGAAAAGATAATACTGCACTTATAACAAATGCGAGTTAATAATACTCGGATTAAGACTTATTTAACCAGATTTAAAAACTTTAAAAAGAGATAAAATAACCGAGCAAAATTAAGAAATTTGCAGACGACCTGTTAAGCACGTCTAGCATGCAGAGCACATCACACTAAACTGGTTATCACAAGATGCGCTTTAGTTTGAAATGACAATTCGAGGATTAGATACAGAAAATGTAAATGATATGAGGAAAACATTCCGAGCCACAATGAAAAATGAAGGGTCGGGAGAAAGCTTTGAGGTCGAAGAATACCCATTTGAGTTCACGGAGGTTAAGAAAGCTATTGAATCTCAAATTAAGGAGGTCAATAAACTCTTGGAAGTTTTTAAGGGTGAAACGGGGCACAGCAATTTCAAAAAGATATCCAATAAAATGTTATGGACGTTGGGTAGGGCAAGGCGGTTAGAGCTTTCGACGGAAGAGGAACAAAGGCAGAGAAGCAGACTCAAAGGAGCGCTTGTACTTTTGTTAGGATCGCTCCAGACGAAAGTCTACGGGGGTTATTCGAATGGCGATAACGAAGATGATGAAGGCTTTATGGATAGTAGTCACATCAACTCCCGAAGAGTCTCGATATATAAGTGGGACCTTAAGTTTTCCTGTGGATGGGATGAATCCTTAAATTCTTTTTTACAAATGGCCTTAGAGCTTACTGAATCTCCTGGTATAACTAAGTCAAAATTATTCAAATCGGCGATGGAGTTATTTTCGGACTAGCCCTTAATATGGTATCGCGCAAATAAACAAAAAAATCGTAATTGGGATGAGTTAGTGGTAGAATTGCGCAAACAATTTCTTCCTGCCAATTACGACGATCGTCTTTTAGGCGAAATTAAGAGAAGGACACAAGGTCAGGACCAGAAAATTGGAACGTATGTAGCAGTTATGACCAACAGGTTTTCGCGACTTAACATCACGCTGCCTGAGGATCAGAAACTGAGAATCCTAAAACGGAATATTAGTCCCTTATACCAAACCCAGTTCGGATTGAGAGACGTTGAGTCAGCTGATGGTCTGGTAGAACTAGGAAGAAATCTCGAAGCTGTTCGTACATCCATAGAAGATTTTGTACCACCACCCACTAGACGGAATACTAAATTGCTGGAACCTGACCCAGCTTATGTTACCGCATCACAGCCCACAGACCTCATCAACTCGGATGAGACCATTCAACAACCAGGTCGTCTAAACTATCGATGTTTCAACTGCAAATATCAAGGTCAAACAGCCAGGTACTGTAAAGACCGAAAGAGATTCTTCGGCTGCGGAAAACCAGAAGTATGTAACTCGTATGCCCTGAGTTGTCAGGGCCCACCGTTAGGTGGCGCTGAGTGGTCATGCGAAACTTGAATAGATTTTATTTTTTTTTTAAAAAGTAAATGAAATGCAATCTTCCTGAAATTTAGTATAGATAATCTTCCGATACGTGTGCATTCATAAACACGTAAAAAAGCTAGAATTGGTATAAGACCAATTCTTATGATACCCTAGATGAATGCCCGTATTAAATTTCGTATGGTCACCGATCTATTCAAGTATTGATTTTGAAGTTGTTTTTCGCATATATTTCTAGAACAGTTTGTCGCACAGAAAAAATGGTAATAACCAATTTGATAGGATTTCGTATTCTGCAGAAGTTCTTAGTACAATAAAAATGTCTTGGACTGATCGTTTTCAAAGTATACGTAAAAAACCGAAATTTTTATATGGCAACACCAAGAAGGACTTGCCCGATTTAGTCCAATTTTGACATCTTATTTGCTAATGTAGTAAAAACATCATGTACGAAATTTCAACTCTCTATGTCGATGCGTAATCAGGCAGTGTCCAAATATATAGCGGAAAACGAAATTTTTATATGGCAACCCCACGAAGGAGTTGCCCGATTTATCTCATTTTCGAACTTAATTTTGCTTCTTTTTTTTTAAAGTCCGTGTATGAAATTTCAGCTCTTTTGGTATACGCGTTCTATCATGCGCACAGACGGACGGACGGACAGACGGACGGACGGACGGACAGACGGATGGACGGACGGACATGCAAAAATCGAAATAACTTTTAATATTACGAATGGGTGTCCAATCCATTTTGCTCTACCATCATTATTTCGAGGTGTTACAAACGGAATGACAAACTTAGTATACCCCTATGATTTCATCTAGGGTATAAAAATAAAAAAAATTTATTATTCAACAATTCGTTTAATTAAGTTTCGAAATGTATATTTCAGACCGAAATTTTGCCCATCGAAAATTAAATTTGGGAACGTAATTGGGAGGGTAAAGAAGATATGCTCAAAAAATCTGAAAACAATAAAAAATAAATAAGCAGAAGGAATTTTGCAAATCGGATGATATTTAGCCGAGCTATGGGGTGGGGATGAAATTGTATGGAGATTTAATTTAAAAAATTTCATTCAACAAAGCTCTCCAGATTGGAAAAAAGAGTACACCGTCCTATAGTACTCCCCGAGACCTTTCATTTGATATGCAACATAGTGTATAAGAAGTACTCCCCCGCCGGGGGTACAAACCCCGCACCCTAAAGTACCCCGGGACGAAACTCGTAATAGAGTCAAAAATCATAAAAAAATCACAATAAATTCAGTAAAAAGAATTTTTAAAATCGGCTGGAATTTAGCCGAGAAAATAGGTGTTGACTTGAGTAGCACACATTCATACGCATGCAGTTAATTAGATTGAATTTAATTTAGTGTACCTTGTGATGTTGATTCATTAATTTCTTATTTTGGTGGGAAACGTGAGGACTAACGGGGGAAAGATGTTTGGAGGGTATTTAGGGAATGGGGAGGGGCAGCCCATGGAGCGGTAGGGATAATTTTCAGGGGAAGTATAAGGGGGTGGGGGAAGAGCAAATCGTTATTTTTTCAGTTTTTGTTCAGGAGAATCTCCCAGCTTCCCGCAAACAATTTTTTTTCCACCCGTGAATGATGGAGGCTTAACAGGCGCATATATCAGGTGTAAAAATCTTGAGAGAGTGGAGGGGAAATGTATGAGGAAAAATTAAAAAAGAACGCATTTTAGCACCCGTTGGACAAATGCTCTTGCTGCGCTTACAGGAACTCGGATATTCCATTTTTTTTTTACATTTATAAAGCCAGTTAGCAAGGGTAACTTTTGGCTGTGTGACATGTTGGAATAGAATAATTAGTAATAGTACAATTGTACGTGGAAAAACAAAATTAGGTTTTGCGTGGAAACTTGCGGGGAAAGTGGAGGGAGTGTATATGCCGGGTATCTGTCGGGTAGGAAGGGGAAAGATATAGAAGGGTAGGGGAATTTTTTCGAAGAAGTATAAGGGGGGCCTGGGAATGACAAACCGTTTTTTTACAGTTTTTGTTCAGAGAAATTCCCCCCTTACCCCGAAAAAATTTCCCCCTCCCCGAAAAAGATGCGCCTCAAGCAGTCGCATATAGAACGTATGAAAACTTGGAGGGGGTGGAGGGGAAATTTTTCAGGAAAATTATGAAAAGCACGAATTTGACCACCCTAAAATAAATGCTCTTGCTGCGCTGGTAGGAATTTCGAAATTTTGAATTTTTCTTTTCGATTTCGAAAGCCCGTCATCTTAGATAAGTTTCAACGCTCTACTATGTTGGAATTGAATAATAAATAATAGTAGAATCAGGCGTTGAAAAAATCTCACGTTTAGTACCAACAATTTTAGAAATTCGAAAATCTAAAAACGCCAAAAATGGCCACTGCAGACGTGTATCAGGTGATAAAATTTCATTCAAATCGGTTTATAATTACAGCAGTTCTGATCATATCAAATCGTGGGTACCCAACCAATTGGACACCTCCCACCCCAGCCCTTTTCATAAAAATCTATAGAAATTTATATGAGCTACTATTATTTCAAAAGTTGTATTTGCATTTCATGTTTCATATAGATAGATTGTAATTTGACAAAAATATATATGTAGGAAAAATCGGTTGGGTTTGCACCCCCACCCTAAAAGTTCCCCCCCCCCCCTCGTATAACAAAATTTTCTTCTATGGATTATAGTACTTAATAAAGCAAAGCGATTGAGAAAACCGTTTCTCGATTGGACTTAATCCTACCGAGTTATGTCAATTTGAATATTCAATGATCTAGTACTACACCTCGAATAGAAAACAGTGTAGTACTACACAACTAAGTATGCAGGTCGAAAGATCTTAATGTCCGACATACGGTGAAGTTTTTTCAAAAAATTAGAAAATATCCTACGCCCCCTGCAGGGGGTCAAATTTCAATCTAGTACATTTTGAAAAATCTAGTACGCCATGAGATGGGCGAATTTTTTCTAAGAAGTTTGAGTAGCCACACCCTTTACCCTGAGCTCAAATAGCTGAAGGAAAATTAAAAGGATTTTAAGAGCCTAATTTCCCCACCCCCCTTCCCCTCGTAAGGAAAAAAACGTAGCCTATCTAATACAGGACTGAATTATATATTAAAAAAAAATACCCGAATAAAATCGGCCAGTAATCTTCGGAGGAGATAGGTAAAAGGTGTTTTCAATATGTATGGAAAATTTCCCCTTAAATTTTACGATGTTCAGCCCCATGTAGTTCCCTCCGCTCTCCATCGACGAACTTGAAAATCAACTACATTAATCAGCTAGTCGACATCTTTCATTTAAGATATTAATCAGTCATCTGCGATGCTTGGTTGAGAAAATATAGCCGCTTAAAGTTGAAACTATGAACCCCCGCCCCTCCAAGAACTTCCCCCTTCCGCAAAAATGAATAGGACCAAAAGAAGCGCCATAACGGGGTCTCCTTAAATATCAAGTTTTGTAAAAAAGTGTTTTTTCGAAATTACCCCCTCAATTTTCGAAATTCGAAATCGAAAAGTACCCTACGTAGCTAAGTTACACGTGCAATGACATATAAATGGTTGTCATAGGTTAAAGACTGTAGGAGGAGATAGAATCCTACGAAAACACGAAATCAGTTGTTAATTATACTGGAAACCATTGGGCGCCGCCGCACAATAGTGGAAGACTAGTAATTGCCCGCTTGCTACGCTGCGCGCAGCAGAGCGGGTTCAGACGACTGTCCTTGGGATGGGGGGATCGGCTGGATACTACACAAAAAAAGAGTGAAGCAAATCGGAGCAGAGGGAGTGAAGTTATGTTGAAAAGAGTGAAGCAATGTATAGATTTTATTTTTGAATTTTTCCATTTTCCATTTTCGTTTAAAGAGGGGGGAGGCGGGAGAGATGGTCCTATTGGCATGAGATAAATAGCGGAAAATGACAGACATCTCAAGGATTAATATGGCTGCAATAACATGTTGGACATAGTTTACGAAAATTTCGCTAGGTGGCATCATTTAGCAAAAATCTTCAAATCATAATTCAAAAATAACGGTTTTTGGCGCCAAATCGACCGAAAAGTGTGGTGGAATAAAGAAGTAAGGTTTTTTCTGTAATGTACTCGCCGAGGCCTTTCCAAAAGTACCCGCATGCCGGGGTACGGGAGAAAATAAAAATCGCGATTTTTTCATAGGCTTATAGGCTGAAAAATGCTCAAATTTATAAATTTTCGCGGGAGTTGCCGCAGTTAAATTGGCTTAGAATCTGAAAAAAAGCAGAAAATTGCTTCGGATAAAATGTCACGGATGGAGGAGATATGTATTTGTCTAATAGTGTAAGTAATATGCCCATAAGTTGTCAGAAACCACCGGTAGGTGGCGCTGAGTGGGCATGCAAAATTTGAATAGTTTTTTATTTTTTTAATAGGCAAATGCAATTCAATCTTTCTGAAATTTAGTACAGATAATCTTCTAATAAGTGTGCATTCAAACAAAATGAAAAAATTGGATTATTCAACAATTCTTTTAATTAAGTTTCGAGATATATATTTCAGACGGAAATTTTGGTCGTCGAAAATTAATTTTGGCAACGTAACCGGGAGGGTAAAGAAAATACGCTCAAAAAATCAGCAAAAAATCACAAAAAATAAGCAGAAAGAATTTTGCAAATCGGGTGATATTTAGGCGATTTGTGGGTGGGGGTGATTTTGCAGGTATTAACGTAATCCAGTTAGCATATAGTGGTGTAGAAAGCGAAGCAAATTTGATAATGAAAGCTACTTAACATATAAATGTAGGTGTGATAGAAAGTAAGTGTAGGATAGCCGCTTTCCATTTCATATCACTTTACTCCATTTCACCCCTCGGACCCCCTCCGTTCTATGAAGACACTGTTAAAAAAGTTAAATATTCGTATATATTGAGAATTTCGATTATCCAGTTGATGAATTTTTTTGTCGAATAATTTGTTCCGAGTGGATCATTAGTGTTGATTAACGTTGGTTTGCAATTTGATTTACTATTTAGTGATGATAAAAGAATAAAAAAGAAAATGTTAATTATTACGTCATTTTATATACGCGTTCTTCTCAAGTACCTCGTGTAAATGGTGATGGTAGGATGTAAGTTAAAGGCAAAGTTGGTTAACAAATTTTAATGAAACAGAAATATCCTGTTGACGGAAGCAAGAGGATACCAGTAGGTTTTAATCTCATTGATCATTTGTCTTCTGAGTTCTTTTAAGGTAACTGCCGTAGAACAGGTGAAATCCCGATTTGAGAAATTTTGACGAATATCGCTAAATGAATGCATTGGTTTTAAACAAGTTTTGCTCCGATATTTTGTTCACAATGTATTCTAACTGTGAATACACTCTCATTAGGAATCTTATGTAGTACTTAATTATGGAAAAACGAAATGAAAAAGTTGACAGGATTTGGTTTTGGCAATACACAAACAATTCATGTGTCCTGTACCGACGATTAGGTACTCAGGTGATATATATGTTTATAACTATTCAACCGGATGTCCTATTCGAGTGGGATTTCTTTTCTGAAATAGCACATAAAGCAGTGATTCTTAGGCCTAGAAAAATATATTGGAAATAGTTCAGGAAAATCCCGGTAGGTGGCATGATTTAGCAAAAATCTTGAAATCGTAATTCAAAAATAACGGTTTATGGCGCCAGATCAACCGAAAAGTGGAGTAAAATAAAGAAGTAAGGTTTTTTTTTGTAATGTACTTGCTGAGACCTTTCCAAAAAGTACCCACATGTCTGGATACGGTAGAAAGTAAAAATCGCGATTTTTTCATAGGCTTACCCCTTGAAAAATGCTCAAATTTGCAAATTTTCGCTGGAGTTGCCGCAGTTAAATTGGCATTCTAAGAGCAAGCTGCAAATTGCTTCGGATAGACCGTCGCTCATAGAGCAGATTTGTAGTTGTCTAATAGTGTAAGTGGTATTCCCGTGAGTTGTCAGAGACCACCGGTAGGTGGCGCTGATTGGGCAAGCCAAATTTGAATAGTTTTTATTTTTTTAAATAGGTTAATGAAATTCAATCTTTCTGAAATTTAGTACAGATAATTTTCTGATAAGTGTGCATTCACAAAAAATAAAAAAATTGGATTATTCAACAATTGTTTTAATTAAGTTTCGAAATGTATATTTCAGACGGAAATTTTGTTCGTCGAAAATTAATTTTGGCAACGTAACCGGGAGGGTAAAGAAAATACGCTAAAAAAATCAGAAAAAAATCACAAAAAAATAAGCAGAAAGAATTTTGCAAATCGGGTGATATTAGGCGATTTTTGGGTTGGGGTGGTTTTGCAGGTATTAATGTAATCCAGTTAGCATATAGTGGTGTCGAAGGCGAAGCAAGTTTGATAATGAAAGCTACTTCACATATGAATGTAGGTGTAATAGAAAGTAAGTGTAGGATAGCCGCTTTCCATTTCATATCACTTTACTCCATGTGATCCCTCGCACCCCCTCCCTCTAATGAAGAGATTGTGAAAAAAGTAAAATTTTCATATGTATGAGGAATTTCGAATTTGGAGTTTTGAAATTTTTTGCCGAATAATTTGTTCCGAGTGGACAGTTAGTCTTAATTGGCGTTTGTTTCTAATTTGATATGCTATTTAGTGGTGCTAAAAGAATAAAAAAAAAGTTAATTGTTACGTAGGAATATCGCAAAATGAAGGTGATGACTAAAAAAAATTTTTTTTTTCGATAATTTGTTCATAATGGATTCTAACTGTGAATAGATTGCTATTAGGAATGTTATTTAGTATTTAATTGTGGAAAAAAAATTGTTTGAAAAGAGTTAGTAATAGTATTTAGGTGGTATCCCTAATTCCCGGACAATATGAAATTTTAAAATTGCAATCATTTTGGAGTTAATAACTCCTATATTATTTAAGATAATTGAATACAGTAAATTTTTAAATATCCCCTATAGGCAGCTGAATCCGAAGTAAGTGAAAAAAATGAATAAAAGTTTCATGTATTATTTGTTAGATGGCGTAGTATGGTGAAACCGGGTATCGATATTGTTAAAGAATTTTAAAAATAGTATTCGCAGTCTGATTTTAATAAAATTTTGTGCAAACATTCTGCACGAAATGTAGTTTATTTTAGAAAAATACTGCCACCGCCCGGGAGGTAAATTTTTTATACCATTTAATATTTTTTATATTAATATATGGAGTTGGGTCACAAATCTGGAACCCGTGACCCCACGTATCTCGTAATAGACTCAAAAAATCATAAAAAAATCAGAATGAATTTAGCAAAAAGAGTTTTGAACATCGGGTAGAATTTGGGTGAGAAATAAGCGTTAATGTGTTTTCGTAATTCGCGGATGAAGTGAATTTAGTGTGATTTGGTCGTTTTATTATCCTGAATAACTTTGCAATAAAACACTTTCTATCTGAAAGGAGTTTCATCCCGATTGGAAGTATGGTTTAGAAATAAAAAGCGAAAGATTTTCAAAAGAGGCGAAAAGTGGGTGGCGAGTGGGAAAATGCAGGGAAAAAAATGATTTCACTATTGTTGGGAAACGTGAAGAGTGCGGGTGGTATTTTGTTTAGGAGAAATGCTTGGGGCTATGATGTGCAGCCTGAAGTGGAGGAGGGGGAATTTAGCGGGGAAGTATAAGGGGGTCGGGGAAGAGCAATCATATTTTTTTAGAAGTTTATGTTCAGAGATTTTCTCTCCCTTTCCGCGAAATAAATTCCCCCTCCCCGGAAAAGATGCACATCAAGTAGGCCTATATAGAACGTATGAAAAATTGGAGGGAGTGGACGGAAATTTTTCCGGAAAATTAAGAAAAGAAGTAATTTTACCACCCCAAAATAAATGTTCTTGCTGCGCTGGTAGGAGTTCCGAAATATCGGTTTTTTGTTTCCCATTTCGAAAACCCGTTACCTTAGGTAAGTTTCAACGATCCATTATGTTGGAATAGAATAATAAGTAATAGTATAATCTGGCGTTGAAAAAACCTCGATTTTTTCGAAAAATCTCAAGTTTATTAATAAGAATTTTCGAAATTCGAAAATCCAAACACACCAAAAAATGGCCACTATAGACTTGTATTACTTGATAAAACTTGGTTAAAATCGGTTCATAATTACGGAAGTTCTGAGCATATCAAATTTTTAGTACCCAATCATATTTGCACCTCCCACCCCACGCCCCTTTCAGAAAAATCAATAAAAATTTATATGAGCTTATAGTATTTGAAAAGTTGTATTTGGGTTTCATGCTTCATATAGAAAGGTTGTAATTTGACAAAAATACAGGTGTAGGAAAATTCGGGTGGGTTTGCACCCCCACATAAAAAAATTTTCTTCTCTGAATTATAGTAATTAGTAAGGCAAAGTGAATAATAAAAGCCGTTTCCCGATTGCATTTAATCCTAATGAGTTATGTCGATTTGAAAATTAGGTGATCTAGTACTACACTTCGAATAGCAAACAGTGTAGTACTAAAAAAACTAAGTATGAACATCCAAAGACCCCCACGTCCTATATATGCTGCAGTTTTTTCAAAAAATTATAAAATATCCTGCGCCCCCTGCAGGGGGTCATGTTTCAATCTAGTACATTTTGAAAAATCTGGTACTCCATCAGATAGCTGAATTTTTCTAAGCAGTTTGAGTACCCACACCCTATACTTGGAGTTCAAATGGCTCAAGGAAAATTAAAAGGATTTTAAGAGCCTAATCCCCCCCCTACCCCCTGGGCGGAAAAAAAAGTACCTCGTCTGATACAGCATTGAATTACGTACTAAAAAAAAGACCCGAACAAAATCGGCCGGTAATCTGAGGAGAAAATAGGTATAATGTGTTTTCAATATGTATGAAGAATTTCCCTTTCATTTTCACGATGTTCAGGCCCCCGTAAAATCCTCCCCTCTTCACCGACGAACTTGAACATCAACTATATTATTCACCTAATTGGTACCTTTCATTTAAGATATCAATCCGTCATCTATGATCCTTGGTTGAGAAAATATAGCCGCTTAAAGTTGAAAATTTGAGCCCGCGCCCCTCAGAGATTTTTCCCCTCCCACAAAAATAAATAGAACTAAAAGATGCGCCATAATGGGATCTACTCAAATATGAAGTTTGATAAAAAAGGGTTTTTTTTTTAATTACCCCCTCCATTTTCGAAATTCGAAATCGAAAAGTACCTTATGGAATGCTCCATTAAGTTCCGAATCCATTAGTATAAAAAGAATAGCTGTAATTTAAAAACTGTAGGAGGACATAGATTTCTACAAAAACGGACTTCGTGCGTTCTTATATATATAGACTAGTAAATGCCCGCTTGCTACGCTGCGCGATGGAGAGGGGGTTCAGACCACTGTCCATAGGATGGGGGGATCGGCTGGCTACTACACGAAAAAAGAATGAATAAAATCGCAGCAGAGGGAGTGAAGTTATGTGGAAAAGAGTGGAGCAATGTATAGATTTTATTTTTGAATTTTCCCATTTTCCATTTTCCTTTAAAGACGGGGGAGGCGGGAGAGATGGTCCTATTCGCATGAAATAAATTGTGGAAAATGGCAGACATCTCAAGGATTATTACGGCTGCAATAACATGTTGGATACAGTTTAAGAAAATTCCGCTAGGTGGCATCATTTAGCAAAAATTTTCAAATCATAATTCAAAAATAACGGTTTTTGGCGCCAAATCGACCGAAAAGTGTGGTTGAATAAAGAATTAAGGTTTTTTCTGTAATTTACTCGCCGAGACCTTTCCAAAAAGTACCCGCATGTCGGGGTACGGGAGAACGTAAAAATCGCGAATTTTTCATGGTCTTACCCCTCGCAAAATGCTCAAATTTGCAAATTTTCGCGGGAGTTGCCGCAGTTAAATTGGCATAGAATCTGAAAAAAAGCAGCAAATTGCTTCGGATAAAATGTCGCGTATGGAGGAGATAGGTATTTGTCTACTAGTGTAAATGGTAAGCTCGTAAGTTGTCAGAGACCACCGGTAGGTGGCGCTGAGTAGGCATGCAAAATTTGAATAGTTTTTATTTTTTTAATAGGTAAATGAAATTCAATCTTTCTGAAATTTAGTACAGATAATCTTCTAATAAGTGTGCATTCAAAAAAAATAAAAAAATTGGAATATTCAACAATTCTTTTAATTAAGTTTCGAGATATATATTTCAGACGGAAATTTTGGTCGTCGAAAATTAATTTTGGCAACGTAACCGGGAGGGTAAAGAACATACGCTGAAAAAATCAACAAAAAATTACAAAAAAATAAGCAGAAAGAATTTTGCAAATCGGGTGATATTTAGGCGATTTGTGGGTGGGGGTGATTTTGTAGGTATTAACGTAATCCAGTTAGCATATAGTGGTGTAGAAAGCGAAGCAAGTTTGATAATGAAAGCTACTTCACATAGAAATGTAGGTGTGATAGAAAGTAAGTGTAGGATAGCCGCTTTCGATTTCATATCACTTTACTCCATTTCATCCCTCGGACCCCCTCCGTTCTATGAAGACACTGTTAAAAAAGTTAAATATTCGTATATATTGAGAATTTCGATTATCCAGTTGATGAATTTTTTGTTGATTAACGTTGGTTTGCAATTTGATTTACTATTTAGTGATGATAAAAAAATAAAAAAAAATGTTAATTATTACGTCATTTTATATACGCGTTCTTCTCAAGTACCTCGTGTAGATGGTGATGGTAGGATGTAAGTTAAAGGCAAAGTTGGTTAACAAATTTTAATGAAACAGAAATATCCTGTTGACGGAAGCAAGAGGATACCAGTAGGTTTCAATCTTATTGATCATTTGTCTTCTGAGTTGTTTTAAGGTAACTGCCTTAGAACAGGTGAAATCCCGATTTGAGAAATTTTGACGAATATCGCTAAATGAATGCATTGGTTTTAAAAAAGTTTTGCTCCGATATTTTGTTCACAATGTATTCTAACTGTGAATACACTCTCATTAGGAATTTTATGTAGTACTTAATTATTGAAAAATGAAATGAAAAAGTTGACAGGATTTGGTTTTGGCAATACACAAACAATTCATGTGTCCTGCACCGACGATTAGGTACTCAGGTGATATATATTGTTGCGAGCGTGGCCTTTGGTTCGTTATTTAAAAACACAATATTAAATACTTATTATACAAGTTCTTTATTTCACTCTAATCATACAAAATTCATAAACTTTCTATTAATCAACTCAACTCTAATTATCGCTAATACTGTACTTTCAATTATCGCAATCTAATTACAACACTTTCGCACGTTTATTACTTTCACTTGTTAACACTGCAACGTCTAAGACAAGACTCTTATTCTGGCTATGATAACTGTTATATTTATACCCTAGAAACTCTCCAGATTATTCTCGAGTGTTCTATTTTCCAGAAGCTTCTTGACTGTTCTATTCATTCTATTCCTGAACCTTCCTGTAGATACCATAATCAATTCTCCGAACCTAAAGTCGTTTACTTCTCCATTACCAGTAGATGTCACCAGTTGCACTGGTCCACGGTCTTGATGCTCGTAGTATTGACACAAGCGGTCCAAATGACCAATTTTATGCTTGCCTCTTGTGCCACGCTGAATCCTGTATACCACGTCATTAAATCTAGTTACTACTGAATACGGTCCTTCCCAGTGTTGTTGCAATCTTGGAGAACGTCCCTTACGTCGTCCAGGATTGTAGAGCCAGACAAGATCACCTTCATTAAATTCTGCGGAATTAGCACGTAGGTCATAGCGGGTCTTCATCCGATCAGTACTTGTTGCTAATTTCGTCCTCGTGTCCTCGTGCACATCAGCTAATTGTTGTTTGAGCTCCGATACGTAGTCTTCTGGTAACTTTTGTTCACCTCTGGGGGTACCGAATTTGAGGTCGCTAGGTAAACGCATCTCTCTTCCGAATATAACTTTAGCTGGGGTTTGTCCGGTAGTACTATGAATAGCTGATCTATAAGCCATTAGGAATATAGGAATGTGTCGATCCCAATCGCGTTGATGATAGTCAACTACTTTCTTTAGATGCTCGATCAATGTTCTGTTGAAGCGCTCTACCATGCCATCAGATTGTGGATGTAAAGGAGTTGTTCTAGTTTTTCTTATTCCCAACATTTTACACATCTCCTGGAAAGTCCGCGATTCGAAGTTCCGTCCTTGGTCCGAATGAAGTTCGTGAGGCACTCCAAACCTGCTGACCCAATTCGTTATTATTTGTTCCGCAACTGTGGTTGCCTCTTGATTAGGGATTGCATAAGCTTCAGGCCATTTACTGAAGTAGTCAATGGCAACTAAAATATAACGGTTACCGCCATACGTTTCAGGAAAAGGTCCAGCGATGTCTACAGCTATCCTTTCAAAGGGGGCTCCGACTTTATACTTATGCATTTATCCTCTGCTTCTGTGTTGCGGCCCTTTGCAAGCAGCACAGACAGTACATCTGCGGCACCACTCCTCCACATCTTCTCGCATATGTAGCCAATAAAACCTTTCTCGTATTTTGGAAATGGTTTTGTTCACTCCCAAATGTCCTCCAGAGGTTCCACCCTGCATTTCTTCTAGAACATCTTTGAAGTTTGATGCTGGCACGACTATCTGCATTCGGAAATATTCGCCGTTAGGTGCTTCCCATTTGCGTTTTAATATACCACATTCAACATGAAGAGAGTTCCATTGAGCCCAGTAACTTTTCAGCTTCTCACTCCGTTCCGAAATATCCTTCCAGTCTGGTCTTTCCATATCTTCTTTCCAAGCGAGAATAGGTGAAATATCCGGATCTTCTCGTTGTGCTGTTCTCAGGTCCTCGTTGTCCCAACCTGTAGATGGTTCCACGGTTACCAACTGTATAGTTGCTGTTGTTTCTTTTTCTTCCACCCGTGCGCAATGTTTGCATTCAAGTTTGCATGGACGTCGTGAAAGGGCGTCTGCATTTCCATGGATACGACCCCTTCGGTGTTGGATCTCAAGATCATAAGCCTGGAGTCGCTCTATCCATCTCGCGACTTTTCCCTCAGGGTTCTTAAACTGCAGAAGCCATTTAAGCGCTGCATGGTCGTTGCGAAGGATGAATTTCTGCCCGTAGAGATATTTATGAAAATGTTTTGTTGAACTTACAATAGCAAGTAGCTCTTTTCTTGTAGCACAATAATTTTTCTCTGCCTTTGAAAGTGCTTTGCTATAGTAAGCTACTGGAACTTCTTGACCATTCTCCTCCTGCGAAAGCACTGCACCAATACCTTCATTGCTGGCATCAGTGTCTAATATAAATGTTTTTCCCAGCTTTGGATAATGAAGTACTGGAGCTTCGCAGAGCTGTTGCTTCAAATTTTCAAAACTTTCGTTGCATTTATCCGACCATATGAACGGCCTTCCTTTTTCTGTAAGTTGATGTAGGCTTCTTGCTATATCTGCAAAACCTTTCACGAATCGCCTGTAGTAGGTAGCTAAACCAAGAAAACTCCGTATTTGATGTTTGTCCTTTGGAACTGGCCAATTTTTGACGGCTTCTATCTTCTCTGGATCGGTTCTTACTCCTTGTGATGAAACTATGTGCCCTAAATATTTAACTTCATCTTTGAATAGAGCACATTTACTCGCACTGAGTTTCAATTTTGCATCTTTGAGTCTTTGAAGTACGTCTCGTAAGTTGTTTTTATGTTCCTTGAATGTCCTTCCGATAACTATTATGTCATCTAAGTAGACAAGACATGTTTTCCAGGTTAAACCACGTAGAACACATTCCATTAGTCGTTCGAATGTGGCTGGAGCATTACATAACCCAAATGGCATTACTTTGAATTGCCATAAGCCACTGCGAACTGAGAAAGCAGTTTTATCTCGGTCCTTGGGATGTATTTCCACTTGCCAGTAACCACTCTTCAAATCCAATGTGGAAAACCATTGCGCTCCGGAAAGGGTATCCAACGTGTCATCAATCTTTGGTAATGGATAGCTATCTTTTCTCGTCACGTTATTTAGTTGGCGGTAGTCTACGCAGAATCGGGTGCTGCCATCCTTTTTCCTAACTAGAACAACCGGCGATGTCCAAGGGCTGTTAGATTCCTCTATTATGCCTTGTTTCTTCATGGAGTTCATCATGTCTGCAACTTCTGGTTGTTTGGCTAATGGCAATCTTCGTGGTGTCTGTCGAATGGGCCTGGAATCTCCTGTATCGATCCGATGCTGGACAAGATTTGTTTTACCATAGTCATCATCATTCATTGCAAATAATTCCGAAAATTCATTGATCACCTCTTTGGCATCGCTGTGTTATTGTTCACTTAAGGCACTGGACGAAAGAAGTTTCTGAACCTGTTGGGTAGTAGCTGGTATAGGTTTTGTCTCCCTGATATTACTACCATTATCCAAATTGACGATTTGGTAAACGGGTTCACAATTACCAATTATAGCACCTTCTTTTAGTTGTACCTTATTTTCGGATGTGTTAAGCACTCTGACTGGTATTAACGTTGCACCTTCTGCCTTCACTAAAGTCTTCCCCACAATGATGCTCGATGTGACTTTTGTGGGGTTAGGCTCCACCAGATAGAATCGGCAGGTCCCGATGTCATCAGTAGGCTTTGTCCATATTAGTGTCTCGGAGCATGGCGAAAGAGTAATATTTTCGCAGACCATCGTCCTTACTTTCGCAGGATGATCTGCTCCTTCTCCTAGTTTCATAGGAATTTCTATGTTCCCATATTTGAGAATTCGCTCTCCGACATCCAGATTTATTTTGTATGTGGTCATGAAATCTATTCCAAGAATGCATTCATCCATTATGTCTGAAACCAGAAAAGTGTGAGGAAATAGTAGTTCGCCTAGTTGAACATCTAAAGTTATTTCTCCAAACACCCGTGCTGCTGCTCCAGTTGCTGTTCTTAGTAGATATTTGGTGGTATTATGAAGCCATTTGTTCTTAACAAGATCTGTTCTAATAATTGATCTTGCAGCTCCAGTATCGATAGTGACTGCGCAGTAATTTTTTCCTACACTTCCATATATAACAAGACTGTAATTATTTCTCTGCAACTGGCCTACTTGTATGCCCCACAAAGTTGGTTTTTACTAGTTTTCCGACTGCTCAACAGGAGAGCTGATGAGACTAGTCGCTGCTTGATATCTAGTCTCTCCATGAATAGCTTGTTCCCTGGCTCGACATCTTTGGCATTCTTCTTTCCCTTCTTCAGGTGATTCCATTCGTCGACGTTTTCTGCAGTCTCTTTGAAGGTGCCCTGATCTATTACAATTCCAGCATCGAAGGACACCACGTGAAGGCGGGCTCTGTGATGATTGCACTCTGTTACAAGTACATTCTTCCACTGAAATTTCTGTTACTCGTACTGCACTCCGTGAAGCTTGTCTGGCGGATTCATACGCTAATGCATAGGCTAGTGCTTCTGCTCTTGATTTCTTTCCTGCTAGCCTTAACGCTTGTTGTAAATTTTGACCTGCAATAGCGTTCACAAATGCCTCCGTCGCCACTGCATTAAGGAAATCCGCATTTACGCTGGAGTATGAAAGATGCGCTAATCTTTCCACATCAGCCTGCAATTGTTGTAGTGATTCGCCATGCTTTTGAATCCTGTTGCGCAACTGTGGGCGATATACTTGCTGTATGTGCTCATCTCCGTAACGTAATTCTATCGCCTGTACTAATGAAGAGTAATCACGTTGATTTTCAATCGGTACAGTTTGAAAGAGTTCTGACGCAGGAGCTCGAAGTGCTAACACCAGAGCTATAGCTTTGTCTTCATCATTCCATCCATTTACCTCTGAAGCTGCCTCGAATTGTCTCTTGAAGATATGCCATGAATTTTGTCCATCAAATATTGGAGGTTTCATTCTACCTGCGCCAGATATTTCAGCTGCTACGTTTAGAGGCTGACAATGCCTTATTCTTTCCAGATCTGCTTTAAACCTGTCAAGCTGGTCTGTAACATTTTGTTGTACTCCCGACACTTGTTGTCGAACTTCCAACACTTCCTGCTGGATTTCCTCAATTTTCACATTTTGTTCGTCTAATGAACCTTTCAGAAAATTCTTCTGATCCTCCAAACAAGTTTCTAGACAATTCTGCAGAGAATTCTTTTGTTCCTCAAAAGCATTCTTTTGCTCGTCCAGACGGGTTTCCATAGATTTCTTCTGCTCATCTAAACGGGATTCCAGAGAATTCTTTTGCTCCTCGAGAGAATTCTTTTGTTCCTCGAGAGAATTCTTTTGTTCCTCATTGGAATTCTTCTGTTCATCAAAACGAGCTTCCATAGATTTCTTTTGCTCATCTAAACGGGATTCCAGAGCACTCTTTTGTTCCTCGAGAGAATCCTTTTGTTCCTCGAGAGAATTCTTTTGTTCATCAAAACGGGCTTCCATTTTGCTCATTAAAGTGCTCAAAAACTGTTCCATTTTCATCGTAGGCTCTTCTTCAACTTCGGTTTCTTCCAAGTTATCTTCGAAAACAAATGTTTCAGGATTTTTTCCTTCCTCTATCAAAGCTTGTCTGAGTCGCTCGACTAGAACTTTCTTTGCACCTGTCGTTTGTAATGACCGGTTCCCTAACTCCACTTTCAAATCCTGCGTTCGAAGCTCCTCGAATTTTCGCCCCATTACTTTAGTAATTCACTTTAAGTTGAATATAAATTATTTTCCAGGACTTTCAAAATTTAACACAATTTCACAAAATTAATCACACTTTGAATTTTAAAGTCAATTGCCACCACTTTGTTTCGCGAATTTATTTCACTTCTGACACCAGTTGTTGCGAGCGTGGCCTTTGGTTCGTTATTTAAAAACACAATATTAAATACTTATTATACAAGTTCTTTATTTCACTCTAATCATACAAAATTCATAAACTTTCTATTAATCAACTCAACTCTAATTATCGCTAATACTGTACTTTCAATTATCGCAATCTAATTACAACACTTTCGCACGTTTATTACTTTCACTTGTTAACACTGCAACGTCTAAGACAAGACTCTTATTCTGGCTATGACAACTGTTATATTTATACCCTAGAAACTCTCCAGATTATTCTCGAGTGTTCTATTTTCCAGAAGCTTCTTGACTGTTCTATTCATTCTATTCCTGAACTTTCCTGTAGATACCATAATCAATTCTCCGAACCTAAAGTCGTTTACTTCTCCATTGCCAGTAGATATCACCAGTTGCAATATGTTTATAACTATTCAACCGGATGTCGAGTGGGATTTCTTTTCTGAAATAGCACATAAAGCAGTGATTCTTATGCCTAGAAAAATATATTGGAAATAGTTCAGGAAAATCCCGGTAGGTGGCATGATTTAGCAAAAATCTTGAAATCGTAATTCAAAAATAACGGTTTTTGGCGCCAAATCAACCGAAAGGTGGAGTAGAATAAAGAAGTAAGGTTTTTTCTGTAATGTACTCGCTGAGACCTTTCCAAAAAGTACCCACATGCCTGGATACGGTAGAAAGTAAAAATCGCGATTTTTTCATAGGCTTACCCCTTGAAAAATGCTCAAATATGCAAATTTTCGCTAGAGTTGCCGCAGTTAAATTGGCATAGAATCTGAAAGGAAGCTGCAAATTGCTTCAGATAGAACGTCGCTCATAGAGCAGATTTGTAGTTCTCTAATAGTGTAAGTGGTATTCCCGTGAGTTGTCAGAGACCACCGGTAGGTGGCGCTGATTGGGCATGCCAAATTTGAATAGTTTTTATTTTTTTAAATAGGTTAATGAAATTCAATCTTTCTGAAATTTAGTACAGATAATTTTCTGATAAGTGTGCATTCACAAAAAATAAAAAAATTGGATTATTCAACAATTGTTTTAATTAAGTTTCGAAATGTATATTTCAGACGGAAATTTTGGTCGTCGAAAATTAATTTTGGCAACGTAACCGGGAGGGTAAAGAAAATACGCTAAAAAAATCAGAAAAAAATCACAAAAAAAAAGCAGAAAGAATTTTGCAATTCGGGTGATATTTAGGCGATTTTTGGGTTGGGGTGGTTTTGCAGGTATTACTGTAATCCAGTTAGCATATAGTGGTGTAGAAGGCGAAGCAAGTTTGATAATGAAAGCTACTTCACATATGAATGTAGGTGTAATGGAAAATAAGTGTAGGATAGCCGCTTTCCATTTCATATCACTTTACTCCATGTGATCCCTTGCACCCCCTCCCTCTAATGAAGAGATTGTGAAAAAAGTAAAATTTTCATATGTATGAGGAATTTCGAATTTGGAGTTTTGAAAGTTTTTGCCGAATAATTTGTTCCGAGTGGACAGTTAGTCTTAATTGGCGTTTGTTTCTAATTTGATATGCTATTTAGTGGTGCTAAAAGAATAAAAAAAGTTAATTGTTACGTCATTTTATATATGAGTTTATCTCACGTACCTCGTGTAAATGGAAAGAAATGGTGATGGTAGGACGTCAGTTAAAGGCAAAGTTGGTTAAAAAAAATTAATGGAACAGAAATATGCTGTTCATGGAAGAAAGGGGATATCAGTACCTTTTAACCTCATTGATCATTTGTCTGCTAGGTTGGTTTTAGGTAACACCTCCAGAACAGGCGAATTCTCTAAATGAGAAATTTGAGGAATATCGATAAATGGAGGTAATGATTAATAAGAATTTTTTTTTCCGATAATTTGTTCATAATGGATTCTAACTGTGAATAGATTGCTATTAGGAATGTTATTTAGTATTTAATTGTGGAAAAAAACTTGTTTAAAAAGAGTTAGTAATAGTATTTAGGTGGTATCCCTAATTCCCGGACAATATGAAATTTTAAAATTGCAATCATTGTGGAGTTAATAACTCCTATATTATTTAAGATAATTGAATACAGTAAATTTTTAAATATCCCCTATAGGCAGCTGAATCCGAAGTAAGTGAAAAAAATGAATAAAAGTTTCATGTATTATTTGTTAGATGGCGTAGTATGGTGAAACCGGGTATCGGTATTGTTAAAGAATTTTAAAAATAGTATTCGCAGTCTGATTTTAATAAAGTTTTGTGCAAACATTCTGCACGAAATGTAGTTTATTTTAGAAAAATACTGCCACCGCCCGGGAGGTGAATTTTTTAAACCATTTAATATTTTTTATATTAATATATGGAGTTGGGTCACAACTCTGGAACCCGTGACCACAGGTATCTCGTAATAGTCTCAAAAAATCACAAAAAAAAATCGGAATGAATTTAGCAAAAAGAGGTCTGAACATCGGTTAGAATCTGGGTGAGAAATAAGCGTTAACGTGTTTTCGTAATTCGCGGATTAAGTGAATTTAGTGTGATTTGGTCGTTTTATTATCCTGAATAACTTTGCAATAAAACTCTTTCTATCTGAAAAGAGGGGTATAAAAGCATCTCTAGGATGTATAAAAAATGTTTCTCAAAGTTTCATCCCAATTGGAAGTATGGTTTAGAAATAAAAAGCGAAAGAGTTTCAAAAGAGGCGAAAAGTGGGTGGCGAGTGGGAAAATGCAGGGAAAAAAATGATTTCACTATTATGGGGAAACGTGAAGAGTGCGGGTGGTATGTTGTTTAGGACAAATGCTTGGGGCTATGATGTGCAGCCTGAAGTGGAGGAGGGGGAATTTAGCGGGGAGGTATAAGGGGGTCGGGGAAGAGCAATCATATTTTTTTAGCAGTTTATGTTCAGAGATTTTCTCTCCCTTTCCGCGAAATAAATTCCCCCTCCCGGAAAAGATGCACATCAAGTAGGCCTATATAGAACGTATGAAAACTTGGAGGGAGTGGACGGAAATTTTTTCCGGAAAATTAAGAAAAGGAGTAATTTTACCACCCCAAAATAAATGTTCTTGCTGCGCTGGTAGGAATTCCGAAATATCGGATTTTTGCTTCCGGTTTCGAAAACCCGTTACCTTAGGTAAGTTTCAACGATCCATTATGTTGGAATAGAATAATAAGTAATAGTATAATCTGGCGTTGAAAAAACCTCGATTTTTTCGAAAAATCTCAAGTTTATTAAAAGAATTTTCGAAATTCGAAAATCCAAAAACACCAAAAAATGGCCACTATAGACTTGTATTACTTGATAAAACTTGGTTAAAATCGGTTCATAATTACGGAAGTTCTGAGCATATCAAATTTTTAGTACCCAATCATATTTGCACCTCCCACCCCACGCCCCTTTCAGAAAAATCAATAAAAATTTATATGAGCTTATAGTATTTCAAAAGTGGTATTTGCGTTTCATGCTTCATATAGAAAGGTTGTAATTTGACAAAAATACAGGTGTAGGAAAATTCGGGTGGGTTTGCACCCCCACCCTAAGAGTACCCTCCCACATAAAAAAATTTTCTTCTATGAATTATAGTAATTAGTAAGGCAAAGTGAATAATAAAAACCGTTTCCCGATTGCATTTAATCCTAACGAGTTATGTCGATTTGAAAATTAGGTGATCTAGTACTACACTTCGAATATCAAACAGTGTAGTGCTAAAAAAACTAAGTATGAACATCCAAAGATCCCAACGTCCATATATGCTGCAGTTTTTTCAAAAAATTATAAAATATCCTGCGCCCCCTTCAAGGGGTCAAGCTTCAATTTAGTACATTTTGAAAAATCTGGTACTCCATCAGATAGCTGAATTTTTCTAAGCAGTTTGAGTACCCACAACCTATACTTGGAGTTCAAATGGCTCAAGGAAAATTAAAAGGATTTTAAGAGCCTAATTTCCCCCCCCCCCCTACCCCCTGGGAGGAAAAAAAATTTAGCTCGTCTGATACAGCATTGAATTACGTACTAAAAAAAAGACCCGAACAAAATCGGCCGGTAATCTGAGGAGAAAATAGGTATAATGTGTTTTCAATATGTATGAAGAATTTCCCTTTCATTTTCACGATGTTCAGGCCCCCGTAAAAGCCTCCCCTCTTCACCGACGAACTTGAACTTCAACTATATTACTCACCTAATTGGTACCTTTCATTTAAGATCTTAATCCGTCATCTATGATCCTTGGTTGAGAAAATATAGCCGCTTAAAGTTGAAAATTTGAGCCCCCGCCCCTCCGAGAGATTTCCCCTCCCACAAAAATAAATAGAACTAAAAGATGCGCCATAATGGGATCTACTTGAATATGAAGTTTGATAAAAAAGTGTTTTTTTTTTCGGAATTACCCCCTCCGTTTTCGAAATTCGAAATCGAAAAGTACCCTATGGAACGCTCCATTAAGTTCCGAATCCATTGGTATAAAAAGAATAGCTGTAATTTAAAAACTGTAGGAGGACATAGATTTCTACAAAAACACGAAGTCCGTTCTTATATATATAAACTAGTTGGTGCCCGCTTGCTACGCTGTGCAGAGGGGGGACGGGATCCAACAACTGGCCGTAAGATGGGGAGATTGGCTGGCTACCATATGAAAAAAGAATGAAGAAAAACGGAGCAGAGGGAGTGAAGTTATGAAGAAAAGAGTGGAGCAATGTCTGAATTTTATTTTTAAATTTTTCCATTTTCCATATCCTTTTAAAGAGTGGGGGGAGGAGGAAGGAAAGTTCTATTAGCATGAAATAAATTGTGAAAAATGGCAGACATCTGAACGATTAATATGGCTGCAATAGCATGTTGGAATTAGTTGAAGAAAGTCCCGAGAGGTGGCATAAGTTAGCAAAAATGTGGATTCAGCAATTCAAAAATAACGGTTGCTTGCGCCAAATCGACGGAAAGGTCAGGTGGATTGCCGACTATTGTTGCGATCCAACTTCATGTCGCACTAATCACTGTATGCAGTGAAAAGCCTTTCGCGTACCAGGGCGTTCCATCCCGAACCCCCCTGGTAAGATAAAAGAGTAATAATAATTAAGGAGTGATATAACAGTATTTTGTTATTACCTAAAGCAGAGGTATGCAAAAAATTAAGATTGTGGATTCTCGTTAAATGGTTAACTTCGAGTCGCACTGATCACTATATATAATGGAAAGCCTTTCGTGTAACGGGGGGTTGCACCCCCCAAACCCCCCTGGTTAGACAAAAGAGTAACTATAATGAAGGAGACATCATATGATAAAATGTTATTATTACCTAAAGCAGAGGGATGGAAAAAATTATGATTGCGGATGCTCGTTAAATTGCTAACTTCGAGTCGCACTGATCACTGTGTTTAACGGAAAGCCTTTCGCGTAACGGGGGGTTCCACCCCCCGAACCCCCTGGTTAGATAAAAGAATAATTATTATGAAGGAGTTATATGATAAAATCTTATTATTACCTAAAGCAGAGGGGATGGAAAAAATTAAGATAGTGGATGGGGGGGGGGGGGTTCCACCCCCGAACCACCCTGGTTAGATAAAAGAATAATTATTATGAAGGAGTTATATGATAAAATCTTATTATTACCCTAAAGCAGAGGGATGGAAAAAATTAAGATTGTGGATGCTCGTTAAATTGCTAACTTCGAGTCACACTTATCACTATGTTTGATGGAAAGCCTTTCGTGTAACGGAACCCTCATGGTTAGATAAAAGAGTAATAATAATGAAGGAGTCATATGATAAAATGTTATTATTACCTAAAGCAGAGTGATGGAAAAGGAAGATAGTGTATGCTCCATTTATATCGGTAGTACCGAATATCAACTCCGTGATTTTTTTCTCCGATAATTTGTTCATAATGTATTCTAACTGTGAATTCAATCTTATTAGCCGTTTTTATGTAGTATTTAATTATTGAAAAATAAAATGTAAAAGTTGACACGATTTGATTTTGGCAATACACAAACAATGCATGTGTCCTGCGCCGAAGATTATGTACTCAGCTGATATATATCTTTGTAACTATTCCGAGAGATGCCATATTGGACTGAGATAAACTTTGTGAAATAGCAGATAAACCTGTGATTATTATGCCTACAAAACTTGTAGCAAATAGTTCAAGAAAATCCCGCTAGGTTTGCAGCATTTAGCAAAAAGCTTGAAATCGTAATTAAAAAATAACAGTTTTTTGCGCCAAATCGACCGAAAAGTGTGGTGGAATAAAGAAGTAAGGTTTTTCTGTAATGTACTCGCCGAGACCTTTCCACAAAGTACCCGCATGCCGGGGTACGGGAGAAAGTAAAAATCGCGATTTTTTTCATGGTCTTACCCCTTGCAAAATGCTCAAATTTGCAAATTTTCGCGGGGGTGGCCGCAGTTAAATTCGTATAGAATCTGAAGTACGGCAGCAAATTTGTTCGGATAAAATGCTACGGATAGAGAAGGTATGTGGTTATCCAACTGTGTAACTGGTATGCCCGTGAGTTCTCAGAGACCACCGGTAGGTGGCGCTGAGTGGGCCTGCAAAATTTGAATAGTTTTTATGTTTTTTATATAGGTAAATGGAAATCCAATCTTCCTGAAATTTAGTACAGATAATCTTCTAATAAGTGTGCATTCACAAAAAATAAAAAAATTGGATTATTCAACAATTCGTTTAATAAAGGAATCAGGAAAAAATTATAAAAAAATAAGCAGAAAGATTTTGCAAATCGGGTGATATTTAGGCGATTTGTGGGTGGGGGTGGTTTTGCAGGTATTAATGTAATCCAGTTAGCATATAGTGGTATAGAAGGCGAAGCAAGTTGGATAATGAAAGCTACTTCACATATAAATACAGGTGTGATTGGAAGTAAGTGTAGTATAGTCGCTTTCCATTTCATATCACTTTACTACATTTCATCCCTCGCACCCCCTCCCTCCTATGAAGAGATTGTGAAAAAAAGTTAAATTTCCATATGTATGGGGAATTTCGAATTTACAGTTTTTGAAATTTTTTGTCTAATAATTTGTTCCGAGTGGACCGTTAGTGTTGATTGAAGTTTGTTTGCAATTTGGTTTACTATTTAGTGATGCTAAAATAATTAAAGAAAAAAAGTTAATTATTACGTCATTCTATATACGCGTTCTTTTAAAGTACCTCGTGTAAATGGAGACAAATGGTGATGGTAAGATGTCAGTTAAAGGCAAAGTTGGTTAAAGAAATGTAATCCAAAAGAAATATGCTGTTCATGGAAGAAAGAGGATAATTGTAGCTTTTAATTTTATTGATCATATATCGCCTAGGTTGGTTTAAGGTAACACCTCCAGAACAGGTGAATTCTCAAAATGAGAAATTTTGAGGAATATCGCTAAATGAATGTATTGATTAAAAAAAAATTGTCTTCTATAATTTGTTCATAATGGATTCTAACTGTGTATAGAGTCTTATTTATAATTTTATGTAGTATTTAATTGTTCAAAAAAAAGTGTAAAAGTTAACACCATTTGGTTTTGGTATTACACAACCAATTCCTGTGTCCTGCGTCGACGATTATGTACTCATGTGATATATATGCTTGCAACTATTCGAACGGATGGCCTATTCGACTGAGATAAATTTTGTGAAATAGCAGATAAACCTGTGATTATTATGCGTATAAAATATGTTATAAATAGTTGACGTACATCCCGCTAGGTGGCATCATTTAGCAAAAATTGGTAAATTGTAATTCAAAAATAACGGTTTTTGACGCCAAATCGACCGAAAATTGTAGAAGAAAAAGGAATTAAGTTATTTTCTGTAATGTACCCGCATGCGGGGGTACGGGAGAAAGTAAAAACCACGATTTTTCATGGGCTCACCCCTTGCGAAATGCTTAAATGTGCAAATTTTTGCGGGAGTTTGCACAGTTAAATTGGCACAGAATCTGAACGAAAGCGTCAAATTCCTTCGAATAAAATGCCAGAGATAGAGGAGATATGTAGTTATCTAACTGTGTAACTGGTATATATATGAGTTGTCAGGGACCACGGTATGTAGCGCTGAGTGGTAATGCAAAATTTGAATGGGTTTTATTTTTTTTTAAATAAGTAAATGAAATCCAATCTTCCTGAAATTTAGAATAGATAATCTTCTAATAGGAGCACATCCACCAAAAAATAAAAAATTGGATTATTCAACAATTCGTTAATTAAGTTGCGAAATGTATATTTCAGACCGAAATTTTGGCCGTTGAAAATAAATTTTGGCAACGTAATTGAGAGGGTAAAGAAAATATGCTCAAAAAATCTGAAAAAAATAAAAAATAAATAAGCAGAAGGAATTTTGCAAAATGGGATGATATTTAGCCGAGCTATGGGGTGGGGATGAAATTGTATGTGGATTTAATTTAAAAAAATTCATTCAACGAAACTCTCCAGATTGGAAAAAAGAGTACACCGTCCGATAGTAGTCGCCGAGACCTTTCATTTGATATGCAACATAGTGTATATGAAGTTCCCCCCCCGCCGGGGGTACCAACCCCGCACCCTAAAGTACCCCGGAAGAAACTCGTAATAGAGTCAAAAAATCATAAAAAAATCACAATAAATTTAGCAAAAAGTGTTTTAAAATCGGCTGGAATTTGGCCGAGAAAATAGGTGTTGACTTGAGTAGCACACATCCTTGTTATTTTATTTCATTAATTTGTTATTTTGGCGGGAAACGTGAAGACTAACGGGGGAAAGATGTTTGAGGAGTATTTAGAGAATGGGAGGGGCAGCCCATGGAGGGGTAGGGATAATTTGTAGGGGAAGTATATGGGGGGGGGGGAAGAGCAAATCGTTATTTTTTCAGTTTTTGTTCAGGGAAATCTCCCCCCTTCCCCCCGAAAAAATGGTTTGCTACCCATATGTAATGAAGGTTTAATAGGCGCATATATGAGGAGTATAAATAATGAAGAGATGGAGGGGGAATGTGGTAAGGAAAAATTAAAAAGAAATTAATTTTTGAAACCCGTTGGATAAATGCTCTTCCGGCGCTTATAGAAACTTCGATATTCCAATTTTTTTTTACATTTGTAAAGCCCGTTAATCAGGCTGACTAATAACGGTCTGATATGTTGGAATAGAATAATTAGTAATAGTACAATTGTACGTGAAAAAAACAAAATTAAGTTTTGCGGGTAAACGTGACGGGAAAGTGGGGGGAGTGTATACATGGGATATCTGCGGGGTAGGAAGGGGCAACGTATAGAGTGGTAGGAGGAATTTTTGGGAGGAGTATAAGGGGGGTGCTTGAAGGACAAATCGTTTTTTTTACAGTTTTTGTTCAGAGAAATTCTCCCCCTTCCCCCCAAAAAAATTCCCCCTTCCCGGAAAAGATGCGCCTCTAGCAGTCACATATAGGATGTATGAAAACTTGAAGGGGGTGGAGGGGAAATTTTTCAGGAAAATTATGAAAAGCACGAATTTTACCACCCTAAAATAAATGCTCTTGCTGCGCTGGTAGGAATTTCGAAATTTCGAATTTTTCTTTTCGATTTGGAAAGCCCGTCATCTTAGGTAAGTTTTAACGGTCTATTATGTTGGAATTGAATAATAAATAATAGTAGAGTCAGGCGTTGAAAAAACTTCGATTTTTTTCGAAAAATCTCAAATTTAGTACTAAGAATTTTCGAAATTCGAAAATGTAAAAACGGCAAAAGATGTCCACTATATATGTGTATTACGTGTTCGAATTTCATTGAAATCGGTTTATAATTACGGCAGTTGTGAGCATATAAAATTTTTGGTCCCTTACCACTTTGGGCACCTCCCACCCCGCTCCCCTTAAATAAAAATCAATAAAAATTTATATCAGTTATTAGAATTTCAACAGTTGTATTAGCGTTTAACTTTTCATATGGAAAGATTGTAATTTGTTAAAAATACACGTGTTGGAAAAATTGGGTGTGTTTCCACCCCCCACCCTAAAATCACCCTCCGCTACGACTATAGCACTTAATAAGGGCAAGCGAATAAAAAAAACCGTTTCCCGATTGGACGAAAGCCTACTGAGTTATGTTCATTTGAAAATTAGGTGATCTAGTACTACACTTCGAATAGAAAATAGTGCCGTACTAAAAAACTAAGTATGCATGTCAAAAGACCTTATCGTCTGACATACTCTCAGGTTTTTTCAAAAATTAGAAATATACTGCGCTCCCCGCGGGGGTCAAAATTTAATCTAGTACATTTTGAAAAATCTAGTACCCCACCGGAGAGCTGAATTTTTTCTAAGAAGTTTAAGTACCCACACTCTGTAGTCCGAGTTCAAATGGGTCCTGGAAATTAAAAGAAGTTTAAGAGCCTAATTTCCCCTCCTACCCCCCGGGCGGAAAAAAAGCAGCCTATCTCATAGCGGACTGAATTATGTAATAAAAAAAAAATACCCGAACAAAATCGGCCCGGTAATCTTCGGAGGAGATAGGTATAATGTGTTTTCAAAATGTATGGACAATTCCCCCTTAAATTTTATGATGTTCAGCCCCTTGTAGTTCCCTCCCCTCTCCGTCGACGAACTTGAAAATCAAGTATATTACTCAGCTAGTCGATATCTTTCATTTAAGATCTTAATCAGTCATCTACGATGCTTGGTTGATAAAATATAGCCGCTTAAAGTTGAAACTTTGAACCCCCGCCCCTCCCAGAGCATGCCCTTCCCACAAAAACTAATAGTACCAAAAGATGCCGTCATAACGGGATCTACTTAAATATAAAGTTTGGTAAAAAGCGTTTTTTCGAAATTACCCCCTCCATTTTCGAAATTCGAAATCGAAAAGTACCCTATGAACTGCGTAGCTAAGTTACACGTCGAATGGCACCCCATTGATTGCTATAGGATGTATAGTGTAGGAGAAGATAGAATCCTACGAAAACACGAAATGACTTCTTAAATAAACTGGAAAAAAACTATTGGTGGCGCCTGCGGCGCCACCAAATAGTGAAAGACTAGTAAATGCCCGCTTGCTACGCTGCGCGATGGAGAGGGGGTTTCAGACGACTGACCATAGGATGGGGGGATCGCCTAGCGGGATCGGCTGGCTACTACACGAAGAAAGAATGAATAAAATCGGAGCAGATGGAGTGAAGTTATGTGGAAAAGAGTGGAGCAATGTATAGATTTATTTTGAATTTTCCCATTTTCCATTTTCTTTAAAGAGGGGGGAGGCGGGAGAGATGGTCCTATTGGCATGAAATAAATTGCGGGAAATGGCAGACATCTCAAGAATTATTACGGCTGCAATAACATGTTGGATATAGTTTAAGAAAATTCGCTAGGTGGCATCATTTAGCAAAAATCTTCAAATCATAATTCAAAAATAACGGTTTTTGGCGCCAAATCGACCGAAAAGTGTGGTGGAATAAAGAAGTAAGGCTTTTTATGTAATGTACTCGCCGAAACCTTTCCAAAAAGTACCCGCATGCCGGGGTACGGGAGACCCGCATGCCGGGGTACGGGAGAACGTAAAAATCGCGAATTTTTCATGGTCTTACCCCTCGCAAAATGCTCAAATTTGCAAATTTTCGCGGGAGTTGCCGCAGTTAAATTGACATAGAATCTGAAAAAAAGCAGCAAATTGCTTCGGATAAAATGTCGCGTATGGAAGAGATAGGTATTTGTCTACTAATGTAAATGGTAAGCTCGTAAGTTGTCAGAGACCACCGGTAGGTGGCGCTGAGTGGTCATGCAAAATTTGAATAGTTTTTATTTTTTTTAAATAGGTAAATGAAATCCAATCTTCCTGAAATTTAGTACAGATAATCTTCTAATACGTGTGCATTCACAAAAAATAAAAAAAATTGGATTATTCAACGATTCGTTTAATAAAGTTACGAAATGTATATTTCAGACCGAAAATTTGGCCGTCGAAAATTAATTTTGGCAACGTAACCGGGAGGGTCAAGAAAATATGCTCAAAAAATCAGAAAAAAATTACAAAAAAATAAGCAGAAAGAATTTTGCAAATCGGATGATATTTAGCCAATTTCTGGGTGGGGGGGTGGTTTTGCAGGTATTAATGTAATCCAGTTAGCATATAGTGGTGTAGAAGGCGAAGCAAGTTTGATACTGAAAGCTGCTACACATATGAATGTAGGTGTGAAAGAAAGTAAACGTAGGATAGCCCGCTTTCCATTTCATATCACTTTACTCTAAGGAGTGGTCCAGAAAAAATTGACCCATTTATTTGTGGTTTGCAGTAAAAACACTAATGCCAATTTTTTTATAAAATTTCTACATTTTGTTTCTTACAGCTTAAACTTTAAAATACAAAAGTTATTTCTAATACATTATTTGTTTGGGAAGAATGTTTTAACTTTGTTATTCAAGCCGCGCATTAGATTTAGAACAGTTATATTAGTAACATTTCTATATGCTCTTTTCCATTTATTTCTGAAATCAACATCATTTTTGGCAAATTTCTTTGTTGTTCTAAGCTCCTTTTTCATTAATGCCCAGTACCTCTCTACTGGACGAAGGTGAGGGCAGTTTGCTGGATTGGCTTCCCTTGGCACGATTATTGACCTCATTGGTTCTGTACCATTCCATCGTTGTTTTTGCGTAATGACTGGTGGCCAAATCTGGCCAGAAAATAACAGACCCTTGATGCTGCAGAATAAATGGTAGAAGTATTTTTTGAAGGCACTCTTTGATGTACAGAACAAATCGCCTGCCCAAATCATGTACTTCTTGGGGAAATTTTGTTATTCCCTTTTTTTGAAAATTTTCTGGATACTCCGCTCCGACTTTTTGCAGTAAAATATTCGTCACCCTGGTATCTGCGAAAAGTCAGCTTTGCAGTAGGTTTCATCATCCATAACGACACAATCGTATTTCGTCAGGTAGTTCCCATAAAGTTTTCTCGCTCTTCTTCTTGCTGCTTTCTCTTCTTCTTCCTTTCCTCAGCGGCACTTTTTGAACCTTATAGCTCCTTAATCCACTGATTTTTTTATATCTGTGCACTGTAGACTTTGATCTTCCTGCCAATGTCGCCATATCTCTTTCCGAATTTGGCGGTTTCCGAAAATAAGTACCCTTCACCTGTTTTATGATGTCTGGACGGGATGGCCCTGGTTTTCTACCTGACCCACGTATCCTTTCTATTGACAGCCTCGCCTATACTTGGCTATTGTCCATCTTAAGTTTAAGTTTAAGAAAATTCCGCTAGGTGGCATCATTTAGCAAAAATCTTCAAATCATAATTCAAAAATAACGGTTTTTGGCGCCAAATCGACCGAAAAGTGTGGTGGAATAAAGAAGTAAGGCTTTTTCTGTAATGTACTCGCCGAAACCTTTCCAAAATGTACCCGCATGCCGGGGTACGGGAGAACGTAAAAAATCGCGAATTTTTCATGGTCTTACCCCTCGCAAAATGCTCAAATTTGCAAATTTTCGCGGGAGTTGCCGCAGTTAAATTGGCATAGAATCTGAAAAAAAGCAGCAAATTGCTTCGGATAAAATGTCGCGTATGGAGGAGATAGGTATTTGTCTACTAGTGTAAATGGTAAGCTCGTAAGTTGTCAGAGACCACCGGTAGGTGGCGCTGAGTGGTCATGCAAAATTTGAATAGTTTTTATTTTTTTTTAAATAGGTAAATGAAATCCAATCTTCCTGAAATTTAGTACAGATAATCTTCTAATACGTGTGCATTCACAAAAAATAAAAAAAATTGGATTATTCAACGATTCGTTTAATAAAGTTACGAAATGTATATTTCAGACCCGAAAATTTGGCCGTCGAAAATTAATTTTGGCAACGTAACCGGGAGGGTCAAGAAAATATGCTCAAAAAATCAGAAAAAAAATTACAAAAAAATAAGCAGAAAGAATTTGCAAATCGGATGATATTTAGCCAATTTCTGGGTGGGGGGTGGTTTTGCAGGTATTAATGTAATCCAGTTAGCATATAGTGGTGTAGAAGGCGAAGCAAGTTTGATACTGAAAGCTGCTACACATATGAATGTAGGTGTGAAAGAAAGTAAACGTAGGATAGCCGCTTTCCATTTCATATCACTTTACTCTAAGGAGTGGTCCAGAAAAAATTGACCCAGTTATTTGTGTTTGCAGTAAAAACACTAATGCCAATTTTTTTATAAAATTTCTATATTTTGTTTCTTACAGCTTAAACTTTAAAATACAAAAGTTATTTCTAATGCATTATTTGTTTTGGAAGAATGTTTTAACTTTGTTATTCAAGCCGCGCATTAGATTTAGAACAGTTATATTAGTAACATTTCTATATGCTCTTTTCCATTTATTTCTGAAATCAACATCATTTTTGGCAAATTTCTTTGTTGTTCTAAGCTCCTTTTTCATTAATGCCCAGTACCTCTCTACTGGACGAAGTTGAGGGCAGTTTGCTGGATTGGCTTCCCTTGGCACGATTATTGACCTCATTGGTTCTGTACCATTCCATCGTTGCTTTTGCGTAATGACTGGTGGCCAAATCTGGCCAGAAAATAACAGACCCTTGATGCTGCAGAATAAATGGTAGAAGTCTTTTTTGAAGGCACTCTTTGATGTACAGAACAAATCGCCTGCCAAATCATGTACTTCTTGGGAAATTTTGTTATTCCTTTTTTTGAAAATTTTCTGGATACTCCGCTCCGACTTTTTGCAGTAAAATATTCGTCACCTGGTATCTGCGAAAAGTCAGCTTTGCAGTAGGTTTCATCATCCATAACGACACAATCGTATTTCGTCAGGTAGTTCTCATAAAGTTTTCTCGCTCTACTTCTTGCTGTTTTCTCTTCTTCTTCTTTCCTCAGCGGCACTTTTTGAACCTTATAGCTCCTTGATCCACTGATTTTTTTATATCTGTGCACTGTAGACTTTGATGTTCCTGCCAATGTCGCCATATCTCTTTCCGAATATCCCGGTTTCCGAAAATAAGTACCCTTCACCTGTGTTTATGATGTCTGGACGGGATGGCCCTGGTTTTCTACCTGACCCACGTATGCTTTCTATTGACAAGCCTCGCCTATACTTGGCTATTGTCCTTTTTACCGTGGAATAACTTGTATTCAGGTCTTTTGAAATTTTTAACAATGAAATTGTGGGATTTTCCAAATTTTTGGACAAAATCATTTCACGCACTTCTTTTTCGCTTCGAGACATTTTAACTATTTAACTTCCAATACACGAATGATTCATATAAACTCAGAGCTCAGTATTTATGGAATATTTTAACAAAAAAATCCAGACCTGGATTATTGTAATTTTGCAGGTATAAAAATAACTTAATGGGTCAATTTTTTCTGGACCACTCCTTATTTGATCGCTCGCACCCCCTCCCTCCTATGAAGAGATAGTGAAAAAAGGTAAATTTCCATATGTATGGGGAATTTTGAATATGGAGTTTTGAAATTTTTTCACCGCATAATTTGTTCCGAGTGGACAGTTAGTCTTAATTGGTGTTTGTTTGTAATTTGATGTGCTATTTAGTCATTATAATATAATAAAAAAAAGAGTTAATTGTTACGTCATTTTATATACGCGTTCTTCTCAAGTACGTCGTGTAAATGGAAAGAAATGGTGATGGTAGGACGTCAGTTAAAGGCAAAGTTGGTTTAAAAAATTTAATGATACAGAAATATGCTGTTTATGGAAGAAAGGGGATGCCACTGGCTTTCAACCCCATTGATCATTTGTCTCCTAGGTTAGTTTAAGGTAATACCCCCAGAACAGGCGAAATCCCCATTTGAAAAATTTTGAAGAATATCGCTAAATGAATGTATTGCTAAAAGAATTTTTTTTTCGATAATTTGTTCTGTGAATGCAATCTTATTAGCCGTTTTATGTAGTATTTAATTATTGAAAAATGAAATGAAAAAGGTGACAGGATTTGGTTTTGGTAATCCACAAACAATTCATTTGTCCTGCGCCGACGATTATGTACTCAGGTGATGTATATGTTTGTAACTATTCGAAGGAATGTCCTATTGGAGTGCGATCTATTTTTTGAAATAGCACATAAATCAGTGATTATTATGCCTACAAAAACGTGTTGGAAATGGTTCTCGAAAATCCCGCACGGTGGCGTGATTTAGGAAAAATCTGCAAATCGTAATTTAAAAATAACGGTTTTTGGCGCCAAATCGACCGAAAAGTGGGGTGGAAAAAGGAAGCATGTTATTTTCTGTAATGTACTCGTCGAGAACTTTCCAAAAAGTACCCGCATGCCGGGGTACGGTAGAAAGTAAATATCGCAATTTTTTCATGGGCAGAAATTTGCAAATTTTCGCGGGGGTTGCCGCAGTTAAATTCGCATAGAATCTGAAGGAAGGCAGCAAATTTGTTCGGATAAAATGCCACTAATAGAGGAGGTATATGGTTATGCAACTGTGTAACTGGTATGCCCGTGAGTTCTCAGAGACCACCGGTAGGTGGCACTGAGTGGGCCTGCAAAATTTGAATAGTTTTTATGTTTTTTAAATAGGTAAATGAAATCCAATCTTCCTGAAATTTAGTACAGATAATCTTCTAATAAGTGTGCATTCACAAAAAATAAAAAAATTGTATTATTCAACAATTCGTTTAATAAATTTTCGAAATGTATATTTCAGACCGACATTTTGGCCGTCGAATATTAATTTTGGCAACGTAACCGGGAGGGTCAAGAAAATATGCTCAAAAAATCAGGAAAAAATTATAAAAAAATAAGCAGAAAGATTTTGCAAATCGGGTGATATTTAGGCGATTTGTGGGTGGGGGTGGTTTTGCAGGTATTAATGTAATCCAGTTAGCATATAGTGGTATAGAAGGCGAAGCAAGTTGGATAATGAAAGCTACTTCACATATAAATACAGGTGTGATTGGAAGTAAGTGTAGTATAGTCGCTTTCCATTTCATATCACTTTACTACATTTCATCCCTCGCACCCCCTCCCTCCTATGAAGAGATTGTGAAAAAAAGTTAAATTTCCATATGTATGGGGAATTTCGAATTTACAGTTTTTGAAATTTTTTGTCTAATAATTTGTTCCGAGTGGACCGTTAGTGTTGATTGAAGTTTGTTTGCAATTTGGTTTACTATTTAGTGATGCTAAAATAATTAAAGAAAAAAAGTTAATTATTACGTCATTCTATATACGCGTTCTTTTAAAGTACCTCGTGTAAATGGAGACAAATGGTGATGGTAAGATGTCAGTTAAAGGCAAAGTTGGTTAAAGAAATGTAATCCAAAAGAAATATGCTGTTCATGGAAGAAAGAGGATAACTGTAGCTTTTAATTTTATTGATCATTTATCGCCTAGGTTGGTTTAAGGTAACACCTCCAGAACAGGTGAATTCTCAAAATGAGAAATTTTGAGGAATATCGCTAAATGAATGTATTGATTAAAAAAAAAATTGTCTTCTATAATTTGTTCATAATGGATTCTAACTGTGTATAGAGTCTTATTTATAATTTTATGTAGTATTTAATTGTTCAAAAAAAAAGTGTAAAAGTTAACACCATTTGGTTTTGGTATTACACAACCAATTCCTGTGTCCTGCGTCGACGATTATGTACTCATGTGATATATATGCTTGCAACTATTCGAACGGATGGCCTATTCGACTGAGATAAATTTTGTGAAATAGCAGATAAACCTGTGATTATTATGCGTATAAAATATGTTATAAATAGTTGACGTACATCCCGCTAGGTGGCATCATTTAGCAAAAATTGGTAAATTGTAATTCAAAAATAACGGTTTTTGACGCCAAATCGACCGAAAATTGTAGAAGAAAAAGGAAGTCAGTTATTTTCTGTAATGTACCCGCATGCGGGGGTACCTGAGAAAGTAAAAACCACGATTTTTTCATGGGCTCACCCCTTGCGAAATGCTGAAATGTGCAAATTTTTGCGGGAGTTTGCACAGTTAAATTGGCACAGAATCTGAACGAAAACGTCAAATTCCTTCAAATAAAATGCCAGGGATAGAGGAGATATGTAGTTATATAACTGTGTTACTGGTATACATATGAGTTGTCAGGGACCACCGGTATGTGGCGCTGAGTGGTAATGCAAAATTTGAATGGTTTTTATGTTTTTTTAAATAGGTAAACGAAATCCCATCTTCCTGAAATTTAGAATAGATACTCTTCTAATAGGAGCACATCCACCAAAAAATAAAAAATTGGATTATTCAACAATTCGTTTAATTAAGTTGCGAAATGTATATTTCAGAAATTTTGGTCGTTGAAAATAAATTTTGGCAACGTAATTGAGAGGGTAAAGAAAATATGCTAAAAAAATCACAAAAAAATTAAAAAAAAAGAATTTTGTAAATCGGATGACATTTAGCCGAGTTGTGGGGTGGGAATTAATTTGAACGCTTGTACGGGTTTTATTTAAAAAAATGTCTTTGAAGGAAGTTCTCCAGATTTTAAAAATAGAACACCACTCAATAGTACTCGCCGAGACCTTTCATTTGATATGCAACACGCTATTTAAGAAGTACCCCCCTGCCGGGGGTACCAACCCCGCACCTTAAAGTACCTCGGGACAATACTACTAATAGACTCAAAAATTCAGAAAAAAATCAGAATAAATTTAGCAAAAAGAATTTTTTAAATCGGCTGGAATTTGGCCGAGAAAATAGGTATCGACTTGAGTAGCACACATGCATACGCATGCAGTTAATTAGATTGAATTTAATTTAGCGTACCTTGTGATGTTGATTCATTAATTTGTTATTTTGGCGGGAAACGTGAGGACTAACGGGGGAAAGATGTTTGGAGGGTATTTAGGGAATGGGGAGGGGCAGCCCATGGAGGGGTACGGATAATTTTCAGGGGAAGTATAAGGGGGGTGGGGGAAGAGCAAATCATTATTTTTTCAGTTTTTGTTCAGGAAAATCTCCCACCTTCACGCAAACAATTTTTTTCCACCCGTGAATGATGGAGGCTTAACAGGCGCATATATCAGGCGTAAAAATCTTGAGGGAGTGGAGGGGAAATGAATGAGGAAAAATGAAAAAAGAACGCATTTTAGAACCCGTTGGACAAATGCTCTTGCTGAGTTTATAGGAACTCGGATATTCCAATTTTTTTTTTACATTTATAAAGCCAGTTAGCAAGGGTAACTTTTAGCTGTGTGACATGTAGCAATAGAATAATTAGTAATAGTACAATTGTACATGAAAGATCAAAATTAAGTTTTGCGGGGAAACGTGAGGGGAAATTGGGGGGAGTGTATATAGGGGATATCTGCGGGGTAGGAAGGGGCAACGTGTAGAGTAGTAGGATGAATTTTTTGGAGAAGTATAAGGCGGCTGCCTGAAGGAAAAACCATTTTTTTTACAGTTTTTGTTCAGAGAAATTCTCCCCCTTCCTCCAAAATAATGCTTCGAAAAAATTTTGGGATGCGGAGGGAAAATTTTTCAAAAAAATTAAGAAAAGCACCAATTTTACCACCCTAAAATAAATGCTCTTGCTGCGCTGGTAGGAATTTCGAAATTTCGAATTTTTTTTTTGATTACGAAAACCCATTATCTTAAGTAAGTTTTGGCGGTCTGTTAGGTTGGAATTTAATAATAACTAATAGTATAATTGTGCTTTGAAAAAACGTCGAATTTTTCGAAAAATCTAAAATTTAGTACTAAGAATTTTCGAAATTCGAAAATGTAAAAACAACAAAGATGGCCACTATATATGTGTATTACGTGTTCGAATTTCATTGAAATCGGTTTATAATTGCGGCAGTTGTGAGCATATAAAATTGTTGGTACCTTACCACTTTGGCACCTCCCGCCCCGCTCCCCTTAAATAAAAACCAATAAAAATTTATATCAGTTATTAGCATTTCAAAAGATGTATTAGCGTTTAACTTTTCATATGGAAAGATTGTAATTTGCCAAAAATACAGGTGTTGGAAAAATTGGGTGTGTTTCCACCCCCCACCCTAAAATAACCCACCGCCTGGAAAAACTTTCTTCCACGACTTATAGCACTTAATAAGGGCAAGCGAATAAAAAAAACCGTTTACCGATTGGACGAAAGCCGACTGAGTTATGTTCATTTGAAAATTAGGTGAACTAGTACTACACTTCGAATAGAAAATAGTGCAGTACTAAAATACTAAGTATGCACGTCGAAAGACCTTATCGTCTGACATACTCTCAGATTTTTTCAAAAAATTAGAAAATATGCTTCGATCCCCGCGGGGGGTCAAAGTTTAATCTAGCACATTTTGAAAAATCTAGTACCCCACCGAATAGCTGAATTTTTTCTAAAAAGTTTAAGTACCCACACGAGTTCAAATGGGTCCTAGAAAAATAAAAGAATTTTAAGAGCCTAATTTCCCCCCTACCAGCCGGGCGGAAAAAAAAGTAGCCTATCTGATAGCGGACTGAATTATGTAATAAAAAAAAATACCCGAACAAAATCAGGAGATAGGTGTAATGTGTTTTCAAAATGTATGGAGAATTCCCCTTCCATTTTTACGTTTTTCAACCCCCCTTAACTTCCCCTCCTCTTCCCGCACGAACTAGAAATTCAACTATGTTACTCAGCTAATTGATGTCTTTCATTTAAGATATTAAACGATGATCTACGATGCTTGGCTGAGAAAATATAGCCGCTTAAAGTTGAAACTTTGAACGCCCGCCCCTCCCAGAGCTTGCCCCTCCCAACAAAACTAATAGTACCAAATGATGCGCCATAAAAGGATCTACTTAAATATAAAGTTTGGTAAAAAAGCGTTTTTTCGAAATTACCCCCTCCATTTTCGAAATTCGAAATCGAAAAGTATCCTATCTAATAGCCAGTTCAGATTCGCGTACAATGACATATAAATGATTGTCGTAGGTTAAAAACTGTAGGAGGAGATAGAATCCTACGAAAAGACGAAATCACTTTTTACTTATACTGGCGCCACCAGTAGTGGAAGACTAGTTGGTGCCCGCTTGATACGCTGTGCAGAGGGGGGTGGGTGGGGGTGGGATGGGGTGGGTGGGTGGGGGAAGGCAAAGGAGTGGATGTGGGTTGTGGGTGGGGGGTGGGTTAGCTACTAAATGAAAACAGAATGAAGAAAAACGGAGCAGACATAGTGAAGTTATGATGAAAAGAGTGGAGCAATGTCTGGATTTTGTTTTTAAATTTTTCCATTTTCCATATCTTTTAAAGAGGGGGGGGAGGGGGAGGGGTTACCCTATTAACATCAACTAAATTGTGAAAAATGGCAGACATCGCAAGGATTAATATAGATACAATAACATGTTAGAATTAATTGAAGAAAGTCCCGATGTGGATGCTCGTTAAACTGCTAACTTTACGTCGCACTGATCACTATATTTAATGGAAAGCCTTTCGCCTAACGGGGGGTTCCACCCCACGAACCCCTCTGGTTAGATAAAAGAGTAATTATAATGAAGGAGTCATATGATAAAATCTTATTATTACCTAAAGCAGAGGAATAGTAAAAATGAAGACTGTGGATTTTCGTTAAACTGCTAACTTCATGTGGCACTGATCACTATATTTAACGGAAAGCCTTTCGCCTAACGGGGGGTTCCACCCCCCGAACCCGAAAGAGTAATTATAATGAAAGAGTCATATGATAAAATGTTATTATTACCTAAAGCAGAGGAATGGAAGAAATGAAGACTGTGGATTTTCGTTAAACTGCTAACTTCATGTGGCACTGATCACTTTATTTAATGGAAAGCCTTTCGCCTAACGGGGGCTTCCACCCCCCGAACCCCCCTTGTTAGATAAAAGAGTAATTATAATGAAAGAGTCATATAATAAAATCTTATTATTACCTAAAGCAGAGGAACGGAAAAAATGAAGACTGTGGATGCTCGTTAAACTGCTAAGTTCGAGTCGCACTGATCACTATATTTAATGGAAAGATTTTCGTTTGTAACTATTCCAAGTAATGTCCTAATAGGCGCACATCTATAAAAAAAATAAAAAAAATAATATGTGCATGTAACTATTTGAAGTATTGTGTTATTAGCATGAGGAGAGTTTATGAAATAAGCGTAGGCCTTATCAGCTTCTGCAGCAGAAAGCCTTGTTAAAAATGTTTTGTAAAGGTAGAGTGGATGGATCCAGTTAATTTTCGGCTCACCCCTGCGATCTTCGCTATGGGTTGTGGATTTGATTTCAGAGATTTCTTAGGTATTTGTATAAAATAATACAAAATTAGGGAACTTTCACACCACCCATGAGGTGCCCCTATTTGGCGCGTTACCTTGTTTTTTACATGGTAGGTTTCCCAAAAGGCCTATAACCATGAATGTAAACTACAGAAAAATTTGCTTATTCATACAACGAACTTAAAAATTAGCTATAATCCTACTAAGCATATTTTTATGAAATCACAATATTAATGAAAAATAACGGAAATAATAAAGTAAATGTATTTAAAAAATGAATAAACAAAATAATTGATTAAGAAAATGTATAATATTATTAGTCATAATAAACAAATTCTTTATCGGGTTAGAAAATGAGAAGTATTAAAAAACATGATTAAAAAAAAAAGTAAATAAAATAATACTTGTAAAAAAAAAAAGTGAAGAATGAATTTGGGCCCTATATAATATATGGTGTATGGGTGGTAATTATATTTACTTGGGCAGAGATTTTAAGAGGCAGAGATGTTAAGAGGGCAGAGATGTTTAGGGGTGAGAAATATTTGAGGGACAGATATGGTAAGTGAAGAGGGCAGAAACATTAGTGCTGTCAGAATAAGGAATTGTCAGAATAAAAAAAGTTATAACAGATTGAACTTGTCAGGGATAAATGAAAACGCCATTGAGAATATAAGAGAATAAGTGAGTGGTTGAATAAGACGGAGATATATGAAGTGGTAATAAAAGAATAAGGGGGATAAATTGGTACGAAAAAAGGTGGTGATAATAGGAAAATTTGTAGGTATGGAGAGTAAGGGCTCGTTAGGATAACTATAAGGGTCAGAAGATAATAATAATAAAAGTAAATTTAACAATAATAAAAAATATAACTAATATATAAAAATAGGGCAAGGACAACAGAGATATAAAGGCAGCGTATGGTCTAAATGCACATTTTTAGTGGCAGGGATAATAATATGGCAGATAGAGTTTTGTGAGTGAAGTCAAAATATGTATTAAAAAAACAGAATATACATACATAAACATAAAATTCTAATGTAAGAACAATAATGAATGTAACAAATATTTAAAAATAGAGCAAAGGCAGGGTATGGTCTTAATGGATATTTGCGGTGGTCGAAGAGATAGTAATAGGGACGAATATTATTATGTGTGTGACAGAGATGGTGAAGATGGGAAGTAAAAATTAATATTAAAAAAAATCAGATGTACATATATAAAATAAAATTAAAATTTTATAATAATAATTAATATAATAGATGTACATATAAAAATAGGGCAAAGACAAAAGAGGCATAAAGACAGAGTATGGTCGAAATGGATATTTGCGGTTTCAGAGATCATAATAGGGACGGATATATTTGCGTGGGTTACAGAGATGATGAAGATGGCAACCCAAAATTGTTATAAAAAATAGTTTTTAATAGAGAGATAGGAAATGTGCTTATAGATCAAAAATTTCCTTATAAACAACATTTTCTGTAAGAACTTTCTCAGAATTCTGCAGCAAATTCCCCTGTCTATTAGTGTTTTCCACACTAACCCGAACAGAAGAAGAATTTGTTGCTCTAGAGAAGGCAACATATAACATACCATGCGAAAAGACTGGCCGCTCTAAATACAATCCAACTTTGCTAAGACTTTGCCCTTGGGATTTGTTAATAGTCATAGCAAACGCAAGTTGAATTGGAAATTGGCGACGTTTTAATTTGAATGGTAAATCTGCATCGGAGGGAATCAAATTTATACGGGGTATGAAAACCCTGTTCCCTTTATTTTTACCTATAACTATTTCCGCATCAATAATGTTCCGCATAAGCTCCCTGATTATTAAGCGAGTTCCATTACATAAACCCGTTTTTGTATTAAGATTCCTTAATAACATAATAATTGCTCCCTTTTTCAAATTTAGCTTATGCGGCGGCATGCCGTGAGGTGTTATTGTGTTAACATATTCTGGAGGATACATATCATTTTCTTCAGAATCGTCACTCAAAATACTATCCGCGCTATAATATGTTGTCATTTCTCCTGGCAACTTTTGAAGAACATCTTCGTTAATTTTGAGTACATTATCATTCCTTGTAGTCAAAATTGAACGTAAAATTAAGTCTTCTTCTGGAATTATGGCAAGATCATCACCGAAAATATCACGAATAATGCACCCATTTACAACATTTTCGGATGGTATTTCAATCACATCTTTATCCAAAGATGTTGTAATGCCATAGGGGTTTTGAAGTTCCCCATTTCCTAACTTCAATAACCAGTTTGAAAAATTAATTTGCGCAGGATCTGTACGCATATTTTGTGACAATGTAAATTGTCGAAAATGTTGCCAAAATGGAGAAAATTTAATACAACTTTCAATTGTTGTAGTTTTTGTTGCATGTAAAGATATTGGCAGTATCTGGCGCCAATCTCCACTAAAAACTACAACTTTTCCGCCAAATAAATGATTATTACCCATTATATCCTTTAACAAACGATCAACAGCTGTTAAGGCTAAATGAGGAATCATGGTACATTCATCCCATATAATTATCTTGGCATCTTTTATATATTTGCCTTCCAAAGAATTTGGTTTAATACGGCAAACAGAATTTTCTAATAGAGGTATCGGAATTTTAAACCTCGAATGTGCGGTTGTACCTCCATCTAATAATGTTGCTGCAATGCCGGACCACGCAACAGCAATTGCAGTTAAGCCTTGTGCTCGTATTCTATATAAAATAGAATTTAGTACGAAACTTTTTCCTGCTTCCACAAAAGCATTTAAATGAAAAAGTTTCGAACCGAAAGAATTGGATTGAACCGCATTTAAGACTTCATCAAAAAATATTTTTGTGTTCCCTATTTAAAAGGGAATATGTCCGTAAGTATTCATTATTTTGAATAATCGGATCGAAATCTTGGTTATTGGGTTGCCTTAAAAGGGATTCGGAAACAGACGGTAAACCAAAATCCGTTAGGTTATAAGAGAATTGAGCAAAAATTCTTCCAATCTCTATCAATGCGCGTTGAAAACTTTCTACTTCATTATTACAAATCCGTAGAAAGTCTTCAGAGAGATGTGTTTTAAATTCTTCCCAAAGCTGTAAAAGATTATCTGGAAGACAAAATATGCAAAGGGTTGCAAATAATTGACGAAAAACTGTGGGCATTTGCCATAATGATGCCTCTTGCAGAGTTCTTTGCCACTCTCTATCATCTTCCAAAAGATTCCTTGCTCTACATGCCTCTTTGAAAGAAGGATATACAACATTATTAAAAGTTCGAACATCTTCTAAACTTTTTGGACCTCGAACATAATTTAATAAAATACAAAGGTGATATTTTTCAATATCACGAACACTAACCGAATATATTCGAGATATTACCGTTTTAAATCCGCGTTTCCTTCTTTGCCACATATTGTTCTTCCAAACATAATGTTTTGGAATTTCAGCATATAAGAATTGTGTGGCAAAAGAGTCATCCTGATTTAATTGAAAATAGGCCATTAGATGAGTGTTCGTTCTCGACGCTCTATCAAATGCCTCCCTTACTCTATTGTCTATAATAGTTACGCTTTGCTGAAAGGGTAAATGGACAGCTAAGCGTACAATATTATGAGATCTGACGTGAAGGGTATTCTTAGAAATCCTCCAATATGCTTCCTGAGATGAAACATATCGTGCATTCAAAAATGCATTGATCTCATCTCGTTGAAGGACATTATTGTCATCAACGAACACCATTGATGCACAATCATACCCTTTATAAACGTATTTGAATAAATATTTCACGGATTTAATAAAGCTGCATATTTCGACATTAATATGAGCATTATACTTTTTTGATAAATATGAGTTATATGGCACAACCCATCTATTATCAATTTTGTTACCTTTTATTAATATATATCGACCGTCATCTCGACGACCATAAACTGGATAACCATTATTATTTAAAATGGTATCATTAATAAAAGTTTTTGGAATCTTTTTGCCGAATAATTTATTCCGAGTGGACCATTAGTGTTAATTGATGTTTGTTTATAATTTGATGTGCTATTTAGTGATTATAAAATAATAAAAAAAATAGTTAATTATTAAGTCGTTTTATATACGCGTACTTCTCAAGTAGCTCGTGTAAATGGAGGGAAATGGTGATGGTAGGATGTCAGTTAAAGGCAAAGTTGGTTAAACAAATGTAATCCAAAAGAAATATGCAGTTCATGGAAGAAAGAGGATAATTATAGCTTTTAATTTTATTGACCATTTATCGCCTAGGTTGGTTTAAGGTAACACCTCCAGAACAGGTGAAATCTCAAAATGAGAAATTTTGAGGAATATCGCTAAATGAATATATTGATTAAAAAAAAATTTTCTTCTATAATTTGTTCATAATGGATTCTAACTGTGTATAGAGTCTTATTAGTAATTTTTTGTAGTATTTAATTGTTAAAAAAAAAAGTGTAAAAGTTAACACCATTTGGTTTTGGTATTACATAACCAATTCCTGTGTCCTGCGTCGACGATTATGTACTCATGTGATATATATGCTTGCAACTATTCGAAGGGATGGCCTATTCGACTGAGATAAATTTTGTGAAATAGCAGATAAACCTGTGATTATTATGCGTATGAAAATATGTTATAAATAGTTGACGTACATCCCGCTAGGTGGCATCATTTAGCAAAAATTGGTAAATTGTAATTCAAAAATAACGGTTTTTGGCGCCAAATCGACCGAAAATTGTAGAAGAAAAAGGAAGTAAGTTATTTTCTGTAATGTACTCGCCGAGATCTTTCCAAAAAGTACCCGCATGTGGGGGTACGGGAGAAAGTAAAAACCACGATTTTTTCATGGGCCCCTTGCGAAATGCTGAAATGTGCAAATTTTTGCGGGAGTTTGCCCAGTTAAATTGGCATAGAATCTGAACGAAAGCGTCAAATTCCTTCGAATAAAATGCCAGAGATAGAGGAGATATGTAGTTATATAACTGTGTGACTGGTATACATATGAGTTGTCAGGGACCACCGGTATGTGACGCTGAGTGGTAATGCAAAATTTGAATGGTTTTTATTTTTTTTAAATAGGTAAATGAAATCCAATCTTCCTGAAATTTAGAATAGATAATCTTCTAATAGGAGCACATCCACCAAAAAATAAAAAATTGGATTATTCAACAATTCGTTTAATTAAGTTGCGAAATGTATATTTCAGATCGTTGAAAATAAATTTTGGCAACGTAATTGAGAGGGTAAAGAAAATATGCTCAAAAAATCAGAAAAAAATTAAAACAAAGAATTTTGCAAATCGGATGACATTTAGCCGAGTTGTGGGGTGGGAATTAATTTGAACGCTTGTACGAGATTTATTTAAAAAAATGTCTTTGAAGGAAGTTCTCCAGATTGTAAAAATAGAACACCACTCGATAGTACTCGCCGAGACGCTCCATTTGATATACAACACGCTATTTAAGAAGTACCCCCCCGCCGAGGGTACCAACCACGCATCATAAAGTACCTCGGGACAATACTACTAATAGACTCAAAAATTCAGAAAAAAATCACAATAAATTTATCTAAAAGAATTTTTAAAATCGGCTGGAATACAGCCGAGCAAAAAGGTGTTGACTTTAGTAGCACACATAAATACGCATGCCGTTAATTAAATTAAATCTAATTTATCGTACCTTGTTATTTTATTTCATTAATTTGTTATTTTGGCGGGAAACGTGAAGACTAACGGGGGAAAGATGTTTGGAGGCTATTTAGAGAATGGGGAGGGGCAGCTCTTAGAAGGGTAGGGATAATTTTCAGGGGAAGTATAAGGGGGGTGGGGGAAGAGCAAATCGTAATTTTTTCAGTTTTTGTTCAGGGAAATCTCCCCCCTTCCCACCGAAAAAATTTTAGCTACCCGTATGTAATGAAGGCTTAATAGGCGCATATATGAGGAGTATAAATAATGAAGAGATGGAGGGGGAATGTGTGAGGAAAAATTAAAAAGGAATGAATTTTTGAAACCCGTTGGATAAATGCTCTTCCTACGCTTATAGAAACTTCGATATTCCAATTTTTTTTACATTTGTAAAGCCCGTTAATCAGGCTGACTACTAACGGTCTGACATGTGGGAATAGAATAATTAGTAATAGTACAATTGTACGTGAAAAAACAAAATTATGTTTTGCGGGGAAACGTGAGCGGAAAGTGTGGGGGAGTGTATACATGGGATATCTGCGGAGTAGGAAGGGGCAACGTATAGAGTGGTAGGATGAATTTTTTGGAGAAGTATAAGGGGGGTGCCTGAAGGACAAACAGTTTTTTTTACAGTTTCCCCCTCCCCGGAAAAGATGTACCCTAAGCAGGCGCATATAGGGCTTAGAAAAAAAGTTTGGGATGCGGAGGAAAATTTTTCAAAAAAATTAAGAAAAGCACGAATTTTACCACCCTAAAATAAATGTTCTTGCTGCGCTGGTATGAATTTCGAAACTTCGAATTTTTTTTTTATTACGAAAACCCGTTATCTTAAGTAAGTTTTAGCGGTCTGTTAGGTTGGAATTTAAAAATAACTAATAGTATAATCGTGCTTTAAAAAAACGTCGAATTTTTAAAAAAATCTAAAATTTAGTACTAAGAATTTTCGAAATTCGAAAATCTAAAAACGGCAAAAGATGGCCACTATATATGTGTATTACGTATTCCATCTGAAAACTGGACTGTTTGTGATACTACTACGGTCTCTGGCAGTACTCTGTCGATGATGTGCTGACACGTTCAATGGTGAGACTCCTGACCCTGGTGGCCTGGGTGGTCTTGGCTCGAAATAATTATGATTTGGTGGGGGATCTGCTCCTGCGCCGCGATTTGGTTCCATGTGCAAGGCCTCTAAACGTTTGTTCACTGAACGGAAGCGTGGTCTTCCTTCAAGAAAAGCCGTCCGCGCGGTGCGATTACCGGCAGGATTCTGTTGGGCATTCCTCCCACCTGGAAATGGAAGATTTAGACCCGGCGTACCTGGGTTGAAGCGGGGACTCCCTGTACTAAGCTTGGGCGTGCTCACTGTCGAGTAGATTGTTCGAGTTGTAGCTTTGGAAGTAACCCCCGTTGAGGACATCCTTCCAAGCTCGCTAATTGCTACGCTAACAGACGGAATTTCCAGGCCACGAGCGCCTTCCCCATCGGACACCCGTTCCTGCAATGGAAACTGGGCTGTCTCTATTGAACTTAGGAGACCTTCCAAAGTCGAGAGATGTTCTTGCACTTCTGAGCGCACAGACGGCGAAGTATTGTACAACCGTCGGGCTCTGTGAATAACGTGGATGATCTGACTACGGTAGCGAGTGCGGTCCCCATCCATTCGAATCGGGTCAGTAGTGAGATCACACCTCAAAGCCTCCACTCGGCTGCTGATATAGTCGACCTCCCTCGAGGGATTCTTGTGCGCATGTGATCTCTGCGCTTCTTTACTGGGATCTAGCTGCTCAGCTTCGGAGGCCTTCAGAAGCAAGTCTCGAGCGTCCTCGTGGGAGGGATCGATGTTTCGCACGAGATACTCGACCGCCAACTCGTCTGGTGATAGGTATGTAAAGTCCATATTCGGTCAGTTGAAACTGATCACTTGGAATATGAATTGTATTTGGATTGCCCCGATATCCCGAAAATATGGGAGATGTGTTTGGCTAATATGTGGAAACCGTTCAGGGGTTAGGTGTCTTGTACCCTGAAGATATATAGGATGACGACTGTGCGAAGAACCAAAGTTCTTTGTAGGACTAGTACGTAATATGTTCACCGGTGAACTCACAGTAATGACTTTTGGATGCCCCAAGGGGAAATACCTGCAGTTTCTCCGTGTAGGGTAACTGTGCGTAATAATGGAGTAAATTCGCGGAGAATTCAATTGATCAACTGATAATGAATCCACAGGGAAAGATCTAAGAATTTGTGCGCTTATAAATGTGTTAATTCAAAGAAAGTTCAAAATTTATTATAAATCTAACAAAGAAATACCTATACTATGTGCGTGTATGCTATTCGTATATATATATAGAAATATATATATGTATGTTCGAAAGAAAATTCAAAAATAATGCTTTATTGTAAGACACAAAAGAAGATTTATAACTTGTGCGTACTATTACTATCTCAAATCAGTGCAAATTCAAAATCATCGGTTTATTATAGATTTAAGGAAGGATCAACTATTGTGCGGGTGTATTGCCTGCATATGCAAGTATATATACTTACGTTTGAAAGAAGAGAAATCCAAAAAAAAAACAGAAAAAAAAAAAAATTCTCGTGCTAAAATTGTACGTATTTGACTATGTAAATTCAAACGAAAGTTCAGGGCGTAAACCTTAAAATAGATCTAATATGGGAGATCTATGCATTACTCGTACCAACTTTATGCTTATGTAACTATATATATTCACACGAAGATTCAAAGATATTACTTTATTGTGCATCCAAAGGGGAAGATCTAGAAATTATTCGTACTAATATTATGCGTATATATGATTCTATACGTTCAAACGAACATTCAACAACAAACTTTATCCTAGATATAAAGAAGGAAACCTGGAGATTGCGCATATATACATATAAAACAAAATCCAAAATAATAAATTTATTTCCGATCTAAAGAGGAAGATCTAGAAATTATTCATACTAATATTATGCGTATATATGATTCTATACGTTCAAACGAACATTCAACAACAAACTTTATCCTAGATATAAAGAAGGAAACCTGGAGATTGCGCATATATACATATAAAACAAAATCCAAAATAATAAATTTATTTCCGATCTAAAGAGGAAGATCTCTAATTTGTGCGTATATTGATATGTAACTCATAAGAAAACCTAGTATAGTATGACGCGTATTAAATTTGTACGTCTATAAATGTGTCAGTTCAAAGAAAGTTCGAAATTATGAGTTTATTATAAATCTAACAAAGGAGTATCTATAACATGCGCGTGTATGATATTCATATATGTATAAATATATATATAAGTGTATATATGTTCCAAAGGAAATCCAAAAAGAATACTTTATGGTCAAACACAAAAAGAAAGATCTAGAAACCTACGCGTACTAAACTTGCGCGTATTTAGCAAAGAAATTCAAACGAAACTTAAAAACAATAGCTTTAAAATGGATCTCCAGAGGAGGACCTATAAATGGTGTGCTCGATCAACAAATTAACTCATATAAATCTAAAGAGGAAGATCTGTAGACCTTGCGTGTATTATATATTTTGTGGTGCTAATTATACGGAGGAGGTAGTTTGGCCATGCAGCGGCTCACCCGAACACACACATTCCGACACTCCAGCTCTGCGAACCGGAACGAAACAAATCGTTCTCAATCTCTCTCTCCAACTCTCTTTGCCCAACTCCCCCCCGGGGCCGGTCACAAACATGGGATTTGTTAGCGAAGAAGAAATTAAGACAAGTTGGCCGACTCCACTGCTCGAGCAAAGACTGATGTCATAAAGATGAATTTAGCTCATCAATTTACCGAAGCAGTGAGCCAAACCAAATCAGGAGCAGATGATCGATTGTTCAGTGGCTACTAATACTCAGGAAGAAGCAGTAGCTGTTTTGTAATAAGATACCCACAAAGAAATAAAATAAAAACGAACCATCCGCCATCATGTCCCGAATGGACGAATCACTGTAATTACTACCAAATATATAAAAAAAAAATACTGTCTTCTTCCTGGAACCAGCAGATGTGAATGGAGCTGAGGCTCGTAAAGCATGCTTCGCATACAACGTTCGCTGTCCACTGTTCATCCGATCCTCATGCATTACCAGTGCTGATGTCTTACGACGGGCACTGACGAAGGAGTAGGAAAATTTGAAATGATAAAAAAAAACATGAACCAGCTTTTCAAATCGATGTGAAAATCGTATCCGGCTTTGGAGGCGCCTTGCCAACTCAAGCCCATTGCCAAGGATACCGTAGAATCAAGGGGTGGACGCCGTTCACCAACTTAGCGACGGACCTGAGATATGGCCATGCTTCTTTAAATGTGGGAAAGCCTTTGTCGATGAGTGATCATCTCCCCAGTGTTCACGGGCTGAAGCTTTAGCCTCGGCGAGTACGCCTAGCGTACAAAACCTGTTACCTACCGAGGAAGATGTATACTTCATCATGGAGGTTGTAAGATTCCAAAAGAAATAAGTAAAAAAAACAATATATAAATTTTTAAAATGTGATTAGACGAGATTTACGTGGTTGCACCAATGGAGCGAAATCACGAGCCATCTCACCAGCCTCCAAAGCCGGATCTAACGAGAGCTAAAAAGGAACTACCACGAAAGCAACGAGCTTTACGGGAGAAAAAGGGTAGCTCTGCGTAGACCAAACCATTGGCGGCATAACAAGACAACTCGCTCCATCAAGCTAAAAATTGCATATTTAAATTGACGAAAAGACTTTCATTTGAAATGAATTGAAATGAGTAATACAAAACTTATTCGTAAAATTGGAATAAGCAAAAGCGAACAAAGATAAATACTGAATAACCCGAAGACGAGGCAAACGATATGAAACTAGCGAAATAATTTTTTTAAAGTATAGTGCCGAAAGATCTACAAAAAAAAATTAAAGCCGAGAAAACTGAAAGAAAAGAAAATCTGCGTCTTTGTCAAGAGAAGCTTGACTAAAGATAACAAAAAACCGAAGTTTGGGCGCCATTTGTAGCGAAGCACAAATGAGCGACCAGAAATGTAGAATTTAAGATAAAAAAAATTAATTCATTAAGAAATGATTTCCAACAATAGCAATTGCAATTTAGTCAAGACAAGCTTGACCAAATGCCAAAACAAAAAAAACGTTTGGGCGCCATTTGTAGCGAAGCACAAATGAGCGACCAGAAATGTAGAATTTAAGATAAAAAAATTAATTCATTAAGAAATGATTTCCAACAATAGCAATTGCAATTTAGTCAAGACAAGCTTGACCAAATGCCAAAACAAAAAAAAACGTTTGGGCGCCATTTGTAGCGAAGCACAATTGAGCGACCAGAAATGTAGAATTTAAGATAAAAAAATTAATTCATTAAGAAATGATTTTCAACAATAGCAATTGCAATTTAGTCAAGACAAGCTTGACCAAATGCCAAAACAAAAAAAAACATTGGGCGCCATTTGTAGCGAAGAGCGCGCCCGTTGTCAGCCCTACCTACATCCATCTTGCCATGAATATAGATAGGTGCTGCGACAGACGCCTCTTGCTGCAAAATCATCTTGGGATTGGTGTGGGTGGCCGCACAGCATATTGCCGCTAGCGGTCAGCCGGCTTGGGGAGGTTCTTGCCACCCACATCCCTCGATGCTTGAAAGCTGTGCGAAAAATAAAAAAAAAAAAAAGATGCTACAACTGTATTGCCAGACTTCGGACGGACGGACAGACAAAAAGAACTTTCCGTGTCTCATGGTGCAACCTGAAAACCTGAAAAGAAAATTTATGAGGAATACCATACCAGCGTTGCAGTACTGAAATAAAATAAAAAAAAGTCAACGCCGTCCCAGTGACTACCACCCGGAGAAGTTCAACGCCGAGAGAGGTATTTTGGAGAGAGAGAAAACGTGGACTCCTGATGTACGCGGAATCCTGACTGGACTCTGATTGGGCCCGTCGCCCCCATCCACCCTGGCTAAGATGTCGCAGTCAATGTAGGATTCTTAGCCCCATCTGGTGCGTGTTCGTGTGTGTGCTCGGGAAGCTCACCGCCCGGCCTCGCTACCACCCATTATTTTTCTACTCACATATCCTGGCCGTCCCAGCTGATGTCAATATCAGTGTATGAGGTGTATATATAAGCATAAGGAATGTAGATATATGGCGGAACTGGAGGAAATAAATACAAATAGCGATATGAATTCAAAACGTTGTAATGAAATTCGTTTAAAGTTTTACGATGACCTGTGGAGCTTTGAATACATTCGGTTTACAAAAACAAAAAAAAAATCCTAGTTAGCTGTTTTACATCCTTATCACCTAAGTGCAAAACATTTGTGTAGCTGACCTACCTACGTTGCTCGAGCCCTACTCTGGCGACGCTTATAACTAAGTATAGATATATACACCGTATTAAGCAAAGAAACTAAGAACGCTATTTATCGAAAGGAAATACTAATTATCTCAATCTTTAAACTAAGCAATGGATAGGACCAGATGAGTCCCCTCATACACCTGAGTCTAATTGGAACTGGATACGATAACTTAAATCTAAAACTTACAAGTGATGGTAAAACCTTCCTTTTTCTTTCTTTCTTCCTTCCTTACTGGGATAGCGTGTATGCACTTTGTGAACTTAGTTCCTCGTTCCGGATCTCTTAACTGTCTTCACCAGCCCGATGCGGGGCGAATCTCGCTGAAATGAATCCCAAAGGACTGGCCAACTGGGGAGACCAATTAGGATGCTCTATATATAACGCTTTGAACTTTACGATTTCTATGCGGCGTAAGTAGGTGATTGAAATTCATTTACTATATTAATTATTATTTGGTAATATGGATGTAGTTCGAAACGATATTATGTAAGGATCAAACTTGTTCTGCACGTACGTAAGTTCTATTGAAACTTATTTATATTGATCGTTATTCGATAATTTGTAAATATAAGGGTGTTATCGCATAGTGATCGCACTTATTCCGCACAAATGTAAGTACAATTGGAAATTGTTTATTTTAATTTTTAATTCATGAAATCGAAATATATTGAAAATTGTTTATATTAAATCATTACTTGATACTACGTAAGTATAAAACGTTATCGCACAATGATCACGCGTATTCTGCACCCAGGTAAGTTCAATTGAAGATTATTTATTTTAGTTTTTAATTCAGCGAATCTAAATATAAAGGCGTTATCGCCTACTAACTACACTAATTCTGCACACATATAAGTTCAATTGTAAGTTATTTATTCTAATTGTTATTTAATAAAATGTAAATGTAAAGGCGTTATCGCCCAATGACCGCACTTATTCGGCACGCACGTAAGTTCGGTTGCAAGTTAGTCATATTGGTTATTGTTTGACGATATATAAATATAATGACGGTATTGCATAATATTCGCACATATTCTGCACGCATGTACGTTGTATTGAAAATTGTTTATATTAATCATTACTTGATACTACGTAAGTATAAAACGTTATCGCACAATGATTCTGCACCCAGGTAAGTTCACTTAGATGATGCTTATGAAAATGTATTGGAGGAACTCTGGTGTTCCTTATGATCGGTATTGGAGACTGACACTGCACTCTAGTATGTCCAATTGGCTAATATGTACGCTGACTATTGTCTGATGATAAATAGGCAAGTACAACCACGGTATCATATAATAAATGCACGGTCTTTGCAAGCACCTAAGTGCAATCGAAGATTATGTCTACTGAATATTATTTGATAATTTATAAATATGGTTATGATCTGGTAATAGAAACATTGTCGTTCCCCACAGGTAAGTACACTTAGATGATGCTTATGAAAATGTATTGGAGGAACTCTGGTGTTCCTTATGATCGGTATTGGAGACTGACACTGCACTCTAGTATGTCCAATTGGCTAATATGTACGCTGACTATTGTCTGATGATAAATAGGCAAGTACAACCACGGTATAATATAATAAATGCACGGTCTTTGCAAGCACCTAAGTCCAATCGAAGATTATGTCTACTAAATATTATTTGATAATTTATAAATATGGTTATGATCTTGTAATAAAAAACATTGTCGTTGCCCGCAGGTAAGAACACTTGGATGAACTCTGGTGTTCCTTATGATCGGTATTGGATACTGACACTGCACGCTAGTATGTCCAAGTGACTAATATGTACAAAAAAAAATAACTTATCTTATAAAATGAGGGCTTATCGTCCACATCCTTTCAGGCGTAATCCCCCTCCTCGATATGCGCAGATAAATTTCAGGCGGACAATCCCCTCTGAACGCTATTCCTATTGTCCAGGAAAATTCCATACGGTCGCATGAACAATCATTTCACTGGGCTTCCTTGTACCGGTATCCAGTTTAATCACGTGGATTCCAGCCGATAATATCAACTTTTCGCGTGGCCAAGATAACTTCTCTCTAAACTGAATTAATTAAAAAAAACTGAACTGGCAATTACTCAAGAGCTTTAAAATCAAAATAGAAAAAATTCTCCCAGCTTTTCTTTAAAAATCAGCACGCAAGACTTAGCCAGGTTTCTCCCTCAACAGACATAGCTCGAATGTCCACAATACGCACCCAAAAAAAAAGGCCCGTCCCTCTCTCACCCGTTCCGAACCAGCTCAGAGCTGTTCTTCGCATCTCATCGCGTTTCCTTCATAGTTAGAACGTTCTCGACTAAAACTGTCGTGGTGAGCTGCCATTGGGTGGACTGCCATCACGTGATGCTACTCAACTCGTCGCTCGACTAGTTCACGATTGACGGGACGGTGTTCAGATTCCATTATGGAATTATCTAATCATAATTATGAGATTAGTTGCAATGCATCTCGTACAAAGCTTCTCAAACCATTCCTCATTTGAGCTTTTGATCACAGTGGCGTGCGTTGAAAATACAATAGCGTGGTAATGTGATTATTATGGCATTTATTTTAAGGTGAGTATTGCCGTGGTCAGTGTTGGGGCGTCTAAGTGTTAGTTTTTCTTGCGTTAGGTCAGTGCAAAGTAGCATAAGGCTACTTTTCGAAATGAATGAACGAAACTTTCGTAGCTTACAGGTATGTGTTCATGAAGACGTTGCGAAGGTCTGCTTTTTCGAAGTTTGCACCACCTTTTATCCCTTTTGTTTTTTCTTTTTCTTCTTTTCAGGGTTTATAGGAAGGAATATAGTTTGTGCGAGTTCTGCCCGAATTAAATTCTTTCTTTTTGAGCATGCTTTGGCTTTCTCTTCTTTTCAGGGTTTTAGGCTTTATGGGGGAGTAGCATAGGGCTACTTCTTGAGCTTTTCCTTTTACAACTCTTTTCAGGTACCTTATTGCTTATGCCGGTAGGTATATTTATGAGGAAGTAGCATAGGGCTACTTTCCGAAGTTATATGACTTTTGCCCATTTTCAGATGTATATAAAAAAAAAGGTAGCGTGCGGGGAAAACGCTACACCATGAGGAAGAGAATTCCATAAACGGGTGATTTGAACAGGATAAGAACACTCCATTACTGACCTATTGAAGCGAGGCATTATTAGATTTCGACCTCTTTGGGACGCGGTCAATTGGAAAACTTCTCTAAGATAGCGCGGCTTATTAGTCTGTAGTAAGACATATAGGAAAATTAAAGCTCTTTGTTTTAGGTAGCTGGAAAAAGAACAGCCCAACAGGTTAGTCCTGAAGATCGAAACATGGTCGAATCGCCTCAAGCCAAATATAAATGCAACCTCTAGCTTGCGAGCGCATACGCTATCCAGCTTAGGATAGATGATGCTGCCAAATGTGAAATGTGGTAAAATAAGTGCCTTTATAAGCTTAGATCGCATACCTCTCGATAAGACGTGGGCCGAAAGCCATAATCGCCGCAATCCTGCATATATCTTGCTAAGAATAAAACTGACATAATTGCAGCACTTCATATCCTGGCTTAATACAATTCCTAGGTTTGTTACTTTGCTTGAAATAGGTAACGAATACCCATTTAAGACCACGGGAGGGACTTCGGATAGTACTTCGTTATTATCATAGAAAGTGATGCATTGCGATTTTTGAGGATTCAATAGCGGTCTGTTGTTTAAGGCCCTAGAGTGGATTCTTTCTAAGTCGTCGTTTAAGCGACCTACGCAGTCCTCAATAAGTCCAATAGGCCGACATATGTACAGTTGTACATCATCTACGTATATGTGGATGCTCACATCTTGCGTAACATTCGGCAAGTCGTTAATGTATAAGCTAAAGAGCAACGGACCTAAAATAGATCCTTGTGGTACTCCACACAGTAAGGGTAGACTATTACATATTAAACTTTTGGTCCTCACACACTGACTGCGCCCCTTCAAATAGCTGTCAATCATCGCAATTGCAGATGCGCTGAAACTAAAAGAATTGCAAAGTTTGTGGAGGAGGATGTTATGGTCTACGCTGTCAAAAGCCTTCGAGAAATCTAGTAGAGCCAGAGCAACAAAATTATGCCTATCCATGGCGGTTCTGATGTCCGAGGTTACTTTTAATACTGCGGACTCGCAGCTGTGGGACGCACGAAAACCAGATTGCCAACATGTCAGAAGATTATTGGTTTCCACGTGCTCAAGCATTTGCTTGTAGATAAGCTTCTCTAGTACCTTCGACAAAAAACATAATATGCTTATTGGCCGAAAATCAGATGGATTTCTTGGAGATGGTTTTTTGGGAATAGGTAGGACTATGGCTGACTTCCAGTTACTCGGGAAAGAGGAGGACATAAGGCAGCAGTTGACGATGTGAAGAAGGTACTTACTGATAAAGGTTAATAATAATTTAAGAAAACGCGGTGGTACACTATCAGGACCAATAGATTCTGATTTAATGGAAAAAATGGAGGAAACAAGTTCATCAGTTTCGACCCCACGGAAAGAAAATGTCCTGATGGAACGGTTTGGTATCCGTGCACTATCCGAATTGCTAGCGAGATTCGAGATCGGTGACTGTAAGTGAGACGAGGTTCTGTTGGTGGGAGTGAAGTGTGAGTTGAGTTCATCCAGGTCAAAATTGCAATCAGCTTTATCCTTGCCAAATACTCCGGTTTGGCGGAGATTACGCCACAACTCCTTAGGCTGGAGCCTTACATTGAACTTAGAGCTATAGTATTGGCGTTTGGCAGACCGGATGGCAGTATTGGCTCTGTTACGCGCAGCTGTATACAGCATCCGATATGCGTCAGATCTAAGGCGTCTATGTCGCTGGTACAAGAACTCTCGCTCTGCAATTAAAGACCGCACACTAGGCGAAAACCATGGGCACCCATTGGTGGATACGTTCACCGTTTTTAACGGAACATAGTTCTCATATAAGTACATAATGAGAGAACTTAGGATTGCAGCTTGAATATCCACAGAAGCAGTATTAAATATAGTGTTCCATGGAAACTGCTGGTATTCATTATATAAGGCGTTTTCATCGATGTGTTTGTAATCACGATATGTAAAGCTGTTGCGAACAGGACTCAAATCTAATGTGACGTTGTAGTCGAGGAACAAAATATCATGGTCGATAGTACTAAAAGGGCTGATTTGATCTTGTAAGTTGACTTTATCACTGTTAGCATGAAATAAATTGTGAAAAATGGCAGACATCTGAACGAGTAATATGGCTGCAATAGCATGTTGGAATTAGTTGAAGAAAGTCCCGAGAGGTGGCATAAGTTAGCAAAAATGTGGATTCAGCAATTCAAAAATAACGGTTGCTTGGGCCAAATCGACGGAAAGGTCAGGTGGATTGCCGATTATTGTTGCGATCCAACTTCATGTCGCACTAATCACTGTATGCAGTGAAAAGCTTTTCGCGTAACGGGGGGCTCCACCCTCGCACCCCCCTGGTAAGATAAAGAGTAATAATAATTAAGGAGTGATATAACAGTATTTTGTTATTACCTAAAGCAGAGGGATGCAAAAAATTAAGATTGTGGATTCTCGTTAAATGGTTAACTTCGAGTCGCACTGATCACTATATTTAATGGAAAGCCTTTCGCGTGAGGGGGGTTGCACCCCCCGAAACCCCCTGGTTAGATAAAAGAGTAACTATAACAAAGGAGACATCATATGATAAAATGTTATTATTACCTAAAGCGGTATGGAAAATATTATGATTGCGCATGGTCGTTAGATTGCTAACTTCGAGTTGCACTGATCACTGTGTTTAACGGAAAGCCTTTCGCGTAACGGGGGGTTCCACCCCCGAACCCCCCTGGTTAGATAAAAGAGTAATTATTATGAAGGAGTTATATGATAAAATCTTTTTATTACCTAAAGCAGAGGGATGGAAAAAATTAAGATTGTGGATGCTCGTTAAATTGCTAACTTTTGAGTCAAACTTATCACTATGTTTAATAGAAAGCCTTTCATGTAACGGAACCCCCATGGTTAGATAAAAGAGTAATTATAATGAAGGAGTCATATGATAAAATATTATTATTACCTAAAGCAGAGTGATGGAAAAATTAAGATAGTGGATGGTCCATTTATATCGGGAGCACCGAATATCAGCTTCGTGTTTTTTTTCTCCGATAATTTGTTCATAATGTATTCTAACTGTGAATGCAATCTTATTAGCCGTTTTATGTAGTATTTAATTATTGAAAAATAAAATGTAACAGTTGACACGATTTGATTTTGGCAATACACAAACAATGCATGTGTCCTGCGCCGACAATTATGTACTCAGCTGATATATATCTTTGTAACTATTCCGAGAGATGCCATATTGGACTGAGATAAATTTTGTGAAATAGCAGATAAACCTGTGATTATTATGCCTACAAAACTTGTTGCAAATAGTTCAAGAAAATCCTGCTAGGTTGCAGCATTTAGCAAAAAGCTTGAAATCGTAATTCAAAAATAACGGTTTTTGGCGCCAAATCGAACAAAAAGTGGGGTGGAATAAAGAAGTGAATCTTTTTCTGCAATTTACTCGCCTAGACCTTTCCAAAAAGTACCCGCATGCCGGGGTACCCCTTGAAAAATGCTCAAATTTGGAAATTTTCGCGGGGGTTGCCGCAGTTAAATTGGCATAGAATGTAAAGAAAAGCAGCAAATTCCTTCAAATAAAATTTCAAGCACAGAGGAGGTACGTGGTTATCTAAGCATGTAACTCGTATGCCCGTGAGTTGTCAGAGACCATCGGTAGATGGCGCTGAGTGGTCATGCGAAACTTGAATAGATTTTATTTTTTTTAAATAAGTAAATGAAATGCAATCTTCCTGAAATTTAGTATAGATAATCTTCCGATACGTGCGCATTCATAAAAAATAAAAAAATTGAATTATTCAACAATTCGTTTAATTAAGTTTCGAAATGTATATTTCAGACCGAAATTTTGGCCATCGAAAATTAAATTTGGGAACGTAATTGGGAGGGTAAAGAAGATATGCTCAAAAAATCAGAAAACAATAAAAAATAAATGAGCAGAAGGAATTTTGCAAATCGGATGATATTTAGCCGAGCTATGGGGTGGGGATGAAATTGTATGGGGATTTAATTTAAAAAAATTCATCCAACGAAGCTCTCCAGATTGGAAAAAAGAGTACACCGTCCGATAGTACTCGCCGAGACCTTTCATTTGATATGCAACATAGTGTATAAGAAGTATCCCCGCCGGGGGTAAAAACCCTGCATCCTAAAGTACCCCGGGACGAAACTCGTAATAGAGTCAAAAAATCAGGAAAAAATCACAATAAATTTAGCAAAAAGAATTTTTTAAATCGGCTGGAATTTGGTCGAGAAAATAGGTGTTGACTTGAGTAGCACACATTCATACGCATGCAGTTAATTAGATTGAATTTAATTTAGCGTACCTTTTGATGTTGATTAATTTTTTTGGCGGGTAACGTGATGACTAATGGCAGAAATATGTTTGGAGGGTATTTAGGGAATGGGGAGGAGCACCCCATGGAGGGGAGGGATAATTTTCAGGGGATGTATAAGGGGGGTGGGGGAAGAGTAAATCGTTATTTTTTCAGTTTTTGTTCGGGAAAATCTCCCACCTTCACGCAAACAATTTTTTTTCCACCCGTGAATGATGGAGGCTTAACAGACTCATATATCAGGTGTAAAAATCTTGAGGGAGTGGAGGGGAAATGTATGAGGAAAAATGAAAAAAGAACGCATTTTAGCACCCGTTGGACAAATGCTCTTGCTGCGCTTATAAGAACTCGGATATTCTAATTTTTTTTTTATATTTATAAAGCCAGTTAGCAAGGGTAACTTTTAGCGGTGTGATATGTTGGAATAGAATAATTAGTAATAGTACAATTGTACGTGGAAAAACAAAATTAGGTTTTGCGGGGAAACTTGAGGGGAAAGTGGGGGGAGTGTATATGGCGGGTATCTGCGCGGTAAGAAGGGGAAATATATAGAGGGCTAGGAGGATTTTTTTGAAAAAGTATAAGGGGGTGTTTTTTTACAGTTTTTGTTCAGAGAAATTCTTCCCCTTCCCCCGAAAAAAATTCCCCCTCCCCGAAAAAGGTGCGCCTCAAGCAGTTGCATGTAGAACGTATGAAAACTTGGAGGGGGTGGAGGGGATTGCACCTAAGTGCAATCGAAGATTATGTCTACTGAATATTATTTGATAATTTATAAATATGGTTATGATCTGGTAATAGAAACATTGTCGTTGCCCACAGGTAAGTACACTTAGATGATGCTTATGAAAATGTATTGGAGGAACTCTGGTGTTCCTTATGATCGGTATTGGAGACTGACACTGCACTCTAGTATGTCCAATTGGCTAATATGTACGCTGACTATTGTCTGATGATAAATAGGCAAGTACAACCACGGTATAATATAATAAATGCACGGTCTTTGCAAGCACCTAAGTCCAATCGAAGATTATGTCTACTAAATATTATTTGATAATTTATAAATATGGTTATGATCTTGTAATAAAAAACATTGTCGTTGCCCGCAGGTAAGAACACTTGGATGAACTCTGGTGTTCCTTATGATCGGTATTGGAAACTGACACTGCACGCTAGTATGTCCAAGTGACTAATATGTACAAAAAAAAATAACTTATCTTATCAAATGAGGGCTTATCGTCCACATCCTTTCAGGCGTAATCCCCCTCCTCGATATGCGCAGATAAATTTCAGGCGGACAATCCCCTCTGAACGCTATTCCTATTGTCCAGGAAAATTCCATACGGTCGCATGAACAATCATTTCACTGGGCTTCCTTGTACCGGTATCCAGTTTAATCACGTGGATTCCAGCCGATAATATCAACTTTTCGCGTGGCCAAGATAACTTCTCTCTAAACTGAATTAATTAAAAAAAACTGAACTGGCAATTACTCAAGAGCTTTAAAATCAAAATAGAAAAAATTCTCCCAGCTTTTCTTTAAAAATCAGCACGCAAGACTTAGCCAGGTTTCTCCCTCAACAGACATAGCTCGAATGTCCACAATACGCACCCAAAAAAAAGGCCCGTCCCTCTCTCACCCGTTCCGAACCAGCTCAGAGCTGTTCTTCGCATTTCATCGCGTTTCCTTCATAGTTAGAACGTTCTCGACTAAAACTGTCGTGGTGAGCTGCCATTGGGTGGACTGCCATCACGTGATGCTACTCAACTCGTCGCTCGACTAGTTCACGATTGACGGGACGGTGTTCAGATTCCATTATGGAATTATCTAATCATAATTATGAGATTAGTTGCAATGCATCTCGTACAAAGCTTCTCAAACCATTCCTCATTTGAGCTTTTGATCACAGTGGCGTGCGTTGAAAATACAATAGCGTGGTAATGTGATTATTATGGCATTTATTTTAAGGTGAGTATTGCCGTGGTCAGTGTTGGGGCGTGTAAGTGTTAGTTTTTCTTGCGTTAGTTCAATGCAAAGTAGCATAAGGCTACTTTTCGAAATGAATGAACGAAACTTTCGTAGCTTACAGGTATGTGTTCATGAAGACGTTGCGAAGGTCTGCTTTTTCGAAGTTTGCACCACCTTTTATCCCTTTTGTTTTTTCTTTTTCTTCTTTTCAGGGTTTATAGGAAGGAATATAGTTTGTGCGAGTTCTGCCCGAATTAAATTCTTTCTTTTTGAGCATGCTTTGGCTTTCTCTTCTTTTCAGGGTTTTAGGCTTTATGGGGGAGTAGCATAGGGCTACTTCTTGAGCTTTTCCTTTTACAACTCTTTTCAGGTACCTTATTGCTTATGCCGGTAGGTATATTTATGAGGAAGTAGCATAGGGCTACTTTCCGAAGTTATATGACTTTTGCCCATTTTCAGATGTATATAAAAAAAAAGGTAGCGTGCGGGGAAAACGCTACACCATGAGGAAGAGAATTCCATAAACGGGTGATTTGAACAGGATAAGAACACTCCATTACTGACCTATTGAAGCGAGGCATTATTAGATTTCGACCTCTTTGGGACGCGGTCAATTGGAAAACTTCTCTAAGATAGCGCGGCTTATTAGTCTGTAGTAAGACATATAGGAAAATTAAAGCTCTTTGTTTTAGGTAGCTGGAAAAAGAACAGCCCAACAGGTTAGTCCTGAAGATCGAAACATGGTCGAATCGCCTCAAGCCAAATATAAATGCAACCTCTAGCTTGCGAGCGCATACGCTATCCAGCTTAGGATAGATGATGCTGCCAAATGTGAAATGTGGTAAAATAAGTGCCTTTATAAGCTTAGATCGCATACCTCTCGATAAGACGTGGGCCGAAAGCCATAATCGCCGCAATCCTGCATATATCTTGCTAAGAATAAAACTGACATAATTGCAGCACTTCATATCCTGGCTTAATACAATTCCTAGGTTTGTTACTTTGCTTGAAATAGGTAACGAATACCCATTTAAGACCACGGGAGGGACTTCGGATAGTACTTCGTTATTATCATAGAAAGTGATGCATTGCGATTTTTGAGGATTCAATAGCGGTCTGTTGTTTAAGGCCCTAGAGTGGATTCTTTCTAAGTCGTCGTTTAAGCGACCTACGCAGTCCTCAATAAGTCCAATAGGCCGACATATGTACAGTTGTACATCATCTACGTATATGTGGATGCTCACATCTTGCGTAACATTCGGCAAGTCGTTAATGTATAAGCTAAAGAGCAACGGACCTAAAATAGATCCTTGTGGTACTCCACACAGTAAGGGTAGACTATTACATATTAAACTTTTGGTCCTCACACACTGACTGCGCCCCTTCAAATAGCTGTCAATCATCGCAATTGCAGATGCGCTGAAACTAAAAGAATTGCAAAGTTTGTGGAGGAGGATGTTATGGTCTACGCTGTCAAAAGCCTTCGAGAAATCTAGTAGAGCCAGAGCAACAAAATTATGCCTATCCATGGCGGTTCTGATGTCCGAGGTTACTTTTAATACTGCGGACTCGCAGCTGTGGGACGCACGAAAACCAGATTGCCAACATGTCAGAAGATTATTGGTTTCCACGTGCTCAAGCATTTGCTTGTAGATAAGCTTCTCTAGTACCTTCGACAAAAAACATAATATGCTTATTGGCCGAAAATCAGATGGATTTCTTGGAGATGGTTTTTTGGGAATAGGTAGGACTATGGCTGACTTCCAGTTACTCGGGAAAGAGGAGGACATAAGGCAGCAGTTGACGATGTGAAGAAGGTACTTACTGATAAAGGTTAATAATAATTTAAGAAAACGCGGTGGTACACTATCAGGACCAATAGATTCTGATTTAATGGAAAAAATGGAGGAAACAAGTTCATCAGTTAGATAAAAGATAAAAGAGTAACTATAACAAAGGAGACATCATATGATAAAATGTTATTATTACGGTATGGAAAATATTATGATTGCGCATGGTCGTTAGATTGCTAACTTCGAGTTGCACTGATCACTGTGTTTAACGGAAAGCCTTTCGCGTAACGGGGGGTTCCACCCCCGAACCCCCCTGGTTAGATAAAAGAGTAATTATTATGAAGGAGTTATATGATAAAATCTTTTTATTACCTAAAGCAGAGGGATGGAAAAAATTAAGATTGTGGATGCTCGTTAAATTGCTAACTTTTGAGTCAAACTTATCACTATGTTTAATAGAAAGCCTTTCATGTAACGGAACCCCCATGGTTAGATAAAAGAGTAATTATAATGAAGGAGTCATATGATAAAATATTATTATTACCTAAAGCAGAGTGATGGAAAAATTAAGATAGTGGATGGTCCATTTATATCGGGAGCACCGAATATCAGCTTCGTGTTTTTTTTCTCCGATAATTTGTTCATAATGTATTCTAACTGTGAATGCAATCTTATTAGCCGTTTTATGTAGTATTTAATTATTGAAAAATAAAATGTAACAGTTGACACGATTTGATTTTGGCAATACACAAACAATGCATGTGTCCTGCGCCGACAATTATGTACTCAGCTGATATATATCTTTGTAACTATTCCGAGAGATGCCATATTGGACTGAGATAAATTTTGTGAAATAGCAGATAAACCTGTGATTATTATGCCTACAAAACTTGTTGCAAATAGTTCAAGAAAATCCTGCTAGGTTGCAGCATTTAGCAAAAAGCTTGAAATCGTAATTCAAAAATAACGGTTTTTGGCGCCAAATCGAACAAAAAGTGGGGTGGAATAAAGAAGTGAATCTTTTTCTGCAATTTACTCGCCTAGACCTTTCCAAAAAGTACCCGCATGCCGGGGTACCCCTTGAAAAATGCTCAAATTTGGAAATTTTCGCGGGGGTTGCCGCAGTTAAATTGGCATAGAATGTAAAGAAAAGCAGCAAATTCCTTCAAATAAAATTTCAAGCACAGAGGAGGTACGTGGTTATCTAAGCATGTAACTCGTATGCCCGTGAGTCGTCAGAGACCATCGGTAGATGGCGCTGAGTGGTCATGCGAAACTTGAATAGATTTTATTTTTTTTAAATAAGTAAATGAAATGCAATCTTCCTGAAATTTAGTATAGATAATCTTCCGATACGTGCGCATTCATAAAAAATAAGAAAATTGAATTATTCAACAATTCGTTTAATTAAGTTTCGAAATGTATATTTCAGACCGAAATTTTGGCCATCGAAAATTAAATTTGGGAACGTAATTGGGAGGGTAAAGAAGATATGCTCAAAAAATCAGAAAACAATAAAAAATAAATGAGCAGAAGGAATTTTGCAAATCGGATGATATTTAGCCGAGCTATGGGGTGGGGATGAAATTGTATGGGGATTTAATTTAAAAAAATTCATCCAACGAAGCTCTCCAGATTGGAAAAAAGAGTACACCGTCCGATAGTACTCGCCGAGACCTTTCATTTGATATGCAACATAGTGTATAAGAAGTATCCCCGCCGGGGGTAAAAACCCTGCATCCTAAAGTACCCCGGGACGAAACTCGTAATAGAGTCAAAAAATCAGGAAAAAATCACAATAAATTTAGCAAAAAGAATTTTTAAATCGGCTGGAATTTGGCCGAGAAAATAGGTGTTGACTTGAGTAGCACACATTCATACGCATGCAGTTAATTAGATTGAATTTAATTTAGCGTACCTTTTGATGTTGATTAATTTTTTTGGCGGGTAACGTGATGACTAATGGCAGAAATATGTTTGGAGGGTATTTAGGGAATGGGGAGGAGCACCCCATGGAGGGGAGGGATAATTTTCAGGGGATGTATAAGGGGGGTGGGGGAAGAGTAAATCGTTATTTTTTCAGTTTTTGTTCGGGAAAATCTCCCACCTTCACGCAAACAATTTTTTTTCCACCCGTGAATGATGGAGGCTTAACAGACTCATATATCAGGTGTAAAAATCTTGAGGGAGTGGAGGGGAAATGTATGAGGAAAAATGAAAAAAGAACGCATTTTAGCACCCGTTGGACAAATGCTCTTGCTGCGCTTATAAGAACTCGGATATTCTAATTTTTTTTTTATATTTATAAAGCCAGTTAGCAAGGGTAACTTTTAGCGGTGTGATATGTTGGAATAGAATAATTAGTAATAGTACAATTGTACGTGGAAAAACAAAATTAAGTTTTGCGGGGAAACTTGAGGGGAAAGTGGGGGGAGTGTATATGGCGGGTATCTGCGCGGTAAGAAGGGGAAATATATAGAGGGCTAGGAGGATTTTTTTGAAAAAGTATAAGGGGGGTGTTTTTTTACAGTTTTTGTTCAGAGAAATTCTTCCCCTTCCCCCGAAAAAAATTCCCCCTCCCCGAAAAAGGTGCGCCTCAAGCAGTTGCATGTAGAACGTATGAAAACTTGGAGGGGGTGGAGGGGATATTTTTCAGGAAAATTATGAAAAGCACGAATTTTACCACCCTAAAATAAATGCTCTTGCTGCGCTGGTAGGAATTTCGAAATTTCGAATTTTTCTTTTCGATTTCGAAAGCCTGTCATCTTAGGTAAGTTTTAACGGTCTATTATGTTGGAATTGAATAACAAATAATAGTAGAATCAGGCGTTGAAAAAACGTCGATTTTTTCGAAAAATCTAAAGCCGCCAAAAAATGGCCACTGTAGACATGTATCACATGGTAAAACTTCATTGAAATCTGTTCATAATTACGGCAGCTCTGAGCATATCAATTCTTGGGTACCCAATCACTTTGCCACCTCCCACCCCCCGCCCCTTTCATAAAAATTAATAAAAATTTATATGAGCTACTATTGCTTCAAAAGTTGTATTTGCATTTCATGTTTCATATAGACAGATTGTAATTTGACAAAAATACAGGTGTAGGAAAAATCGGGTGGGTTCGCACCCCCCCCACCCTAAAAGTACCCCCGCATAACAAAATTTTCTTCCATGGATTATAGTACTTAATAAAGCAAAGTGAATAAAAAAAACCGTTTCCGGAGTGGACTTAATCCTACCGAGTTATGACAATTTGAAAATTCAGTGATCTAGTACTACACTTCGAATAGAAAACAGTGTAGTACTAAACAACTAAGTATGCACGTCGAAAGATCTTAACGTCCGACATATGGAGAAGTTTTTTCAAAAAATTAGAAAATATCCTACGCCCCCTGCAGGGGGTCAAATTTCAATCTGGTACATTTTGAAAAATATAGTACGCCATCAGATAGGCGAACTTTTTCTAAGAAGCTTCAGTACCCACATCCTATACCCGGACCTCAAATGGCTGAAGGAAAATTAAAAGGATTTTAAGATCCTAATTACCCCCCCCCCCTACCCATCGGGCGGGAAAAAAAGTAGCCTATCTCATACAGGACTGAATTATATAATAAAAAAAAATACCCGAATAAAATCGGCCGGTAATCTTCGGAGGAGATAGGTAAAAGGTGTTTTCAATATGTATGGAAAATTCCCCCTTAAATTTTATGATGTTCAGCCCCCTGTAGTTCCCTCCCCTCTCCGTCGACGAACTTGAAAATCAATTATGTTACTCAGCTAGTCGAAGTCTTTCATTTAAGATCTTAGTCAGTCATCTACGATGCTTGGTTGATAAAATATAGCCGCTTAAAATTGAAATTTTGAACCGCCGCCCCTCAAAGAGCTTGCCCCTCCCGCAAAGACTAATAGTACCAAAATATTCGCCATAATGGGATCTACTTAAATATGAAGTTTGGTATAAAAGTGTTTTTTCGAAAGTACCCCCTCCATTTTCGAAATTCGATTTCGAATTTACATTTAAGCAACCCTTTGCTAGGTTTCGAATCCAACGACACCCCATTCATTGCTGTAGGGTGTATAGTCTCGGAGGAGATAGAATTCTACGAAAAGACGAAATAACTTTTTACTTATATGCGGCGCCACCAATAGTGGAAGACTAGTTGGTGCCCGCTTGCTACGCTGCGTGATGGTGGGGTAGGGTGACCGAAACAGTGGAAGTGGGATGGGGGGATGGGTTAGCTACTATATGAAAAAAGAATTAAGAAAAACGGAGCAGAGGGAGTGCAGTTATGAAGAAAAGAGTGGAGCAATGTCTGGATTTTATTTTTAAATTTTTCCATTTTCCATATCCTTTTAAAGAGTGGGGGGAGGAGGAAGTGTAGTCCTATTAGCATGAAATAAATTGTGAAAAATGGCAGGCATCTGAACGATTAATATGGCTGCAATAGCATGTTGGAATTGAATTATTCGAAATGTATATTTCAGGCCGAAATTTTGGCCATCGAAAATTAAATTTGGGAACGTAATTGGGAGGGTAAAGAAGATATGCTCAAAAAATCAGAAAACAATAAAAAATAAATGAGCAGAAGGAATTTTGCAAATCGGATGATATTTAGCCGAGCTATGGGGTGGGGATGAAATTGTATGGGGATTTAATTTAAAAAAATTCATTCAACGAAGCTCTCTAGATTGGAAAAAAAAGTACACCGTCCGATAGTACTCGCCGAGACCTTTCATTTGATATGCAACATGGTGTATAAGAAGTACCCCCCGCCGGGGGTACCAACTCTGCACCCTAAAGTACCCCGGGACGAAACTCGTAATAGAGTCAAAAAATCAGAAAAAAATCACAATAAATTTAGCAAAAAGAATTTTTAAAATCGGCTGGAATTTGGCCGCGAAAATAGGTGTTGACTTGAGTAGCACACATTCATACGCATGCAGTTAATTAGGTTCAATTTAATTTAGCGTACCTTGTGATGTTGATTCATTAATTTCTTATTTTGGCTGGAAACGTGAGGACTAATGGGAGAAAGATGTTTGGTGGGTATTTAGGGAATGGGGAGGGGCAGCCCATGGAGGGGTAGGGATAATCTTCAGGGGATGTATAAGGGGGGTGGGGGAAGAGCCAATCGTTATTTTTTCAGTTTTTGTTCAGGGAAATCTCCCACCTTCACGCAAACAATTTTTTTTCCACCCGTGAATGACGGAGGCTTAACAGGCGCATATATCAGGCGTAAAAATCTTGAGGGAGTGGAGGGGAAATGTATGAGGAAAATTGAAAAAAGAACGCATTTTAGCACCCGTTGGACAAATGCTCTTGCTGCGCTTATAGGAACTCGGATATTCCAATTTTTTTTTTATATTTATAAAGCCAGTTAGCAAGGGTAACTTTTACAGGTGTGACATGTTGGAATAGAATAATTAGTAATAGTACAATTGTACGTGGAAAAACAAAATTAAGTTTTGCCGGGAAACTTGAGGGGAAAGTGGGGGGAGTGTATATGGCGGGTATCTGCGGGGTAAAAAGGGGAAAGGTATAGAGAGGAAGGGGGATTTTTTGAAGAAGTATAAGGGGGTGAGGGAATGACAAACCGTTTTTTTTACAGTTTTTGTTCAGAGAAATTCTCCCCCTTCTCCCCTCCCCGGAAAAGGTGCGCCTCAAGCAGTTGCATATAGAACGTATGAAAACTTGGAGGGGAAAATTATGAAAAGCACGAATTTTACCACCCTAAAATAAATGCTCTTGCTGTGCTGGTAGGAATTTCGAAATTTCGAATTTTTCTTTTCGATTTCGAAAGCCCGTCATCTTAGGTAAGTTTTAACTGTCTATTATGTTGGATTTGAATAACAAATAATAGTAGAATCAGGCGTTGAAAAAACCTCGATTTTTTCGAAAAATCTCAAGTTTAGTACTAAAAGTTTTCGAAATTCGAAAATCTTAAAATGCCAGAAAATGGCCACTGCAGACATGTATCACGTGATAAAATTTCATTCAAATCGGTTCATAATTACGGCAGCTCTGAGCATATCAAATCTTGGGTACCCAAACACTTTGGCACCTCCCACCCCCGCCCCTTTCATAAAAATCAATAAAAATTTATATGAGCTACTATTACCTGAAAAGTTGTATTTGCACTTCATGTTTCATATAGATAGATTGTAATTTGAAAAAAATACAGGTGTAGGAAAAATCGGGTGGGTTTGCACCCCCCACCCTAACAGTACCCCCGTATAACAAAATTTTCTTCTACGGAATATAGTACTTAATAAAGCAAAGCGAATAAAAAAAACCGCTTCCCGATTCGACTTAATCCTACAGAGTTATGTCAATTTGAAAATTCAGTGATCTAGTACTACACTTCGAATAGAAAACAGTGTAGTACTAAACAACTAAGTATGCAGGTCGAAAGATCTCAACGTCCTACATATGGGGAAGTTTTTTCAAAAAATTAGAAAATATCCTACGCCCCCTGCAGGGGGTCAAAGTTCAATCTGGTACATTTTGAAAAATCTAGTACGCCATCAGATAGGCGAATTTTTTCTAAGAAGCTTCAGTACCCACACCCTATACCCGGACCTCAAATGGCTGAAGGAAAATTAAAAGGATTTTAAGAGCCTAATTCCCCCCCCCCCCCTCCCCTACCATCCGGGCGGAAAAAAAGTAGCCTAACTCATAGAGGACTGAATTATATAGCGTTCGCCAAATAACTTTTTTTTTTTAAACAGGGCGCAAAACATCGAGTGTAGCTTCGGCTGTGTGGCACGTAGCGCCGTCCTGTTGAAACCGAATGTTGCCAATATCCTCCTATTCAATTTTCGTTCAACATGGCCCGATAACGATTGCCATTGACTGTAACGGCCACTCCTTGCTCATTTTCGAAGAAAAATGGCCCAATTATGCCTCTGGACCAAAATCCGCACCTAACAGTGACTCGGTTTGGGTGTATCGGCTTTTCAATGTATGCGTGCGGGTTTTCTGTGCCCCAAATGCGACAATTTTGCTTGTTTACATACCCGCCAAGAGCTTCATCCGAAAAGATGATTTTTTTTGCAAAATCGGCATCTTCTGTAAGTCGATCGCAGGCAATATTACCCAGCGCTGTTCAAGAGTATACACAACCATATTCGCTCAGCGGAAGAATAAAACTAATTATCTGTCAAATCAGACATGAGCTAAGTGTTACCATTCACGAAATAAGCACTAGTTGAAAAAAAAAAACGTTAGATGGCGGGGCCCTATATAATAAAAGAAAAATACCCGAATAAAATCGACCGGTAATCTTCGGAGAAGATAGGTAAAAGGTGTTTTCAATATGTTTGGAAAATTCCCCCTTAAATTTTATGATGTTCAGCCCCCTGTAGTTCCCTCCCCTCTCCCTCGCCGAACTGGAAAATCAAGTATGTTACTCAGCTAGTCGATATCTTTCATTTAAGATCTTAGTCAGTCATCTACGATGCTTGGTTGAGAAAATATAGCCGCTTAAAGTTGAAATTTTGAACCCCCGCCCCTCCAAGAGCTTGCCCCTCCCGCAAAAACTAATAGTACCAAAATATGCGCCATAACGGGATCTACTTAAATATAAAGTTTGGTAAAAAAGTGTTTTTTCGAAATTACCCCCCCCCCCCCAACCATTTTCGAAATTCGATTTCGAATTTACATTTATGGAACCCTTTGCTAGGTTTCGAATCCAACGACACCCCATTCATTGCTGTAGGGTGTATAGTCTCGGAGGAGATAGAATTCTACGAAAAGACGAAATCACTTTTTACTTATATGCGGCGCCACCAATAGTGGAAGACTAGTTGGTGCCCGCTTGCTACGCTGCGTGATGGTAGGGGGGGGAGTCAAATCAGTGGAAGTGGGATGGGGGGATGGATTAGCTACTATATGAGAAAAGAATGAAGTAAAACGGAGCAGAGGGAGTGCAGTTATGAAGAAAAGAGTGGAGCAATGTCTGGATTTTATTTTAAAATTTTTCCATTTTCCATATCCTTTTAAAGAGTGGGGGGAGGAGGATTAATATGGCTGCAATAGCATGTTGGAATTAGTTGAAGAAAGTCCCGAGAGGTGGCATAAGTTAGCAAAAATGTGGATTCAGCAATTCAAAAATAACGGTTGCTTGGGCCAAATCGACGGAAAGGTCGTCAGGTGGATTGCCGATAATTGTTGCGATCCAACTTCATGTCGCACTATTCACTGTATGCAGTGAAAAGCCTTTCGCGTAAGGGGGGTTCCACCCCCGAACCCCCCTGGTAAGATAAAAGAGTAATAATTATTAAGGAGTGATATAACAGTATTTTGTTATTACCTAAAGCAGAGGGATGCAAAAAATTAAGATTGTGAATTCTCGTTAAATGGTTAACTTCGAGTCGCACTGATCACTATATTTAATGGAAAGCCTTTCGCGTAATGGGGGGTTGCACCCCCGAAACCCCCTGGTTAGATAAAAGAGTAACTATAATGAAGGAGACATCATATGATAAAATGTTATTATTACCTAAAGCAGAGGTATGGAAAAAATTATGATTGCATATGGTCGTTAAATTGCTAACTTCGAGTCGCACTGATCACTGTGTTTAACGCAAAGCCTTTCGCGTAACGGGAGGTTCCACCCCGCAATCCCCCTGGTTAGATAAAAGGGTAATTATTATGTAGGAGTTATATGATAAAATCTTATTATTACTTAAAGCAGAGGGATGGAAAAAATTAAGATTGTGGATGCTCGTTAAATTGCTAACTTTTGAGTCAAACTTATCACTATGTTTAATAGAAAGCCTTTTGTGTAACGGAACCCCCATGGTTAGATAAAAGAGTAATTATAATGACGGAGTCATATGATAAAATGTTATTATTACCTAAAGCAGAGTGATGGAAAAATTAAGATAGTGGATGGTCCATTTATATATGGAGCACCGAATATCAGCTTCGTGATTTTTTTCTCCGATAATTTGTTCGTAATGTATTCTAACTGTGAATGCAATCTTATTAGCCGTTTTATGTACTATTTAATTATTGAAAAATAAAATGTAACAGTTGACACGATTTGATTTTGGCAATACACAAACAATGCATGTGTCCTGCGCCGACGATTATGTACTCAGCTGATATATATCTTTGTAACTATTCCGAGAGATGCCATATTGGACTGAGATAAATTTTGTGAAATAGCAGATAAACCTGTGATTATTATGCCTACAAAACTTGTTGCAAATAGTTCAAGAAAATCCCGCTAGGTTGCAGCATTTAGCAAAAAGCTTGAAATCGTAATTCAAAAATAACGGTTTTTGGCGCCAAATCGAACGAAAAGTGGGGTGGAATAAAGAAGTGAGTTTTTTTCTGCAATGTACTCGCCTAGACCGTTCCAAAAAGTACCCGCATGCCGGGGTACGGGAGAAAGTAAAAATCGCGATTTTTCATGGGCTTACCCCTTGAAAAATGGTCAAATTTGGAAATTTTCGCGGGGGTTGCCGCAGTTAAATTGGCATAGAATGTGAAGAAAAGCAGCAAATTCCTTCAAATAAAATTCCAAGCACAGAGGAGGTATGTAGTTATCTAAGTATGTAACTCGTATGCCCGTGAGTTGTCAGGGACCACCGGTACATGGCGCTGAGTGGTCATGCGAAACTTGAATAGATTTTTTTTTATATAAATGAAATGCAATCTTCCTGAAATTTAGTATAGATAATCTTCCGATACGTGCGCATTCATAAAAAATAAAAAAATTGAATTGTTCAATAATTCGTTTAATTAAGTTTCGAAATGTATATTTCAGACCGAAATTTTGGGCCATCGAAAATTAAATTTTTGAACGTAATTGGGAGGGTAAAGAAGATATGCTCAAAAAATCTGAAAACAATAAAAAATAAATAAGCGAGAAGGAATTTTGCAAATCGGATGATATTTAGCCGAGCTATGGGGTGGGGATGAAATTGTATGGGGATTTAATTTAAAAAATTTCATTCAACGAAGCTCTCCAGATTGGAAAAAAGAGTACACCGTCCGATAGTACCCGCCGAGACCTTTCATTTGATATGCAACATAGTGTATAAGAAGTACCCCCCGCCGGGGGTACAAACCCTGCACCCTAAAGTACCCCGGACGAAACTCGTAATAGAGTCAAAAAATCATAAAAAAATCACAATAAATTTAGCAAAAAAGAATTTTTAAAATCGGCTGGAATTTGGCCGCGAAAATAGGTGTTGACTTGAGTAGCACACATTCATACGCATGCAGTTAATTAGATTGAATTTAATTTAGCGTACCTTGTGATGTTGATTCATTAATTTCTTATTTTGGCGGGAAACGTGAGGACTAATGGGAGAAAGATGTTTGGAGGGTATTTAGGGAATGGGGAGGGGTAGGGATAATTTTCAGGGGATGTATAAGGGGGGTGGGGGAAGAGCAAATCGTTATTTTTTCAGTTTTTGTTCAGGGAAATCTCCCACCTTCACGCAAACAATTTTTTTTCCACCCGTGAATGATGGAGGCTTAACGGGCGCATATATCAGGCGTAAAAATCGAGGGAGTGGAGGGGAAATGTATGAGGAAAAATGAAAAAAGAACGCATTTTAGCACCCGTTGGACAAATGCTCTTGATGTTCTTATAGGAACTCGGATGTTCCAATTTTTTTTATAGTTATAAAGCCAGTTAGCAAGGGTAACTTTTACAGGTGTGACATGTTGGAATAGAATAATTAGTAATAGTACAATTGTACGTGGAAAAACAAAATTAAGTTTTGCGGGGAAACCTGAGGGGAAAGTTGGGGGAGTGTATATGGCGGGTATCTGCGGAGTAAGAAGGGGAAAGATATAGAGTGGTAGCGGGATTTGTTTGACGAAGTATAAGGGGGTGTGGGAATGACGAACCGTTTTTTTACAGTTTTTGTTCAGAGAAATTCTCCCCCTTCCCCCGAAAAAAATTCCCCCTCCCCGGAAAAGGTGCGCCTCAAGCAGTCGCATATAGAACGTATGAAAACTTGTAGGGGGTGGGGGGGAAAATTTTTCAGGAAAATTATGAAAAGCACGGATTTTACCACCCTAAAATAAATGCTCTTGCTGCGCTAGTAGGAATTGCGAAGTTTCGAATTTTTATCTTGGATTTCGAAAACTCGACATCTTAGGTAAGTTCTAATGGTCTATTATGTTGGAATTGAATAATAAATAATAGTAGAATCAGGCGTTGAAAAAACCTCGATTTTTTCGAAAAATCTCAAGTTTAGTACTAAAATTTTTCGAAATTCGAAAATCTAAAGCCGCCAAAAAATGGCCACTGCAGACATGTATCACGTGATAAAACTTCATTGAAATCGGTTCATAATTACGGCAGTTCTGAGCACTTTGGCACCTCCCACCCCCCGCCCAATTCATAAAAATCAATAAAAATTTATATGAGCTACTCTTAACTCAAAAGTTGTATTTACACTTCATGTTTTATATAGATAGATTGTAATTTGACAAAAATACAGGTGTAGGAAAAATCGGGTGGGTTTGCACCCCCCACCCTAAAAGTACCGAATTAAAAAAAACCGTTTCCCGAGTGGACTTAATCCTACAGAGTTATGTCAATTTGAATATTCAGTGATCTAGTACTACACTTCGAATAGAAAACAGTGTAGTACTAAACAACTAAGTATGCACGTCGAAAGATTTTAACGACCGACATATGGTGAAGTTTTTTGAAAAATAGAAAATATGCTACGCCCCCTGCAGGGGGTAAAATTTCGATCTAGTACGTTTTGAAAACTCTAGTACGCCATCAGATAGGCGAATTTTTTCTAAGAAGTTTGAGTACCCACACCCTATACCTAGAGCTCAAATGGCTGAAGGAAAATTAAATCGATTTTAAGAGCCTAATTTCCCCCCCCCTACCACCCGGGCGGAAAAAAAGTAGCCTATCTCATACAGGACTGAGTTATATAATAAAAAAAATACCCGAATAAAATCGACCGGTAATCTTCGGAGGAGATAGGTAAAAGGTGTTTTCAGTAGGTATGGAAAATTCCCCCTTAAATTTTATGATGTTCAGCCCCCTGTAGTTCCCTCCCCTCTCCCTCGCCGAACTGGAAAATCAAGTATGTTACTCAGCTAGTCGATATCTTTCATTTAAGATCTTAGTCAGTCATCTACGATGCTTGGTTGAGAAAATATAGCCGCTTAAAGTCGAAATTTTGAACCCCCCGCCCCTCCCGCAAAAACCAATAGTACCAATATATGCGCCATAACGGGATCTACTTAAATATGAAGTTTGGAAAAAAAGCGTTTTTTCGAAATTACTCCCTCCATTTTCGAAATTTGATTTCGAATTTACATTTAAGGAACCCTTTGATAGGTCTGGAATCCAACGACACCCCATTCATTGCTGTAGGGTATATAGTCTCGGAGGAGATAGAATTCTACGAAAAGACGAAATAACTTTTTACTTATATGCGGCGCAACCAATAGTGGAAGACTAGTTGGTGCCCGCTTGCTACGCTGCGTGATGGTGGGGGGGTAACCAAAGCAGTGGAAGTGTGATGGGGCGATGGGTTAACTAATATATGAAAAAAAGAATAAAGAAAAACGGAGCAGAGGGAGTGCAGTTATGAAGAAAAGAGTGGAGCAATGTCTGGATTTTATTTTAAAATTTTTCCATTTTCCATATCCTTTTAAAGAGTGGGGGGAGGAGGAAGTGTAGTCCTATTAGCATGAAGTAAATTGTGAAAAATGGCAGACATCTGAACGATTAATATGGCTGCAATAGCATGTTGGAATTAGTAGAAGAAAGTCCCGAGAGGTGGCATAAGTTAGCAAAAATGTGGATTCAGCAATTCAAAAATAACGGTTGCTTGGGCCAAATCGACGGAAAGGTCGTCAGGCGGATTGCCGATTATTGTTGCGATCCAACTTCATGTCGCACTAATCACTGTATGCAGTGAAAAGCCTTTCTCGTAAGGGGGGGGTTCCACCCCCGAACCCCCCCTGGTAAGATAAAAGAGTAATAATTATTAAGGAGTGATATAACAGTATTTTGTTATTACCTAAAGCAGAGGGATGCAAAAAATTAAGATTGTGAATTCTCGTTAAATGGTAAACTTCGAGTCGCACTGATCACTATATTTAATGGAAAGGCCTTTCGCGTAATGGGGGGTTGCACCCCCGAAACCCCCTGGTTAGATAAAAGAGTAACTATAATGAAGGAGACATCATATGATAAAATGTTATTATTACCTAAAGCAGAGGTATGGAAAAAATTATGATTGCGCATGGTCGTTAAATTGCTAACTTCGAGTCGCACTGATCACTGTGTTTAACGGAAAGCCTTTCACGTAACGGGGGGTTTCACCCCCCGAACCCCCCCTGGTTAGATAAAAGAGTAATTATTATGAAGGAGTTATATGATAAAATCTTATTATTACCTAAAGCAGAGGGATGGAAAAAATTAAGATTGTGGATGCTCGTTAAATTGCTAACTTTTGAGTCAAACTTATCACTATGTTTAATAGAAAGCCTTTCGTGTAACGGAACCCCCATGGTTAGATAAAAGAGTAATTATAATGACGGAGTCATATGATAAAATGTTATTATTACCTAAAGCAAAGTGATGGAAAAATTAAGATAGTGGATGGTCCATTTATATCGGGAGCACCGAATATCAGCTTCGTGATTTTTTTCTCCGATAATTTGTTCGTAATGTATTCTAACTGTCAATGCAATCTTATTAGCCGTTTTATGTACTATTTAATTATTGAAAAATAAAATGTAACAGTTGACACGATTTGATTTTGGCAATACACAAACAATGCATGTGTCCTGCGCCGACGATTATGTACTCAGCTGATATATATCTTTGTAACTATTCCGAGAGATGCCATATTGGACTGAGATAAATTTTGTGAAATAGCAGATAAACCTGTGATTATTATGCCTACAAAACTTGTTGCAAATAGTTCAAGAAAATCCCGCTAGGTTGCAGCATTTAGCAAAAAGCTTGAAATCGTAATTCAAAAATAACGGTTTTTGGCGCCAAATCGAACGAAAAGTGGGGTGGAATAAAGAAGTGAGTTTTTTTCTGCAATGTACTCGCCTAGACCGTTCCAAAAAGTACCCGCATGCCGGGGTACGGGAGAAAGTAAAAATCGGGATTTTTTCATGGGCTTACCCCTTGAAAAATGCTCAAATTTGGAAATTTTTCGCGGGGGTTGCCGCAGTTAAATTGGCATAGAATGTGAAGAAAAGCAGCAAATTCCTTCAAATAAAATTCCGAGCACAGAGGAGGTATGTAGTTATCTAAGTATGTAACTCGTATGCCCGTGAGTTGTCAGGGACCCCCGGTAGATGGCGCTGAGTGATCATGCGAAACTTGAATAGATTTTATTTTTTTTTTAAATAAGTAAATGAAATGCAATCTTCCTGAAATTTAGTATAGATAATCTTCCGATACGTGCGCATTCAAAAAAAAAAATACGATAACGATTGCCATTGACTGTAACGGCCACTCCTTGCTCATTTTCGAAGAAAAATGGCCCAATTATGCCTCTGGACCAAAATCCGCCCCAAACAGTGACTCGTTTTGGATGTATCGGCTTTTCAATATATGCGTGCGAGTTTTCTGTGCCCCAAATGCGACAATTTTGCTTGTTTACATACCCGCCAAGATCAAAATGAGCTTCATCCGAAAAGATGATTTTTTTGGCAAAATCGGCATCTTCTGTAAGTCGATCGCAGGCAATATTTCCCAGCGCTGTTCAAGCGTATACACAACCATATTCGTTCAGCGGAAGAATAAAACTAACTATCTGTCAAATCAGACATGAGCTAAGTGTTACCATTCACGAAATAAGCACTAGTTGAAAAAAAAACGTTAGATGGCGGGCCCTATATAATAAAAAAAAATACCCGAATAAAATCGGCCGGTAATCTTCGGAGAAGATAGGTAAAAGGTGTTTTCAATATGTATGGAAAATTCCCCCTTAAATTTTATGATGTTCAGCCCCCTGTAGTTCCCTCCCCTCTCCCTCGCCGAACTGGAAAATCAAGTATGTTACTCAGCTAGTCGATATCTTTCATTTAAGATCTTAGTCAGTCATCTACGATGCTTGGTTGAGAAAATATAGCCGCTTAAAGTCGAAATTTTTGAACCCCCCGCCCCTCCAAGAGCTTGCCCCTCCCGCAAAAACTAATAGTACCAAAATATGCTCCATAACGGGATCTACTTAAATATAAAGTTTGGTAAAAAAGTGTTTTTTTCGAAATTACCCCCCCCCCCCCCGTTTTCGAAATTCGATTTCAAGTTTACATTTATGGAACCCTTTGCTAGGTTTCGAATCCAACGACACCCCATTCATTGCTGTAGGGTGTATAGTCTCGGAGGAGATAGAATTCTACGAAAAGACGAAATCACTTTTTACTTATATGCGGCGCCACCAATAGTGGAAGACTAGTTGGTGCCCGCTTGCTACGCTGCGTGATGGTGGGGGGGGACCAAAGCAGTGGAAGTGGGGATGGGGGATGGGTTAGCTACTATATGAAAAAAGAATTAAGAAATACGGAGCAGAGGGAGTGCAGTTATGAAGAAAAGAGTGGAGCAATGTCTGGATTTTATTTTTAAATTTTTCCATTTTCCATATCCTTTTAAAGAGTGGGGGGAGGAGGAAGTGTAGTCCTATTAGCATGAAATAAATTGTGAAAAATGACAGACATCTGAACGATTAATATGACCGCAATAGCATGTTGGAATTAGTTGAAAAAAGTCCCGAGAGGTGGCATAAGTTAGCAAAAATATGGATTCAGCAATTCAAAAATAACGGTTACTTGGGCCAAATCGACGGAAAAGTCAGGTGGATTGCCGATTATTGTTGCGATCCAACTTCATGTCGCACTAATCACTGTATGCTGTGAAAAGCCTTTCGCCAACGGGCGGTTCCACCCCCGAACCCCCCTGGTAAGATAAAAGAGTGATAATAATTAAGGAGTGATATAACAGTATTTTGTTATTACCTAAAGCAGAGGGATGCAAAAAATCTGAAAACAATAAAAAATAAATAAGCAGAAGGAATTTTGCAAATCGGATGATATTTAGCCGAGCTATGGGGTGGGGATGAATTTGTATGGGGATTTAATTTAAAAAATTTCATGCAATGAAGCTCTCCAGATTGGAAAAAAGAGTACACCGTCCGATAGTACTCGCCGAGACCTTTCATTTGATATGCAACATAGTGTATAAGAAGTACCCCCCGCCGGGGGGTACCAACCCTGCACCCTAAAGTACCCCGGGACGAAACTCGTAATGGAGTCAAAAAATCATAAAAAAATCACAATAAATTTAGCAAAAAGAATTTTTAAAATCGGCTGGAATTTGGCCGCGCAAATAGGTGTTGACTTGAGTAGCACACATTCATACGCATGCAGTTAATTAGATTGAATTTAATTTAGCGTACCTTGTGATGTTGATTCATTAATTTCTTATTTTGGCGGGAAACGTGAGGACTAATGGGAGAAAGATGTTTGGAGGGTATTTAGGGAATGGGGAGTGGCAGCCCATGGAGGGGTAGGGATAATTTTCAGGGGATGTATAAGGGGGTGGGGGAAGTGCAAATCGTTATTTTTTCAGTTTTTGTTCAGGGAAATCTCCCACCTTCCCGCAAACAATTTTTTTTTCCACCCGTGAATGATGGAGGCTTAACAGGCGCATATATCAGGCGTAAAAATCTTGAGGGAGTGGAGGGGAAATGTATGAGGAAAAATGAAAAAGAACGCATTTTAGCACCCGTTGGACAAATGCTCTTGCTGCGCTTATAGGAACTCGGATATTCAAATTTTTTTTTTTATATTTATAAAGCCAGTTAGCAAGGGTAGCTTTTAGCGGTGTGACACGTTGGAATATAATAATTAGTAATAGTACAATTGTACGTGGAAAAAGAAAATTAAGTTTTGCGGGGAAACTTGAGGGGAAAGTGGGGGGAGTGTATATGGCGGGTATCTGCCCGGTAGAAAGGTGAAAGATATAGAGGGATAGGGGGATTTTTTTGAAGAAGTATAAGGGGGCTTTGGGAATGACAAACCGTTTTTTTTACAGCTCTTGTTCAGAGAAATTCTCCCCCTTCCCACGAAAAAAATTGCCCCTCCGCGTAAAAGGTGCGCCTCAAGCAGTCGCATATGGAACGTATGAAAACTTGGAGGGGGTGGAGGGAAAATTTTTCAGGAAAATTATGAAAGCACGAATTTTACCACCCTAAAATAAATGCTCTTACTGCGATTTCGAAAGCCCGTCATCTTAGGTAAGTTTTAGCGGTCTATTATGTTGGAATTGAATATTAGATAATAGTAGAATCAGGCGTTGAAAAAACCTCGATTTTTTCGAAAAATCGCAAGTTTAGTACTAATTTTTTTGGAAATTCGAAAATCTAAAAACGCCAAAAAATGGCCACTATATACATGTATTACGTGATAAAACTTCATTCAAATCGGTTCATAACTACGGCAGTTCTGAGCATATCAAATCTTGGGTACCCAATCACTTTGGCACCTCCCACCCCCCGCCCCTTTCATAAAAATCAATAAGAATTTATATGAGCTACTATTACTTCAAAAGTTGTATTCGCATTTCATGTTTCATATAGATAGATTGTAATTTGACAAAAATACAGGTGTAGGAAAAATCGGGTGGGTTTGCACCCCCCACCCTAAAAGTACCCCCGCATAACAAAATTTTCTTCTATGGATTATAGTACTTAATAAAGCAAATCGAATAAAAAAAAATCGTTTCCCGAGTGGACTTAATCCTACCGAGTTATGTCAATTTGAATATTCAGTTATCTAGTACTACACTTCGAATAGAAAACAGTGTAGTACTAAACAACTAAGTATGCACGTCGAAAGATCTTAACGTCCGACATATGGTGAAGTTTTTTCAAAAAATTAGAAAATATGCTACGCCCCCTGCAGGGGGTCAAATTTCGATCTAGTACGTTTTGAAAAATCTAGTACGCCATCAGATAGGCGAATTTTTTCTAAGAAGCTTCAGTACCCACACCCTATACCCGGAGCTCAAATGGCTGAAGGAAAATTAAAAGGATTTTAAGAGCCTAATTTCCCCCCTCCCCCGGGCGGAAGAAAAGTAGCTTATCTAATACAGGACTGAATTATACAATAAAAAAAAATACCCGATTAAAATAGGCCGGTAATCTTCGGAGGAGATAGGTAAAAGGTGTTTTCAATATGTATGGAAAATTCCCCCTTAAATTTTATGATGTTCAGCCCCTTGTAGTTCCCTCCCCTCTCCGTCGTTAAATTGCTAACTTCGAGTCGCACTGATCACTGTGTTTAACGGGAAGCCTTTCGCGTAACAGGGGGTTCCACCCCCGAACCCCCCTGGTTAGATAAAAGAATAATTATTATGAAGGAGTTATATGATAAAATCTTATTATTACCTAAAGCAGAGGGATGGAAAAAATTAAGATTGTGGATGCTCGTTAAATTGCTAACTTCGAGTCACACTTATCACTATGTTTAGTGGAAAGCCTTTCGTGTAACGGAACCCCCATGGTTAGATAAAAGAGATATAATAATGAAGGAGTCATATGATAAAATGTTATTATTACCTAAAGCAGAGTGATGGAAAAATTAAGATAGTGTATGGTCCATTTATATCGGGAGTACCGAATATCAACTTCGTGATTTTTGTCTCCGATAATTTGTTCATAATGTATTCTAACTGTGAATGCAATCTTATTAGCCGTTTTATGTAGTATTTAGTTATTGAAAAATAAAATGTAAAAGTGGACACAATTTGATTTTGGTAATACACAAACAATTCATGTGTCCTGCGCCGACGATTATGTACTCAGGTGATGTATATATTTGTAACTATTCGAAGGAATGTCCTATTGGAGTGGGATCAATTTTTTGAAATAGCACATAAACCAGTGATTATTATGCCTACAAAAACGTTTTGGAAATGGTTCTCGAAAATCCCGCAAGATGGCGTGATTTAGGAAAAATCTGCAAATCGTAATTTAAAAATAACGGTTTTTGGCGCCAACTCGACCGAAAAGTGGGGTGGAAAAAGGAAGTAAGTTATTTGCTTTAATGTACTTGCCGAGACCTTTCCAAAAAGTACCCGCATGCCGGGGCACGGGAGAAAGTAAAAATCGCGATTTTTTCATGGGCTTACTCCTTGAAAAATGCTCAAATTTGGAAATTTTCGCGGGGGTTGCCGCAGTTAAATTGGCATAGAATGTGAAGAAAAGCAGCAAATTCCTTCAAATAAAATGCCAAGCGCAGAGAAGGTATGTAGTTATCTAAGTATGTAACTCGTATGCCCGTGAGTTGTCAGGGACCACCGGTAGGTGGCGCTGAGTGGTCATGCAAAACTTGAATAGATTTTATTTATTTTTTTTTAAATAAGTAAATGAAATGCAATCTTCCTGAAATTTAGTATAGATAATCTTCCGATACGTGCGCATTCATAAAAAATAAAAAAATTGGATTATTCAACAATTCGTTTAATTAAGTTTCGAAATGTATATTTCAGACCGAAATTTTGGCCGTTGCAAATAAATTTTGGGAACGTAATTGAGAGGGTAAAGAAAATATGCTAAAAAATCATAAAAAAATCGCAAAAAAACGAGCAAAAATAATTTTGCTAATCGGATGATATTTAGCCGATTTCTGGGTGGGGTGTGGTTTTGCAGGTATTAATGTAATTCAGTTAGCATAGAGTGGTGTAGAAGGCGAAGCAAGTTTTATAATTAAACCTACTTCACATATGAATGTATGTATGATGCAATTTAATTGTAGGATAGTCGCTTTCCATTTCATATCATTTTACTCCATTTCATCCCTCGCACCCCCTCGCACCTTAGAAGAGATTGTGAAAAAAAGTTAAATTTCGATATTTATTGAGAATTTCGATTATCCAGTTGGTGAATTTTTTTGCCAAATAATTTATTCCGAGTGGACCATTAGTGTTAATTGATGTTGGTTTATAATTTGATGTGCTATTTAGTGATTATAAAATAATAAAAAAAATAGTTAATTACTAAGTCATTTTATATACGCGTACTTCTCAAGTAGCTCGTGTAAATGGAGGGAAATGGTGATGGTAGGATGTCAGTTAAAGGCAAAGTTGGTTAAAGAAATGTAATCCAAAAGAAATATGCTGTTCATGGAAGAAAGAGGATAATTCTACCTTTTAATTTGATTGATAATTTATCGCCTAGGTTGGTGTAAGGTAACACATCCAGAACAGGTGAAATCTTAAAATGAGAAATTTAGAGGAATATCGCTAAATGAATGTATTGGTTAAAAAAAAATTGTCTTCTATAATTTGTTCATAATGGATTCTAACTGTGTATAGAGTCTTATTAGTAATTTTATGTAGTATTTAATTGTTCAAAAAAAAAGTGTAAAAGTTAACACCATTTGGTTTTGTTATTACACGACCAATTCCCGTGTCCTGCGTCGACGATTATGTACTCATGTGATATGTATGCTTGCAACTATTCGAAGGGATGGCCTATTCGACTGAGATAAATTTTGTGAAATAGCAGATAAACCTATAATTATTATGCGTAGTAGATAAGCTAGGAGAGTTTTGGACCACTTTTTCCATACAAAAAGTGCAAGGTAGATTCCAACTATTTTGCTGGCTCTGGACTGGGTTCTGGGCCACTGAGGGGGATTCCGTCTAGTGGCATACGTCACAGGGAGAATTCCTTTCCTGCCGTATGGCTGAACAGGAGATGATGCCAACTATTTGTTTGATCTGGTCTTGGAGGCTACAATTTGACCTTTGACCGTTCCTGTGTCTGGGTGCTGGAGCTTTAGTGACAATATCTGATACTATGACTAGGATTGTCTGGAGTATGTTGGACTGGGCTACGTTACCTGTACCAAGGCTTGGGTGGAATGTGTGTGTGGCTTAAGTAATGATATGAAATACCCTATGCGAGTTTATATCGGGGCTATATACTTGTCAGCTTGAGTTTGGTGTTAGTTGCTTACTTTAGTATGAGTGCCTGTGGTGTGTTGGGCTGGGCTACTTGGTGGTTGAGTCTGGCCCACTTTTTCCATACAAAAAGTGCAAGGTAGATTCCAACTATTTTGATGGATCATTGAGGGCTCTGGGTAGGGGGAGGGGAAGGGGATGAGGTCGGTTTTGCACTGAAAAGTTGACATCATCTTGCAGTCTTCTGAGTAATTTTGAGGTGGTTCTGAGTTCGCTTTTGTACTGAAAATTAACATTATACGGTGACAGTACCAGATCACTTTTTCCATACAATAAGTGCAAGGTAGATTCCAACTATTTTGCTGGCTCTGGAGTGGGTTCTGGGCCACTGAGGGGGATTCCTTCTAGTGGTATACATCACAGGGTATGCCTGGAGAATTCCTTTCCTACCGTATGGCTGACCAGGAGATGACGCCAACTTTTTGTTTGATCTGGTCTTGGAGGCTACAATTTGACCTTTGACCGTTCCTGTGTCTGGGTGCTGGAGCTTTAGTGACAATATCTGATACTATGACTAGGATTGTCTGGAGTATGTTGGACTGGGCTACGTTACCTGTACCAAGGCTTGGGTGGAATGTGTGTGTGGCTTAAGTAATGATATGAAATACCCTATGCGAGTTTATATCGGGGCTATATACTTGTCAGCTTGAGTTTGGTGTTAGTTGCTTACTTTAGTATGAGTGCCTCTGGTGTGTTGGGCTGGGCTACTTGGTGGCTGAGCAAACGTTACCTAAGGCGTGGATGCATGTGTGCAACTCTGTATTTATGTGGATAAGAAATGTTATGAAATTCCCTAAATGAATTAGTGTAATTAGTATAAGTAATAATTCAAGATAATCCTAGAATATTTTTGTTCATACCAATAGAGGCTAGAAGGTGTCAGTGGAGATCTTAGTCCTGGAGGTTGACAACATTTTCATCAAAAATCCTCTACGGGCTATGGGTTTCGAGATATTATTGATCTTACCTTTTGAGGTATAATTAGTAGTAGTAATAATTCAAGTTAACCCTAGGATATTTTTTGTTCATGCCAATAGTATTAGTACTAGGAGGGTAAAATTTTCATCAGAAATCCTCTACGGGCTATGGTTCAAGATATTAGCTATCTGACCTTCTCAGGTGTAATTAATATTAGTAGCTCAAAAACAAACAAAAACAACAACAACTATAACCTAAGTTGTGGATTAAAGATTTGATGATATTAATCTGTAGGTGCCTTTTATAAACATGATTGCACCATGTAACCATATATCGAAAAATAGATCAGGCGAAGCTGGTTGGGGTGAATGTAGGTAGATATGTTGACTTAGATATGTAATGGAAATTAGTAAATGCTTAATTTTGGTGTAATGCTTCTAATTTGATTCCTTGTATAAACAAATTCGTACAGTACAGTAAAGTAAACACATTCGCAGTCGAATAATGTAAACAAATTCGGACAGCGGCCGAGTAAAGTAAACAAATTGAGCGATTTATGACAGATTCCTAATTTCTTTAGTTGAAAACAACAACAACTGATATTAATCTGTAGGATATGATGTCTTAGATGAGTAGTGGAAGTTATAATTGAATACTTCTTTTGCTAAAAAAAACAACAACAACAACTATAACGTAAGTTGTGGATTAAAAATCTTTTATAAACAAGAGGGAACATGCTATGATATTCGATATCTAAAAATAGATCACGGCTGCTTCGGATGTTAAGAAACATGAAGTAATAGAAATTAAAGCCTTATCCGAAAATTTTCGATGTAGGTGTGTGTATGTGTATGTATTGAAAATTCTTAGGTTATATGAAACATTGTTTTTTTGATTTCAATAAAACTCCTTTTTTGGGCAGGTTAAATTTAAAGTTTTGATCACCTATGATATCAATGTGAGGTGATACTAATATAGTATGATATGTTGACTTAGAAGAGTAGTGAAAGTTGTATGGGTATAGTAAAAGACTTTTCATCAAATTTTTGGTGATACGGTGTAATGGCATGACCAGTGTTGCAGGTGGAGGTTGAGCGTGGGTACTGTAAGTTTTGTATATATTAATTGTGTTGTATATTAATCTAGTAGGATATGAAAGCTTTAGTGAAGAGCGTGGAAGAGGATAGTATTATGTGTTTACCTTTAAATCTTAAGTTAGGTTGAGAGTGGGTTAAATTAAAAGCATTGATGATGGAAGATAGTGCTATGATATAAGTAATGGAAATTGTATGGGAGCAGTAAAAGAATAATTTTTGGATGTCAGGTGTAATGGCATGACTTAGCAGGTAATTTGATATTACCTTTTGCCAAGATCGTGGCGGTTGAGATTGGGTTAAGCTTAGTGGTGCTCGATGTTTATTTTATGGGTGGCGGGTGTGCATAATATAGTAGAAAGCTTTAGTGAATACCATACTTTTCAACCAGCTGACTCTGTCAAAACATCTGTGTCGCTCTAACATAAATCTGTGTTCATATTTTAGGTGGGCATGATAGCTTGAAATTATCTTATGGATATTGATCAATGAAGAAGCCTATAGGTTTTGTTTACAATTCGCTATATTTTTCGGTCTGGGATTAACAAATATTTTGAGGAGAAGTTAAGTTTGGTGGTGCATAAAGTTTCTTTTATGTGCGGAGGGTGCTCATAATCTAGCAGGAAACTTTAGTGAATACCATACTTTTCAACCATCTCGCTCTAACACACAACATCTGCCTTGGAGCTTTGTGTTACCAGTTGGGAAAAACAACAAAAACTATAACCTAAGTTGTGGATTAATGATTTGATTATATTTATCTGTAGGTGTCTTTTATAAACAAGATTGAACCATGTAATCATATATCTAAAAATAGATCAGGCGAAGCTGGTCGGGGCGAATGTAGGTAGATATGTTCACTTAGATAAGTAATGGAAATTTGTAAATGCCTAATTTTGTAATGCTTCTAATTTGATGCCTTGCACAAACAAATTCCCATAGTCCAGTAAAGTTGTCGTGCCCCTCGAGCAATTAAATAAATAAAACCAATAATTACCAGTGAAAACAATTACAAAACTTTATTCACTTTTAATCAACTGACCTATCTTTATTCTTGACAATATTTATACATATGTATATAACGATATGTATGACACCGCGAGATCTTACAAATTACTTTACCTTATGGTAACTTAAGACGAACTTGGAGGCACGCGACTCTGAACTGAACACTTGACGGCTAAAAAATACTACAGGCACTCGACAGACCAGTCATTGGTCTTTTATGAACCTATACTCGGAAGTAAGCTTTCTTTGCTCACAACGCGGATGTAAACAAACGACAACAACCTTGTCGTTTGTTCTACTGGTTGCAGCACCTGAGTCGCTTAGTAGTAAACAATCGCCTTACATAATAATTACCATGCGAGGTTAATTATTATTGTAATCGTCGATTGCTCCACTAAGCGCTCATCGCAGCCAGCTGTTGGGCTAATCAGCAAAATAACCGACAGTCGCAGAACAATACCATGCGAGGTTATTGTTTAGCAATTGCTGATTATTTCGCTAGAATGCGCCCTTGGCTGCTGGAAGAAGAATCTTCCTTATATTGGGCCATAACATCCCTCCCCTCTTGGAAAAACTAGTTTCCGCAGGAAACTAGATCTGAAGAGTGCAACAATCTTAAAATTGAAAATATTTTGGTTCGCGTTCAGTTCAGATTCATTTCCATACTTACTAACTAAATTCTCTTATTTTTCTTCGCTTTACATTTTTTCTTTTCTTTCTAACATTTCATATTTTCTGTTACCATTATCTTTGTTTAAATCCATTCCCATTACAAATTTTATACATATGTATCTTCTCTATATTTCATTTCTTACACACTTTTTTTTTATTTGATATCTTTACTTTTTCATTTCTTAAAGTTTCCATTTTTACATCTTTTGTTTTTCATTTTAATTTCTCTATTTTCTTCTCATATATACCTTATTAAAATTTTTCTTCTCATACATACTTTATTAAAATTTCATGACTAATTAATTCACATGGACCTTAATATATAATCTTACTTATCTATATATCTAATGTTTTAATTTCTTTCTTTTTTATTGAATTAATAATTAATAATTTTATAATTACATTCTTCACGTTTTTATACATTTTTCTGAAAAATTCTCTTTACTTTTTTTTAATTTTACTATTGTGCGGGTCTCACAAACATACTATGCTTATATTATATATATAGAGTTACATACACTAGTTACGAATGTACCAATTCCTAAGGTTGCCGTATACTTACACAAGTTACATTATTTTTACATCTACAGTAGCTATTCTAACTGAACTAACTGCTTCCCGATGGCGGTTGGTAGGTGAGTTGTGGGCAAGTTGGCTGTTGTGGGGATGACCAGTTCAATGCCGTTGTCAATTTGTTTATCCTCTTGCTCCAGCTGTACCATTTTCGATTTTCTGGTTGATTTCATTATCGTAGGTAAAGTCGACAGCCTTCTAGTGCTTATTCGATGTTGGTTCTTTTTCCACCGTCTCAAGTGCATGAAGACTCCTATGATAAGTGTCAAACTAATTATACCCAAACCTCCTGTGATGGATTTGGCCACTATATGAATATGGTGAGGCCGGATTTGATGTCTGTTGCTCTCCTCTTCCTTGATATCACTCTGAACTCTCTTAATGTTGACTTCTTGTGCTTTCCACGCCTGATTAAAATTATGCGCCGCCAATAAACGCATCTCGTGCTTTTCTGGCTTCAACGTATCTGTTTTCTTCAATCCTGCTTGAGGTGTTATGCTGTCCCAAGCTGGTAGCTCCGACCGTACTGGTTGCCAGAGAACTTGATTACTGCGAGATTCGTCTTCAGAGGTTATCAGCAAGTCTCCCATTTGCAAATGACAGTGTTCTCCGATCGTCAGTACCCCCGTTGACGTAAGTTCTCCTATCGCGGTTGGCGAGTTCCTGCAGTTCACTTCTAATTTCGCTTTTCCGGACATCACAAAAAGCCAATGATTTCTTGTCACCATTTTGACTAAGCTGTCCCATTTGGCCACGACCTTCTCCTTGCATGCTCCTGCGTTGACGTTGAAGCTGCGAAATAAGTTGAGGACGCAGTTGTCACCAATAGCTGTGATGACGGGACCTAGCTGAGGGCACAGAATCTGTTTGTGATCTGCTAAAGTTATAAGCTGCTGGCATTCATGATATTGTTGGTAGTTTAGCAAGGTATACTGTCGCTCGTGGTTGTTTGCTGCAACGAATTCGGCGTCCAGATCATATATATGGTAGCCCTTCTGGTCCATTGCTGTAGGAATTGTATAGACTTTGTACAAGTTGAATAAAACTCTTTGTGGTTGGGGGATTTCTACCCTGACCAAAATTTTTTGATCTGGCTGAATAGCTTGTACCTTTGCAATCTGGATCAATAACTGGAAATCTTGGAATTTTTCGTCTAAATCAAATTCTCTGGTAACGTTTGCCATTATCTCAGATATTTCTCGAGCGTGAATTATAGCGGGGTGTAATTTTCCTGCATTCAACGACACCACAATATTGGACAGTGTCTCCTGTATATCGCTAATTTCTTGCAACTGAATTGTCATTAGCGTAATAATTTCATTGATCTCCATTCTTTGCTGCAAATTTGACAACTCATCGCTCTTATTTTGCTGAGCAGCGATGATGAAGGAAATTTTACTCCAGAGCTCCTCACGTTCTGCATCAGCCTGCGCTCGTGATGCATTAAATACGTCGAATGTTGATTTGATTAAAGTCGTCTGCTCCTTCAGAAGGTGAAAGGTCCGATTCTCCCTCCCATCAAGATTTTCAAGTCTGCTATTAATGTCATCCGAGTCGGCCTGATCCATTGTTCCAAAAAGTGTCTTAAAAAGGGACCCCACTCCATCAAAAAATGAGCGCTTCGTACGATGGGATGCTTCCCCATGCATATGATGGCTAAGCCCTTCATTCTGTCGTTCAATTCTGGACACCCAGGTTCTTATTTCCTTCGTTGCCACTTCACATTCGGTACCTACTCCGATGTGCCTGATCCTGGTACATAATTCTCTGCTTAGGCTGCTGCAATTTTTTGCAAACTCCAACTCTTTTGTTAAATCCGGCATTTCCAGTTTAGTTAGAATCGTCCAATGCTTGCTGTAGAAGTTCACCTTTCCCACATTCTCGAATAGTACCCCCGTTTGTGTTATGGGTTTGATGCTGTAGTCGGCATTCTCTGCATACAGTGATGTCACACTAGCTAATATTATTATCATAAGCCTTTCCATTTTGGTTCTCCTACTTCTTATCTGTATTCCTTAATCTACTGGCAACCTTCCTAATATCTAAAATAAAAGCTTCTCCTATTTCTTCTTATTATTTATTTATCTTAATTAGTTATTTATTCTTTATTTATAAATCTCTTCTTTATTGTTTCTTTCCTTTTTTTTTTTTAACTTTTACTGGGTCGTTAAAAACAAATTTTACCAAACCTTACCTCATTTAAGATACCCTTCTTTACCTTTGCATCCGAATACCTGACCCCTTATCTGAATACTTCTGTTTACAATATGATAACTGCAAAATAACAGAGGTTAATAAGTAATCAACTAAGTAGGGTGAAAAGAAACTGGTCTTACCTTCATAGCTCTATTCAGATCTTTTATTAGAGAAATTTTGTGGCTTTACAGGACAGGCTCTTGCATTAGCGATTCTTACAAATGCAAGTCTGTCCTTTAGACTATTTCCGTTCTGTTTGCTATAACTGCGGTGACTGTTCAACCCTTCGGCAGATTCTTCGGTTATAGGCTTGTTAAGCTCCGAACTTTCGTGAGGTGTGATATAGATCTTCTCCCGGCAGGGCACCAGAAATGGGTCCTGTAATGTAGGTACTATTTTTCCTGTCATGTTTATTTTTTCCTCTTCTATCCTGGCCTGGAACAGATTTCTTTGACTGCTTCTCTGCCAAGCTGTGGGTTCTACTTTTACGCAAGCTGCGATATTTTCACAAGAATCATTTTCTTCCATGCTTTTGCTTGCTTCTTGTATCAGCAACTTCATATTTACGCAGTCGATAATAGCTCTGCCACTGAGGAAATCCATTCCAAGTATACCATCGGCTGGAATTGAGTCTTTATCACTAATGGCGTTAAATTTGCAGACATGTTGACTGTTGTCTATCTGCAACTTCGCCTCACAAGTTCCTATTGAACTCCTAGCGGATCCGAACAGTCCTCCAATTCTAATTTTGTGTTGTGTTTGTATGGGCGTATTCCTTTTTATCCTATTAACCTTAATAATGCTACAGGTGGATCCGGTATCTACTAAAAGTCTTAACTTACCTTCTACTGCTATGTTCGATGGAACTGTTATAATGAACTTACTCCGAGAATTTAATTTTTCACTGGCCTTCTCTGCTAAATATTTTCTAAGACAGTTCTCCGTATAGTGATCCCATGTGTGGCAGAATTGGCAGTAAAGCCCTTCCTGTCGTGAATGGAATTTTCCACAAGCTTCTTCTATTATATCTGCGACTCTGACTTGATGTATTCGGCCGTTGGATGCTTCGTGCCTATATTGCTGGCATTCCCGAGAAATATGCCCCATCTGTCCACAACTGAAGCATTTGATAGACCTGGGCTGACTGCTTCTGAGAGGTGTTCCTCGGTATTCTCTTACATTTGACTGAGATGGCCTCCCTGGCTCTTTCTTGGCCAACTTGGTCTCCCATGTACTCTGAGGTATTCCGCCGTTAATCTTAAACATCTCCCCTATTCCTGATGGCCGAAGTTGAAGACGTTTTGCATCCTTCTCGAAGTAAGTCGCTTCCTCAAACACTGCCTCCAGAGACTCGAACTTCCTTCCCGTCAGATGTACCTGAGTAGCATGATTGATTAAGCACACCACCCTTGAAGGTTGCCACAGCATCAGACTCTAACTCCGCTATTAGTCCTCCGTCTTTATCCGGGTACTTTGCTGATACGGCTGTCTTGATCTGGCTCAACAGTTCCTTCAATCGGTCCGCAAATTCTCGGATGTCTTCACCTGGTCTTTGTCTGCAAGCCACCATCTCCGTTCGCAATTCACTAAATGACTTCTTCGGCATATAAGCTGTTTTAATTATCAGTTGCAGAGCTTCAAAATCTTTTGGTTCCTCTGAACTTACCAGATAGTAAGCATCATCTGTCAACCGATACTTCGCACATTTCATAAAAATGTTCTGCTCCTCAGGCTTCAGTCGGTCGTACAAATCCCTGCCGCAGCTTAAGAATCTGTACACCTCTTTCACCAGTTTTGGAGATCGATCTCCGGAAAACATGGGTACGTACTTGACGACCATATCCATCACTTTATCGTGTATATCCACCATTTTTATGTGATCTTCGTTTGATTTTCCACTTTCCTTATCTCTTATTTCCTTATTTTCCTTTACGCTAATTACACTGCCGCGTGCTATCGAATTTTGTTTTGGCTCCAACTGATGGTCCCAAAATACTAATCTTCTTGGTGACCACTTTCTGCTGTTTCCTTGGTTGCTATTGCCCTTGGTGGTTGACTGACATTCCTGCAATTCTATCGGCAATTCCCGTTCGAGTTCGGCCGCAGTGCTTCCTTCAATTGAACGTTTAAGGTATCTACCTTCTTGACCAGAGCTTTAATTTCCTCGCGGCTATCCTTTAGTGCCTTTTCTATTGTCCCTTCTTCTTTTTGAATAATGTCGAAGGTTATAGTCACCAAAAGATCCACAACTTCTCCTTTCGTGCTCGTTTGAGTGGCTGTTTCTATTTCCCGTAGAATATTCTTGAGATCTCCACTCGCCACACGTTTTTTCAATTCTCCTGTTAAATGATCTGTGATATATAGCCAGTCTCTCTCATAATACTGAAGCTTTGTTTGGCACTGCTTCAATTCTTCTGATTTATTTTCCAGTTCCTGCTCCTGTGACTGGAATTGCAATAATTGCTCCCTGGTCAATACATTAGACCTCCCCACTGACATAGATGTTTCTTGAACCCTATCTTTATCTATTATTGCAAACGCGAGGAAACTTTAACACATTCGATTAACGGAAAATCATTACATCACAAAACATAAATGCCCACGATTAGAATAAAATACGCTACAAGGAGAATTTTTTAGAGACAGTCGAGAAAACGTAATATTAATACGACAATTAAAGTAAGTGACAAAACTGAAGTTTACCCTTTAAAATATGTGAAGGGATTCATCTGCCAACCAGGACGCGAGTTTAGGGGAAGAGTTAAAGAAGATTTCAATATGAGTAACACAATACACAATACATTTAGAAGAACACAAACACTGTTCAAATGAAACGTCTTAAAATTATAACTTCCTTATAATATTCATGAAATTTATCTATCACACGCCTCTCACAAAAAATTTACCTTGAAATAAAACAATTTCTACTTTTCTTACTCTTTTAACTATCGTTTCTTTATCTTTAAAACTGTATGTCTATACAAGACACAATTTCCTCTTAAGAGCATACTATCAATAAGCAGCGAAAATTTATGGTAACTTAAGACGAACTTGGAGGCACGCGACTCTGAACTGAACACTTGACGGCTAAAAAATACTACAGGCACTCGACAGACCAGTCATTGGTCTTTTATGAACCTATACTCGGAAGTAAGCTTTCTTTGCTCACAACGCGGATGTAAACAAACGTTCTACCGGTTGCAGCACCTGAGTCGCTTAGTAGTAAACAATCGCCTTACATAATAATTACCATGCGAGGTTAATTATTATTGTAATCGTCGATTGCTCCACTAAGCGCTCATCGCAGCCAGCTGTTGGGCTAATCAGCAAAATCACCGACAGTCGCAGAACAATACCATGCGAGGTTATTGTTTAGCAATTGCTGATTATTTCGCTAGAATGCGCCCTTGGCTGCTGGAAGAAGAATCTTCCTTATATTGGGCCATAACATCCCTCCCCTTTTGAAAAAACTAGTTTCCGCAGGAAACTAGATCTGAAGAGTGCAACAATCTTAAAATTGAAAATATTTTGGTTCGCGTTCAGTTCAGATTCATTTCCATACTTACTAACTAAATTCTCTTATTTTTCTTCGCTTTACATTTTTTCTTTTCTTTCTAACATTTCATATTTTCTGTTACCATTATCTTTGTTTAAATCCATTCCCATTACAAATTTTATACATATATATCTTCTCTATATTTCATTTCTTACACATTTTTTTTTTATTTGACATCTTTACTTTTTCATTTCTTAAAGTTTCCATTTTTACATCTTTTGTTTTTCATTTTAATTTCTCTATTTTCTTCTCATATATACTTTATTAAAATTTTTCTTCTCATACATACTTTATTAAAATTTCATGACTAATTAATTCACATGGACCTTAATATATAATCTTACTTATCTTTATATCTAATGTTTTAATTTCTTTCTTTTTTATTGAATTAATAATTAATAATTTTATAATTACATCTTCACGTTTTTATACATTTTTCTGAAAAATTCTCTTTACTTTTTTTTAAATTTTACTATTGTGCGGGTCTCACAAACATACTATGCTTATATTATATATAGAGTTACATACACTAGTTACGAATGTACCAATTCCTAAGGTTGCCGTATACTTACACAAGTTACATTATTTTTACATCTACAGTAGCTATTCTAACTGAACTAACTGCTTCCCGATGGCGGTTGGTAGGTGAGTTGTGGGCAAGTTGGCTGTTGTGGGGATGACCAGTTCAATGCCGTTGTCAATTTCTTTATCCTCTTGCTCCAGCTGTACCATTTTCGATTTTCTGGTTGATTTCAGTATCGTAGGTAAAGTCGACAGCCTTCTAGTGCTTATTCGATGTTGGTTCTTTTTCCACCGTCTCAAGTGCATGACGACTCCTATGATAAGTGCAAACTAATTATACCCAAACCTCCTGTGATGGATTTGGCCACTATATGAATATGGTGAGGCCGGATTTGATGTCTGTTGCTCTCCTCTTCCTTGATATCACTCTGAACTCTCTTAATGTTGACTTCTTGTGCTTTCCACGCCTGATTAAAATTATGCGCCGCCAATAAACGTATCTCGTGCTTTTCTGGCTTCAACGTATCTGTTTTCTTCAATCCTGCTTGAGGTGTTATGCTGTCCCAAGCTGGTAGCTCCGACCGTACTGGTTGCCAGAGAACTTGACTACTGCTAGATTGATCTTCAGAAGTTATCAGCAAGTCTCCCATTTGCAAATGACAGTGTTCTCCGATCGTCAGTACCCCCGTTGACGTAAGTTCTCCAATCGCGGTTGGCGAGTTCCTGCAGTTCACTTCTAATTTTGCTTTTCCGGACATCACAAAAAGCCAATGATTTCTTGTCACCATTTTGACTAAGCTGTCCCATTTGGTCACGACCTTCTCCTTGCATGCTCCTGCGTTGACGTTGAAGCTGCGAAATAAGTTGAGGACGCAGTTGTCACCAATACCTGTGATGACGGGACCTAGCTGAGGGCACAGAATCTGTTTGTGATCTGCTAAAGTTATAAGCTGCTGGCATTCATGATATTGTTGGTAGTTTAGCAAGGTATACTGTCGCTCGTGGTTGTTTGCTGCAACGAATTCGGCGTCCAGATCATATATATGGTAGCCCTTCTGGTCCATTGCTGTAGGAATTGTATAGACTTTGTACAAGTCGAATAAAACTCTTTGTGGTTGGGGGATTTCTACCCTGACCAAAATTTTTTGATCTGCCTGAATAGCTTGTACCTTTGCAATCTGGATCAATAACTGGAAATCTTGGAATTTTTCGTCTAAATCAAATTATCTGGTAACGTTTGCCATTATCTCAGACATTTCTCGAGCGTGAATTATAGTGGGGTGTAATTTTCCTGCATTCAACGACACCACAATATTGGGCAGTGTCTCCTGTATATCGCTAATTTCTTGCAACTGAATTGTCATTAGCGTAATAATTTCATTGATCTCCATTCTTTGCTGCAAATTTGACAACTCATCGCTCTTATTTTGCTGAGCAGCGATGAGGAATGAAATTTTACTCCAGAGCTCCTCACGTTCTGCATCAGCCTGCGCTCGTGATACATTAAATACGTCGAATGTTGATTTGATTAAAGTCGTCTGCTCCTTCAGAAGGTGAAAGGTCCGATTCTCCCTCCCATCAAGATCTTCAAGTCTGCTATTACTGTCATCCGAGTCGGCCTGATCCATTGTTCCAAAAAGTGTCTTAAAAAGGGACCCCACTCCATCAAAAAATGAGCGCTTCGTACGATGGGATGCTTCCCCATGCATATGATGGCTAAGCTCTTCATTCTGTCGTTCAATTCTGGACACCCAGGTTCTTATTTCCTTCGTTCCCACTTCACATTTGGCACCTACTCCGATGTGCCTGATCCTGGTACATAATTCTCTGCTTAGGCTGCTGCAATTTTTTGCAAACTCCAACTCTTTTGTTAAATCCGGCATTTCCAGTCTAGTTAGAATCGTCCAATGCTTGCTGTAGAAGTTCACCTTTCACACATTCTCGAATAGTACCCCCGTTTGTGTTATGTGTTTGATGCTGTAGTCGGCATTCTCTGCATACAGTGATGTCACACTAGCTAATATTATTATCATAAGCCTTTCCATTTTGGTTCTCCTACTTCTTATCTGTATTCCTTAATCTACTGGCAACCTTCCTAATATCTAAAATAAAAGCTTCTCCTATTTCTGCTTATTATTTATTTATCTTAATTAGTTATTTATTCTTTATTTATAAATCTCTTCTTTATTGTTTCTTTCCTTTTTTTTTTTAACTTTTACTGGGTCGTTAAAGACAAATTTTACCAAAACTTACCTCATTTAAGATACCCTTCTTTACCTTTGCATCCGAATACCTGACCCCTTATCTTAATACTTCTGTTTACAATATGATACCTGCAAAATAACAGAGGTTAATAAGTAATCAACTAAGTAGGGTGAAAAGAAACTGGTCCTACCTTCATAGCTCCATTCAGATCTTTTATTAGAGAAATTTTGTGGCTTTACAGGACAGGCTCTTGCATTAGCGATTCTTACAAATGCAAGTCTGTCCTTTAGACTATTTCCGTTCTGTTTGCTATAACTGCGGTGACTGTTCAACCCTTCGGCAGATTCTTCGGTTATAGGCTTGTTAAGCTCCGAACTTTCGTGAGGTGTGATATAGATCTTCTCCCGGCAGGGCACCAGAAATGGGTCCTGTAATGTAGGTACTATTTTTCCTGTCATGTTTATTTTTTCCTCTTCTATCCTGGCCTGGAACAGATTTCCTTGACTGCTTCTCTGCCAAGCTGTGGGTTCTACTTTTACGCAAGCTGCGATATTTTCACAAGAATCATTTTCTTCCATGCTTTTGCTTGCTTCTTGTATCAGCAACTTCATATTTACGCAGTCGATAATAGCTCTGCCACTGAGGAAATCCATTCCAAGTATACCATCGGCTGCAATTGAGTCGGTATCACTAATGGCGTTAAATTTGCAGACATGTTGACTGTTGTCTATCTGCAACTTCGCCTCACAAGTTCCTATTGAACTCCTAGCGGATCCGAACAGTCCTCCAATTCTAATTTTGTGATGTGTTTGTATGGGCGTATTCCTTTTTATCCTATTAACCTTAATAATGCTACAGGTGGATCCGGTATCTACTAAAAGTCTTAACTTACCTTCTACTGCTATGTTCGATGGAACTGTTATAATGAACTTACTCCGAGAATTTAATTTTTCACTGGCCTTCTCTGCTAAATATTTTCTAAGACAGTTCTCCGTATAGTGATCCCATGTGTGGCACAATTGGCAGTAAAGCCCTTCCTGTCGTGAATGGAATTTTCCACAAGCTTCTTCTATTATATCTGCGACTCTGACTTGATGTATTCGGCCGTTGGATGCTTCGTGCCTATATTGCTGGCATTCCCGAGAAATATGCCCCATCTGTCCACAACTGAAGCATTTGATAGACCTGGGCTGACTGCTTCTGAGAGGTGTTCCTCGGTATTCTCTTACATTTGACTGAGATGGCCTCCCTGGCTCTTTCTTGGCCAACTTGGTCTCCCATGTACTCTGAGGTATTCCGCCGTTATTCTTAAAAATCTCCCCTATTCCTGATGGCCGAAGTTGAAGACGTTTTGCATCCTTCTCGAAGTAAGTCGCTTCCTCAAACACTGCCTCCAGAGACTCGAACTTCCTTCCCGTCAGATGTACCTGAGTAGCATGATTAAGCACACCACCCTTGAAGGTTACCACTGCATCAGACTCTAACTCCGCTATTAGTCCTCCGTCTTTATCCGGGTACTTTGCTGATACGGCTGTCTTGATCTGGCTCAACAGTTCGGATGTCTTCACCTGGTCTTTGTCTGCAAGCCACCATCTCCGTTCGCAATTCACTAAATGACTTCTTCGGCATATAAGCTGTTTTAATTATCAGTTGCAGAGCTTCAAAATCTTTTGGTTCCTCTGAACTTACCAGATAGTAAGCATCATCTGTCAACCGATACTTCACACATTTCATAAAAATGTTCTGCTCCTCAGGCTTCAGTCGGTCGTACAAATCCTTGCCGCAGCTTAAGAATCTGTACACCTCTTTCACCAGTTTTGGAGATCGATCTCCGGAAAACATGTGTACGTACTTGACGACCATATCCATCACTTTATCGTGTATATCCACCATTTTTATGTGATCTTCGTTTGATTTTCCATTTTCCTTATCTCTTATTTCCTTATTTTCCTTTACGCTAATTACACTGCCGCGTGCTATCGAATTTTGTTTTGGCTCCGACTGATGGTCCCAAAATACTAATCTTCTTGGTGACCACTTTCTGCTGTTTCCTTGGTTGCTATTGCCCTTGGTGGTTGACTGACGTTCCTGCAATTCTATCGGCAATTCCCGTTCGAGTTCGGCCGCAGTGCTTCCTTCAATTGAACGTTTAAGGTATCTACCTTCTTGACCAGAGCTTTAATTTCCTCGCGGCTATCCTTTAGTGCCTTTTCTATTGTCCCTTCTTCTTTTTGAATAATGTCGAAGGTTATAGTCACCAAAAGATCCACAACTTCTCCTTTCGTGCTCGTTTGAGTGGCTGTTTCTATTTCCTGTAGAATATTCTTGAGATCTCCACTCGCCACACGTTTTTTCAATTCTCCTGTTAAATGATCTGTGATATATTGCCAGTCTCTCTCATAATACTGAAGCTTTGTTTGGCACTGCTTCAATTCTTCTGATTTATTTTCCAGTTCCTGCTCCTGTGACTGGAATTGCAATAATTGCTCCCTGGTCAATACATTAGACCTCCCCACTGCCATAGATGTTTCTTGAACCCTATCTTTATCTATTATTGCAAACGCGAGGAAATTTTAACACATTTGATTAACGGAAAATCATTACATCACAAAACATAAATGCCCACGATTAGAATAAAATACGCTACAAGGAGAATTTTTTAGAGACAGTCGAGAAAACGTAATATTAATACGACAATTAAAGTAAGTGACAAAACTGAAGTTTACCCTTTAAAATATGTGAAGGGATTCATCTGCCAAGCAGGACGCGAGTTTAGGGGAAGAGTTAAAGAAGATTTCAATATGAGTAACACAATACACAATACATTTAGAAGAACACAAACACTGTTCAAATGAAACGTCTTAAAATTATAACTTCCTTATAATATTCATGAAATTTATCTATCACACGCCTCTCACAAAAAATTTACCTTGAAATAAAACAATTTCTACTTTTCTTACTCTTTTAACTATCGTTTCTTTATCTTTAAAACTGTATGTCTATACAAGACACAATTTCCTCTTAAGAGCATACTATCAATAAGCAGCGAAAATTTATGGTAACTTAAGACGAACTTGGAGGCACGCGACTCTGAACTGAACACTTGACGGCTAAAAAATACTACAGGCACTCGACAGACCAGTCATTGGTCTTTTATGAACCTATACTCGGAAGTAAGCTTTCTTTGCTCACAACGCGGATGTAAACAAACGACAACAACCTTGTCGTTTGTTCTACCGGTTGCAGCACCTGAGTCGCTTAGTAGTAAACAATCGCCTTACATAATAATTACCATGCGAGGTTAATTATTATTGTAATCGTCGATTGCTCCACTAAGCGCTCATCGCAGCCAGCTGTTGGGCTAATCAGCAAAATCACCGACAGTCGCAGAACAATACCATGCGAGGTTATTGTTTAGCAATTGCTGATTATTTCGCTAGAATGCGCCCTTGGCTGCTGGAAGAAGAATCTTCCTTATATTGGGCCATAACATCCCTCCCCTTTTGAAAAAACTAGTTTCCGCAGGAAACTAGATCTGAAGAGTGCAACAATCTTAAAATTGAAAATATTTTGGTTCGCGTTCAGTTCAGATTCATTTCCATACTTACTAACTAAATTCTCTTATTTTTCTTCGCTTTACATTTTTTCTTTTCTTTCTAACATTTCATATTTTCTGTTACCATTATCTTTGTTTAAATCCATTCCCATTACAAATTTTATACATATATATCTTCTCTATATTTCATTTCTTACACATTTTTTTTTTATTTGACATCTTTACTTTTTCATTTCTTAAAGTTTCCATTTTTACATCTTTTGTTTTTCATTTTAATTTCTCTATTTTCTTCTCATATATACTTTATTAAAATTTTTCTTCTCATACATACTTTATTAAAATTTCATGACTAATTAATTCACATGGACCTTAATATATAATCTTACTTATCTATATATCTAATGTTTTAATTTCTTTCTTTTTTATTGAATTAATAATTAATAATTTTATAATTACATTCTTCACGTTTTTATACATTTTTCTGAAAAATTCTCTTTACTTTTTTTTAATTTTACTATTGTGCGGGTCTCACAAACATACTATGCTTATATTATATATATAGAGTTACATACACTAGTTACGAATGTACCAATTCCTAAGGTTGCCGTATACTTACACAAGTTACATTATTTTTACATCTACAGTAGCTATTCTAACTGAACTAACTGCTTCCCGATGGCGGTTGGTAGGTGAGTTGTGGGCAAGTTGGCTGTTGTGGGGATGACCAGTTCAATGCCGTTGTCAATTTGTTTATCCTCTTGCTCCAGCTGTACCATTTTCGATTTTCTGGTTGATTTCATTATCGTAGGTAAAGTCGACAGCCTTCTAGTGCTTATTCGATGTTGGTTCTTTTTCCACCGTCTCAAGTGCATGAAGACTCCTATGATAAGTGTCAAACTAATTATACCCAAACCTCCTGTGATGGATTTGGCCACTATATGAATATGGTGAGGCCGGATTTGATGTCTGTTGCTCTCCTCTTCCTTGATATCACTCTGAACTCTCTTAATGTTGACTTCTTGTGCTTTCCACGCCTGATTAAAATTATGCGCCGCCAATAAACGCATCTCGTGCTTTTCTGGCTTCATCGTATCTGTTTTCTTCAATCCTGCTTGAGGTGTTATGCTGTCCCAAGCTGGTAGCTCCGACCGTACTGGTTGCCAGAGAACTTGATTACTGCGAGATTCGTCTTCAGAGGTTATCAGCAAGTCTCCCATTTGCAAATGACAGTGTTCTCCGATCGTCAGTACCCCCGTTGACGTAAGTTCTCCTATCGCGGTTGGCGAGTTCCTGCAGTTCACTTCTAATTTCGCTTTTCCGGACATCACAAAAAGCCAATGATTTCTTGTCACCATTTTGACTAAGCTGTCCCATTTGGCCACGACCTTCTCCTTGCATGCTCCTGCGTTGACGTTGAAGCTGCGAAATAAGTTGAGGACGCAGTTGTCACCAATAGCTGTGATGACGGGACCTAGCTGAGGGCACAGAATCTGTTTGTGATCTGCTAAAGTTATAAGCTGCTGGCATTCATGATATTGTTGGTAGTTTAGCAAGGTATACTGTCGCTCGTGGTTGTTTGCTGCAACGAATTCGGCGTCCAGATCATATATATGGTAGCCCTTCTGGTCCATTGCTGTAGGAATTGTATAGACTTTGTACAAGTTGAATAAAACTCTTTGTGGTTGGGGGATTTCTACCCTGACCAAAATTTTTTGATCTGGCTGAATAGCTTGTACCTTTGCAATCTGGATCAATAACTGGAAATCTTGGAATTTTTCGTCTAAATCAAATTCTCTGGTAACGTTTGCCATTATCTCAGATATTTCTCGAGCGTGAATTATAGCGGGGTGTAATTTTCCTGCATTCAACGACACCACAATATTGGACAGTGTCTCCTGTATATCGCTAATTTCTTGCAACTGAATTGTCATTAGCGTAATAATTTCATTGATCTCCATTCTTTGCTGCAAATTTGACAACTCATCGCTCTTATTTTGCTGAGCAGCGATGATGAAGGAAATTTTACTCCAGAGCTCCTCACGTTCTGCATCAGCCTGCGCTCGTGATGCATTAAATACGTCGAATGTTGATTTGATTAAAGTCGTCTGCTCCTTCAGAAGGTGAAAGGTCCGATTCTCCCTCCCATCAAGATTTTCAAGTCTGCTATTAATGTCATCCGAGTCGGCCTGATCCATTGTTCCAAAAAGTGTCTTAAAAAGGGACCCCACTCCATCAAAAAATGAGCGGTTCGTACGATGGGATGCTTCCCCATGCATATGATGGCTAAGCCCTTCATTCTGTCGTTCAATTCTGGACACCCAGGTTCTTATTTCCTTCGTTGCCACTTCACATTTGGTACCTACTCCGATGTGCCTGATCCTGGTACATAATTCTCTGCTTAGGCTGCTGCAATTTTTTGCAAACTCCAACTCTTTTGTTAAATCCGGCATTTCCAGTCTAGTTAGAATCGTCCAATGCTTGCTGTAGAAGTTCACCTTTCCCACATTCTCGTGCCGATGATGTCATTGGGAAGACGGTGCAGGAAGATGGTTTCCATCTGATCCTTATCAAGCTGTGGTAAGTGATATATAATGTCTCTTCAGGACAAGTGTGTAGTGGATTTCTTGTTCTAGCTTCCTTCCATTGATACAGAATCTTTTTTGTTCATGGCACATGGTACCGGAGGTTCTTTCAATTTACTCACCCCAAACTCTCTACAATTAGCCGAGGTGCTAGCTTGCCAGCCAGCCAGCATAGCTACCATGGAGTAAGTAGTCAGCTCCTACGGAGAGATGAGACGTGACGTCTTACAACACTCGCTCAAGTTAAAAGCACCATAACCATATAACCTCTGGAATACTTCTGACCTATCTTTCCTAGGGACAGAGACTCTGCCTGATTCTTTGGAATTTTGCCTGTAAGCTAATTTCCTGACTCAGAGTCACACATCCAGTAACGAGGAGATGAACCTTCCACTCAAATTTTATTTGAGTTCATAGTACCTGGCTCCACGCGAATCTTTTGTTCGAATTATTTTAATTTTTTTTCACATTGTGCGCGTTATGTGCTATGCACATAACAAAGTGGCGCCAGACGTGGTGCCACCGCGGTTTAGACTACAGTAGTCTGAAGACGGCTTCTACTTGGGAATGAGACCACGAATGAACTTTTGATAACGGGCTGCCAGCTAGTAATCAGACTCGAGGTTTCACATCCATTGGCGGTTGCATGAAGACTTGTAGTCTAGCTGTCTTGTTCAAATCTTAGATTTTGTTTCAAGTTTTAATCTAAACTTTCTGGTCTACCTCTAGTTCAAGTTTTCAAGTTTTCTTAAAGTTTATTTTCCAATTTTCTTGCGACCTTTCCCTCTGGCTCTCCGCCATGGAAAAATAGGTGGTCCCACGAGCAAAATTGTTTCTTTTAATTTTTTGTGTTCCATTTCTCATGGAGGCCTGGCTCGGTTGGTAATTGAGATTGATTTCTTGGCTGATAGCTAATGACTCGACTGAGCTCATGCCTTTGCCAAGCTGAATGGCGGGTTCTGCAGCGCAATCTGGGAAGCGTTAGGGGAGGGTTGTCGGTAGTTATGAGTGGTGCTTGGGATCTTCATATTGCTAACTGCCTGACTGCAGAGCCTCATGCTGTACTCCCGGTCCCGGGCGTCTTGAGCCAACCTTTTCTCGGATTTTCCATGGAGGAACTGAGAAAGTCCAACTTTTGTTTTCAATATACACACTGTATATCTCTTGTCGTAGGAGATCCTGAAGGTAGAGAATTGTACCGGGGTTTTTTTTGTCTGTTCCGGAGGGAGCTTCGGAGAGAGGGAGAAGAGCATCGCATAAGATTTTCTTAAATACTTTGAAATTTACGTTAGTTTTACATATTGCCTTGGAGCGTTGTGTTGAATTTGCTTTAACGCTTTTGAGTATAGTGTTATTTTCTAATTCAACTCCAGTACCACATTTGGATAAGGCATTATTTCCAATAATACAGTCGCATATTGCATTAACTTGTATGCCTTCTTGAAAATTACCGTAATACCAGTCAGTATTACAACCTTCTTTTTACATTATATTTGAAAAAAGAATATTTTTACTAGCTCGGAGCATCGATTCAATGGACGTGGTACTGTTAAATAGTGCGTTCTTTTTTTGGGGATATGTATATGAATTTTGCGTCTTTTGATAGTTTTTGTCCTTTAAATACTATAGTGGAATACTGTAGTATTTCTTCATCTCATATCTGAATAATGCATTTGAGCAGGGTTAAGTTTCAATGGTATAATAAGATTAGGTTTTTTTGCAAAATTGAATCGAAAATTTTTACTTGTAATGCTGGAACATGGTAAAAATGTTGGATACAGTTCCGCAATATAAGAACTTGTTTGCATAGTATCATCGAGCATTTTCTAAAATCTTTTTAATATATTCACGCATTGTTTACATGTCCTATAACACGAGTTTTTTTCTAAATACAACCTCTAGTGACGATGTTGATCGGAAGACCACCACCAGGCGCTGAAGCTGTCATAAATTTACTTCCCCTGTGCAGTATATGCCAAGAACAGGACTGGTCGGTGGAACCGATCCAACTAGTATCTATCTGCGCACACATCTTATATCGGAAATGTCTCCAAAGATGGAGTAACAACCAGTCCACATGCCCGGATTGCCGCATGCCGTTGCGCGCAGATGACTGCGTGCCATATTCTGGAAAAATTCCGCGGAGGTACAAGACCCGACAAAACACTGAACAAAATGATCAGCTCCCTCTTTTGTCCCCACACGCCGACCTACAGTTTTGTCATGACATCTCTGGAGTAGACGTGTTTTTGTAAGCTCTGCTTTTATTGCTATTTTCCGCGAATTCGATCCGAAATATTCAATTAAGTGTCCAGCAATATAGTTTCATATCTGTATACGACGTAAATAATTAAAATAATTAATTAATTTGTTAACATCTGAAGTGTGTTATCAGTTTGTTTGTTTTTGTTAATTATTCGCCATGGGGAAGAGCGAGATTGCGAATTCTAAAAAAGTCTCCAAGGTACCAGCTCAAAACTTGATCGCTTTGAACTTCTTGAAAAAACTCTAGTAAACAAGGTGATCGATGTCATATCGGAGAGGTTAGAAGCATTTGAAGATCGAATTACCCAAGAAATTGATAGCATAGTGTCATCTACTCAGAAGGAAATTGCAAAAGTTAACATCGATCCTGAACACCTTAATGCTGAAATTAATACGATTCGCATCGAGCTTGATTGTGTACACCGTGAGAATAGACTTTCTGATGCATTGATCACTGGTATACCTCATTGCCCCGATGAAAGTCCACATCAGCTACTCTCAGATATTTGTACCAAAATTAATCACGTTTTATCTCCGTACGCAACCGCATTTCGAATACAGTCACGTCATCAAGGGAAAAGTAATGTAAAGAACAAGCCGTTAATTGTGAAGATCTCTTCTAGGTGCGAACAAATAGAGTTTATTCAGAGATTTAAGAGGCATGGTCATTTTAAGTTAAACGAACTCAGTTCAAAATTTATCTCCGATAACAGGATTAATGTTTTCGAAAGTTTAACGCAGCATAATAGTCAGATTTTGAAATGTGCTTTGAAGCTTAAAAGGGAAAATCGCATTCACGCTACTTTTACCCGACGTGGTAATGTTTATATTTGTGTTAAATCAGATGATCCAGCTGTTATTGTTCCAGCACTGGACCTTTTGTTTGATATGATCAGCGAAGTAATTAATGCAGAGGAATAATATATGACTGTTCTTTAACTTTGTTTTTTTTTCTCTCGTTTTTATTTATTTTTTTTGTGATTGTTTTCGTATTTCTAAATTTTGCTGAATTTATTTAATTATTGAATTTCTTTATTGTAAATTTTCTTAATTCTGATTTGTATTATACATATATTTTATATAACGCAATGGATAGACTTCTTATAGCTTTAATTTTAGAATTCTTTATAAATATTTCGCTGTTCATCTTATTACCTCTAATGTGCGTTATTTTGACTGGAATTTTCGCTTCTAGCAGGTCTGTTGGTTTCTATGCGCTGATGATTTTGGATGATCGGTAACGTTTTATCACTGGACGTGGTGAGGGTGCTTGTCAATGTTTTTTCTTCTCGATTTAATGGTTTAAATCTGACCTATCTCAATGCTAGAAGTCTGCGTAACAAGGTCCGTCTATTGCAGGACATTTTCTCTGGGTCACAAGTTCATGCTATACTTGTCTGCGAAACTCGGCTGAATGAAAATATTTCTTCACAAAGATTGTCTTTGCCTAGTTACAGCATTTTTCGGAATGATCGTGTAAGCCGTAATGGAGGAGGAGTTGCTGTCTACGTGCATAATTCCTTAAAAGCATCTGTAATTAACTCTTCTTCTCCCGGTAATAAAATTGAATTCCTTTGCGTTGAGATAGATACGGGTTTTGAGAAATGTGTGCTTATTAGTACTTACTGTCCTCCTAATTGCTTCAACATTGATGCAGCTACAGAGTTTAAAGAATCTATATCACCATGCATTTTACGTAGTTGGAATGTCGTTCTCGGTGGTGATATGAATGTGAACTCTCTCTGCGAAAACGCACTATCAGATAACTTACAATATCTATTCCAGACTTTAAACCTTGAAAAAATCAATAATCAACCAACCTACTTTAATACATCAAACCCATCGCAGCATGATTATATGCTCACAGTGGACTTCGACAAAGTTCAATTTCATAGTCAAATTAGCCCTCCTAGTGAATTCGACCATGACTTTCTTATTTTAAATTATAAGCTTAGATCGAAACCTTTGTCAAATGAACCAGTCAGTACTTATCGTGATTTTAAGCATGTTGATTATGTTGGCCTTTGTGCGGAGTGCCGGGGATTAACTTGGGATCCTACTTATTCATCCAACTCTATCGATCTGAAAGTCGACTCTTTCCTACAAATACTTACTAGGCTTTGCAACAATTATGTTTCTATTCGAAGCTTTCGTTTTAAGCCCTCCAAATGTCCATGGTTAACCAGTGAGATTCGTCATATTATGGCTGAAAGAGATTTTCTTTTTAGCCGATACAGACAGACGC